>OX336389.2:273542822-274742822 GCA_946902985.2 Meconema thalassinum | reverse complement strand
TCTAACTACAATAGAAGAAAACACTACATGAGTCGAAGCTTCGTTCTAGGCTTTAACATTGCAATGCACAACAAGCAGCATTTTCAAGTTTTCAATAAGGAAGCTCTGCCTATTTGTGGCTAATACACTCTTTTATCGTGAAAAGCTTCTTTCCACATCGCACGAGGTTACTGGTGCATATTTAAAACGTGCAAACTCTGACCTCTTCTTCATTGGGCTCCAGATCTCCATTGCCACTAAGGACACGACTTATTTGCACAAGTTTATTGTACCCCAATTCTTTAATAAGACGTTTCTTAATTCGCCCATAACTTGTTTTCCGGGCTCCCCGGGGGAATTCTCAAGCTTTTCAAAGACTTGAATGTCCTGGAGAGCTGACGAAAGTGGTACGTCTTTCTTCTCAAGTTTCAAGATTGTGGAACTTCAAAAAGCAAAGTTAGATTTAATGTACACCAAGTCTCCTTGAACTCCCTTTGCACACATAGCTTCTAAAGACTCACTGATGCATGCATCATCATCCTTGTTTAGTTTTTCGAGGACTGGTTTTGTTACCTCAAAATTGTCCGCATAATAGCACGCCGCTTCCAGCCAAGTAAACCTCCTGGTGCAAACTGGTTGTGGAGGTAGTGATGTGGGACGGGTAAATACCCAGTGGGAAGGTAAATATAAATTGGGTATTTACCCGGGTATTTATCCAGTGGTCTTTTAAATACCCAAAATGAGGGTATTTTCAGTTTTTGATCTTTGTACAACACTTTGTGATGTGTTGATGAAGTGTTGGACAAACAAGGACTGAAATACAGGTATTTGATGCCTTAAATTGAAATCAGGAACAATATTGATCCTTCAAAACTAAAAAGAAAAGGAAAATGCATGTCCAGGTATTTTTGGGTATTTATATGTTATGTTTTGACACTGTAATCTTGTCTTTAATTGGTTTTTTTTTCCTTAAACTGAAGTAAGATATGGAATAAAACCTTTTGGTTGTTTTGTGTTTTAAATTTTTAATAAATACCATACCAAGATATTGAGAAGGTAGAGTTTTATTACGATACTGGAAATGAGCAACAAAGGTGTGGGAGGGAAAAGCTACTTTTGTAGTAATAAGAGTAGGAGGCTATTTGCATATTAATTGAAAGTGTATGCCAAAACTCAAAAGGTAATAAAATATATTCAATAGAAAGGACATTTGAAAAAAAAAATGCTTAGTAAAAGTGCTTTAAGTTATTTTTCATTTAATTTTAAATATTAAAGAAATATTTATTTTTTCAAATCATACTCTAAATAATACAAATGCATGTCAGGAAGTTTTTGTAGTATGTGGGCTCTATAATGGGTGAAGATTTACTGTATGCCAGCAAGCATATGGGTTGGCAACACTGCTTAGCTCATCCTACCCAGAATTCAAACTGACACTGTACTTCCCTCCCATTTTCTATGCTTTGTTTGATTTTCTATTTACTATTTACTAGGCTTTTTTGGTTATATGATTCTTTATTTTATATATGAACTAGCAACCCACCCCGGCTTCGCCCGGGAACAGTTATGAATGCAAGGTGATAGGCTACTTCTAACGGAGGTCTTATAAGTTATCCTTGTATACGACATTAGTCTTTTTCCCTCCAGCAGTGAACACGAAAAGATTTCGGTTTGATGTAACTAGCGATAGAGCTACGTAAAGCTGTCCATGAGAAAAACATTCTCCATTAAGATCAACTCCAGTCACGCTAAGTATCTGTTCCTGTGCTTTGTTTATAGTCATGCCAAAGCAGACTCTTACTGGAAATTGTACTCGTTTGAAACGATAAGGCAAATCTGAAGGAATCATAGGGATTCTGGGTACTAAGACCGTTTCTCCTGTACCACAGCTAGTTAAGATAGTTGATTCAATGAAACAGTTTTTCAAAGTTTTCACTACCATTCGTGTCCCATTGCATAACTTTGGTGTTTGTAAATTACGTAGCAATATAATAGCCACTACTAAGCTTGTGTGGTGGCAAGCCAGAAGGAAATAAAGAATTTAGGAATTTTGTAGGGTAATGAACAGCTTCTTCACTATCGACTACTGCGTCTCCTGAGTAATATACTTGAGCCTGGGCAGTGAATTTGGAGTACACCAAGTCATTACTTTTCACAACTTGTTCGTTTGTCGGCGATAATATTGCTCTTTCTTTAAACCATGAATGAGACTTGTTAGATAGGCCATGGATTAGAGGATAAACGCTATCAATCAATTCTTGAATACTGCTTACTAAAACACAGAAATCGTCACTGAGGGTAATTTTCCCGTCAATGACTGGCAAATCTCCATTTCTGACTAAGTAACAAATTAGCAAACAAACTATTATCTTCTGAAGATAAGAGTAGCCTACTTTCATGTTAGTTTTGAGTGCCAATTTGTTATATCTGGCCAGATGTCAAATATTTTTAATGATGCGTTCACTTCGTCGGCTCTCGTTCCTCTGGTAACAACTGGTAAGATTTGACGAAAATCTCCGGCGAACAAAACTGTGCAATCACCCTTAGGCGTGTTCCGATTCCTTAGATCACGCAAGGTCCTGTCTACAGCTTCAACGGAAGTTTTGTGCGACGTTGTAGCCTCATCCCATTCTACTAAAGAACAATTTTCGATTAAACTGGCAGTGTTACTTTGTTTTGAAATATTACATACATTTCCATCATTACTGCTGACATTCAAAGGAAGTTTAAATGTTGCATGTGCTGTTCTTCCTCCTTCCAAAAGAGTGGCTGCAATTCCAGATGATGCGACAGCAAGAGCAATATTACCACCAGACCTCACTTTGGCGAGCAACACATTAATCAAGAACGTTTTGCCTGTGCCTACAGGGGCATCGAGAAAAATATCTTACCTTCCTTCTTAGTGTTATAAGCTTGTTTCTGATCGTGATTCAGACGGTGTTCTTCTTGAGCAACGGTTTGAAGGTGCCGAGAACGAAGTCTTTCTTTCTCTTGTGGCAATCTAGAAATTATTTGTTGCTCTGTTTCATTGTTACGTGATAAGCACTTTTTTTTTGCGATGTCAATGAACTATGACCTATATCAGTTTTACATCTCGGCATGATGGCTTAACATCACTGACTGGACTATTAATTATAACGAATTCTTGTCAAATGTAATTTAAGAATGGCGAGGTGCATGAAACACAAATCACCCTTCCGTCCAATCTTAAATTGACTTTGTATTTTGCGGAACGAAAAGTTCACAGACGAAACGAAGATAAGCCGAGTTGCACTTCCAGGGAATGGCGAGTTGCATGAAACACAAATCTCTCTTCCGTCCAATCTTAACTTGACTGTGTATTTTGCGGAACGGAAAGTTCACAGGCGAAATGAAGAAAAACCGAGTTGGAACTTCCAGGGAAACTCCAAACACAACCAGCCTTCTCTGAAGTCTTAACTCAACACGACTCGACGGTTTGCTGCTGGCTATATCTGGGGTAATAGGTTCGCCCGCTAGTTAGGCTGTAATAGGGGTGATAAGACTCGCCCTTAGCTAGCTCGTAAACTGTCGCCTCAATATTAGAATGGACACGGTTGGAAGAAATGAAAACTTAAAAATACTTATAGTGGGCGATGTATTGAAGATAGAGAGATGCTCTCCTGGATTTTATGTAGAACTTTTCATGCTGAACAATTCTTACACTCATAGTATTTAGATATGTTTAACGGTTTGCCCAAAATAAACTTACAAAGTGCTCGGACGCCAGGCATTTTTTGTTTATTTTTTCACTGAAATCGTTACTGCTCTGCTTCCTTTGATCATAAATAAATTATTTTCTACAGAACTCATCCTCGTGATATCCTTTACAGTATTGTGAAAACCGCATCAAAATCTATCCAGAGGTTCTCGAGATTACCCGTGACATCCAAGAATCGGGGACTTCGTTTTATACTAAGTAGAGATGTTACTTCAAACTGTTCTGAAAAACTGTACATTACACCTTTTGTAGAACTTGGCCAATGCTCTGAAAAAATTTCCCCCAACTTTTATCTCAATGTTTCCAAAAAGCCTAGTTCAATTCTAACCCTGAGTTTTTCAGGTTATAGGCCTAACTATTGAATTTTATCTCCTGATCTAATTCCCAATTCTAATTCTGGTTTTAAGTCCCAATTCTAATTAAGTTTAATTTTATTAACTATCTAATGTTGTTACATTTCTAAAAAGTTAATGTAGAATAGTTTATGAAACATGGAAATACGAAAGAAAGACCAGGTGTGATTTTATATCAACCGATTGTCAATGTTAAGTTGATATATGAGTGAATATGAATTTAATTCAAATTAAATAGTACCAGGAAGGGAGGAAATGTTAGTATTTTTATTTTAAATACGAAGACATGCAGACTATAGTCAAATTTTATTATAACGTGGTTGAATTTGATGCATAGTAGTAATGAACGTAAAGAGGTAACTACTGGATGTATAAGAAGTCGTACAGAAAATATAAGAATGTGAACAGAACAAATATTAAGTTGTAAAAACTATGAAGAACATGTATTATCGATAGAGGAGTTATTATTGTGCATCATGAAAGATATTTCGCATTTATTGTGTTTATTCAGTAGGATTATTGAATCTCATTTATTTCTGAGAATACATAGAGATGGGTATATTTATATTATTGCTATACCGTGCATTATCGTCGAAATGAAGTGAAAGGAAATTTAATTTGGGAATGTAAGCGCTATACAAAAGAATTGTTCACTAGTTTGAGAGAATATTAAGTTAATGCAACGAAGCAACGTTCTGTACAGTATGTTTATGAAGTACTAGCTGAAGTACCCGTGCTTCGCTACGCGTCATAAATAAATTAAAATATGAAGGTGACAGTTAAAACGGGATAGGCGAGGTGCTGCGCAGAGGGAGATTAAGGATGGAACATTTTGTCCAACTACTCCGCTCGGCGTTGACCGTGTTTTATAGCACAAATTTAGGTTTTACTCGCTAACGGTTGGAGATACCTTTCGGATAGAAAATGTAATTTTTAACCTCGTATATATGCTCTATCAAAGTTCCAACGTTCACCACTAGATATCATTGATATCTGGTGGCGAAAGTTGGAACTACTTGAAATTAAACGGAACTTGTAGGTCACCCTTTAGGGTATCCGCTGGAAGCAGCTACAGATTCAGGCGAGCCGAACATGTCCTCGGACACTCCCGGCACCAAAAGCCATACGATAAATAAATAATAAACCATCAAAAGTTTGCTATTTCTTAGCGTTCTCTTTGTATTTGAAATGGAAATATGAAAGTTTTAAACCAAAGGGTGTAGTGAAGTCACTAAAATGGTCGCCATCTTTAAATAGTACAAAGTATTGAAATCAAAAGTAACCTATATGTTAACCAGGTAAATCAGCTACTTCCATGTAAAATTCATGTAAATCGGACCAGTGGTACTTGCGTGATTGAGTAATACAAAGACGCACATCATCTCATTTTTAGCCTCGCTTCGCTCGCGTCATAGTCGTGTCATATTGTTATTCAATGAAATGCAGGTTTAACCCCATTAACACCCCTTTAGAACCTGAATATCCAAAAATCCCTCCTTGGTAGACTTTTTCGACACACAACAAACATATCCCCAACATATCATTCTTCTAACTTTAATCGTTTGGGTTGGTCGATGAGAGTGAACATCCAAAAATCCTTCCTTAGGGGACGTTTTCCTTCCAGAATTTCACCCCTCCCCATAGGCCCCTTAAATTGGATTTATGAAAAAACGGTCGAACACATATTTATTTTATTTATTTATTTATTTTTAAGCTGATTGATTTCCTCCGAGTTTCAAACTCGTCGCCTATGTCGTTTAAGAGATACACGGTCCGTTAGGAATCTTTCAACCCCCACTTTTCATCCCTTTCACCTCATAATATACACTACATCGAAAAACCATTAGACATGTGTCAGCTTATTTTTAATGATTAGTATATATATGCCAAGTATCACATCCCCAAATGAAACCACTCGTGAGATATTGTTATTTAATGAAATGCACGTTTACCCCCCTTAACATCTATTTAGAACCTGAATATTCAAAACTCTTTCCTTAGTGGACGTTTTCGACATACAACGAACATATCCCCAAAATTTCATGTTTCTAACTTTAATAATTTTGGCTGGGCTATGATGAGTGAGTGAGTCAGTCAGGACATTTCCTTTCATTTATTTTTGATAATTTCACCCCTCCCCATGAACCCCTTAAATTGGATTTATGAAACAAACGGTCGAACACCTATTTACTTATTTAAAGCTGTTTTCCCCCTGAGTTTGATGAGGGAGTAAGTGAGTCAATCACTTAGGACACTTTCTTTCCTGTTTTTTTTTCTTCCGGAATTTCACCTCTCTCCAAGGGCCCCTTAAATTGGATTTATGAAAAAAAAACCAGTCGAACACCTATTTACTTGTATTTTAAGCTGTTCTTTTTCCGCCGAATTTCAAACTTCTCGCCTATGTCCTTTAAGAGATACACGCCCCGTCAAGAATCCCTCAACCCCCAATTTTCACCCCTATCACCTCATAATATACACCACATCGATAAACCCTTAGACATATGTCTGATTATTTTTAATGATTAGTTTATATACCGAATATCACATCCCCTAAGAAACAACTCATGACATATCGTTATTCAATGACATGCACGTTTACCCCCTTAACATCTTTTTAAAACCCGAATAAACAAAAATCATTCCTTAGTTGACGTTTTCGACATACAGCGAACATATTCCCAAAATTTCATTTTTCCAACTTTAATAGTTTTCGCTGGGCGTGATGAGTGAGTGAGTCAGACAGGACATTTTCTTTCAATTATTTTTACCAGATTTCACCCCTCCCCATGTGCCCCTTAAATTGGATTGATGGAAAAACGCTTGAACACCTATTAACTTATTTTTAATGCTGTCTTTTTCCCCTGAGTTTGGTGAGTGAGTGAGTTAGTCAGTTAGGACGCTTTCTCTCCTTTTTTCCTCCAGAATTTCACCCCACTCCATTGGCCCCTTAAATTAATTTATGAAAAAACGGTCGATCACTGATTTACTTATCTTTTTAGCTGATGATTTTTCGCTGCTTTTCAAATTTCTCGCCTATGTCGTTTAAGAGATAGGCCTACACGCTCCGTTAGGAATCCTTCAACCCCCCACTTTTCACCCCTTTCACCTCATAATAATACACCACATCGAAAAACCCTTAGACACATGTCTGCTTAGTTTTAATGATTAGTTTATATGCCGAGTATCACATCCACAAATTAAACCACTCGTGATATATTGTTATTCAATGAAATTCAGGTTTAACCCCCTTAAGACCCCTTTAGAGCCTGAATATCCAAAAATCCTCCCTTAGTGTACGGTTTTGACATACAACGAACATATCCCCAAAATGCCATTTTTCCAACTTCAATATTTTTGGCTGGGCTATGATGAGTGAGTGAATGAGTCAGGACATTTTCTTTCATTTTTTTTCCCCTTCAGAATTTCACCCCTCCTGATGAACCCCTTCAATTTGATTGATAAAAAACTGTCGATCAGCTATTTACTTACTTTAAAGCAGTTTTTCCCTCTGAATTTGATGAGTGAGTCAGTCAGTCAATCAGTTAGGACATTTTCTTTCCTGTCCCCGTCCCCCCCCACAGAATTTTCACCCCTCCCCATGGGCCTCTTAAATTGGATTTATGAAAAAACGGTCAAACACATATTTACTTATTTTTATGCTGATTTTTTCCCGCTGAGTTTCAAACTCCTCGCCTATGTCGTTTAAGACATATACGCTCCGTTAGGAATCTTTCAATCCCTACTTTTCACCCCTTTCACCTCATAATATACACCACATCGAAAAACCCTCAGACACTTGTCTTACTTTTTAATGATGAGTTCATATGCCGTGTATCACATCCCCCAATGAAACCAATCGGGAGATATTGTTATTCAATGAAATGCAGGTTTAACCCCATTAAGACCCCTTTAGAACCTGAATATCCGAAAATCCTCCCTTAGTAGACTGTTTTGAAATACAATGAACATATCCCCAAACTGTCATGTTTCTAACTTCAATAATTTTGGCTGGGCGATGATGAGTGAGAGAGTGAGTCAGGACATTTTCTTTCAATTTTCTTTTTTCAGAATTTCACCCCTTCCCATGAACCCCTGAAATTTGATTTATGAAAAAAACTGTCGAACAGCTATTTACTTACTTTAAAGCAGTTTTTCCCCCTGAGTTTGATGAGTGAGTGAGTCAGTCAGTCAATCAGTTAGGACACTTTCTTTCCTGTTTCTCCCCCCCTCCAGAATTTCACCCCTCCCCATGGGCCCCTTAAATTGGATTTATGATAAAACGGTCAAACACATATTTACTTATTTTTATGCTGATTTTTTCCCGCTGAGTTTCAAACTCCTCGCCTATGTCGTTTAAGAGATACACGCTCCGTTAGGAATCTTTCAATCCCCACTTTTCACCCCTTTCACCTCATAATATACACCACATCGAAAAACCCTCCGACTCGTGTCTTCTTATTTTTAATGATGAGTTTATGTGCCGAGTATCACATCCCCCAATGAAACCAATCGGGAGATATTGCTGTTCAATGAAATGCAGGTCTACCCCCTTAACACCCCTTTTGAACCAGAATATCCAAAAATTCTCTCTTAGTGTGCATTTCCGGCCCTTGGGGAAGCTGCATACCAAATTTCATTCCAATCCGTTTGATGGTTTCTGAGATTTCCTGATGAATGAATGAGTGAGTGAGTGGTATTTGACAAATATATAGTGGAAGATAGTGTCAAGTCTTTGTTATGCTAAACTCGGTTGACAGTGCTGTGTGAGAAGTTGAGTAACTAACGTGATTTCAAGTAAAGATCCTCATTTTCTATACCGGTAGTGCGGAGCGCAAATGGCATTCAGTCGGCCGTGTCTCGACTTGAGCTATGTTGCCATGGAAACTATCCGCCTTGCCATTCCTTCATGAGTATATTTTATGATTTGATTAGCATGTGCTGGAGTGCAAAAGGGTCGAAATCAGAAGAATGAGAAAGACTATCGAAAATTCATGTAGCCAGCGGTTTCTTCTGGGTCCTAAACTATGTGTATGCAAAATTCGGTTGAGATAGGTGGAACGGTGTAGATTTGTATACGGAACAGATCCACATACATACCCACATACATACAGACTTTCACTTTTATATATAAGATATGAAACAAGTATGTGTATTATGAGTTGAAGTACACTGACTGGCAAAAAAAAAGTGGAACACTTTAATTTTTTATGTAATTTCTTAATTTATTCCACTAAAATGTATCGGTTTTCCAATATTTGCATTATTCATGTAAATTTAAATGGTTGGCAACAGAAAATACCGAATCATGTTTTACAACACGCTTTAACTCACAAATTGCGTTACATTTTGCAAATCTTACAATTTTCTATTTTTTAGTAATGCTCTTTTGGGCTGGTGTTTATCAAACGTATTGCCAAACAAAACAGTATTAATGTTTGCACTGCAAGAGAACACTGGTCACTAAAAACGGGTGTTTCCACCTTTAGCGTCTATGACAGCTTGTAAACGCTCAGGCATACTGTTCACAACTCGTCGAATGGCATCTGCCGGGATGCGATCCCATTCCTCCAGCAGTGATGTTCTCAGTTGTGCCAAGGTGGAGTGGTCATGCTGTCTGACGTTCCTTCCAAGCGTATCCCATACATGTTTGATGGGGTTCAAGTCAGGACTACGAGCTGGCCAGTCCAGGGTTTGAATCTCCACTTCCTGCAGATATTGTACAACACAGCGAGCAGTATGAGGGCGGGCATTATCCTGCATCAGCATGAAATTCTGACCAATGAAAGGCGCAAAGGGCATCGCATGGTTCATCAGGATCTCTTCGATGTACCTTTGGGAATTGAGCGTCCCGTGATCGATGCACACCAACTCAGTGCGGGCCATAATGTTGATGCCACCCCACACCATAACCGAGCCACCTCCAAATGGAGTCCTGGAGGAGAAAGCAACAGGGCTTTACCTCTCCCCGCGCCTTCTCCACACTCTTTCTCTTTCATCAGGAGATCTAAGGTTAAAGCGACTCTCGTCAATGAAGAGAACAGAGGCCCACTGCTCGTGGGTCCATCCCAGATGCTGCCTTGCGAAGCGAAGACGCGCCTCTCTGTGATGCCGTTCGAGTGCGGGTCCACGTGCAGGTCTCCTGGACGAAAGATGAGCTTCTTCAAACCTTCTTCTTACTGTTAGCTCACTCACTCGCACATTTCTGACATTTTCCCGTTGATTTCGTGCCTGAACTGCTGTGGTATGCCGATCACGCAGAACTTGGAGGGTGAGAAATCTGTCATCCCCTGGCACTTGTGCTTCTTCTACGGCCTGACCCTCTTCTCCTGTCGTATGTTCGGAGCTCTCTGCAACGTTGCACTGCACGATGTATGCTACCGAGAGATGATCCAATGACCTCAGCAACATAACGGAAGCTGCGGCCATCCTCCACCAATGCAACTGCCTGTGCAGCTTCTTCACGGCTAAGAGGCATGTTTTAGTGTGAACTGCAAATGGATAACTTGCTAAAATGTGTGACAATGGTTCACACGTGTTCAACAAGTGCCAGTTGTTATCCCTAGAACAACAATAAACGAGCGGCAACACTCATAAACCTTAAATGCTTCCAGTCCGCTTCCCGCCATAAAACCATTAAGATAGGCTCATCGAGGATTGGGGGTAATTGGTGGTAATAAACCACCCTAAGAAATGTCATATTATCAATTTCTATTCACGGATGTTTCAGATGTTGGTTCTAATGCATGAAAAGCTTTTAAAATGTGATTAAATCTTTTTCAAGGCTAGATTTATACTATTTATATTACTTTTTTTAACTGTTCCACTTTTTTTGCCGGTCAGTGTATATTAGTGAGGATTACTCCGTGCACCACGAGTTATTATCAGTGTATTTTGAGATAGTCTAGCATTGTACTTCAATACTTATCGAAAATATTAATGGAACTATGAATTTATAAATCATAATTAACTTTGTTCGTTATAAAGGTTCAATTGGATTTGACTAATGAGACCAAGGGAAGGTATAGATTGTTGTGAATTGATAGTCGTACTGAAAGACATTATAGTGAAATAATGTAGTTGATAGGAAGATCAACGAAGATCTTTGAGATAGTTGAGCAGAATATCGTGCTGGATGCGATAATTCCAAGTTGTATATAATGTAAAATAATAATAATAATAATAATTTAATAAGTTAATAATTTTAGTAACCTAATTTAGATTTTTGATAAGCGAAGTTGACTGGATTATGTAGGGAATTACGATGTATATAGCGATAGTTGAGCATTTTTACGAAGTTACAGCTGATTGTCACAGTTTGTACAACAAGTCATATAACGATATTTAAGAATTTCAAATACACGTTTGTATTTTTGAGCAGTCTAGGATTTATGTTTGAAGAGGACTCAAATTAGAGTTCCGAATTCCTCGTGCATAGGAACCTTTATTTTGTTTTGAATCTTTGATATTTATGTCAGGGACATATTTGTATTGTCCACTTATTAATAAATTTGCGAGCACTTGTTAGTATGCTTGCCCATTTTTATAGAAACCGATATCTTCTCATTTAATAATTGACATGCGATGGTACTACCATTTAGACATTGGCGCCCGTTTCAACTATTTTAACCGTTCACCCTCAAGATACGAGAGTTTTGTCTACCAATTTTTCTTATTTAGGATATCGTATGTAACTGGTTAGTAGTACTATTGTATGAACATTATGCACCGAGAGTTTCCTAGTTATTCACCTAGTAGGGAAGTGTTGGTTTATCTGGCTGTGTATCAACGTCCTTGCAATCCTTATCATCTCAGCGGATAATAGGTGATGACTATGCGGAATTCGGGTACAGTAAGAGGCTACGCTATGTAAGGGCACCAACAAGCCTCGACTCTCACTCAGCCGCCACGTACTAGCCATTCGCACAAGGCGTCACCAAAAGAAGGCATGGCCTAGCACAATTTTCATATCCTCGATTTCCTAAAAGGTTCTTGTCCGATTTGGGAAATAGTAGCACCATTGAATTTGTCTTGGTGAAATCTGTTAGCTTGTATGCAAACATTAGTGTAGTTCCATTAAGAAAAACAAAGTTGGTACCAATATCTCAGTTATTCACAATAAAAGGAAAAAATAGTATAAGTTAGTTTATGAGCCCCTTAGCACCATTCACAAAAGTAAAAACCGAATATTGATATCTAAGGTTCGGATGTTAAGGAAAAGTCATAGTTTTTTCCTGAGCTCATTTTACCCGAAATCTGAAAAATGAGTTTGAATGACGGGTCCCTGACCACGTTTAAAGCAATTTGATGTTGCCTATAAATGCATATTTCGGCCATTTGTATTGTTTTGGTCATATTGGGTCATATTTTAGAAATATAAGGTCATATTTGGTTGTAATTTCAGCATTTTTGTTTAAATTGAGGCGTTGTTAACAAGGTACGTGTTATCTGCGTCTAGTTTCAAACATAGGATTTCCGAATAGTGTAGTAGATATATTTTTCTTTCTTTTCCCGGAACAGGCAGATAGCAGGTTTAGAAGACCTGATTCCAGGAAGGCGCTCCTCTACGGACGTCTTTTAGCACATCCTTCTGACAAGTTAGATTGCGACACTGTGCGCACGAGGTCACTGAACATGACGATAGTGTGCTTCTGCCTTTCAGCAGGATGTCACTCCAGTAGTTATATTTAGCTCATAAGCAATTAGCAAAACAAGGAAATGCCATGTTATATCTCGCCCAGTTCTTCCTTGCAGGGCCGAGTGAATGCTCCCTTGCTCTTTCACTACCAACGGATTTCAACAAATTGGTCACACTTTTAGTACTGCAGTGAACCCCATCATGCCGAAAGTGAAGTGTAGTGTAGCTGTAAAGTTCAGAACGTATGTGAAAGAGTTCGGTGAAGAGACGCTCGGTACTGACGGAACGATTCTTTTTTGTAAAGCGTGTGAAGTTAGGTATCGGCAATAAAGCGTTTTAATGTGCAACAGCACTGCGCTACAGCTAAGCATAAAAGCTGCGCGAATCGAAAGTCTTCTGAACAGAACAGGCAGGCTCTTTTGTTTGATACAGCGAAATCTTCGACAACCAAACTTTCCGATTTCTCAAAAGACCTGTGCGAAATGTTGGTATCTTAACAAAGTGAACAACAAACACTTCCGAAAATTCTTAACTAAATACACAACACAGTCAATCCCGGACGAGGCAACATTGCGTAAAAGTTATTTGCCCACCTGTTATGAAGACGCACTTCGAAAAATTAGAATTAGTGTAGGCAACAATAGCGTCTGGGTATCCGTTGCTGAAACTATGGATGTTTGTGGTAGGTATGTTGCGAATGTTATTGGCACGCTTCTTCTGGATCGTCCGGGCGATGTATATTTACTTAATTCGGAGGTTCTATATGCAGCTAACCATTCCACAATTGCAATACTTTTTGACATTGCCATGAATCTTTTATGGGATGGTGAAGTTAAGCGAGAACGAATCTTGCAGTTACCAACCGATGCTGCACCATACTTCAGGTACTTTCCCCAAAAATGGTCCATTTAACGTGTCTTGCTCACGGATTGCACAGAGTTGCTGAAGAAATACGGCAGAATTTTCCTGATGTTGACCGGTTAATATCAAACGTCAAGAAAATATTTGTGAAGGCTCTACTGAGGGTGGCAAAATTCAAAGATCACGCACCTTCGCTTCCTCTTCCTCCTCAGCCAGTGCTCACCCGATGGGGAACGTGGCGTAACGCAGTAGAGTACTACTTTGAACACTACAAAACTGTGCAAGAAATTGTTTCTACTTTTGACAGTAGTGATGCATCGTCGATAAAAATTGCACAGGAACTGTTTTCCAATGATTTGTAGGGACAATTAGTATATATTTCTTCTAATTATAGAGATCTATCGAAAACTCTCTTGTCTAGAAACTGCTGGTTTAGAATTATGTGTTATGTAAAAGTTTGGGAATAGTAAAAGACATGCTATCCATAGTAGAACGCAAGAGGTACAGTGTCAGTTGCAGTGAAGAACAAACTTAGTAAGGTACTGAGTGCAAATGAAGGATATGCAACAATGTGCAGAATTGGTGCCATTTTAGAGGGTAATGGATCTGGTTTAGGCGAAAACGACCCAGAGCTTAGCAGCAGTGAACTGACTATGTTTAAATACGCTCCTGTGACATCATGTGCCGTAGAAAGGAGCTTTTCCTAGTACAAAAAAAATACTGAGCGACCTTTGAAGGAGATTTCTTTTCGACAGCCTGAGAATGCACAAGGTCGTGATGTGCAATGCTGGCAAAGAAGAAAATTAATAGGTATGTACGATTATGAACTCAGTAAACTTCCTGTTAGGCAGTGTCGCCGACATATATCACAAAGCATAGTAATACTTTTTTTTTGTTTCTTTTAGAAAAACCGAGCAATAACTGCATCTCAAGGCTATGATACTGAATAAATGTTACATTTTTTTATGTACTGTAGCTATCTGTCAGTTTGTATGATTAAATGTGTCTGGTGTATTATCGCTGATCACATTTTGGCACTTACGACGTTTACTGTATGTTAGTGATACTCTACCTATCCCAAAAATTCATGTCATATTTTATAGTTTTCTAGGTCATATTTTATAGTTTTTAGGGCATATTTGCTTGCATATTTTGTACTTCTTTAGGTCTTAAACTTCCGAACCCTATTGATATCTTTAACGGTTTAGAAGATACTGGCGAGGGGCATCTTAGGTGACTAACCCTGTATATATGGGATAAACAGTAGATACACTTAAATTCCACCCATACTCCCATACTGTAGGTTTATTATTTATTTGTTTATTTTGTTGTTGTTTATGTGTTTATTTATGTATTTATTCATTTATATTTTCTATTTTTTCATTTATATTGTCTGATAAGATTAATAACTGTATGTTTTGTTTGCAGGAAATTACTTTCAAACAGGAAATAATTGATGTTGATGAAGCTGTGGAAATGTATGAAGATTCTCCATCTATGGACTCTATGGATTCCATGGTATAGTACATTCTATATTATTTGTTTGCATTCCTATTTTATCCAAACAAATGCCAGGGTGGTTTGCAACGGCCACTTCATTTCCAACCCTAACATCAAGTACAGTATAAACATTAATACAGGTAATCAGACAAGTTCTACCCACACCCAAGTACACAGGGCTGAAGACCACCATTTTCAAGCCCCTAAGCAAAACAACCTGCTCCTATCTTCAATTATTTTTACTGATATTATTCATTCCACATTATTCCTATTGAAATTAATTTTGCCACGATTTTATCAACAATTTAATTTTAAGAACTTAAATGTGTATCTGCTACTTCAAATGAGAATTTTGCCACGATTTTATCAACAATTTAATTTTAAGAACTTAAATGTGTATGTGCTACTTCAATTGAGAATTATGAACAACATTAATTTACACAAAACCAATCATCATAATAAGAATAGAAGGAAAGAAACACAATGACAGGCTGGTGTGAACAGGGAGTATTGCTGGACACATAGTTGTCTTCATAGGAGGGCATTTTTACTATCCGTCCACCCAGTACCTCTTCAATAGCCCCCGATGAGTTGCTTGTATAAAATAACGCCCAGTGATAACTTAACTTTGAACTACAGTACTGCACCAAGAATTGTGATAACTTCTAAAGTGAACATCAAATGGTTGTTTATTGTACAATGAGTACAAGTCATACAGCCGGAAGGTAGAGAATTATCCCTGGCATGAGGAGTAAAACTGCAGCCAATCCATAGATCGGGGGGTTCGATTCCCACATCCTGTCAAAGTGAAAGGTCGTGTTTTTCCCGTGCTCGCAGGTATGCTGAAATGGTTTGTTCTCCGGAGGATTATCACGCGAGTATCTGACTGTGGTATGCGAAGGGTAGACGGGATCTCAGGTGTTTGTGTGTGCATACGTGGCCTAGTAACTTGTGGTTTATAGCCCTAGTGATAGCTACGTTGTTAGTTATTGGTGCAGTGGAAGTCAATCCTGGCCCTGTTACTTCAAATGTGAATCAGGCTAATGATCCAGTGGCAGTTTTAAAGTATTCTACGTGCAGTAAAACATTGAAGAATGGTATTGAGTGTGGACTATGTGAGAAATGGTTTCACTTCGGCTGTATTAAGGTCAAGGAGGAGGATTGTGATGTCGGGAATTGGTTTTGTAAAGTATGTGATATGCCGGACTGTTTAAGGGTGCAAATCAAAGCAAGGGATCAAATAATACAGGAACTTAGAACAAAGTTTCGCGAGTCAGAGGAAACGGTGAAGGATGTGAATGAACGGCTTTCTACTGGGATCAGTGTGGAAGAGGGCGAGCAGGAGCAAACTGGTAACAATAACGTACTCATAATGGGTGATTCGATGATTAAGTGGAGCGGGGATATATCGAGGAAAACGGGCAAGAAATTAATGTGCTATCTGGGAATAAAAATTGACCAGCTCGCCCATCACGCTGAGGAAGTGCCAATAGAAGATGGTGACACAGTTAAAGTATTGCTTCTCCATGTTGGGACTAACGAATTAAAGAAGAGGGCTACAGGTGATTATATTATGGGCCAGATTTACGAGTTAGGTACAAAAACCAGAAATAAGTTTAGGAACGCGAAAATTGTGTTGAGTGGCATTGTGCGGCGGGGGGGTGTCCCACTATGGCGAATTAAGGCCGTTAATGCTCGCATGGACTGGGTGTGCGCACAACTGGGACTAGTTTATGTGGATGCTAACTGCTCGATCGGGGACTGTGACTTCGCCTGAGATGGGCTAAATTAGAATCGACGAGGTGCCTACAACCTGGGAAACCTGCAGGAGAGGGTCATTGAATCCTGCCGGCATTCGTGAGGAGAAGTTGGACCAGAGGAAGGCTGCCGTCACGAGCGGGAGAAGCGATTGCAGAAACGTCGGATTGGAGGTCAGACTCTTAAGATTGCTGCAGGTTAATTGTCAGAGTATAGGGAATAAAATTATAGAATTTTGGAATCTAGTGGAGACATATTCACCGGACGTTGTCATAGCTACTGAATCATGGTTATATGAGGAAGAAAATAGTAATGAAATAATTCTGGGTACCTACGTAATGTACAGAAGAGACAGAGGTAAGAGAGGTGGTGGTTTATTTATTTGTGTTCGTATGGACATCGTAAGTTGCTTAAAATGGGCCAATATGGATCATGAGTTGTTGAGTGTAGTAATCTTGGATGAAGCAAAGTTAAATTCTCTTCAGATGATAGGGGCATATCGAGCACCGAAGGACAACTTCTCGCTACTGGATGCTCTTTATGACATCACCTGCCTGGGTAAGTCTATGGAAAAGAATGTTATAATTGCCGGGGATTTAAATCTTCCAAGTGTGAACTGGTCCGGTGATTCAACCAGCGGTAGCCAAGCTCTACTTGCAGCAAACAAGCTAGTTAGGGAGGGGGGTTTCTCCTAGGTGGTTAATTTCCCCCACGAGAGGGAATAATACTTTAGATGTTAATTTAGTACGACCTGTGGCGCTGTATATTAGTTGTATGAAAGTTCCTGGAATTAGTGACTACTCCGGTGTTGAACTGAATATTAGACCCAGTAACACTCCAATACTTGACTCCGTCGAAGCAGTTAAAATATTTCAGTACAGCAGAGCTGATCAGAGCAGATTTCAGGGTTACATGAATGGGTCATTTGTCAGATGGGCATCGGAGGGGTGTCATATAAATATATTGTGGGAAAATTTTCGAAATATCTTAGATCGTGCTATTCAGAAATTCGTGCCGTTTAAATTACTGAAGCAAAACACGGATCGGGAATATTACACGAGGGAAATCAGGGGACTCAAAAGGAAATTAAGGAAAGCATATAACAAAAAACACGATAGTTACGAGCATATGCTAAAGTTTAAATTATCGAAAGAGCTAGTCCTCAAAAAGAGGGCTGCTCACGATAATTACATACAAAACTTAATTGGGTGGAATTTTTTTATAGTTACGTTAGAAGGCGGAAGAGAAATTCCAATGATTTGTCTATGATAATGTGCGGAGATGGTGAATTATTTACTGAGAAACAGGCAATTGCTAATGAGTTAAATATATGGTACGGTAGTGTGTGTAATTAATAGCTGTGTGTTGGACCTTAATTATGACTCTGATAGCCCACCTCTCCGAATAAACCAATCGTTGATTCTAGCAAGAATTAAAAAGCTACATAGAAATGTATCGAAAGGCCCAGACAATATTTGTGGAGATGTGCTAAAACTGGGAGGTACAGCCGTTGGGCGATACTTGGTGGTGCTGTTTATTGTATCAATTAATAACAAACAAATACCCGAAGACTGGAAAAGGGCTACAATAGTTCCAATATTCAAGGGAGGGAACAGATTGGTAATGGGAAACTATAGGCCTGTTAGGGCCGATTTTATAAAGCATTTGATCTCAGTTCACCAGGTTCAGCTGATCTTAGCGCGTGCTGAACTCAGAATTTCTGTTGTATAAACGTTAATCTAAGATCACTGCGTCTTGATCTGAGTTCATATTTAACCGGCGACAGTTCTCGGTTCAGCCATGTTGATCTTGGTTCACAGCTGTTGTCCGTGAAACATTTTAGCGCTTAGATTCCAGTTCTAGGCTGTATTAAAAAGAGAAATATGTTAGAAAGCTTGTACATTAGTAGGTCTAGGTTATATGACGGTACGGTACTATTTCTTTCTGGACTAGGCTTAAATTGCGCGTGCTCGCTCTCATCGTTGATACATTTTAGTCAGAGTGATTTTGGATTTTGAGGAGGAAGCATGCCATTCTCCTAAAAATCGTGTCTTATTGAGACACTTGAACGATATATTTCTTCAGTCAAAACACGACCGTTTTTTTTACATTTTATTGTATTAGGTCACCTATAAAACCTGTTGTTCTGTGCCTCCAAGTCGAGGGTTATATTAGGCCTAAAGACTATACGGACGTAATACGTGTTCACATTTGATAACAATTTATGTTTTCACTCCAAACTGTGTGTTTTTAATCAGTGATGGTGTTGTAACTTTTCTTTGTATCGTTGACATATGCACCAATACCGTAATTAAGCCTACGAATGCGATGCACAATTTTGAGGTTAAAAGCATTCCGAGAGGTGCTTCATGCCACCAGTGAATATATTAATACCGGTATCACACACATACGATACGGTAATAGTAGCATTAAATGACTATTTTATCCACGGTGCCTTTTGTTTTTGAAAGTGGTAGGTCACTGGTACTTAATCTTACCTTTGCTAATAGGGTAGCCTATTAGATATACTGTAGAAGAACTACAGTATCATAGGCCTAGTATTCATGTGACACGCACTTCACATTATTTAGCCCATATGGCAGTAAACATGCACCACAATTGTAAGCCCATAGCTGGGTGCCATAAGCTACGGTACTTCTAAATAGTCCCTCGTGTAAATTTAGATACATGTACATTTCAATGGCTTATATTTATGCAAAATGTTTGATCAAGACATCTTTGCTAGGTATATGAATTTATTTGTACTGATAAAATGTTTTTTAACATTTCCATCTATCCTAATTTGCTTCCATTCTTCTCCACTCCCCACCTTTTACTGTGCTCATGTGTTTTATTTCCAAATACCAGTAGTGTCAATAGACCCAGGTCATCCAACCATCCCCTGGACTGTGTCCCCGAGTATTTGAGGAGAGCCCCATGTTGTCCAACTGCATCACATTAACGAGAAAATGCTAAAACAATACTGTAATAGATCACCAGCTGTAGCGTATAGGGTGTATATTCACAATTTCCTTTCTTTTCTTTGTGGAAAGCATTTTTCTTTGATTGGGGATAGATGTTATCTCAGGCAGGGATATAAAATGTGTTTGATTGAGGTGTAATGTTTAAGGGGTGGAGATAGTACAAATCCCCCAGAGAAGGAATACCCCGTTCAATAACTCGCACCCTACATGAGTCGATGCAGGACAATATTGTGGCATCAATTTCAGGAACTCTCAGGGCCTAAAATTGCTTTAGCACATTTCATTTTCTTCAGTTTCTACCTACTCAACATTTCATTTATCCACCCACCCAAACTATCTGCGTGTAATCATATGTCAACCCAGCAGCTTAGCTGAGTATGTCGGGCCATGGTCCAAGACTGTAATGAGGAAATGCAACAAGTCCAGATATTTTAATCCCAGTGATGACATTGATCATCCTAAGTGTGGCTCTTCAGGGGTACCCACACTATACCAAGGCAAATGCTAGAATGCTACTTACAGGTACCTGTAAGTCCTGGGTCACTTACCCCATACTTGTTCCAGGTTTTCCTTAAAATATCATCCATACGAAACTTACTAAATCCACTGTTTTTATTACAGTTACATGCTGGTGCACTACTACAGCCACCTCAAGTTATCAGACAAAATCAACACACACCCAAGTACACAGGGCTGTTGACCAAGATGTTCCAACAACCATTTGATAACATATTCTAACATTGACATTTCTAAAGTGATGAAAACCCATATTTAAAAACTACTTTTTGAAAGAGAAGTGAACCTGAAACCTCCAATAAAACAGTGGTCTGCTTCATAGTAAGTTCTCAAAAACCTACCCAATTGAAATGTTATTATGTTAACCAAATTTCAAGAAATTCAATATGCAAGCAATTAACAGCTTGGCTTCGACTGTCCCATACATGGCAACTGTAATTAAATGGCAAACAGCAGATTTCTGATTAAAGTTGTGAGTGCATTACAAATGATAACTGTTGTACTGGACATTAACTTTATCAATAACGGTGAATGCCCCTCGACCATTTTTTTAGCATAGCCTATCTGCAGTTTTCACCAGTCTTCTGTTGCACATTTAACAGAAACATTTTTTTATATGCACATAACAACATTATATAAATATAAATCATCCATGCTCAGTTGTAGCGAGAGCACAAATGAGTGTTAGGGACATTGTACTCCAATCACTATGTAACATTCTTAAGTCAAGGAAGGACAATATTGTGGCAACAATTTCAGGAACAATCAGGGCCTGAAGAATTAACAACTAGTTCAGAATAACATTACATCCTTTTATTTTATTTTTATTAAATAATGCATTAGTACATTTCATTTCCTTCAGTTTCTGCCTGCTCAATATTTCATATTCTAATTATTCTTTCGTTTTTAATTTTGCCCATTGTCCTCTCCAAACAGTGGCTTCTGCTTGCTCTGTGTTGTTGCTAGAGGCACCTCCAAAGTTATCTGCAACAATAACACATGCTAGAAAATAACAAGTGAAGTGTGGAGTGTACTTTACAACAACTGAATTCTCACTATGGATAAGCATTCATTTAGCCTTAGGGCATAAATTGCACATATAAATAAATAGCATAAAGAGAATGGAAGAGAAGAAGATTCCCAAGAGGATACATGAGATGCAGATGCAGAAGAAAGGAATGTGTCAAGAAGAGAGGCGAGGACTGGACTAGAGTGACAGCGGAGGTGTGGTGGGAAGAAAGGACTAAGTGGCGAGGCTTATGTTTCAAACAGACCCAGCCTGGGGCTGGAAACTGTACAAGATGATGATGAGGATGAAAGTGCACGTATAAATAAATAATAAGTAAAAGTCCAGGAAAAAATCATGCTAAATAATTTGTTTTATTTAATACGGTAGGGAACGTTTTTAGTTTATTTGCCTACTCCTTGGGAATTAGTAGCTTCCTCCGAAGTTTGATGCAGACATACTAAAACTAACCAGATGCCATCAGAAGATTTCATTCCTCCCCCTTTCAATTAAATGTAGTCTGGTGTAACAAATTCCACAGAGGCATACTTATCTTTATATCAAAATGTAACCATCATTTAAGTTAATTTGAGACTGTGGTAAACCATGCTACTTAACCATTGTGCTTATGTTGTCCATAAATAGCAATCTCAACATAGTTCCTGTAAACAGATAAGTTTGCCTACTGCAGCATGCTAAGGAGACCTAGCATTGGACAGTACCTGTAAAGGTTTTCTTAAATTTAGAATACAGTAACATGACCTATTTAATCAACACAGAACACTTTATACATTTTGATGTAAATTATTAAAACTTTTCAGTTTGTATGGCCAAATAGTGTGTATCTCAAATAAAGTCAACACTTCCACATACACCTCAGTGAAAGGAGTTGATGACCATGTCCTAATCCCCAAAATGAAGCAGAAACAAAAAAAGACTGCTTAAAAAACCTATCAGAGATTGGTATCAAGTTGCTTTAACATGACCTGTTCATCAGTAAGCTATTGTAGCCATTGCCAGCAAAGCCTGCAAAAAAGTTCAGGCTCTTGGTTACTCATAAGCTGGCTCCACAACACTGAAGTGGAGAGCTCGGCAGTGCCTATGGTGTAATTGAACAGAAATGCCTGGGTACACTGAATTGTGAGCAAGAATCCAGCCCTGGCATACATGATAAAGAATTCACTGTAATTCACTGCCCCCTGTAAATGGAGTAGCCTACGACCAGAGGAAAAACTTTTATTTTTATACAAGACAGCAACATGATCATTTATTTTCATGTTAAGCTGTGTTAGAAAATAGGCATAACAGATCAATGTAAAGGGTGCAAAAGAATGATAAGAGGTAGCCTACAGTATATTTCAGTTGGATTTTCATGACTGCATATATGACCAAGGAGGCTTTCAGCTGTTGGGTCATGTGTTGTAAAAATAGTTGGAGTGTAAGACCTTTGCCTGAACTAATTGCACTACACCATCACCTAATAATTGGAAGCCTCCTTGGTTATGATACAGTATATTTATTTACATACCAGTACTTCTTTTTTCGAAGTAATATAGGCTACTGCACATTTTTCAACCCACTTATATTTAAGATTTTTCATACCAAGAATGTTGCAAATGTTATAGTTATCAATTGCAGCTTACGAGAAAGAAAAGCAATAAGTTTCCAAACATGATGTACAGTATGATATGCCATTGGGGTAGGCGTATCAATACTAATATGGCATTAAATGCAAAATTAAATTAAAGTTTTGATTTAAATAAACCTTTGGATACCATACTGTTCCGAACCTATACCATTACCTAGCAATGCATGCTAGTATAATATTTCTTGATGGATTAAGATTTAGGGGCCTTGGTTGCCAATAAAAAGGATAGCCTGTTGTCCTTTGTGATATAATGACAAGAGTCTCAAGGAAGGCTACACAAATAAACTAAGCAATCAATAGTCTACAATATCTAGGCTATTGATTCAGTGTTCACTACCAGTAGCCTACTTACCTTGAGGAATGACCTAGCGTACTTGTCTTAAGCATATATTTTATAACAGTGTAATTGATGTAAAATTATATTTATGGAGACTTTCAGGGTCCTAATATCAGGTATCAACATGATCTTCCCTCTCTACATCTTGAAATTCACTTCATTAATGCATAAAACTATGGTACACGGACCAAATTCAGCTATTTCAGGTTAGGTAGATAGGTGGGGTGGAGAAATGCCTTACTATACAACATAACTGAACGATGTGCAAGGAACTTACCTTCATGGATTTCATGCAGAAGGAAGCATAGTGATTTGTATGAATATCAAAAGTTGTACAAGACCACAATTCACATGTGATCCCACTTTTAGCCCAGGCAGGACCAGATTGGATCAGCTAGCTATAATCAAATTTGAACCTGAAAGAAATTTAAAAAATGGTTTGAAACCGTGTTATGTATCTTTCAGCAACGTAATCGCATCTAGGGTACATCTAAAATCTGTAAATAATTATATCAATCGACTTCACCTACCTTTATGGATTCGGTTGCAAGTCCTTTGCGAAATTTCGGCCGCGAATTTGAAGTACATGGAACATTCTTTTTCCGGTTACCGGTACGGAAATGGTCTTTTATGTTACATTTTTTGTCTTAACATTCTCGCTCAGACAAACATGGTGTGCACTTAGGTTATGTTCTAGGTTTTCATCCCCAACACATGTCAATACGCTTTCTTTTGAGGTTAACATACACAAAAATAAATAAACAAACAAAAAGTAGAAGATCGCCCAGCGAGATGAGTTTAGTGCACTCCAAACGTGAATATCCTTACTATTTTGCACTGTTGCCATATTGAAATCCTTGAACTTTAGATCAAATTGAACTAGGATTTCGGAATCCGCGAATAGTTTTATACAACATGGACGACGACTGGACTTGGTTCAGATTTTGAACTCCAGTTAATTTGATCCCCAGTCAAGCGATCTTTATACAATCGGCCCTTAGTCTCACATCCATCATATGTAAACTGATGGAGCATCTTATTTCTGAATACTTAAGGGAACAGTGGGTAAAGTTATCATGGCTTAATGGGAGGTAACACGGATTTAGACAAGGGTACTCATGTGAGAGCCAAATGTTATCACTCTTTCAGGATATTAATGACACGCTTGACAGGGGGGTGCAAGTTGACGCTGTAATCATAGATTTTGCGAAGGCATTTGATGTCGTCCCACATGACATACTGTTCGTCCACCAGCTCATGGTCTTAGGGGACTGAAGGGGAGAGGAGACGCATTCCAGCTGCGTTGATTGAGTGGACGTGCCTCTGCAGGTATTGCCAACTTTGCACCGATGTTATTCACGCTTTGTTTAATCACTGCTACTTGCGTGGAGTGGGAATGAAGGGGGAAAGAGGAATGGAGTGGGAGTAGTAGTACGAGATGGTTTAAAAGAAGAAGTGAGGAGAATAAGTGATAGGATGATGAAAGTGAAAGTAGCACTGAGGGGAGAGACCGTAGAAATAGTGCAAGTGTATACTCCACAAGTAGGCTGCTCCTCTGAAGAGAAGGAGGAGTTTGAAGAGGAATTGCAGAAGCAGCTGGTAGGAAGAAATATGATTGTTATGGGGGATCTCAATGCCCATGTAGGAAGAGAAAGACAAGGTTATGAGAGTGTTCTAGGACCAGAGGGTTGGGGCGGAAGTAATGAGGAAGGAAAGAGACTGTTGGACTTCTGCCAAAGGAACAGCCTGCTAGTTGGGAACACCTGGTTTAAGAAAAGAGAGAGCCACGCAATCACATGGTACAGTGATGACTTGACCAGGAAGTCGGTGGTCGACTATGTACTGTATGAGAAAGAACTAAATAAGAACATCATGGACATCAAGGTTATACCATCGGAGAACCTGGATAGCGACCATCGATTGCTGGTAATGAACCTGAGAGGGAGTAAGGAGAAGAAAGGGACTGAGAACCAGGAAAGATGTATAAGGATATGGAAACTGAAAGAAGGGGATAGAAGGGTCGAGTACCTCAAAATGGTAAAGGAAGGAATTCCAACAGATGAAGAAAGAGGTGTGGAAGAGGAATGGGCTAGATTTAAGAAGACACTAGTAGGTGCAGCAGAAGCAGTATGTGGGAGGACAAGTAGTAAGAAGAGGTGGAAGGAAACACCATGGTGGAATGAGAAGACAAAAGATATAGTAAGGGAAAAGAATAGAGCCTTTAGGAGGTGGTATCAAAATAGGACGGTAGAGACAAGGGAAGAGTACCAGGAAGGAAAGAAAGAAGGAGGCGAAGGGAGTAGTGGCTGAGGAGAGAAGAAAGTGGATGGAAGAGTGGACAAAGATGATGGAGGATAGTGAAGGTACAAAAAAAGGTCCTGTATGGGATGGTAAAAAATAAGAGGCGGAAGGATCCTACGGATTATGTTAGAATGGTGAACAAAAGGGGACAAGAGATAGAAAATAGGGAAGAACTGAAGAAAATGTGGAAAGAATATTTTGAAGAACTTCTGAACCCAAATAGAAAAGATGGTGAGGAGGAAGAAATCGGGGAAGAGGAAGATGAACTGCAAACAGAAAAGGACTTAACATGGAAAGAAGTGGAAGATGCAGTGAACAAGATGAAAGGAGGGAAGGCACCGGGTGTGGATGAGTTGAGTGTGGAGATGGTGAGAGCAGCAGGAGAGGTGGGGATACAGAGGTTGTACCGAGTGCTGAGGACAGCATGGAAGGGGAGGAAGACCCCAGAGGACTGGAAAAAAGGAATAATTGTCCCTATCTTCAAGAAAGGTAGTAGAACAGATTGCAGAAACTATCGGGGAATAAAACTGATGAGTCATTGTGCAAAGATCTTCGAGAAAGTTTTGGAAAAGAGAATTAGAACAAGGATAGAAGGAGGGATGAGGGAAGAACAACATGGCTTCAGAGCAGGAAGGTCCACAGTGGGTTTGATTTTTGCTGTAAGGCAGTTACAAGAACAGCACTATGAGTATGGAACAGATCTACTGATGGCCTTCCTGGACATTGAGAAAGCATATGACAGTGTATGCAGAAACAAAGTATGGAAGTCCCTGGAGGATAGAGGAGTAGAGAAATGGACTATAAAGAGGATAAAGGAGATGTACAAGGGAAGCGTGAGCTGTGTGAAAGTGGGAGGAGAGAGATCAGACTGGTTGGAACAGAGAAATGGCCTGAAACAAGGAAGTGCACTGTCACCGTTACTTTTCATTGTGGTGATGGATGACATAATGACCCGAGTGGCACAAGTAATTTGGGAAGGAAAGATGAAAGCAATGGTGTTTGCAAATGATTTGATGATTTGGGGAAACAAGGAGGAGGAGGTACAGGAACAGTTGGACGTGTGGGAAGGAATAATACAAGGATATGGGATGAAATTTAGCATAAATAAGAGTGAGATGGTGATCACAACAAGGAAGAAGGAAAGAACCACAACGGGAATAACAATTGGTGGGGAACAGCTGAAGAAAGTGGAGAGTTTCAAGTATCTGGGAAGCCTGATACAAGATAATGGAAGAAACGATAGAGAAATAAATGAGCTGGGGAGGCAGGCAGAAGCATTTCGGAGGAGTGTGAGAAGCATGTTATGGAGCAAGGATGTCCCTCAGAACAGCAAAAAGATCATATATCGGACGTACTATGTCCCTATCCTGACGTATGCCTCGGAGACCTGGGTTATGAAAGGAAGGAAGAAGAGCAAAATACAGGCCAGTGAGATGAGGTTCTTGAGAAGCAGTATTGGAGCTACAAAGATGGACAGAATAAGAAATGAGAGGACCAGAGAATTAATGAAGGAGGAACCATTACAGGATGGTATAGAGAAATCTAGACTTAGATGGTATGGACATGTAAAACTAATGGAGGAGAAGAGGATACCCAGGAGAGTACACGAGACGAAGTGGGAAGGAAAGAGACCGAGAGGAGGACCGAGAGACAGGTGGCTGAAGGGGGTGGAAGAAAGCGTGAAGAAGAGAGGAGAAGACTGGACAAGGGTGGAGGGTGAGAGATGGAGGGAAGACAGAAGACGTTGGAGAGGCTTGTGTTTCAAACAGACCCGGCCAGTGGCTGGAAACTGTGCAAGATGATGATGATGATTCAGGGATGTGATGAAGAAGCTAGGAACAAGTGTATAAAACTTCCAGTGAGTCAGGCAACTGCAAGAGCTGCCGATTATACAGGAGTTTCTGAAACCACAATCAAAAGAATCAAACTTAGTAATTCATGTTTTATCTAATTATTATTGTAATGCCAGTAGATTCGTATAACAAACTTGCAAATGCGGAAAAATGTCGTGCGGATGTGGGGCAGATGCGGATAACGTTTTGTTTATCTAAGCGCGAATACACATTCTAAACTTGAGCGATAATATTACTTAGAAATTATTACTGTGCTGTGTCTACACCATCCACACACACACACAAAAAAAGCCCGTGTTTGCCACACAGCCTGTGCAGAGTGGAGCACATACGTATCTGAGGTTGGCACTATTGTCGTTCGCGCAGAGGCCAGCTGACTCATTGAATTCCTGCCACGGATCTTGAGCTGGTGGACGGACAGTACTACTCCGTAAATTAGTGGCAACGAAGATTGATAAAAGAGTAATTTTATGGATTCAAGAGTTCTTGACTGATCGCTCGCAAAAGGTTAAAATAGGTAATGTATTCTCGGAGGACATTTTGATAACGTCAGGTGTCCCTCAGGGTAGTGTGATTGGGCCCCTGTTATTTCTGGCACTTATTAACAACCTACCAAATGGGATTCAAAGTGACTGCCGATTGTTTGCGGATGATTGTGTAATATACCGAAAAATTCAACATCACAAGACAACGCTCGGTTACAAACTGACCTCAACCTGGTTCATAAATGGGCGGTTGACAACAAAATTAAGATAAATACGAGTAAATGTAGTCTCATGAGAATAGGGAGAGGGCGAAGGCATGATTTTCAATATAATATCGGCTCGGAAATACTTGTAGAAGACTACTCTTGCAATTACTTGGGCATCCATGTAAGGAACAATATGAAATGGAGTACTCATTTGGGTTGTGTCGTCTCCAAAGCGTACAAATCACTTCATTTTGTAATGCGGGTGTTAAAAGGCAGTAGCTCTACCGCAAAAGAATTAGGATATTTGACCCTGGTGAGGCCAATCTTGGAATACGGCTCACTGTTTTGGGACCCATATCAGGTAGGGCTTATCAATGAGCTGGAGATTGTACAAAGGAAGGCTGCTGGGTTTGTGCTCAACGATTTTAGTCCTAGAAGTAGTGTCACTTGAATGATGTGTTTTGAAGCCTGCGATATGAGTGAAGGAAGCTGTGTAAGAATAACAATGTTGGATGTTTAGTCCATTAGGCCTACTTTATACCTTAATGAACTTTGTTGGCCAGGAATTAAACTAGCCCTGATCCATGGTACAGAAGTAGTACAATAATATTTCGCAAGTATTTGTGAATTCCTTTTGAAATACTTGTATGTATGTTCGGTTCTTGGAAGAACGCTATCTTTAAACACTCTCCTAAGGAAGACTCAAAACTCAAGACACTGAATAACATTTCCCAGAAGCTTTGTGGTACCACTGAGGGGTCCATAACCATTACTCTCCACTGATCAGCTGTTGCCTTAGTTTATTCTGTTGTTGAATACTGCTCCCCAGTTTGTATAAATAGCTCCTTGTCGATTCATTAGGGGATTTCCAACATTGTACTTATTTGGATTTTTTCTGATAATCTGTGTTATTGTGATGGCTGTACTTGTAATTCAGACGAGGATCGGGGAAGGAGGCGGTCTTGTCCTTCATTTAGATACTATCATGGCATTTGCCTGGAGTAGAAGTGAAAAACCCCTTCCAGGATAGATGGGATGTGAATCGAACCTACCTCTTGGCTGTTTTGTCTCAAGGTTTGTAGAATACAGGTTGGCTCATAACTCTCGGCCAATGGGAGAGCGCGCGGGAATACGTCACGGGCCTGCTGCGTTTGAATCAGTTAGTCCGTAGCGCATTACGAGCTCAGGAAATAATTTTTTTGAAGGGCAGCAGCCATTTCAGAGTGTCAACTAATGAATTGTTGTGATTAATAGATGATGCTGAACGCTTAATTACATGACTAATTTAATTATACACCTCCTTCAACATAATAAAACTGATAGTCTATATACAAACATACTCACAGCCGACTATATCTTCAACAGGCGCAGATCCACCTATCCCCATTGCTTCACTAAGCACTGCATTATTATTTATAATGCTATCATTGCTGTCCATTGGTGCCTGCACATTCGTCTTCATTTCCGCCACTCTCGGAGACAGCAAAACTGTCGCTGATAACAGCACCACGATGTTGGTGACCCCGCGGAATGTCATTCTCACTTTCGCCAACCACATTACAAATTAATTGAAGCTGGTGAGGTGCGTCTGCGAAAAAGTAGATTATTTCCTCTGTCATCGGATGCACGTAGTGTGTAGTTTCAATAGTAATACAGAGTTCTTTCCTCAGTGCCATATTCCCCCCGCCACAGTCCGAAACGATATCGTATTCAATATTATGTAGTGACATAACCGCTTCATTTATAATGTCTTTCGACATTTTCTTGTCGAAATTAATGTACACAGGTTGCTTCCAGTTCTGAAATAACCCTCTTGCCATTACAATTTGCATGTATGCATGTGGGCCCACGACTTCGTCTGTTTTTGCATCATATTCATAGAGTGATGACACTTTCATTTTGTCGAAAGAAAGAACAGTGACTCTCTCTCGACCATTCTTCTTTCGTCCACTAATTTTCATTACTTCTATTATGTTTTTCAATAAACCGTTTCGTAATTCAACATTGCCTGCCCAGCGCTTCAAAGTTGACAATCCAGGTAATGGATATTTCAGTGTGACTCTGGTATACTTGTATGCTCGGAAGCTTACATATCTTAAGGTAAATGCCTTCACTATTTCCTCGTTTGTCCATCTTGCCTTTGTTTTCTGTTTCCTAACAGTATCGACTTGAATTGGTGTCAATAATCTTTAAACGTATCATTAATTTTCTTGTCAAAATCACATTCATACTGCTGAATTGAATTCTCTAATTCCACGTTTCTTGATTGCAAACAGTTTGCTCTAGTCTCTTAAGTGTTGCATGTTTTCCTTCAGTTTTTTTTGTCTCTTCAAGTAATGCGTTGTATTTAATGAGAAGATCGTCATATTTTGTGTCAAATATCATTGACATTGACGACGGCATCATTGTCACTGGTAAATGTCGAATCCAATATTTCGTTCAGTAATTGTTTGTTTTCTTTTTTCTGGGAGCGTTCTGTACGTGAAGTTGAGTCTTGGCTCTGTGTTTGAGGCAGTGAATTTAAAGAAGGTATTGATGTATTTTTTAATATTCTAGGGTGAGTATGTGTCTGTGGAGCTCGAATTTAGTCTTCAAAATCACTTGGTATGAAATGTTTGTTGCACATCCGTTTGTTATTCGGATCGAATTTATCTTTCCTATGGCATTTCTGCACCCACGTTTTCCTACGATTAGCATCCTTTGGACATCTGAAGAAAGATATTTCTCCCGTCTTCTTAACAATTTCCGAATTACTTTTGCAGATTGCAACACTGCAAATTTTTCTCGGCATCTTAAACAACTGAAAGAAAAGAACCCAACGTAAAGAAACAACTTAGCCATGGGCTAGAATATGCAAAGATAGATTCCATAGAAATCTGATGTAATTAATTTACATAATATTCACCTGTTTATTAATGTATAATACACCACGTAACACAATTCATATCTTGGAAAAAAAAAAAAAAAAAAAAAAACTGTATTAACAAACAAGTAAATAACACATGTAGTTTCCTCTGTCCACTCTGTAAATGGAGACGGGTGCCTCTCGCAGGCCCGATGACGTGTTACCCCCACCCTACTGCCAGCGGAAGGCAAGTTACGAGCCAACCTCTCTCCTACTAACCTTGGTTTTGTCTCACGTGGCTGAATGTACCCCTTTTCAGCCCTCAGACCTGGATTAAATTTCTTGGTAAAGCCGGGAATCGAACCCGGACCTCAAGGGTGATGGCCAAGAATGCTAGCCACTGCGCCACGAGGTGTCTAGATAAATAGCAACCCTGTCAAGATTGCAGATGTACAGATTAACACCATGTGTCTGATCTCGGGAACAATCTGGCCAACTCCCAACTCATTGGCTCCAGTACTAAGTCATATTCTTCCACCTCACCTATGAAGACTCAACAATTTGCTGAGAGAGAACATGAAAATTGTAAAAAAAAAAAAACACCAATTGCCATTTCATGAATACATTGGTCATCTACATACCTGTAGGCTTCATTAGAGATATCCACCCATTTGTCCGACTGAGAATCTAGTTGCTACCAACATCTAAATTCTTGAGACATGGTCAGATGATTGGAAACAGTTTGTGACCACAGTGTGTTGTGAAACGCCATGCATCAAGAGAAAGGAAGTCTACACCGAACCCTCATTACCAGTTGGGCAGAACTGAGGGGTAGATTTATGGGGATGAACGAACGCCATCACGATTATACCAAGGGACACCACAGTTAATAGACTACACATATTTAATTTATACATTAAGTTGTACATTTTTCTTTATGTATAATATGCCACAAAATAAATAAATAAATAAATAAATAAATAATAGAATTAATGCATAAGTAAATAAATAAATAAATAAAACTGAAATAAATAAATAAATAAATAAAACTTACATTAGCCAGCATCTGATTTCTGGGTAATCTCCAACATGGCATAGAGGAAAGTGTGGTTTTGCATTAAAATAAGTGAATGATTGAATAAACAAATAAATTACACTTCTAAGGTTTCTGGTTATCCTGATCTGGAAAGGTTGGGTCGTTGTTGTTGTTATTATTAGGATTATTGTAATTATCTATTATCATCCTTCTTATGCAGGCAACTGTAAATTTCACACTAGACTGGCTGTGTCGCAATGGAGACGTCCTTTTTGTCGATGCAAATGGATGGCTTAATGACTATGATTTTAGTACAGATGGGTTACACCTCAATAGGAAAGGGACCTCTAAGTTCGGTAAACTGCTGAATAGGATATCTAAGAAAATGCTTTTGGGAAACTAATTCAGAAAATGGGGGGCGTAAATGAGTGCACTGGAAAAGATACAGTAAATCAGTACCACGAAAAACAGGACTCGAGTCAGGGGAGCAAGGGATTACTAATTGCACACCCACAACATCAAAATTTGAAGGGGGAGGGGGGTCTAAGATTGCTCTTGGTAAACTCTCAAAGTAGAGTAAACAAGCAAATAAAACTCAGTACAGCAATGGAAGCATATGAAATTGATGTGGCGATAGGAGTGGAATCATGGCTGAGAGAAGGGGTAGGAAATAGAGAAGTATTCCCAGAAGGGTATGTAGTCTATCGTAGAGACCGAGGAAATAAGAAGGGAGGGGGGGGGGGGGTGTTTATACTGGTGAAGGAAACTTACTGCTCACATGAATGGTTTACCGACGAAAAGGATGAAATACTAGGGATAAAATTAGTTTGTGACAATATGAAGGAGGTGGGAATTATAGGAATATATAGGCCTGGGAGAGAGAAAAGAGACATGGAAATATTTGAGAAAGTAATAGATTACACTCATAAAAACAATAATGACATGATAATAATTGGGGGGGACTTAAACTTTCCAGAAGTTGATTGGAATGGAGCTGCAACAGAAGCCCATGAACAGAAACTTGCAAATAAATTAGTTTGGGAGGGAGGATTTACACAAGTAGTGCAAGCACCAACTAGACTCAGCAACTTGCTGGATGTATTCCTAATAAAACCAGGGGAACTTGTTGAATAAACCCACGTAATTGAAGGAATAGGTGACCATAAGGCTGCAATAATGGACGTTGGTCTGGTACCAAAAAGGCTTAATAGGAGGGTCACACAACACAAGAAATTATACAGAAAAACTAAATTCGATGAATTTGGAGCTTACCTGAAATCAAAATTTAATTCTTGGATAAGTGAAGGGAGTAATGTGGATACACTCGGGGCAAATTTTAAGGAAATCATTTGGGAGTGTGAGAAGATATTTGTACCTATTAAGAAGGGAAAAACCACCTCAGACCCTGTTTACTATACAAAGGACATACGAAAATTAAAAAGGAAATGTAGAATGGTAAACAGTCAAATCAAAGAGGGCAGGAGAAACCAGAAAGCAGCTAATAAAGGAGCTCAATAGGTTGAAAAAGGAAGCAAAGGAAAATTACATGAATGGCATACTTCATGAGGGTAAAGACCACATAGGGAAATGGAAAAAGCTGTATTCATATATTAAAAACCAAAAGGGAAACGGAATCCACATTCCCACAATGGAGGGAGAAGGGGGTGAGCATTTATTTGCAGATAATGAGAAAGCAAACCTATTTAGTAGGGAATTCATAGATTCAGTGGAAGATTGTCAGGAGTTGGAAACCGTAAATGAGACTGGAGAGGGTGAAACACATAAGGACACAAGAAGCTTCACCTTTACAAATGAGGATATTTTTAGAGAAATCAAACTGCTTCAGCAAGGAAAAGCAGCAGCGTGTGATCAAATTACTGGGGAATTATTAAAGACAATGGGGTGATACATAGTGCCTTATTTAAAGTTTCTTTTCGACTATGTCATGAACAATAGTAGAATACCAAAGGAATGGAAGGAATCTATAATAATACCAATTTATAAAGGAAAGGGAGATAGAAGTAAACCTGAGAACTACAGACCAGTAAGTCTGACCAGTGTAGTTTGTAAAATCTTGGAGAGTTTAATAGTAAAATATATTAGAGGGGTATGTGAAGATAAAAATTGGTTCCTGAGGAGCCAGTATGGATTTAGAAAGAAATTTTCTTGTGAGGCACAACTTGTGGGATTTCAGCAGGACATATCAGATCGGTTGGATCTAGGGGGACAGTTGGACTGCATAGCTATAGACCTTTCCAAAGCTTTTGACAGAGTGGAACATGGAGTATTATTAAAGAAAGTGGAGAGAATGGGATTGGACTCGAGGGTTGTACGTTGGATAGGAACCTTTCTAAATTCAAGGGTTCAGAGAGTCAGAGTAGGGAATTACGTATCACAGGAAGAGAAAGTTAAGAAGAGAATTCCACAGGGTAGTAAAATTGGTCCATTGCTTTTCCTAATATATGCAAATGATTTAGGGAACAATATAGCATCAAAAATAAGATTGTATGCAGATGACATTATCGTCTATAGGGAAATAAATAATATAGAGGATTGTAAAATATTACAAAGGGACCTCGACAGTATCCAACATTGGGTTGAAGAGAACCACATGAAGGTTAACGGAGGTAAATCAACTGTCACAATATTCACAAACAAGAGATTAAAAACTGAATGTCAATATACATTGGATGGGGTAATCGTACCAAAAGATGACAAGTGCAAATACTTAGGTGTGAGATTTGATAGTAAATTGCACTGGAAGGGTCATGTTGGAGACATTGTTGGGAAAGCATACAGATCGTTGCATGTCATTATGCGACTACTTAGAGGATGCAACAAAGAAATAAGAGAGAAAAGTTACCTAAGTTTGGTTCGTCCAATATTGGAATATGCAAGCAGTGTATGGGATCCGCACCAGGAATACCTAATAAAAGAAATTGAGTGTGTTCAAAGGAAAGCAGCAAGATTTGTGATAGGGGATTTTAGGAGAAGAAGCAGTGTATCACATATGTTAGAGAAGCTTGGGTGGGAAACATTAAGTAAGAGAAGGGAGAAAAACAGACTTGTAGGGTTATATAGAGCATATACAGGAGAGGAAGCATGGGGGGAAATCCGTGAGAGGCTTCAATTGGAAAGTAATTATATTGGCAGGGCAGACCACAAATTCAAAATTGGACGGCACTTTAGCAGAAGCGATTGGGGTAAATTTTCATTCATTGGGAAGGGTGTGAAGGAATGGAACAGTTTACCAAGGGCGGTGTTTGATCCCTTTCCAAAATCAGTCCAGTTATTCAAGAGCAGAGTAGACAAAACCAGGGAAAAGAAAGAAGTGGTATAACTTAGTGCTGTATTCCTAGAAACATTATACGTGCTATGTAATTCCTACAGCAGTTGTGAGAGGGGAGTTCAATCAATGTGTGAATAGTACATTAAGTTACTGTATTCTTATTGTGTAGTGTTTGTTACTGTATTCTTTTGGGTGTTTGTTACTTTATTCTTTTAATATTGTGTAGTGTTTGTACATTAAGTTGCTGTATTCTCTTAATATTATGTAGTGTTTGTAAATTATGTACCTCATTTGCCACCGAGGTTGACACCTCATTGCAAATAAAGTGATTTTGATTTGATTTTGAACTAACCAAGGCAATTAACGGGATCGAAGTTTCAAATTTTGGCACTGGATTTTCCCCACTCTAGACAAATGCCGGAATGGCATCATCTTTCAGGTTTGTGGGCACCTGCTCAATCCTAGACCATAATAAATACAGCCATGCATACTACTACAGACACCACACAAACACAGGTTATAAGAAATCATTAAAACATGCCCAAATTCGTGGACTTATTATGAATATTTACCAACAACAACAGTCATATTTACTTTTTGTCCGTCTGAAGGTTGGAATGGGGTACACTGAACCTCGTTAAGCAAAACTGAGAAGGGGTGGGTTCGATTCCCATCCCAGCCATCCTGGAAGTGGTTATCCGTGGTTTCCCACTTCTAATCCTGCCAAATGCCGGGATATTTCTTATCTTAAGGCCACGACCCCCTTCTTCCCAATCTTCACCTGAAATACAAATGCACGCTACTACCGACACAACATTAACACAGGTTATCAGACAAATTCTACACATACCCAAGTACACGGGACTAAATGACCACGATGTCCAAGCCCCTTAAATGAAACGACTTACTTTTAAATTTTAAGTTTTATATGACTGTTGAAGTGCTCTTACGACAGATAATTGCCACATTTTGTACCGCCTTTACGAGAGTACTTCCCGGAAATTTCCCAGCTTACTTATTAACCGGTTGAGACAATTTGAACAAACATTCATTTTCGGTTCCGTATTGGCAGTAGTATTCAAGAATTAATCTTTAAGTTGTTTCCACCTAGTCAATACTTTAATTTAAAATTTTAACAATTTAAGGGGCTAGGTACAGCTTATGACCTTCAAAAAATCAACTGTTCAAAATATTTTTTATTTTATGCTCCTATCCTTGAGGAACATTTTGGTGAAAGAAATATGTCTTTATGAGCCATAGTTTTTGAGTTATGATTTAAAAGGTATAGCCCTTAATGGTATGTAAGATTTATGCACAAATGTTTATCGCTCATTTTCTCAGAATTGTATTTTTGACACCCGTTTTAATAACTCAAAACCTAATCTCTATACTCCAATGAAACATTTTGTGTGTATTTATGCTTACTATATCTACAAAATTATGTAAATTAAGTTCTCTCTCTAAAATAGTTTCTTTAAAAATTAATACAGCAAAAATATTGTAAAATTTTGACATTTTCTTTTCAATACAAAAGTAATTTTTTTTAAGATAAGTTGCTGAAAGTACTTGCATTTCTAGAGGAATATCTTTGCAATAAAATAAAAAGACTGAAGACTCAAACAACAACAAAATAAAATTAACAGAACCTAATAATGTTGAACATTACAGGAGTTATCACTAAAACGCTGCAGCCTTGTACGATGAACAACCACCATTTTGAGTTTTGAAAATATACCCAAATTAATTTTTGACATGAATATAATGTTGTTTTTATTTGTGCACAACATTTCATAGCTGTAATGGTTTTGAAGGGGGGGGGGGGAGATAATTGACTAAATTTTACCATGGTAACCATGGTACCCCTTAAATTGAAGTATTGGCTAGGCGGAAACAACTTAAAGATTTATTCTTAAGGTTCAGACAACCTCTTGCATTTAGGAATTTCATACTTAGCCTCAAGCTAAGGTTGGAAAGGTTCCCAAGATTAACTGGCTGATAACAGGACATCTGGTAGACATTCATCCCAAGATTTTGGTCGCCTGCATCTTAAATTGTCAATTGTCTCAAAGGTAGTCCGCCTCGTTGTGTAGTGGCTAGCATTTCCAGGAATATTCGAATTCATCTTAATAGGTCCGTATTAACTAGTTACTTAACCCGCCATCGGTAGCGTTGTCCTCACTTACGCGAGAGGTAGCGTGTATAGGCGCTCCCTAACATCAGCGTGATATATATTTAGTGATTATACGGGCTCTTCCTGGCATTTAGAATAAATGATACTAGTCTTTGGTTATTTATTAATATATCTAGGTAAGTACATTACCTAAAAATTAACTACTACAATTTTGACTCCTACATTATTTTCGTTCTTTTAGAAGGTAATTATAACTTTGTTTTATTAGACTAGTTTTATGTTACCCGTTTATATACACATACATCTACATAAACATTACTAAATATTATAAAAAGGAACAAAAAACATTGCTTACTAAATATTATAAAAAGGAACAAAAAACATTGCTAAATAACAAATTTGATCATGATTTGTAAACCAAAGCAGACCCGACCAGCGGTTGGAAACTGCTCAAGATGATGATGATGATGATTTGTAAACCACATTATTTTCTATCATTTTCCTGTTCTCTCATTTCACTATCTGAATACCGGGTGAGTTAGCCGTGGTTGTTACGGCGTGGCTGCAGGCAGTCGCTCACATCCGGGAGGCGAGGAGGTTCGAATCCCCCCGCCGGCAACCTTGAAGATGGTTTTCTCTGGTTTCCCATATTCCTTCCAGGCAAATGCCAGGGTTAGTCCCTAACTATAGGCCACAGACGATACCTTCCAATTCCTAGTCCTTACATTCACACTTTCCTTCCCTAGGCAACACACCACACGCGACGGTACTTGTAGCTCACCCCATGGGTGTCCGCTAGAAGCAGCTACTAACTCCGGCGAGCCGAACTCTCCCGGGACTAAAAGCCATATGCTAAAAAAAACTATCTGAATCGTTGTACTGCTCAGTATCAGTTTGATGCATGGAATGTTCACTAGGAGCATCACTTAGACAGTCAGAAGCACAGTCTTGGTCGTCAACATCTGTAAATATGTCGTCCTCTTCTTCAATCCAGCTCAAAAGAACAGATTCACTAGGCCTATTAGCCTTTAAAACTTCACTGGCACTTCTCACAAAAATATTACACCAGCACGGAACGCGCAAAAAATGTAACGCCAAAGGTATCGAGGCTAGAAGCCACCTAACACTGCCTGTGTCACTGACTTGCCCCCTTCCCACCCGTGACACGTGTGCGTGTATCATCGCATAACAAAGCAAAACATGTGACTCATATACTCATTTGAGAATACCTGGAGTTTGAAAATGTTGAGTCTTAAAACAAAAAACTTTTCTTAATAAGGAATGTTTTTGTTAGGAGCAACCTAACAACGATACCGATGGCGGGTTAAATATGACAAAGAATTTTGAGTATCCGCCTATTCAATACATTTATTGATATTGAATAGGCGGATACTCAAAATTCTCAATACATTTATTGTTATTGAATAGACGGTTATTCAAAATTCTGTATCATATTTTAGTGGCTAGCATTCTTGGCTGTCACCGTGGATGCCAGGTTTAATTCCTGGCTCTGCCAAGAGATTTAATTCTGGTCTGAGGGCTGGAACGGGGTATACTCAGCCTCGTTAGGCAATTCCTACCTCGGCCATCCTGGAAGTGGTTTTCTGTGGTATCCCCACTTATATTCCAGGAAACTGCCGGGATGGTGCCTTACTTAACCCATAAACGCCTAGCGTTACCATATGGTAACGCAGTACCGATCATTGCATTTATTGCTCTACAGGACCTTTGCCAGTTAAAGATATTCGAACTTTGCGCTTATATGATCAAGGAAGGTCTACTGATTCATTTCCTGCACAATAGTCACTATGGAATGTCTTGGGTGATGTCCCAACAATTGGGTGCATTTCGTGGTTTGTTTATCACGTCGTGATGGCATGCCGCAAAAGGTACGGCATGCTAAATTATTGCGTAAAATGGAGATAGTTTACTTTGTCTTCGGGATTATGGTAGTAAACATATCTAATTTATAATTCAGTAACATATCTCGCGTATTTCTTTATACCTGCTCATGCCCGGGACTAATTTTCCCAGCGTTACCATATGGTAACGCAAGGCGGATACAGGGTCAGTGGTAAGGCAAGACATTTTCTGTAGCACATTCATATGAAATGTGTTAGAATACATTTCATGTATTTATACACAAAACGTTTTTCCATATACAGCTTTTTTTTAACAGTGCATGCCTTTATGTAATATGTTTTATGTCACCTTATCATGTTTTTTTTGCCAGTACCGTATTCAAGACCATACCTTTGCCGAGATATCTGGCTGCAGGCAGTGTTTCAGAAAATACAATACGAGAATTATTTAGATATTTCAGAGGTCTAGACTGGCTGCGTGGCTCAGCGGCAACGTTCTGCTTGCTGTGCCCAAGCTTCCAGGATCGAATCCTGGTGCAGTCAGCTGGCATTTGAGGGTGCGCAAATGCGAGGGAGTCGCGTCAGTAGATTTACTGGCATGTAAAAGATCCCCTGTGGGTCAAAATTCCTGAAACCTGGCGTCTCTAAAAGCCAGAGCTGTTAATAGGGACATAAATCCAATAACATAATTATTATTTAGAAGTCTGACCTTGGCGGAAATATTGGGGTAAGGGGAAAAGGAGTAATGACGACATGATTATAGCTCGCTGGCATGAAAACAGCACAGTAACTGTTGCCTCCATGACTGTCCCTGTTTTCCCCCCTCGACCAGGTCAGAAGGTTTTCTCGGGCTGAAAAGAAAAATAGTTACAATCCCACATCCTTCCAGATCGGCACCTATAACAAATTCATGGGAGGAACGAACCTTATGGATGAAAATGTGAACTGATATGGGCAATTCCATGAAAAGTGAGCCAACAAGTAATTTTTAAAACTTTTTTTATTAAATTTGTTTTATTGATATTTGGACTCATAAATATATACTCGTTCACATGGCATAAGCGATTAAAAAATATATATATTATTTGGCAGTGTTTTTCACCTACGTTGTTACATACACATGCTGGTTGATATAGGACTAGTTTTTTAAAGATCTTTGTCTGTTTGTTAAAAAAACAATAAAAACAGTTGGCAGCTTGGGAAACATGTGAATAGAGTCTACAACATTATATGAACTTCTGATACTACTTTCATTGAAGTAAGTATAGGATTTAATGTGTTATTAATATTTTTTGTAAGGCATTGCAGCTTGTAACACCCCTAACAAAATACATGTAAACGTTTAATTATCAACAAGGTGAAATGTTTGTTTACAAAAACCTTTTGTGAAAGTGAGGTTATGTTCTTTTCAAACATCAAGATTATAAATTTGATGTGTTAAAAGTTTATTACACCTGAAATTTGGTGTTACGGGTGTTACAAAACTAATGTTACGGGTGTTACAATATAACAATGAAACACCCGTAACACGAACTAAAATATTTTTCTTTGCTCACAACTAAGCTATTTGTATATTTTAACAGGTAGATACTCATCATTGTTCAGTAATTGGTAATAAACAATTTAAAAATCCAGTTTTTATGTTTAAATTGGAACTTCTTTGTTAGTTCTCATGGCAAAGGAGCTATGGATGGAATTGGTGGCACGGCCAAAAGAAATGTCTGGACAGCTGTAAAATCAAGGAATGTTTTAATTGATAATGCCAAACACTTTCACCAGTATGTTGACCAAGTCTTCAAAACAAAAATTAAGTCATTGTACATCGACAAAGATGTCGAAAAATGTGTACCTTTCTTGAACAAGAGATGGGAGAAAGTCGTCCCCATAACAGGAGTTCAAAGTTGCCACCATTTTCGCCCTTAAGATGATCAAGATCTTCTAATTTCTAAAACTGCAACTTCCTTGATGAAGAGAGTTCAATTTTCCTAAACTTAGATGAAGCTCTAGGAGCCAAGAGGCGTCTGAAATTTAACGAGGTCTACACAGATTCGGAACTGTCCGACTATGAAAATGACGACCCTTCCCGACAAGAAATTTCCTTCATTTCTGAGGGCATAAAAGTAAAAGACTTTGTCGTGCTGGTATATGAGGGAGAGTATTTCCCAGGACAAATATTTGAGGTTAAACTGGACAGTGACCATCCTCTCTTTAAGGTACAGTGTATGATGAAGTCAGGACCAAATTGGAAATGGCCTTCACCTCCTGATGAAATGTTTTATTCAAGGGAAGAAATTCTTAAGAAAATTGAGTGTAGTTCAGTTATTCCTGTATCAAATCGTGGAGTTTTTAAAGTGGTAGAACCCCTTTTAGAGGAAAGGTGGAAGAACGTTGAGTAAAAGAATGCCGAAGTATCATACTAAGTTATGAACTCGTTGTGATTATACAATTTATTGTTCTGCAAAATGTTATGCAATATTTATTAAAGAAGTGTGTTATCCAAGTAGCCTACTAGAGAATATTCTGTGTTTCAATCTAATTCTTTAAAAATAATTGAACTCTGTACAACTTTATCAATAGGTTTTAAGGTCTCTTTTTAACTGTATGTCTATAAAAAAAATTAAATTGAGACAATTGGGTATTTTTTGTATTAACATTGTGTTGTTTGAGTAAAAGTGTAATAATTTACAAAAAAAAAGTTCATTTAAACCTCTATATATCACTCACAACCTTTTGCTAGTGTTAGTATATGCATTTCATCTACCAAAATGTATTAAATTAATATAAAACACGTACATAAACTGTAGATTGTTGTACTACGTAACACCCGTAACAATGTTCGTAACACCCGTAACCCTACGGTTTAATTTACTGAGTGGAATGCAAAACATTTAAAAACATAAACTGCACTATGGTATAGTCTGTACTTTAATACACAACAAATTAATGTAAATATAAATTTTGCTCTACAACATTCACAGAGTTTGTGGTATTAACACATGTCCATCAGACACCATGTCCATTTTCTGTAACACCCGTAACACCTCTTTTTAGTTTTTTCCTGCATTTATGAAAAGACAAAAACCAGTTTTGATTGTATCAAATTGATTGGAATTTTATGGTAAAAATTTTAGTATTGTTATATTTAGTTAAAAACTTTCAGTTTAGTAAAGAAAGTACAGTTTAAGTGTCCGAATGTAACACCCGTAACCATATAATCGCCCATATCATGTGTCAATAAGAAACAAAAAGTGGTGGTGGGCCATATTTTCTTGGCTTCTGGTCGAGTGTCTCCAAAACGCATGGTACCTCATTACGATATTACGGTCAAGGACAACTCAACTGGAGTTCAAGTAGGAAGTGGCGCAATTCTACATGAAATCGTTTGGCGTAGAACCTTGTGGAGCCAGGTGGCAGTCAACAGCACGTGCAGGATAGGGCCGCGACGTTGAAGACTTGTGATATGATTGACGCGATCATCTGGTCATCAATGTCCCAGGACATAAGCGGAGGCGGTGTGTCGGTGAATTGTGTGCAAGCAGTGTCCGCACTGCATGTGGTAAATGTGATGTGGGACTGTGCATATCATGCTTCTTGCCATTCCACACCAAGTAACAAGTCACTTGACTATATGATCGAAGGTTCAAAGGTGTCAAAATACTTGCTCGGTGCTTTTTAAAGTGTAATATTATCAAGATAAGTATTTATCAAGAAATATGAAATTGGCACATTATTGTATTTATAAATCACCATTCAGAATATGCAGTAAGGGTTTTGACAACACAAGCGCCTAGCGTTACATATATGCGGGAATTTAAGATGCCACCTTTGTAAAATATGGTTTGAGCAGCTTAATAACTCCCTATGGTATGAATTATTAATAAAAAAGCAAAATTTTCAACATGTATTAATTCGGGCGTTCATGGGTTAAGGCCATGGCCACCTCCTATACAAATCCTACCTCGATTACAAGTGCATACACTATTACAGACATCACAGTGACACAGGGTATCAGGCAACTTCTACACACACCTAATTACACGGGGCTACATGACCATGATGTCGCAAAGCCCCTAAAAAAATCAACAATGGTCTCACAGGGATGGTTGGTGTATTGCTGACACTGTTGTATTGTTCTCAAACTTATTTGTGCCATCCATACCTACCAATTAACTCAAGTTATGAGAAGGGAAGATACTGGAGAATTAAAATTAAAATCCCCAAATGCATTGAATTTTTGAAAGTATTTTGTATATTTTGAAAATAAAAAATACTCCTGAAAAGTATTTTCAATACAGAAACAAAACACACATTCCAAAATGTATTTTAGATACCGGTACATAATACACGATACAAAAGTATCGAAAATTCGTATTATGAATACATGTATTTTCGATACTGCCCAACTCTGATAATATGCAGAGCCGTGATCTAACTTTAAATGGGTGTCGTATGACTAGCAATTATTTTAAGTTCATCTGTACTGGGTTCAATAGAATTTCCAAGTTTCATGTGATATTTTGGATAGGTGTGATATATACAAAAGCTAACTAGACCATTTTGGTGAGCTTTGGTTTTAACTTGGGTATAGTCTGGTTTTATTTTAACCAGGCTCTTGAAATCAGTAACCAAGTTACTACTGCGGTTACTGAAGTTGTAACCGCATTAGAAGCGCCAATTCAAACGTAATCTGAAACTACTATTGAAAGTACGAGATATGGAATCATATTTGAACTTGAAACACTCAGCACGCAACAAATAGAATATAAAATTCGTAGTGGATTTTACAATTTTATTTGACGATTTCGAAATCGAGCTGTTGTGACGCTACTTGGTCAGTTTATATAAGAACTACACTCTTTTAAGGATTATGGTGCCTCTTTTAAGAACGTAGCGTGCTATGAATCTCATCAGTGGTTGCTTATTTTTAGAAACTGCAACATCGCGGTCACATAGCCCCTTGTAGTTTTGGGTGTGTGCGGATTTTGGGTCATATTATACAGTATGTCATTGTGATGGCTGTACTAGTGTGTTTTAATTTGCAAATTGGGGATAGGATTGGGAAGGAGGCGACAGTGGCTATCCCAGCATTTGCCTTGAGTAGAAGTGGGAAATCACGGAAAACTCCACTTCCAGAATGGCCAAGGTAGGAATCGAACCCTCTTCTCAGTTTAGCCTCACGAGTCTGAATGCACCCCATTCCAGCCCCCACACCACAATTCAAAGTTCTTGACAGATTGGGAATATAACCCGTACCTCCGCTAGCCGCTACACCATCTGTTCATCATCGAACATCAGTTGAAGCGATCGGCTGTGGTCGCCATTGAGCCTTCTTTTGCCAAGTACCATACGAAATTCCAGTTTTTTCTTAACAACAGTTACCCCTTATGAGCACACTACTGTGACTATGGAAAGTCTCGTGAGTCATCCTATAATGAATATGAAAATGAGTGTTACTAAACGATATGCAATATTCGCTAGGCTATACGCCTACAGTAAAGGTCTTAAGTGCCCGTTCTCTGGACGCATTCAGAGCCCTTGCGATATTTTTAAAATTAGTTTCGCCCTCTTTATATTGTAGGAAACACATCTGGTTGACATAATCATCATCATTTATTCACCATATCAATTCCAATACATCTTTCGTCGCCATATTGCTAACTATTCTTAACCAATTTCGTTTTGGCGAGTGTAACCGCAAACTGTAACCAAACCTAACCCAGGTTAAACCAGAGGGTGCGCCAAAACACGCTTAGTGTTAAAATGGGCCACCAGATTCCTGGGGAACATTTATTACTGAACGATTATAACTAGGTTGGCTGATAGGTTTTTCAATATCCTTGCTCTTCCTATTTTCCTAAAGAGAGTGGTTGTTCCTGAAAAGTGAGTTCCATTTGAAGTCTTTTCTAGCCATAAACATTTTTTAATGCAGCTAGACTACTTGAAATCAGTTGTGTTGAATAAAATTGAATTGGTCTACCTATGTAGGCCTAGAATTTGCATACAGTGAAACCTCCCAGTGTGGAATAAAGGTCTCCCACAAAAAAGCAAAGAAGTGTTATACAGAAACTACTATATCCCGATACTGACCTATGCATCAGAAACGTGGATAATGAAGAAAAGAGACATAAGCAGAATACAGGCAAGTGAAATGAAGTTCCTGCGAAGTAGGATCGGAGTAACAAGAAGAGACAGGGTGAGGAATGAAAAGGTCAGGGAAATAGTGAAAGAGGGGCCCTTGCAAGGTAGGATTGAGACATCAAGACTGAGGTGGTATGGATACATAAAGAGAATGGAAGAGAAGAAGATTCCCAAGAGGATCCATGACATGCAGATGCAGAAGAAACGACCAAGAGATAGATGGCTGAAAGGAGTGGAGGAATGTGTCAAGAAGAGAGGTGAGGACTGGACCAGAGCGACAGCGGAGAGGTGGTGGGAAGAAAGAACTAAGTGGCGAGGATTATGTTCCAAACAGACCCAGCCTGGGGCTGGAAACTGTACAAAATGATGATGATGAGTAATTAATCTCTCTAATGCGGACACTCACTATTACAGACACCCGTGCCGAAAATAAAAAATCAACCAACCTCTCTTAGCGGACACTTGTTTTGAAAACAAATCTCATCTCATCTCTGTAGGTCTATTAGTCTTGTATGAGCACTCTGTTGTGTTAATGTACTTTCGACACATCCTGTGCTACCTGGAAGCCTATCCCCTATCTTCTGCACTGCTCCAAAAATAAACCTAGAGCTCAGCAACTTGAAGTGTGACCCTGTGTGAGCGCTAGCTCCGTCAGCCAGTGTGACACAGAGGACAGCGAGCTTGTAGTTCGCATTCTTTCCGGGGTTTCAATTGGAGTTGTTGAGCTCTAGGCCTAATGGTATCGCTTTCATTGTTCTCTTGATGGCCGGGATAAGGTAATTCATACTTTCACTATCTGGCCATCTTTACCATGAAACTTCTTAAATCTATTGTAGAACCTGTGCGTTACAGTAGCAAGTGAGTGCATTTGAAATGGCTCCTCGTAAACGTTTAACTTTAAAAGAGAAAGTAGATATCGTCGATTATCACAAACGTGAGAAATGTGATGTACGTAAACTATCTGAAGTGTTTAAGATGGGAAAGACACAGGCAGCAGAAATTGTGGAAAAACAAGAAGAGATAAATAAGGTATGGCGTCTTAATGGTACTGAGCTGAAAATTAGACAGTTTCAAAGTGGTAATGGTGCTGTTATTGATAAGTCAGTGATCGTGATAGGGTGGTTCAGCAAAATAAGTAGTCAGAACGTCCCTATGTCCGGGCCAATGATACAAGCCAAAGCATTGGATTTCGCGGCAGATACAATCCTCTATCGCTACTGTCAATGATCACCATGTCTCTGATGTACTCTTCACAACATGTGCTCCATGTGCAAGCCATCCATTGCAATGCAGCCTTCCACCCTACACTGCAGGGAACACACGTTCTTTGGAACACCCCTGGTCGCTGCCAGATTGCATCACATGCATCGAACACTCTTTGTCGTAGTGTCTGCATATCATTGATGGGTACTGCATACACCAGGGTCTTGACATGTCCCCACAGCCAAAAATCGAGAGGATTTAGGTCAGGATAACGGTCAGGCCAAGGTATTGGCCCTCCCCGAACAATCCATCGCCCAGGAAAGATGCAATTTAGGTGTCGCCTAACCCGAAGATGAAAATAGGCAGGTGCCACATCATGCATGTACCACATCTGCATTCGTTCCTGTATTGGCATATTCTCTAGCAACACATGTAATTGGTTCCGAAGGAAGTTGCGGTACATAGCACCATTCAATCCGTTGTTTAGCACATAATCTGTCCCTGTGAATGCCTGCCCAAATGTTGATACAACATTTGTGCTGGTGGCTTCTCTCGTAAAGTGCATGCGGGTTTTCATCAGCCCATACGTGAGTATTATGAAAATTTATGACACCGTCCCTTGTGAAACCCGCCTCATCTGTAAACAGAACCTTCGCTGTGAAATTCAGATCCTGAGCACACATTTGGAGAAACCACTGGCAGAATTGCACTCTGGCGGGCCGATCGTGCGGCAGTAGTGCTTGACCTCTCTGCACATGGTAGGGATAAAGCAACTGTTCATGGAGAACTCTCCAAACACGAGATTTAGCAACACCTTCAGCTGCAGATATTCTTTGGACACTCGTTCTAGGGTTGTCCTCCATATGGTCTAATACCCGCTGCTCACATCAGGTCTTCGCATTGTTCGAGGTCTGCCACGATCCTGTGTTCTTGATGCAAAGGATCCAGTTTCCGAACGTCGCTGGAAGAGTGTACTAAACATCTTTACAGATGGTGTACGGCGACGTGGATACTTAGCCCTGTTCACGTTCCGTGCCCCTAGGTTGCTTCCATTTGCGTTCCTGTAGCAAAAGATCATATCTGCCATCTCCCGTGTTGAATAGTAGGCCTCCATTATGCTATAAACCCAGACAAGGACAAGAAAAACAACGTACAGTGTACAGTAGGGTGTGGTAGTACAGTACTGCAGCATCGCAAATGCCCCATTTGAACACTACAGGTACACCAGACTACAATAACATTCCTAACTGCTCGAGCAACGTCCGTACAATGGTGTGGTCTCGTGTCGACTACGATTGATACACATGCAACCACAATGTGCTGCTGGGTATTACGTAGTACCAGACGTCTACCATAGCGCCGAAGATATTAAGTTTAGGACCAATGTGCATTGGAACTTTTTGATTACCTTGTTGCATACTACAACCTCCGTAAATATTGGAACCTTTTTTCGGGACACCCTGTATATATATATACGAAGTACGTCAAGAAAGTAAGTTCCGTTTGGTAATAACATTAAATTGTGTACAGATACAGAAAAAATATTTATTGCACAAAATTCTACAACCCTTAAACTACTTTTCCACATAACTGTCGAAATGTTGCAGGCATTTGTCGTAGCGTGGCAAGAGTTTTTGTATACCTTCTTCATAGACGTGTACCGCCTGTGTCTTCAACTACTTGTACGTTCCGCTGCAGCGCAGTTCCGCATATGCGTGGTAGACGCTCTGTATCAAGGAGAAGAAATGTGCGCCATTTGGAGAGCGCTGTCAGCCACGTATGCGTTGTTGTGCATGTTTACTCGTACAATGTCAGTGTTGATTGAAAATTCCGCCGCTTGTGAAATAAGATCTGTGATTCGTTTTCTGAATGCTAGGAAAGTGAAACCAATTGAAATTTATCGGCAAATTTGCGAAGTGTATGGACAAAACGCGATGAGTGATTCAATGGTGACAAGATGGGTCCGACAGTTCAATGAAGGACGTAGTGAAGTGCACGATGAAGAACGAAGTGGGCGTCCATCTTTGGTTACAGAAGAACTGGTTCACGCGATTGATGACAAGATCCGGGAAAACCGCAGGTTTACAATTAGTGCTCTTGCTACGGAATTTTCCCAAATCTCACGATCACTAATTCATGAAATTGTTACCGAAAAACTGAACTTTCGTAAACTTTGCCGACGTTGGGTACCAAAGATTCTTACGGAGCAACACAAAACAAAACGGATGGGTAGTGCACTTCAGTTTTTGACCCGTTACAATGAAGGCGGCGAAGAATTTCTGAAACAGATAGTCACAGGAGATGAAACTTGGGTTTCTTACCACACCCCTGAACGTAAGCGGCAATCAATGGAATGGAGGCACACTTCATCTCCAGCAAAGGTTAAGCCGAAACAAATCTTGACACCTCGGAAAATGATGTGCACAGTGTTCTGGGACTGGAAAGGCATCTTACTCATTGATTTCTTACCGCGTGGTCAAACAATCAACGCAGATGCTTACTGCGAGACACTTAGGAAATTGCGCTGTGCAATACAGAATAAGCGCCGAGGGTTGCTGTCAAAAGGTGTTGTTTTTCTTCACGACAACGCACGACCACACACTGCAAATGTGACGAAAAACCTCCTACAGGGATTTGGCTGGGACGTGTTTGACCACCCTCCACACAGCCCTGACCTCGCTCCTAGCGAGTTTCATCTGTTCACACATCTCAAGTCTTTCCTTGGCGGTCAACACTTCAACTTCTATGAAGAAGGTATCCAAAAACTTGTGCCACGCTATGACAAATGCCTGCAAAAGTTCGGCAGTTCTGTGGAAAAGTAGTTTAAGAGGTGTAGAATGTTGTGCAATAAATAATTTTTCTGTATCTGTACACAATTTAATTTTATTACCAAACGGATCTTAATTTCTGGACGTGCCTCGTATATATATATATATTTTTTTTTTTTTTTTTGTCGTTTGGCCCCCTGAGAGGCTGAGTGCAGGTCTTCTTAGTCAACACCCGTGGGCGACCTGCGGGTCGGGATGAGAGATGGAATGGATGAAGATGAATGAAACTGGGCAAGGATGTGGAAGGAAGCGGCCGTGGCCTTTCAGAATGTACCGTCCCAGCATTTGCCTGGTGTTGAAAATGGGAAACCACGGAAAACCATTTTAAGGACGGCTGACGGTGGGGCTCGAACCCACGCATCTACCGAGTCAGCAGAGAGCTTGGCCCCATGACCTAACGCTGCGCTTCAGCGAGCTTAGTTACTCCTGTCGGTTAAGTAATAAATAAATTTAAATAAAAGAAATTTATAAGTAAATTATAAACAAAAAAATTATAGTGAATGTTATTACCAAATGAGTTGTTTCAGCTATTATGTCGTGTTATGTACAAGAAATTATTACCCAGATGTTGCTCTAGGCCTTTTGACGAGATTTCCTTCGTCATTTTAGGGCACGGAGAAATATCGATGTTACTCACTTGGTGCTGCTTTCGGCCGTTAGAAGAGATTTCCGTAGGATTCACGGTAGAATGCAGGAAAATATAGGGATTCACGAAATCGTTTGACGAGATTCCCGCTGTCCTTGCAGAGTGGCGGTCGCAAGTTCGAGGCATGGTTAAAACTCGCAAGCAGTTATGGACATGTTATATGGTTGGCACCGCTCGTAAGTGGGGTGACGTGATTCCTGCTGTCCTTACGCTGTGGTTGCGGATTCGCAGTGGATCAGGAAGAGAATGAGTATGGCCATGCTACACTGTCAGTGTCGTTTTCGAGTGGGTTGTCGCACTTCTCGCTCTCTGTATGCTTTTAAGTTAACAATCGCCAAAAGTAGTGAGTAGATTTTGGGATGTTCTGGGATCAGCGCACACTCTTGTGGCAAGATTCCCAAGGTCCTCGTGGTCACAAGTTCGCGGTTGGGCACGGAAAAATATGATTTTATGCAACTGGCGCCGAACTCGGTCAGTTGGGCGATAATCCCGCAGAAAAATCGTGCAATCCGCTGGCCGTCTTGAGGGTGTCGTTTTGGCGGATGGATGTTCGAAAAATATATCGAAAATTACGGATTTTTCGGGGAGAATTGAATGAATAATACCACGAGGGTCCTTTTTTTCTTTCGATTTACGAATTATATAGATTATTGAGATAAACCAGTTAATATTATAGAAATTATGTAACTATACGTTGGAACCGAAGTTCGAGGGAAAATTCGACATGTAACAAAATTTTGAATTAACCATACTGTACGTAGAACGAAGGATGCCGTTAACTTATGAGGCGGAGTAAAGGTTAAAACATTTAGGTGTTATTTCGTGTATAATTTTTCGAAACTGGATTATATCGCGATCTCGCAAAATAAAGTAATTTCGGGTTATACCATGACTTCAATTGTAGGAATTTTTCAAATTTAGTGGTGTATGATGGAAATGAAAGTTTTCTGTTGAGTTATGGAAGATATCGCGTATAAACGTCTCACGAAAAGTCTGTGTCCCTAAGCATTATTGTCACACTAAACTTCAGTGGACTTGTGATATATTTTAACAGTGACAAATTATAAAGCAATCTTATACGAGAGTTGAACTTGTAATATTTCCAACAGAAATATCTTCGTGAGTACTTTGTACTTTGAAATAATTTGAACATTTATTGAATTTATTATCTACATAAGTTTATAAAAGAAAAATTCTGTGAAAGTGAAGTAACATTCTACGGAATTCAAGCTTTTCTGAACATCATTAAGAAAATTCCACTAACAATATTCATCTACGTGAGGCATTCAAGAAGTCCAAACATGTTTAAGAAAGTTCAGTTATGGGGGATGTATCATGCATGATCTGAGCTTCATGAACATTGTGTGTCAGTAAATTATGAATTGGGGAATATTCTGGTTATGACCGGGATTCGAACAAGAGTGACTTGAGTGATTCTACTCAAAATAAACATCATGAAGGTGATTACTGCAGAAGAAAAATTCGACATGTGAACTTCCAAAATGATCCAGGAGAAGATGACTACTCGACAGTGAGGGGACCATGAATGACATCGATCTATGGAGAGATTTCAGGGCAGGAGGAACCTGGACCAGGACGTCATGGGGACGGAGAAGACAATCCAACAGAAGTAACAAGGACAGGGATAGAAATCAGTCAAGAAAATTCTGAACTTCACCAAGGTAGAATGAAATCCTTTATGTATTCTTGCTAGTATGTTGACAACAGTACTCGCTTGGCCATTCATTTGTTTATCCATTTATTCATTTTGAGATAATGCTAAGAGTTTGCTTTACATCTACGATTACTCTTTATTAAATATATGGGATATACAATTTTTGGATTGAGTTTATAGAATTTTTACGTCTATAATTTTGACATTTAGGATTGTGATATTTGGGATCAAGGACTTGCTATGATTTGATGATTGATCTCTTTTAACATAGTTGAACTTAGGATTAGGTGAAAGGAATGATCGAGGAAGCAGGCTGATGGAATTCTGCACCGAGCATGAGTTGGTCATAGCTTACACCTTATTCAATAACCACAATAGAAGAATATACACATGGATGAGACCAGGAGATACCAAATCGACTTCATTATGGTCAAGCAGAGGTTTCGAAACCAGATTTTGGATTGTAGAACATATCCCGGTGCTGACATAAACTCTGACCACACTCTGATTGTTATGAAATGCAGAAACTGATGAAACGACAAAAACCAAAAAGGTGGCCAATAGACAGACTGAAAGAGAAGGATGTAAACGAAAGATTCAAGAAGAGTATAAAGGAAGGACTAATGAAGAACCCTAAACAAACTTCAATTGCAGACAAATGGGCACTTTTGAAGAATGAAATAACAAAATCCGCAGAAGAAAACATTGGTAGGAAAGAATAGGTAGAAAACCGTGGATCACTCAGGATATACTAGAATTGATGGATGAAAGGCGGAAACACAAGAATGTAAGAGATGAAAAGGGGAAAGCAGAATACAGACGTCTGAGAAATGAGGTTAACAAGAAGTGCAAGGAAGCGAAAGAAGAATGTTGAAAGAGAAATGTGTAGATATAGAAAAATAGGAAAAGTAGACACAGCTTATCGAAGGATTAAGAATACTTTTGAGGAAAAGAAGACTTAAGTGCTTTAATATTAAGGACACAAATGGAAAGCCTCTAACAGAGAGGGAAGAAAAGGTTGAGGGATGGAAAGCTTACATAGAGTGTTTGCATAAGAGAAAGGAGATTGAGAATCATGTAATGGAAAGGGAGGAGGAAATTGATGAGGATGCAAAGGGAGATTTCATATTGAGATCAGAATTTGACAGGGCATTGGAAGACTTAAGCAGGAACAAAGCACCAGGCATAGATGATATACCGATTGAGTTTGCTACGCTGCATAGGAGATGAAGGTCTGTTCAGGTTATTTTACTTGATGTGTAGGATTTATGAGACAGGTGAGGTACCCTCTGATTTCAAGAAGAATGTTATCATCCCTATACCAAAGAAAGTGGGAGCTGACAGATGTGAAGATTACTGTACAATCAGCTTGATTACTCATGCTTCAAAGATCCTGTCAAGAATAATTTACAAGAGGATGGAAAGCCAGATAGAAATGGAGTTGGTGAAGACCAGTTTGGTTTCAGGAGAAATGTAGGAACAAGGGAAGCTGTACTAAGTCTTAGGCTGATTTCGGAAGGTAGAATAAGGAAAGCTAAGAGAACATTCATGGCATTTGTAGACTTAAAAAAGGCTTTTGATAACGTTGATTGGACTAAATTGTTTGACATTTTGAAAAACGATTGGAATAAAGTTCAGAGATAGGAGGGTGATCTACAATCTATACAGAAACCAGACAGCAGTCATTCGAGCTGAAGGACATGAGAGAGAAGCTGGTATTCAGAAAAGTTGTAAGGCAAGGCTGCAACTTATCACCCATACTTTTCAATCTTTACATTGAACAAGCAATGAAGGAAGTTGTAGAAAAATTTAAAGTGGGAGTGAAGATTCAAGGAGAAATAATTTCAACTCTGAGATTTGCCGATGACATAGTCATCTTGGCCGACATGCCTGAGGATTTGAATGAGTTTTTTAATGGTATGGATGCCGTCTTGAGGAAGGAATTCATGATGAAAATTAATAAATGTAAAACAAAAATATTGGAATCCAGCCGAAATAACTCAGAATCCTCTATGGATATCAAATTGGCAGGTGAAAAACTTAAGGAAGTAGGAGACTTCTGTTTCTTAGGAAGCAAAATAACCAGTGATGGACGAAGCAAAGAGGATATAAAAAGTAGGTTGGCTCAGGCAAGGAAAGCATTTCTACGGAAAAGGAATCTGTTTATATCGAATATAGATTTAGGTATTAGGAAGTCATTTTTGAAGGCCTTTGTCTGGAGCATGGCACTCTATGGAAGTGAAACTTGGACTATTGGTGCAGCAGAAAAGAGGAGAATTGAAGTGTTTGAAATGTGGTGTTACAGGAGAATGATGAAGATCAGATGGGTAGATAGGGTTACAAACAAAGAGGTATTAAGACTAGTGGGAGAGGAGAGATGTTTCTGGGAACTACTAATGGAGAGAAGAGATAGGTTGGTAGGACATATACTAAGACACCCAGGAATAGCAAGCTTAGTTATGGAAGGGAGGGTCGAGGACAAGAACAGTAGGGGTAGACCAAGGTTAGAAATTTAAACAGATTGCCTCGGACGTAGGGTGTGGTAGCTATGTGGAGATGAAACGATTAGCTCAGGACAGGGAGCATGGAAGGCTGCATGAAACCAGTCAAAAGACTGAAGACTCAAACAACAACGAACTTAGGAAGTTAATTGATATTTCCTGACATGTTCCATCATTTTTTTGTTTGTTTGTTGTGTGGCCTCCTTAGAGGCCGAGTGCAGGTCTTTCTATTCGACGCTCGTGGGCAACTTGCACGTCGGGATGAGAGAAGGAATGGATAAAGATGAATGAAACTGGGCAAGGGCGTGGAAGGAAGCAGCCGTGGCCTGTCAGAAGGTATCGTCCCAGCATTTGCCTGATGTTGAAAATGGGAAACCATGGAAAACCATTTCAAGGACAGCCGATGGTGGGGTTCGAACCCACGCGTCTACCGAGTCAGCAGAGAGCTTGGCCCCATGACCTAACACTGCGCTTTAGCGAGCGTAGCCACTGCTGTTGGTGTTACATCAATGATAATGCCATAGTGGTATCATGATGATGAAGTTCATAATAATATTAATATGACAATAGTTCATCATCATCTTCATTTCCCGTTTCCAGCTTCCTCGGTCGGGTTGTGAATTAAGGACCTCCATCGTTGCCTGTCTCTCCACCACTCCTCTCCTGATTTTAGTACATCTTCGGGTTTTCCTCCCTTCTTTTCTACACACTCCCACACTGTATCTGCCCATCTCTTCCGGGGCCTACCTTGTGGTCTCTTCCCTGTCATCTTTTCACAGAAAGTCTTCTTTGGTACTCTCTCCTCTCCCATTCTCATCATATGTCCATACCACTTTAACTTTGTTGTTTCTATCCTGTCCTGCAGCTTCAATATTCCTGTCCTTTCTCTAATCTCTTCATTTCTAACTCTCTACTCTCCTCTCTTTTTGTAGTAGTCCACGCTCCAGCTGCGTATGTTAGTATGGGTCTGTAGTAGGTTGAATATAATACTTTTTTGCATTTCTTTGGGACACCTCTGTTCCACACAATACCCCTTACACTCTGGTAAAAACTGTTTGCTTGTTGTATTCTCTTTCCAATTTCCTCAGTTATCTTTCCATCTTCTGTGATCACACTTTCCAAATACTTGAAACTTTTAACGACTTCTAGAATTTTGCCATTCAATTCTATCTTTCCTCTTCCTTCCTTCCTTCCTCTTGACATTACCATTGTCTTGCTCTTCTCTGTGCTTACTTTCATCCCAAATTTCTCTATCTCTTGGTTCCATACATCTAGTTGTTTTTGTACATCCTCTTCATCCTCACCCCATATAACTATATCATCTGCAAACAGCATGGCCTTTGTTGCTTCTTGTCCCAATCTCTGTATATAGTCTAGTAAACCGTTTTTCTACACCGTAAGCAATGGCAATTATTCACCGCTTTTATCCCGCTTTGCCCTTAGTTTTTACACCGCTATTGTGGTTTTTATTCACCATAAAATCGTGTCTCTAATCATACATAATCATATTTACGTGCATTTACACTGAACTATAATAAATTATTAATATAAAAATTATTTACACTTGTTGTTACACTAATGTTTTCGCTTTTAAAGTGTTGAACATCACAGCTCAACTTAATGTGACCATTTACATAAAAATATTTCATTCAGTCATGTTCTGCTTTTCTGTTATTAATTAATTGAATATAAGACCATCTCTGATGCAACACAGATAAGAATGGGATCCAACTAAATGGTGTAAGCAACATTATTTTCAACCTTGCACTATTTTACCATCACACATCAGCTGATTCATAAATCTTCGATCATCACTGACCATTACATCAAAATTCTGTCACATATTTATCAAAACCTTGGGTTGTCGTCATATGTCAGACCTTGTAACACTCATAAAATCCCATAAAGCGCAATATTATTCCCATTTGACAATACGAATTTCCATAAAGCACAATCCTCATTTGCAGATCCTCAATAAACCTTATATCATACTTATTCATGTGCAGATAAACCTAGCTGCAATAATAATTCCTCAAACCCGTCATAAACAAGTGTCAAACATTCACAAAATACTAACTGACCACGGTACAATTCCCATAGGGTGGCTTACCAAAGACGCTGATATCTGCAATACCATATTTCATATTCGTGCTTGTTAATAAATACTTCTGTAATCTTCATAATTGTTACCATAACAACTTTTTTGATCTATCCTTCTTAAAATAATGTGACAACCTTTCAATAAACAATCACAATGAATTAAGTTATACTTTTCAGCTTTCTTGTTGTAATAAAATACATCTCAAGTTGTGTACTCACTTGTTCTTTATCTGGGCAATGTAGCTTTGCCTACTGTTGCTGCGTACCGGTTCCTTGGTTGTGCACAGTTCCTGGCCCGAGGAGAATGAAATCCAGGGCAATTAGTGCACTGATAAGGTGTTGACGTGGGAGCCACACGTGCGGTGTTTGAAAACTGCCTGTGCTAAGAAACTCAACATGTTGCGGTATCTTAGCGGCACATCATGGGGGGCGGACCGCGCGGTGCTCCTACACTTTTATAAGGCTCTGATTTTATCTCGATTAGATTATGGCAGTGTAGTATATGGTTCGGCCCGTAAGTCAGTGCTTGTTTAACTGGACAGTGTCCACCACGGCAGTGTGAGGCTGGCGACGGGAGCCTTTCGGACGAGCCCAGTCGTCGGCTTGCTCGCCGAGGCTGGCGTACCTCCTTTACACCTGAGGCACCAACAAGTGCTGCTGACCTATGCTGCAACTATTCGACAGATGCCACTTCATCCTAGCTATCCATGTTTGTTTACCAAACCGAATCGCCGGCTGTATGATGCGCTCGCCAGAGCCACTCAGCTGGCGGGGATTCGCTTGGATGACTTATACCGTGAGTTCCAATTTTCTTCTGTCTCCTGTATCGTCCGAGTACCTAGCAAGGCCCCTCCGTGGATGGTCTCTCGCCCTGATATCATCCTGGATTTGCACACCGGCCCCAAGTCGGACACGGACTCCTCCGTCCATCGGAGGCTGTTCCAGTCCGTGGTGAGCCGGTATGCAGGTTCAGGGCTTCTATTCACGGACGGTTCGAGGGTAAACGAGAAAGTAGGCTGTGCATTTGTGGTTGAGGATCGTCGGTTTCTCTTTTCACTTCCCGAGGCTTGTGGCGTGTACACAGCGGAGCTCTATGCCATCTTAGAGGCTCTGCGGTACACGTTATCAGACGATCACCAGCACTTTCTTGTGTGTACTGACTCTCTGAGTGCGCTGCAAGCGATCGATGTGTGTTTCCCGAAGCACCCGTTGGTCCAGCGTGTGCACGACCTGCTCGTCAGTTCGCGTACCGCTGGGGCCGGGGTGTCCTTTGTGTGGCTTCCTAGCCACATGGGTATTGCGGGAAACGAGCTTGCTGATCAGGCGGCGAGAGGGGCAGTCGCACTGCCCTCGCTACCGTATAAGGTACCTACTAGTGATGTGCGCTCTCAGTTGCGGCATTCGATCCTGTCGCATTGGGAGGAAGCATGGCGTGCCACGCCTCCACCCAACAAACTGAGAGGTATCAAGGAGACAAGGAAGGTGTGGAAATCTTCCTTCCGATCTCTCCGGAAGGAAGCTGTGGTACTCTGTCGACTCCGGATCGGCCATGGGATTGCTACGCACTCCCACTTGCTGAAGGGAGAAGATCCCCCTGTGTGTCCTTGCGGCGCCCACCTAACCGTGGCACACCTTCTCTTGGAGTGTGTGGATCTGGCCGATCTGCGCGGGACTCTTACAAACTGCCTTATTCCCTTATTCTCCGTGATGACGGGCCGTCAGCTGACCTCGTCATCCGTTTCATGAGGGAGAGTGGTTACTTTTTTAAGTTTTAATGTGTAGTTACGACTTTTAATTCAGTTTAAATCTGTTTTTTTTATTGTGTTCATCTATTTTATTGTTCACTATGCCTTATTTGTTTTGTCCTTTTTTACCATCCGCCTTTTATTCTTTTTATTCAAATAAGGCATAATTTTTGGGGCTCACTGTCTGTTTAATAAACCCCATTTTCGTTTCATCCATGGCAGTGAGTTGTTTTTATCTACATCCTTCATTTCACACCCTTTCATTTCATTAGGGGCCGATAACCTCGATGTTAGGCCCCTTAAAACAACAATTATCATCATCATCATCATCATCATCATTTAACACCAAAAAGTCAGCACACACATCCTTGTAACTCGTACGCAAATGATCCAAACTACGTAAAGGCCCTTTACATTTTACATAAAGTTGTGAAGCAGTCCTTGCTCAAGTTAGGGACATCTTGGTCATCAGTCCTCAACAGTCTAACTCTTAAGCAGTATTATGGTAGTGAAGTTAACTTAAATTAGCTCTTCTGGATTGATTTTTAAAGCATCATATAAAATGCATAAGAACAGAAACATGTTCGTTTCTTCTTATAGGCTACATTTTTATAATTAGTCCAAAAATGCAGACCATTCTGTTTGAAGATGAGTGTTCAGAGAAGGATTTAGGAGTAGGAGAGAAATAGAATAGTAGGGTACATATCAGCTTCTTATTTCTTTATTTTTGATAAGTACCTTACTCATTTCTTGCATGTATAGGCCTACATATATGGAAGCAGAATTGAGACAAGCTATTGAAAGCCTACTGGCAAATCCCTATTGAGATGCAAGAAGTTCAGATGAGGATTGGGACTAAATTAGGAACCATTCCGGTATTAGCCTGGAGTAGAAGTGCGGAAACCACTTCCAAGATGGCTAAGTTGGGAAGCGAACCCTCCTCTTCTCAGTTTTGCCTCACGAGGCTTAGTGTGCCTTGTTCCATCCCTCAGACCAAAATTTAAATTTCTTGGCAGAGCAAAAAATCGAACCAGGACCAACTGCCCAAAAAAAAAGCTAGCGGCACAGCTCGAGATGGTTGGTAGAATACTCTCCTGACCTTTCGTCACCTGGCTCATTATAAGCCACTTGCAGAAAATTCACTGAATTCACTGGCAAATTGACTAGTTAAATACACGTGTTGAAAGGCTTTATCGACGGAGTAATACACAGACCGGCAAAAAAAGTGGAACAGTTAAAAATGTAATATAAATAGTATAAAATTAGCCATTAACCCTGGAGGGGGCACGTCACGGTCTTTTCGACCGGGTGCAGAGATAAATGTTTATAGTTCTTAACGTAGTGGGCCGTTAGTTTCCATCCTCTCAGTACCTAACAGTTCACCCCTCCCGCTCCTCAGTTTCAGTCTGAGTGCATTGTTGAACGGACCCGGTCTAAACCTTCTGGCGCGCCCCATGATGTATGTGTGTTTAAGAGTTAAGTTTTACTTTTATTTTTCAGTTAATCTAGTGGGAAAGTTTCCATCCCCTCAGTACCTTACATTGAACTTGTCCACCATCGGTGTGCGTAAACAGTTCACCCCTCCCGCTCCTCAGTTTCAGCCAGTGCATTGTTTAACGGACCCGGTCTAAACCTTCTGGCGCGCCCCATGATGTATGTGTGTTTAAGAGTTAAGTTTTACTTTTATTTTTCAGTTAATCTAGTGGGAAAGTTTCCATCCCCTCAGTACCTTACATTGGACTTGTCCACTATCGGTGTGCGTAAACAGTTCACCCCTCCCGCTCCTCAGTTTCAGCCAGTGCATTGTTTAACGGACCCGGTCTAAACCTTCTGGCGTGCCCCATGACGTATGCGTGTTTATGAGTTAAGTTTTACTTTTATTTTTCAGTTAATCTTTTATTGTTTAAGTGACTTTGAGCATTATTTATAAGTTGGTTCATTATTATTTACTTGTTTTGTAACAATAAAAATAGTTTTTGCGTCATTTGTGTTATTTTTCGCGACCCGGTCGAAAACACCGTGCGCGCCTCCTCACGTGATTATTCTTTCGCGCCCTCTCCAGGGTTAAAAAGATGTAATCACATTTTAAAAGCTTTTCACGCATTAGAACAAACATCTGAAACATCCGTGAATAGTAATTGATAATACGACATTTCTTAGGGTGGTTTATTACCACCAATTACCCAATCTTCGATGGCGGGAAGCGCACTGTAAGCATTTAAGGGTTATGAATGTTGCCGCTCGCTTATTGTTGTTCTAGGAATAACAACTGACATTTGTTGAACACGAGCAGTGGGCCTCTATTTTCTTCACTGACAAGAGTCGCTTTAATCTTAGATCTCCTGATGGAAGAGAGAGAATGTGGAAAAGGCGCGGGGAGGGGTACAGCCCTGTTGCTTTCTCCTCCAGGACTCCATTTGGAAAAAAAGGAAGCTTGTAGTTTAACGTGACCGTTAATCTTGAGATCATGAGCCACGGGACCTCCTTTTTACGTGGAATCCGAACCACAGGACATGGCATTTCACTTCGAAAATCTCACATGCATTGACCGGGAATCGAACCCGGACCGCCTTGGTGAGAGGCATTCAGCTAGACCGCTGAGCCACCACGCCCCTGACTCCATTTGGAGGTGGCTCGGTTATGGTATGGGGTGGCATCAACGTTATGGCCCGCACTGAGTTGGTGTGCATTGATCACGGGACACTCAATTCCCAAAAGTACATCGAAGAGATCCTGATGAACCATGTGATGCCCTATGCGCCTTTCGTTGGTCAGAATTTCATGCTGATACAGGATAATGCCCTCATACTGCTCGCTGTGTTGTATAATATCTGCAGGAAGTGGGGATTCAAACCCTGGACTGACCAGCTCGTAGTCCTGACTTAAACCCCATCGAACATGTACGAGATATGCTTGGATAGAATGTCAGACAGTGTGACCCCACCACCTTGGCACAACAGAGAACATTGCTGCTGGAGGAATGGGATCGCATCTTGGCAAATGTCATTCGACGAGTTGTGAACAGTATGCCTGAGCGTTTACAAGCTGTCATAGGCACTAAGGGTGGAAACACTTGTTTTTAGTGACCAGTGGTGTTGTGCAGTGCAAACATTAACACTGTCTTGTTTGAAAAAAAAAAAAATCAGCCCTAAAGAACATTACTAAAAAATAGAAAATTGTAAGATTTGCAAAAATATGTAACGAAATTTGCGAGTTAAAGCGTTCTGTAAAACAGGTTTCAGTATATTCTGTAGCCAACCATCTAAAATTTACATGACCGATACATATTAGTGGAATAAATTAAGAAATTACATAAAATAATAGCCCGTCTTCAAGCAAAAATGTTCAAGGCAAAACGACATCATCATCTTGTACAGTTTCCAGCCCCAGGCTGGGTCTGTTTGGAACATAAGCCTCGCCACTTAGTTCTTTCTTCCCACCACCTCTCCGCTGTCACTCTGGTCCAGTCCTCGCCTCTCTTCTTGACACATTCCTCCACTCCTTTCAGCCATCTATCTCTTGGTCTTCCCCTTGGTCGTTTCTTCTGCATCTGCATCTCATGTATCCTCTTGGGAATTTTCTTCTCATCCATTCTCTTTAAGTGTCCATACCATCTCAGTCTTGATGTCTCAATCCTACCTTGCAAGGGCTCCTCTTTCACCATTTCCCTGACCTTTTCATTCCTCACCCTGTCTCTTCTTGTTACTCCGATCCTACTTCGCAGGAACTTCATTTCACCTGTCTGTATTCTGCTTATGTCTCTTTTCTTCATTGTCCACATTTCTGAAGCATAGGTCAGTATGGGGATATAGTAGCTTCTGTATAACACTTCCTTGCTTTTTTGTGGGACATCTTTATTCCACACTAAGCTCCTAATGCTTCTCAGAAATGCTTCTGCCCGTCTGCCACGTTCCGTAATCTCTTTGTCATTTCTCCCATTTTCCTCCACTATACTTCCCAAGTACTTGAGACTTTCCACCTTCTTCAGCTGTCCACCTCCAAGTGTTATCCCACTCATTGGTCTGTCCTTTTTCCTGGTCGTTAATAGGATCTCACATTTACTGATGTTGAACTTCCATCCGTACTCTTCCACTGTTTCTTCCCAAGCCTTCAGTTGCTCCTGAATCTCCTCCTCCTTGTTTCCCCAGACCATGAGATCATCTGCAAACACCATTGCTTTCATCTTATCTTCTCCTATCTTTCCTGCTATCCGTGTCATTATCTCGTCCATAACCACAATAAAGAGAAGGGGTGACAGCGCACTACCCTGTTTCAGGCCACTCATTTGTCTGAACCAGTCTGTTCTTTCCCCTCCAACTTTCACACAACTCACACTTCCACAATACATCTCCTTCACTCTGCCTACAGTCTCTTTTTCCACTCCCATGTTTTCCATTGCTTTCCAAACCTTCTCCCTACACACACTATCATAGGCCTTTTCGATGTCCAGGAAGGCCATCAACAGATCCTCTCCAAATTCGTAGTGGTGTTCCTGGAGCTGTCTCACTGAAAATATGAGATCCACGGTTGATCTCCCAGGTCTGAATCCATACTGTTCCTCTCTCAATTTTCTCTCCACTTTGGCTCGTATTCTACTTTCTAATATATTTTCATATATCTTGGCACAGTGAGGTATGAGTGTGACTCCCCTGTAATTTCTGCACTCCTTTCTGCTTCCTTTCTTAAATATTGGGACAATTAATCCTTTCTTCCAATCTTCTGGGGTCTTTTTCTCCTTCCATATCACCCTCATCACAAGGTAAAGCCACTGTTTCCCAACCTCCCCTGCTGCCTTCACCATTTCAACACTCACTTCATCCACACCTGGTGCCCTTCCTCCTTTCATCTTGTCTATAGCCATTTCCAGTTCTCTCCAAGTCAGGTCCTTTTCCATTCCTGTGTTGTGTTCTCCATCTTCCAATACATTGTCTTCCTCCCTATGACCATTTGGATTCAGCAAATCCTCAAAGTACTCTTTCCACACTGTCTTGAGTGTCTCTTTGTTGTGTACCTCATTTCCGTTTTTGTCCATCATTACCACATCCTCTCGCAGACCTCTTCTCTTACTTTTGACCATCCCATAAAGAACTTTCTTATTTCCTCTGCTGTCTTCCTCCATCATCTCTGTCCACTTTACCATCCACTTCTTCCTCTCCTCTGCGACAATCTTGTTTGCTTCTTTCTTCTTTATCTTATAATCTTCCCTTGCCAGATCAGTTCTTTCCTGGAACTACACTCTGAAAGCCTTGTCCTTCCTTCCCACAGCTTCTTTTACTCTCTCATTCCATCATGGTGTCTCTTTACACCGCTTTGTGTTGCTTGTTCTTCCACATACTGCCACTGCAGCTTCCACCATTGTGTTTTTGAATTGCTTCCATTCCTCTTCCCCTGTTTTAGGATTGTCTGTTGGCATCCTTTCCCTTATTATCTTCTGGAATTCTTCCTTGACTTCCTTTTCCTTGAGTTTCCATACTTTGATTCTCCTTTCCTGGTACTCTGTCCTCTTGCTATCCTTAACAACTCCCAGGTTCATTACAAGTATTCTGTGGTCGCTATCTAAGGCCTCTGATGGTATTACCTTTATATCTCTGACATACGACATACGTACCGTAATAGAGGTAACACTTCAGGAGTGATGAACCAAGTAGAATACTTAAATTAGCCTAAATACCTTGTGTAATGATGAATAATAGTTGTGGAAATGATGTCCTAATAGATGTTTTCTCCTTCGCTGTCTCTAACCCAACCGCTATCCCCTTTACAACACGACTGCACCGGATATATGTGCTTAATCACTTATATGAAAATGAAAATCCACAGCCTGCTTCCAGTCTTTGACCGGGTCAGGAATGGAATGAATGAAGCCCCCATCTAGCGGCGAGGATATGAACTGTGCCGGCTGCCGAGGCCTGTCGCACTCCTCTGGGGCAATGATTAAATGAATGACAGATGAAATTAAATGATAGTGGAAAGTGTTGCTGGAATGAAATTTTGACAGGGAAAACCGGAGTACCCGGAGAAAAACCTGTCTGCCTCAGTTTTGTCCAGCACAGATCTCACATGGAGTGACCGGGATTTGAACCACGGACCCAGCGGTGAGAGGCCGGCGTGCTGCCGCCTAAGCCACGGAGGCTCCCTTAATCACTTAAACATGTGTTTTTATTTATTGTATATTTAACAACTGCAGCCATGTTCGACAGCATATTTAGTATGTGAAACTGCTGCAGGAATCACATTGACATCATTAGTTACCAACATATCCGATACAAAATAGGCCTACATTAGACGACACGTAATGTTGCAATTATGTGGGGGGGGGGGGGGGGGGGGAAAGAGGGCTCTTCTTAGTTAGACGACTGTCTGGACGAAACCATTGGTCGCTACTTGGTTAGACGACAGTCTGGATGAAAATTACTGATTGCACTACTGGGCGTAAGCCCCAGGTTAGTTTTGTTTTGTATGTAGAACCGTATTTACCACTGTAATGAACGCTGATCGCAAGGATTTCATGTTTCGAACTAATCGGCAAAACCAGCGCCTCAGTGCCTAAAAATGATTGGTCTAGGCACAAACCATTGGTTTGGATGAAAATTATTGATGCGTGTCTACCCCCACTGTGCGTGTCAAAAACCAGGGATGGTGTTTGTATGGCGTAAAACCTAACAATTATTGGGCAGCCATCGCAGCACTTTTCGATAAACGAAATCAAGACATGAAATTAAGATTCATGCAATTAACATACAAATCCATGCAATTAACATACAAATCCATGACACAAATCATAGTGTTCACAGCTTGTAGGAGAAACACAACAAGCAACTACGGAGTGTCACTACTCCAAAGGTTTAATGCTTATTCAGCACAAATAGCACCGAGTAAATATGACCAACTTGTCCATCACATTAATTCCCTTGGCAGCGCTGCCTAGCGATTGAAAAACACAATATGGCGATTGATACTGGGAGTACGCTACTCTGAACTTTGCCTAGCGATTGAAAAACAGTCAACCTCCATCAAAATCTGGAAAATTTTCTACAGTAACTTATAGAGTTGAACATTTTATCGCTAAAGGGTGTTGTTAAATTTTTCAGCAGTGCCAACATTATTGTTTGGCACTGGTCTTGCCTCTTAGTTCGAGCGTGGTGAACCCGGAATAAGGTTTTACATACAAACCTAATGTGGGGCTTATACCCCAGATCCCCTTGCTTGTATTAAAAGCAGTAATTTTCATCCACGCAGTCACCTGGCCTAGTAGCGGCCAATGGTTTCGTCCAGACAGTATTCTATTCTAGAGTTGTATTTTTTAGAGATGTGTTCTGACAGTTCGGCGGATAAGCCATTGAGCTGAAGAAAGCGGGTAATCTCGAGAACCGCTGGATGGATTTTGATGCGGTTTCCACTGTTCTCAAGGGAGGTAATTTTAGAAAAAATATTCATTTATGACCAAAGGAAGCCGATTTTGTATCCCACATGTTGGCAACAGTGTGTGCGCATCGGTGTGTGCCGCTAGAGTGCGCCTTGTTGACAGTTGAATGAGATGCAAGCACTGTTGGAACATGGCAGCCGTTTTTAAAGAGCAATAAATAAAAATGCATATTTATGTACTTATGCACATATATGAAGTGCAGTAGTAACCAGGGTTCCTAATTTCAATACGTAATATCGCCCAGAAGATGAAACAAGGACACAAGGTATGTAAAAGTCACATTCATATCCGATGCAAATGTATAGGCCGCATTCTACTTTCATTCAGAATTAATAATAATAGCCTTTATTGCAGCCAGTTGGCCATATTACATGTTACAGATACCACGGCCGACTGAATACGAGCTGCGCTCTATACCGGCCTTGACATTCCCAGTCAGAACCCATGTATAACATGTAATTGGAAAGTTTCTACTCGTTGCCGGTAGAGCGCACTCCCCTCCCATTATAGGCGCGATAAGGAATCAGCTGTACAGTACGTATATTAAATGTGTAATCTCAAGAACCACTGGATGGATTTTGATGCTGCTTTCACCATTCTGTAAAGGTGATCTCGAGGAAGATTTGTGTAGAAAATAATTTATTTATGACCAAAGGGAGCCAAGCAGTAACGATTTCAGTGAAAAGGTCGAAAAAATAGCCTGGCGTCCGTGCGCTTTTTAAGCTTACGCTGGGCGAACCGTTAAAAATATCATTATATTATGAGTGTAAGAATTGTTCAGCGTGAGAAATTCTACAAAAAAGTCCGCGAGAGCATATCTCTATCTTCGATACATCGCCCACTATAAGTGTTTTTAGTTTGGACGGGAGGGGAACAAGTAGCAGCTAATCGTGTTTTGTGTTTTGTGCTAAGAGATCTTTCGACAAATTATCAGATACCGTGTGCCTTCTTTTTCACGAAGCAGCTGTCAGGACGGGACTTACATAAACTCCTGCTGGACGTTATTCTCGAGGTTGAACAATGCGGTTTCATAATTATAATAACTGTCTCTGATAATCACAAAACTAACACTACAATGATGAGGCATTTAGGGGGAGGGAATTTGCAACCAATGGTCAATCACCCATATGAAGAGTCTAGGAATGTATTCCCTAGTTTTGATAATTGTCAAAAAAAAAAAAAAAAAAAAAAAAAAAAAAGAGAGAACGCAGTTTCTGTAATGAGAGATGACTGATGGTACTGGAATAATTTCAGGGAAATACTTGTCATTACTATACACAATGCAAAAGGGTGAGATCGTCAAACCGATCAGACACCTCACTAAAAAACACATCGAACCCACTAAATTTGAAAAAATGAATGTTCGGCATGCCAAGGAAGTGTTCTCGTCAGAAGTTATTGGTGCCATTAGTACACTGAAAGAAAATATAGGCATGCACCCGGAAGCGTACACATTCATGGACGCAGAAGCAACCATTTAAAAAAAAACGTTAATAAATGGTTCGCTATGCATGACGTAAGCATCACATATCATCATATTCAGTCTAGAAATCCAGATAAAGGGCATTTTTTCTCATTAAATGTCAGTCGCCTAAACTGGCTAGAGGAATATTTTCTTTCTTACTTTGAAACGTTGAAAGCTGCTAGTAACGCTGCTAGAAAGGACTTCCTGAGTTCTGAGACTTACGAAGCTACCTATACAATTAATCACGGATTCAGCTGTCCAGTGCATAAGGTATCTTCTAAAAGTGGGTAGAGGAAAGTCGCCAAATATGGGGAGTTTTTTTTTATAGGGCTCACATTAGACATAAGAAGGAACGGAATAATTTTGGTTTTCTCACCAATGTAAACCTCAGGCGATATACTATGTATATTACAAATATGGGCACGTTTGATGTTGTAATACCCTCTGATATTATTGTTAATTTTAAAAGTGCACTTTCCCCGTATTAGGCAACCGGGTTTCGTAATATGGGGAGGTGAGGAACCTCACGGTTTTTATTTATAATAGGTACACTGAATAGTATACCCTACTAATTAAAGCATTAATTCTGACATTTTTTTTCGTGTGGCCTCCTGAGAGGCCGAGTGCAGGTCTTTCTAGTCGACGCCCGTGGGCGACCTGCGCGTCAGGATGAGAGATGGAATGGATGAAGATGAATGAAACTGGGCAAGGATGTGGAAGGAAGCGGCCGTGGCCTGTTAGAAGGTACCGTCCCAGCATTTGCCTGGTGTTGAAAAATGGGAAACCACGGAAAATCATTTCAAGGACGGCCGACGGTGGGGCTCGAACACACGCGTCTACCGAGTCAGCAGAGATCTTGGCCCCATGGCCTAACGCTGCGCTTTAGCCTGCGTAGCCACTACTGTCGGTAATTCTGACAATGTAATGAAATCACGAACACAAATAGTACAAAAATACAAAAATGAATATTTTAAGTAAATAACAGTCCTAGTTTCCTGTTGCCGAACTTCCAAACCGTTCAGCAGAAAAATGCATAAACTTTAATGAAAACCGAGTGATTCTGATCGAATTCAACTGTAACGAGGTGCAAGGTATGTCTAATTTCTCTTCGATTTATTAGCACGCTATTTTATTTTGTGATATAATTTGCATTTTGATATTGTGGGAATTATAATGATAATATAATAGTGTCACTAGCAACCCGCCCCGGCTTCGCCCGGGAACAGTTATGAATGTGCAAGGAATTCCTGTCAGACGTAATTTAAGAATGGCGAGGTGCAAGCCAAATCCCCCTCCCGTCCAAACTAAAAACACTTATAGTGGGCGATGTATCGAAGATATGCTCACACGGACTTTTTTGTACAATTTTTCATGCTGAACAATTCTTACACTCCTAGTATGAAATCTAAAATCGTTACTGCTTGGCTCCCTTTGATCATAAATAAATTATTTTCTACAGAAATCTTCCTCGATATTACCTGTACAGAATGGTGAAAGCCGCATCAAAATCCATCCAGTGGTTCTCGAGATTACCCGTGATATCCAAGAATCGGGGACTTCGTTTTACACTAAGTAGAGATAAGTCTCAGTCGTGCAATGCTTGGCGAACAGCGCTGTGTGAGCAGTTGAGTAACTAACAAGATTTCATGAAAAAGGTCTCATTGTCTAGGCCGGTATGAGCGCATTCAGTCGGCCGTGCAGATACGTACACTTACTAGATACTATGGTTCGCTTCTAGTCCTTATTATAAGCCACTATTGATAAAGTTCTGTTGGGGCATGTCGTGATATGGTACCTTCCGCATTCGTTCCTATACAGCAACAATTAGAATTAATAATACAAGTAGCCTAGGCTATAGTTGCGAGGAATATTTATAACGTATTGCAACCAGTGGCTTCGCCCGAACTGTGTCATCTAACCAAGTAGCGAACAGTGACTTTGTCTCACCCAACTTAAGTACAACAGTAATTTTCACCCAGACATTCAGTGGTGCAGTAACTTATGTCGAGAACTAAAAGAGAGCCAAGAGATATTGTTGGTACTCTCTGAAAATGTGCATCTGTGACTCAAGTGCAGTGCATATGGCTCTTCAGAATGATGATTGATTCATGTTGCACAACCCTTGAAGTTCGTTGAAGGCTTCCACACCAATCTGTCGCAACCATAACTGAAACAAAAATAGGCCTAATATAAATATTTTATCTGCCTACTACTAAGTAGGCTATAGGTCAGTAGCCAACTACATAAATAATCGCCAATGCATTCACACTACAACTAGCAGAGTCTGAATCATAGACTACTTTCAAGCTTACGAGTAACATATGCAATGTATTATAATATTATGGCTGACGGCACTTGGAAGTCGAGAATAAGATACCGGTACATTACATTACCGGTATATTACAAGGCGAAATGATCCTAAGAATATGTTCCTGGGAGTGAACTTGTAGACATAGGCTATATTTTAGGTTATGTTTGGTGTGTATTATATGAAAAATGCAGTCAGAAGACTTTTCCAAAATTTCCATAGACCATTAAGGTTCTTTATTACGTTATTTGTGCTCGGACTGAATATAAAAATAAATAAAACAACGATTAAATAACTTTGTACTTTTAATTATGTAGATAGGGTCTAGGCTACTTACTCAAAACCTTGTTGATTCGCCAGTGATCTTCGTAGAGTTTCTCCTATCCATCTCCAATCTTGTTCTCGTGTTTTTTAGACGTCATGATGAAATCTAAATAAGAATTTATGCAAAAATTAATTAAATAAAAGCTTGCAAACATCTCAGACGAGTGGGTAAGAACATGCACATATTCCATAATCAAGGGTCTATAATAACTGTAAAAACTGTTTTAATCGATGTATATTAGTAGTACTTACCTTGTACAACTTGTTTTAACTTCATTAGACTTTAAATTCCAAAGAAAACTGTGAAATTATTCAGATAATAGGCACTAGTAAAATTCGTAATTATTATGTTGGGAGAATGTGCGGAAAATGCATTCTGGGAGAAAAATGTCGGCAACTGTGTGTTAAGAAATTTTACTGGTATTATGGTCTTTGGAGATGGCGAGATTTTAAGCAGGGTTGGCGACAATGTGCTCGCACCTGAAAACAACTTAACTTCAAGAAATGCAAGCATAAACCAACATTTACGTAGGCATAGGGGACGGCTGTTAATGTTGCCTACCCTGTTTTGATCTAGTAACTTAATTAAGTTGTCCCGGACTATAACTGGTGAGGGAAGGAGATTTATATCCTTTTCTCCTGCACCATACTTCTGCTGCAAGAACCTAATATACCTATGCTTCCGTTTTCTTGTATTAAGAAAAGCTTGCTTTGTTTTGGTAACACACTCATTCACACGATGAAGTTTCTTCAGCCAGATTCCTGCTACTAAATCAAGCTTGTGTGCCCAACACTCAATGTGAAGAAGGTTGTCCGATATGAAACCTTGTAAAGTTGCACACACTTTTTCATATATCGTGCATCATCTGTTGAAATACCTATGATATTTTTGTATTCAAGTTTATGTCTCTTAATAACCTCCACTATGGCTTGAGAACATTCCTGCGAGTTAACATTCTGAAGCATTAGGACACCACCTACTAGCACTTTAGGAGTCTCGCTACTACCCTTGGGAAGAGTTCTAAATAGCACAATGAACACGACTCGACCAATCCTATCTGTGGTTTCATCAGTGTAGAATAACATGCTTGTTTAGGAACAAGTGTGAAACTGTTCGCCAAGCCTCGCCTTGCCTGTGGCAGAATCCCGTTATATCCACTGGTCGGGAGGGGTGTGCTTGCTACCTGCCTCACCCCGCTCCCCAAGTACCGTACATTCTTTCGACAGTGCTACTATTGTGCTCAACTGGACAAGTCACCACGGGGTGAAAGCGAAGCAGACCTGCTGCTATGCAATCTCGGAAAACTATATCGAACGAGTGACAGTGTATTAATTGTATCAACATGTATTGTATATAACTGTGTAATATAATATAATTAGTTTAAATGTTCCACAGAAGTCCAGTGATTTGAAATCCCAGCACTATAAATTACAGTCCACCAGAGTATATTCTTCACATTATTATCAAACTTCCTTCATGGTCCTACCGGCTGGATTTCTGTGGAACAACGGACGTGTGTTATAGTTCGTGCATCATTTCATATCGATGCCTCGCGTTGTGCATTGTTACGGTAGCCTCAACGCGAAGTATGAGCGGTAATCGTGTGTTTCTTCGATGATTCGTATTAACTACAGCGCGCAGTGGTGCATATTGAGCCTCGAGACATTACACATGGAAGGAATTCAACGCTTCGGTAAGTACATACTCATTTCTGGTTACCTGTATTCCTGTATGCTATTCCCATTATGGATCCTATATTGAAAGCACTTCTCGTAAAGACTAGGGGCCTCGCAAAGGCAAATATTACTCGTATGCATAACTTCGTCAAGAGCTTCCAACCAGGGTCAAGTATTAACCCTAGAACTGCGGACCGTCTTCCAGGAAGACGGTGTGTTGTTTAATCAAGTGCGACCGTCTCTCTGAAAGACGGTCTTGGAATTCAAATATAGTACTACTGTTAGCCTTCAGATGGCACTAATTTCAAGTTATGCTGGTTCCCGATGCTTTTATCTTTCGTAGTGTAAGTCTTTGGCAAACAAATGACAGTATGCAAGCTATTATTTGGCTGCAGAAGTGGAAGTACTTCCATGTTGATATTGAAGTTGCGTTGAGCAAAATGGCCGCCAACTATGTAGACGATTCAGAAATTTAGCACTTGATTTTTGACGATTCGTGTGATAGTATGGACGATGACAGTGATTATTGTGTGGATTCGTATGAAAATGAAGATGGTGAAAGTAGTGGCAGTGATACCGGCGAACAGGATGTCACGCAAGTTATGGAAATCCCCATCAATGCAAGCGATGTTTATCATGTTCCGACAGACCCTGTACACATGCCTAATGTTAGCCGTGAAGTGGTAAGTGTGAACTAGACTGATCTTGAACCCGAAGAAAGTGACTTTCCAGGTAAAAATGTACCGTTTATCGTTCATCATCCTGGGCCTGTGAACTTGCCTCCCCGTAATCGCGCGCCGATTATGTACTTCAAAATCGAGAAATGTCATATTTATGTAAAAATAATTTTCTTTTTAGTAAATAACAGGAATTAATTGAAACTGGTTCTTGAATTAGTAACAAAAAACTATGAACTTTTCATTTATGATGTCTCTGAGGAACATTTAACTCGGCAATACGGTTTTCTAGAGCAGAAAAGTCAATAATTTTTTATTTTTTATTTTTTATAAAATACTTTTTATGATTAATTCAAAGTGACGAGTCTGAATGATTCACCTATATCAATATAATATAGAACAGTCTTTCAGCTTTATATTGGTGTATGATAAGTCATATTCATGAACACAGTATGCTTACAGATACCAAATTCCTTTAGTGTGTACTTTATGGGAATTTACTGCAGCATTTGACAGATAAACCTGCAGCAGTTCTAGGGTTAACGCAATAAGGGCAAGGTTAGACGATCTACCAAAATTAAGGCAGAAGCATGAAGACGCGCAGGAGAGATTAGAATTAGAAGACGAATCCGAGGACCACAGTGAAGATAGGAATACTTTTGAGACTATGTATTATGATCTCGTTGATAAAATGACCACGTTGATTGAAGATAGCGTAGAGTTACGATCAAAACAGAACAATCCTTCGAGTACTAAAAGTGATGGTCAGTCTAGTTCCGGGAAGAGAGAGCTGACACTTCCTACAATTAAATTACCTTCCTTCGGGGGACAGGTCACTGAATTCCGTCATTTTTGTGACACATTTACTAGCCTGGTAATAAACAATCAAGCAATTGACGATATACAACGATACCACTATTTGTTATCTTCATTAACGGGCGAAGCACATGGCCAGATTAAGAACCTTCCCATAACAGGTCCTAATTTTAAAATTGCTTGGCAAACTGTCTGTCAGAGATACATTAATCCTAGATTAATTGCCACAGCACACATCAACAACTTGCTGAACCTTCCACGTGTACACAATGAATCACCCACAGAGTTACGAGCACTTCTAAATCAGGTATCAAGTAACTTAAATGCACTTGAAGCACTTGAACTTGAAATCCCTCTTCACGAAATCCTTCTAGCGCAATTAATTCTTGAAAAGACTGATGATGTCAGCAGAAAACAGTGGGAGCTGTCGTCATCAAATCCACAATTCCCAAGACTGGAAGTGCTAAGTAAATTTTTAGAGGACAGATGTCAAGCCCTAGAACTAATCAATGGTAACCGAATTCCTACCCCAGTTGTCAATTCTACCACTCAAAACATCACTAGAAAGAAGCTCACGAACCAAGTCAGACAAGTGTATGTTTCAAGTAACAATAATTGTTTATTTTGTACTGGCATGCACCCTCTTTATAAATGTCAAGACTTTTCCAGTGTTAGTGTTGCACAACGAACAGAATTTGCCAAACAGCATAAATTGTGTACAAATTGTTTGAGACATGGTCACATTGTTGGTGATTGTTCTTCAGGTTCTTGCTATTCTTGTGGTTTGAAGCATCACACACTACTTCACCGCAACCGAGGAACTTGTCGTTCTCCTACCCCACGGCCGCCTGATAACACGCATGATAGGCAACAGGCAAGACCCAACAACTCTATTGTTACGCAACAACGTGCCGACACAGCGTCCTATTGCTCACTGAAAATTAAACCGCATACTCATATATTGCTCTCGACTGCATTAGTAAAAGTGCGTGATGGGGAGGGCCAACTTCAGACTTGCCGAGTCCTACTAGACTCGGGCAGTCAAGCACACTTCATCACGACTGCCTGCACACAACGACTGAACTTAAAGAATGTACGGAATAGAATTCCAATCCAGGGTATAAGTAGTATCGACGCAGAGTCGCATCATAGTGCAAACATAGGGGTGCATTCCATTACTAGCAACTATCAAGTAGTTATTAATTGTGCTGTATTGTCACGAATTTCAGCTGAATTGCCAGGATCATACATTAACTATCAAGACTGGCAAATTCCCGAAGAACTGACCTTAGCTGACCCCAGCTTCAACCAACCAGGTCAGATTGATATGTTAATCGGGGCAGAGATATTTTTTGATCTTCTTAAGCCTGAAAGACGCACGAGGAGCGGACCCTATCCAGTTCTTCACAACACGGAATTCGGTTGGATTGTAGCGGGACAGTTTCAAATGGATAAGGCGAGCGGTCCGGGTTCACCACTTGTACAGTCATTCTTCACTATGAATGACCATTCACTCGACCAGCAACTTCAACGATTCTGGGAATTAGAAGAGATCACTCAACCAATCAGATCGAATGATGAAATCGAGTGTGAAAGGCATTTTGTTGACACAGTCAGGCGGGATGCAGAAGGTAGATTCACGGTACGACTCCCACTCTGTGGAAAACCATCAGAACTTGGAAACTCACTAACAATGGCTACGTCACGGTTTCACAATCTTGAGAGACGCCTTGAAAGAAACCCTCAGTTGAAGGGGGATTACGTCAGCTTTTTAGAAGAGTACGAGACTCTAGGGCATATGGAGCCTATAACCACGGCGTCTGATAAGGAGGAACAGAGCTACTTCATGCCCCATCATCCAGTGTTCAAGGAGTCAAGTTCAACTACAAAAACCAGGGTTGTATTCGATGCCTCCGCCAGTACTACCACCGGACGGTCACTCAATGACATCCTCAGGGTTGGTCCGACAATCCAGCAAGATATCTGGTCCATTATCACCAGATTTCGCACTCACCAAATATGCTTTACGGCAGACATTCGACAGATGTACCGGCAGATAAGGGTTGATAGTCATGACCGCAGACTTCAGAGAATCGTGTGGCGATCATCCCCAGAAGATCCTGTAAAACATTACCAGCTCAACACCATCACCTACGGCACAGCGTCAGCACCCTTCCTCGCCACTAGATGCCTCCAACAGCTCGCTATGGAAGAATCAGACAGCTTTCCTGAAGCAGCGAAGATTTTACAGAGAGACTTCTACATTGATGACTGTATGTCTGGAAGTGCGACCGTCGAGGACGCGTTAGACACTCAAAATCAACTCATCAACCTTCTACAAACTGGAGGGTTCCAGCTACGAAAATGGTGTTCGAATCATCCCCGACTACTTGAAGCAGTTCCTTCGGAGTGGCGAGAAACCCAGCACCCACTTCAACTAGATAATGGGGAAAACATTAAGACTTTAGGCTTGCTTTGGCATCCTGCCAGTGACCAACTGCAAATCGTAAACGGCAACTTACAACTACGCAACCCAGTAACAAAACGGAAGGTACTATCAACCATAGCTTCAATCTACGACCCACTTGGGTTAGGGAGTCCAATCATCATCTCCTGCAAGTTCTTCTTACAGCAACTGTGGCAGCTACGTCTAGGGTGGGATGAAATTTTACCACCAGAGCTACTTCATCGTTGGCAGAAGTTGTGCGGCGAACTTCCACTTCTCAACCAAATTCGGATCGACAGTCTTGGAGCCAATATGGAACTGGAGGAGATAAGAAGATTATTCAACGAGGGAACGCATCAACGTGATCTATCCACCTTTGCAAGCAGTGAAGGAATTAAGTGGCATTTTATTCCTCCTCAAGCTCCGCACTTTGGAGGAATATGGGAGGCAGGTGTCAAATCTTTTAAACACCATCTTCGGCGAGTGATGGGCACCGCATACCTTACCTTCGAGGAATTGTCCACACTCACAACCCAGATCGAAGGATGTCTCAATTCGAGGCCTCTAGTCCCGGCATCCGATGATCCCGACGACCTAGTTGTCCTTACCCCTAGTCACTTTCTCATTAGCCGACCAATCACTGCACTACCCCAACCAGATCTGAGTAATGTGCGTGTAAGCTTGCTTTCCAGATGGCAGCAAATCCAAAGACAGTTCCAAGGATTCTGGAAGGCGTGGTCAACCGACTACTTGTCCCATCTACAACAGAGAGGAAAATGGAAGAAGGAAGGGCGCAACGTCCAGGCAGGCACGCTGGTGATCGTGAAAGAAGACAAACTTCCCCCACTGTGCTGGAAGCTTGCAGTGGTTGATCAGGTCCACCCTGGAGCTGATGGGCTCGTACGTGTTGCCACTATACGTACCTCTTCCGGTACATTCAAGAGACCCATTACAAAACTTTGCCCATTTCCCATGACAGACAACGGCATTTGTGAAGGTGGTGTTTTCACTAACTATGTTCAGTGCTTTGTGTTCATTTGTTTGTTCGTGTTATATTTCAGGTGACTGTTTCTGGAAAAAAGTGTTAAACTCTTTTTTGGCGGGCGGCATGTTTAGGAACAAGTGTGAAACTGTTCGCCAAGCCTCGCCTTGCCTGTGGCAGAATCCCGTTATATCCACTGGTCGGGAGGGGTGTGCTTGCTACCTGCCTCACCCCGCTCCCCAAGTACCGTACATTCTTTCGACAGTGCTACTATTGTGCTCAACTGGACAAGTCACCACGGGGTGAAAGCGAAGCAGACCTGCTGCTATGCAATCTCGGAAAACTATATCGAACGAGTGACAGTGTATTAATTGTATCAACATGTATTGTATATAACTGTGTAATATAATATAATTAGTTTAAATGTTCCACAGAAGTCCAGTGATTTGAAATCCCACCACTATAAATTACAGTCCACCAGAGTATATTCTTCACATTATTATCAAACTTCCTTCAATGCTGATTCTTTAATTTCTCACTACTTGATTCTTCTTTTTCTTGATGTAATAGGGGCAAATATTTCTTTCGTAACCAGTCAGCTGTGGGAAAATTTCCACTTCCTAAAACAGTGTAATGAAAAAAATCTATTAGCAAGCAAATTATTTTAATTTAAAATATTAATAAATCAGACTTATTTGTTGTTTATGATATGAACTTAAAAGTATTTAATAGTAAACTAAGTCATTACTACACTTTCTAGTATCCCACATCACGTTTCCATGGTGGCTGCAAAACTTTTAGCTGTAAATGTCACGGCGGGTTGGTTGATTCTCGGCAATCGTAAAAGAATTACCTTCCATCCCTGATAAAATTCGTTACATAAAACTACGTCTTTCCACCTATTATTATTTTTATCGCTACGAAAAGTGGGGCTGCGGGATACTGGTAAGTGTAGCGGCATCCGAAAAAAAATTAACTCGCCTGGTATATGTTTGTTCATCCAATCCTTCATTGTTGGATGATCTAGCTTTTCTAAAGGAATGTTGGCACTCAAAAAGGCCTCCACTGTTGACATTACAAATTCGTCGGAGTTATTTCTCACTTTATTGGCATTCCCGACCGCCTCTTGAACTGATATCTGTTTTTTGGTACCTCCTTCAGACAAAATCCTTTTCTTTTTGTGATTTTCACTCAAGTTGTGTTTCACACATGAATCACAACGCTTCCAATCTAGTCTAATGTTGCAGAATTTGCACATAACTCTCTTCTGCCGCGCATCGAAAACATGATAGCCTTCGTCTTTAAACTCGTCAGCCCTATCAAAACACGTCGTTATTTTCGGCATTGCGAATTCACATTAGAAATAGAAATTTTAACTACAAATCACAGTGCACCCACGTGGTCAGCAATGCGCGGCCCAACTCTCTCACTTGTCTCCCAGTATGACAGGATAGCCAATATTGAAACTGTGTAGTAATTTCCTGCTACGTGATGTTAAGATATGCTTAGGCTTTAAACACTTAAAAATACATTTGAATTGGGTTCTACGAGCAATGCTAACAAGGTGAAAACCACTGAAGGCTCGCGATATCGCACCAAATCGTGTAGAGGTGTAATAAACGAGCCGATTTCGTGATATGTCGCAAATACGGACGTACATAGCAAATAAGGTGGAATTTCGCGTTTAGTCGTGAGGACAAATTCAGTGCTTTATGATCAAACAATATTAAACACACATTTAAAACACCTTTGATGCACATATAAACACATTTCGCATTTTTGCGATACACCATAAAATCGTGTCTCTATGTATGATATGTAATGAAACTGTTTTTTAGTGAGTGGAAATATTTGAGTGATGGAAATAGTTGAAATAGCTACAGTTGGCGTAGAAATTATGTGCTGTCGAGTTTGGAGATAAATAGCAATATAATCAAAAGGCCTACAGAAGAGCAAGTGACATAATAATTTTCCTTGTTTATTTCTGTGTTGATTGATGATCAAGTTATAGTTTGGAAACTCATTTTAATATCTTTTATGACAGGTATAATGTAAAAAAAGTACCAGTCTTCGCGGGTTTCGAGGAGAATATCGACTCACAATTCTGTTGTGCTTCAATAACCAAATTTTAATTTGTGTTGGCCAGATATGTTTTCAGTGTATATTTGAAGTTTCAGAATTTTAATCTCCATTACAAACAGCAAATTGATCAATTATGTGAAAGGCTCGCATTTCAAAACTGGACTCCCGTTAGAAGTTCATCTTTGGGTGCCTTGTAATCCACATATACTGAGCATTCGTGATATTTAACTATTCATAATGTATTTAAGTGAGCCTCCGTGGCTTAGGCGGCAGTACGCCGGCCTCTCACCGCTGGGTCCGTGGTTCAAATCCCGGTCACTCCATGTGAGATCTGTGCTGGACAAAACGGAGGCAGACAGGTTTTTCTCCGGGTACTCCGGTTTTCCCTGTCAAAATTTCATTCCAGCAACACTCTCCACTATCATTTCATTTCATCTGTCATTCATTTAATCATTGCCCCAGAGGAGTGCGTCAGGCCTCGGCAGCCGGCACAGTTCATATCCTCGCCGCTAGATGGGGGCTTCATTCATTCCATTCCTGACCCGGTCGGAGACTGGAAGCAGGCTGTGGATTTTCATTTTTCAATGTATTTAAGTGGTTGAGTTTATATGGTTTGTTATCTATTATGATTTTGGTGAGTGTTCACGCCAAGCGAGAGCCGTAGGAAAGTTTGTGTTGTGTTGACGCATTCGCCCGCTCTGACCCGCAAGAGAACGCCATTGACTGATCAACGCTCTGTTGTCAACTGAACTGCTTCATAATCAATAATACTGTTCGAATGTAGTACATTTATATTACGTAGATTTGTGTTGCAATAGAAAATATTAGTACAGGGCCACATGTAGGACGTTTTGTGAAATGGCATCTAGGAATATACAGTACCTTTTGCGTTGTCTTAGTGTTCCATGGATTTTAGCATCGGAGAATCTTTCTAAAATTTTAGTTTTGTATATTTTAATATTAAGATGATGCAAGAAATCAAGAGTAAGCTAGTCCCAGAAACATGACATGTTCATAAATAAATATATAAATAAAATAAATAAAGCATGCATACAGTTAAAATAGTTCGAATAATTCAAAATTATAAATTAATTTACAAGTTCGTTGTAAAACTAGAAAGAAAAATAAATTTTAGTTTATATTGTTGCCTGTCTGTTCATAATAAAATGATTTATTTGATGTTTAGTAAACGAAGCTATTTAATTCAAACAAACTCTGACTGAATATATGAGAAATAAAAATTAAACCGTTAAAAATTAATAAAACCTAATAAATTATCCAAGATATATTATTTCTTCCGTGGATTGGTGGCCTTGAATAAAAGAAGGATTACGTTCTTCGCCAGTTTAAACATCCACTGGTCAACTTTGCCCTTAAGATGTGTCGAAGGAAGTCTTTACACACATTAGTGAGTCACTGTTTATCTTAGTAACTCTGACATTGTCTTAATGTGTAGTTCCTAGTCTTTGTCAGGATATTGTGAGTAGATACCTTCACAATGCCTCCTAGATCCCCATTTATGGAGAGCAAAATTTGTATGTTTTTGAGTGCTGTTTGTTGGTTTAAGTTACAGGACGAGAATATTGGCGACTAGCTATTCCCGGTATCTTGGAGTGTCGCTCTGCTCAGTAAAAAATGTGAATGCAGAGAACGAGTGATGATTATCCACGACCGGTCAAGAGGATAAGACTATTGGCAGGACGACCATCCATTCACGTTGACCAGTTTACAATTGGAATTATACGTACAGTAGATCTACAGGGTCTTTCATATAAAGTAAGAATGGCAAGCAGCAGTTTTGTTATTCACTACTGCGGTGGCCTTGGCCGAACTTGTTGTGCGCCATGGCCCCCTGCTGTAATATTGAAAGCGCGCGCAGAGTAGCCTTCATACGAGGGCTGTTCTTTTTTTTTTTCAAGTTACGATGGACTGTATAAAAATAACAGATTGACATACCAAATTGATTTTACTACTAAATGTTTGCTTGTTTTATTCGTATGTCTCAACATAATCGCTAAAACGATTGAAACATTTGTCGTATCTTTACACCAGCTTTCCAATGCCCTTGGCAAAATATTCTGCCGCCACTGAGGTGGGTACGACTGGAGAGTCTCCTGAAGTGTTTCCTTTTTGGCAAGGCGTTTCCACCCAACCATACCTTCAATTCTCGAAAAAAGGTGAAAATCATTCACGACCACACTGTACCAACATTACAAAGAATTCAAGTTTGAAGTTTTCAATCATCTGCCGTTTAGTCCAAACCAGCACTGAATGGTTTTCACATTTTTCGAGAATTGAAGGTATAGTTGGGCGGCAACGCCTCGCCAAAAAGGAAAAACTTCAGGAGACTCTCCAGACGTACCCACCTCAGTGGCGGCAGAATATTTTGCCGAGGTCATTGGAAAGCTGGTGTATCGATACAACAAATGTTTCAATGGTTTTGGCGACTATGTTGAGACATAAAAATAAAACAAGCAAACATTTAGTAGTAAAATCAGTTTGGTATGTCAATCTGTTATTTTTATACAGTCCATCAGAACTAGGGGGGGAAAAAAAAAACCACCAGCCCTCGTATGTACTATGCACGGGCTTTCAATAGTTCAGCAGGGGGCCATGGCGCGCCACAAGCTCGGCCAAGGCCACCACAGTAGCGAATAACAAAACTGCCGCTTGCCGTTCTTACCTTATATGAAAGACCCTGTATTCATGGTTTTTTATTTAGAAAAATAGTAATCGATAAACTGAAAGCAAATTTGGAGTGTTTGTTTATCAGACTTTCCGAAAATGTCAAGTACTAAACTTCGAGTGGTCGTTAAGAACATTGTATTTTGGTTTAAGAGATAATTAAGTAGCCAATTTTGATGGAATCGACTACCATTGCCGCATTCCGCCACACGTTTCTCAGAAGAATACAACTCTGAAATGAAGGCTGCAAAGCAAGCCTTTTACAGAAACTTGGTGCGGCCAAAACGATTCAATGAAATTTGCTTGGCAAGAAATAGTCATTGGAGCACTAAACTGTAAATTTATAAACTGCGATCAATTTCAAGGGAATCTTCGAGAAGTGTTTGGTTGGCGAGGTGGCTTCACGGTTCCTTCTTGCGCTGGAAAAAGGACTATAATTTTACACATGGGAAGTGAGGATAGCTTCTTAGAGGATGTGATTATTTCGAGTCTCTAACCACGCTCATTGAGCTCGCCATACCCCACTTGAAAACACCAGGAATAAACCGGACAAAGTTATGAAGGAGTTGCAACCTGATGTGGAATTAATATGGTTACCAGTTGCCCATTGTGAGCTTAATTAAATTGTTGATAATGGGCCTAAGGAAAAAAATAAAGTTTTTTAAATAAGACTGTAAATGTTGAACAGAAAGAAAGCAGTGAGAAGGTGCTGAAAGATCTCGTGTGACGAAGCCCTAGCATCGGTACCAGTTGAGTTATAGAACAAATGTATCGGGCACGCTACAAAACTTGAAGATTAATCCTGGGAGAGAGAGATCGTCTGTCTCAAGAAATACGTACGTAATGTGTTACCCTAGTTGTTGATTTGAACAGCTCTCCTGATAGCAACGATAAAGTCGCAGAACATCTTACCACGTTCAATCTGCAACAGCGCACCAACTTTCTTGCACGGTCTTGCATGCAGTGAACTCTCCCCAAAATTATGATAAATATCAATTCATATAAGCTGAACCCATATACTGTACTTACATTATTGATAGTTACATATCACAAATAGTATAGGTGGATTACAACGCACCTATGTACTATATTCTACAGGAGTCTAGTTTCTAAATGCGAGCCTTCCACATAATTGATATTTGAATATAAAATTCTGTAACTTAAAACATACCTGACAAACACACATTAAAATTTGGTTGTTGTATCACAACAGAGTTGAAAGTTGTGAATTTTTTAAGTCGAGGTTTCCATCAAAACCCACCAGAAACCAGTACTTTCTACATTATACCTTAGGGTGACCAGATATTTCATGTCAAATATCAGGACATTTCTGAAATATGGAAATTAAAAAACAGGACAAAATGGGACACTAGTTACGAAGAAACTATGCTTAATGTTTGACTACACTACTTTACTAACATGTACACATAAAAGACATATACTTTAATAACCTACTTAAAAACCTACTTATCATGACACTACATCATATTATAGCTGATCAGGCTTTTAAATAATTTAGCAAAAAAATTAAAATATCGAAAAGCTCATTGAGTAATTCCTGACAAGTAGACAGTACACATCAACAACTTGCTGCTTGTGAGCTTGTGGCTTCTGAATCAGGAATATCACTACCATTGTTAACTCTGTACTTATCGGAAGACCTTATATCTCGCAGGAGCTTTGAATTGCACAACAGCAGGTTGTAAAATTCCTTACAGCTAAGGTCTTGAAAATGAGTCTTAACAATTACAATTGCTTGCATAGTTTCGGTAGTAAAACGGTTCTTTCCATCAGTCCAAAGGGAGTTCACAATTGAAAAAACTCTTTCCGCAGCAGCATTTGTGCCTGGAACAGCCAAAGCGAAAGTCACAACCACCTCTATATTTTTACATGGAATGCCAACACTTTTAAGTATGTACAAGACATCACACCATTTCTTATCAATTTCCACATCAACTGTTTCCCATTCCTCAGTTCACTTGTCCTATCTCATCAAATAATTAATCTTCATGTAGGTGACTTGTTGAACCTGAATCTACTGTCTTAAGAATGTTCAGACATTTCAACACCTCATCCCAAGATACAGAATTTTTCAATGTTATCCAATGAAATTATTTCAGAGGCTGATATGCAAAAGCCCACTTTTCTAAATAACTTAAAAAAGTGTCATAAAATAAATTGGTAATAGCATATCTGGACTGGGTGAAAATACCTTCATTTACTAAGTTCATTAAAATTGAAGAAATAACTGAAGTTTGAAACTTACTACTTTTCCTGTTGACTTTTTCTTTAAGCAATTCTAATTCTTCAGCTACTTCAGTGGCTGAAATCTTGGTTCTTTCCAACTTTTCGATTGAATTTGTAAACATTTTCAGTTGGCTTTGTATGAAATGAAGCCAAAGAAGTGACTGAGGGTTCTCAAAAAACTGTTTTAGCAATGTGGGACACCTATCCTGAGACATGAAATAAGACTTTAGAGGTTCAAACATATCAATCCCTCTTGTAACTCCTGGCAACAATGACAACCATTTAGTTTTAACACTACCCAGAACCTGCTTGTATTCAGTAGCAACAAAATCACAATATGAATTCAGTTCCTCCACACGCACAGTATAAATGTGAAAATATTGAAATAATTTGTTCACAATTTTTTTTATTTTTTTTTAGCGTATGGCTTTTAGTGCCGGGAGTGTCCGAGGACATGTTCGGCTCGCCAGTTTTGTAGGTGCTTCGAGACGGACACCCAATGGGTGAGCTACAAGCACCGTTGGGGAGGGAAGTTGGAATGTAAGGGCGAGGAGTTGGAAGGTAGCGGCTGTGGCCTGTAGTTAGGGACCAACCCTGGCATTTGCCTCGAAGGAAGATGGGAAACCACAGAAGACCATCTTCAAGCAGGGTTGATACGTGACCGGGAAAACCTGGAAAACCGGGAAAAGTCAGGGATTTTTGTAAAAAAAAAAGAGAGAGAGAGAGAGAGAAAAAGAATTATTAATGTTTGACAGTTATTTTTTGGTTGGTATACCAGGGTGTCGACGGGTAACGAAAAGTAGCTAATTTTACAAATGGGTAACGAAAAGTAGCTAATTTTTATGTCTGGATATTTGAAGGTATCAAAAATTCGCTGTGGTCGGTTTAAATCATTTAAACCCGCGCCGCTAGGCTCACAGATTGTGATGAAGCGAGTTTCACGCAAGCGGCGCCGATTGCGTAGGCTTCCCCGTGCACGACCTCAAGGAAATGCATACTGAGGATACCTTCAGTGGTACTGTATTCATCGGTTCAACGTATATTTTCGGCATCAATAAGAGAGTTTAATTTTGTGTGAAATGTTTTTCTGTATTATTTGGAAACCTGACTTTTTGCGAGACGTTCATTCGTCATAACTTTCGAAATCAACAGAAACCTCTCATTTCTGATATTGACCTCTAAATCTGGGTATCTCAAATTGAAGTCCAGAAATAATGCGATATAATTTATTGTCGCGATCTTGCGAAATGATACAGTTTCGAAAAAAATCGCAAAAATTCTCCGAAATACATAGACGACGGTATATTTTAAAATTCTATCCATCTCGTAAATTTGCGACATCCAGTTTGGTTTATTCGAAACTCGGTTATATGTCTTATTTTGCTTCGAACTTTGGTTCCATTGTATATATAATCTAACCGTTTATCTCGAAAACTTGTATAATTTGAATTCGCAAGAAAATGTGCCTCTTGTATTATTCGTGCAATCCTCTTTGAATAATTCGTAATATCGGATACCTACTTCGAACGTTCATCCTCCAAAATCACATCCTCAAGACGGCCGGCTGACCGCACGACTTGCCTGTGGGAATATCGTCAAACGGACCGAGATCGACTCCAGTTGCGTAAAAGTCATAAAACGCGTGCCCGGTCGCGAACTTGTGTCCACGAGGACTGCGGGAATCCTGTCAATCGTGGTTGGGCACCCATCACGAAACATACCGAACCCTACTCACCACTTTTCCCATTACCGTATACTTAAAAGTGTACGGGGAGCGAGAAGTGCATCAACCCACTTAGAAATAACAGACTACATAGCATCGCGATACTCATTTCTTCTCGTGACCCACCGTGAACTTGGAACCACAGCATAGGGACAGCGGGAATCACGGCGCCGACCATACATCATGTCCATAACTGCTCGTGAATTTTAACCATGCATAACCTCGAGCTTGCCTCCGCCATTCTACCAGGACAGATAGGCAGACAATCGTTGAACGGCCGGATGCGGTGCCGATTGTATAATATCTCGTTCTCAGTGTCCAACCGCGAGGACAATGTGAATCTCGTAAAAAAAAAAAAAAAACGAGAGCGGCGGTGATTGCGATACATTGCGATATTTCTCCGCATTCGATGACGAGTTCAACTGGATTCTTGTCAAACGGAGAGGAATCGGCGCCGATTGCGTAATAATACTTTATTTTTCCGTGTCTGACCTCAAGGACAATAGAAATCTCGTCGAACGACTAAAAGTGACACCGATTATGTAAATCGCAATTTTTCTCCATGTTAGATCGTGAAAACTACAAATCACGTCAAACGGCTGAGACCAGCACCGATCGTGTAACGTTTCTATATTTCTCCGTACTTGACTGCGAAGACATGATTCGGTGACGATCACGTAACGTCGCATATATTTCGTGATCTTCCGCGGGGACAAAGGAAATCTCCCCAAACGGCCAAGATCAGAGCAACGTCTTGGTAATCATAACTTCTTGTCCACTGAAACAACTCGCTTGGTATTAAATATCTAATCATCATCATCATCATCATCATGTACAGTTTCCAGCCCCAGGCTGGGTCTGTTTGGAACATAAGCCTCGCCACTTAGTTCTTTCTTCCCACGACCTCTCCGCTGTCACTCTGGTCCAGTCCTCGCCTCTCTTCTTGACACATTCCTCCACTCCTTTCAGCCATCTATCTCTTGGTCTTCCCCTTGGTCGTTTCTTCTGCATCTGCATCTCATGTATCCTCTTGGGAATCTTCTTCTCATCCATTCTCTTTAAGTGTCCATACCATCTCAGTCTTGATGTCTCAATCCTACCTTGCAAGGGCTCCTCTTTCACTATTTCCCTGACCTTTTCATTCCTCACCCTGTCTCTTCTTTTTACTCCGATCCTACTTCGCAGGAACTTCATTTCACCTGCCTGTATTCTGCTTATGTCTCTTTTCTTCATTGTCCATGTTTCTGAAGCATAGGTCAGTATCGGGATATGGTAGCTTCTGTATAACACTTCCTTGCTTTTTTGTGGGACATCTTTATTCCACACTAAGCTCGTAATGCTTCTCAGAAATGGTTCTGCCTGTCTGCCACGTTCCGTAATCTCTTTGTCATTTCTCCCATTTTCCTCCACTATACTTCCCAAGTACTTGAGACTTTCCACCTTCTTCAGCTGTCCACCTCCAAGTGTTATCCCACTCATTGGTCTGTCCTTTTTCCTGGTCGTTACAGGATCTCACATTTACTGATGTTGAACTTCCATCCGTACTCTCCCACTGTTTCTTCCCAAGCCTTCAGTTGCTCCTGAATTTCCTCCTCCTTGTTTCCCCAGACCATGAGATCATCTGCAAACACAATTGCTTTCATCTTATCTTCTCCTATCTTTCCTGCTATCCGTGTCATTACCTCGTCCATAACCACAATAAAGAGAAGGGGTGACATTAAATATCTAATGTTAGAATAAAATGTATCAGTTGACTGTTTCTAGGTACTTTTATTGTGATTGACTAGAAAGTAAGAATTGGTGATTGATTGCTTTCTTCACAGTTATTTTTAAAAAATTGATGTTAGCAAATTAACATTTATTCTAAAAATGTGTTCCTTTTCTTATTGTAATAAACGTTATTTATTACAGTAAGGAACTGTTGTTTTTGTTATTTGTTTTTATACTTTTAAAGAAATAACTTATACAGAGAGCTACATATAAGTTCGGTTTATATAATGAAACATTGCTCGGATATTTTTTATCACTATTATTTTCATATACTACAACATTTCTCCTCGCGTCTAAGAATAGCCTTGCACAAATAATTAGTTAAAAATCAGTTTTTCTAACTTAATCTTAATCGATTATACAGAAGAACGTTTCCTAAAGGTAAATGCACTTTTGCTAGGTTTGGAAAACCTAAGGAAAAGCGAGTTAAATGTCGTCCCTGTGGTTAATGGAATTTTCTATACTTTGCTCTGGAAAATCGGGAAAAGTCAAGGAAATAAACGATACTGTGATCAGGGAATTTCTTAAATTTTGGTCTGGAAATCCGGGAAAAGTCAGGGAAATTTGAATTCCTGAAAGCGTATCAACCCTGTCAAGGTTCCCGGCGGGGGGATTCGAACCTCCTCGCCTCCAGGATATGAGCGACTGCCAGCAGTCATGCCGTAACGGCCACGGCTAACTCACCCGGTTGTTCACTACTGTTACTATTTCAATAGGAAGAATGTCTGAACTTGTTTGTACACCATTGTGTACCACATGAGCTGCACAACCAATGCCTTGAATGTTCATTTTGAGCACTCTGTTCAATTTAGAATAAACATGGTTTGTTCCAGCCCTCTTGTACCCACCAAAGTTTGTGTTACAATTATCTGCACAAAACGCGACTATCTTGTCAACCAAATTATGTTTTTTTAAGATTTCCAGAACATAACTAGTTAATAATTCTGCTGTTTCTTCGCCAATATTCTGAAAACAGATTACTTTGCACTGAACACCTTTGGTAGGAATGAAATACCTAACTAGGATCGGCACTAATTTTAAGGTTTTGTGATTTGATGCATCAACCATCACAGACACATACTTAGCATTTTTAAGTTCTGATTGCACTTCATGGATTGCATACGGCGATAAAACGTTCACCAGAATTGATTCGCACTTTGTCCGGGACCACTTGAATTTCTTCTCAAATAGTACTCTGATGATAACAGCTGTGCAGTCCATAGAACGGAAAGAATGGTTGTGTTTTGCTGTATGAAATGCAAACAGCCCTTCTTCAGCAGCTATACGTTTATCTTCCTCAGTTTGTAGTCCATTCGTACTTGCATAGGAAGTTATGCTGCTGGAAGTTCTCGCGGAAACTGCCAACATATGTTTCTTCTTCTTAATGTGCTGTGTAATATCGGCGCGTCCCCCGTGCTCACTGGAAAAAAACTGAACGACATAAAGTACATTCCACCTTCATAGACAGTGTGTTTTCCTTCAAGAAAAGAAACTCTTCTTTCAGGGTTTTGGAGAAAGTACACTTTCTTTTCCCCATAGTCATACGCACGTGTATCTCCACCAAAGCGAACAACAGTCAATGGAGCGCAATGGAGCAAGCTCGCCTCTCCAAGCGTTACAGCTGCTTCCTGGCGGTAGCTACTCGGAATGGGAGAGCTAGCGGAAACCTGAAATAATTTTTTTTCCTGGCCCCGATTGGGTTTCCTTGAGCATTCGAGTCCCATCTAGACCTCAGTAAAAAAAAAATATAACAAACGAATGGGACCGAAATGACACAAATATAAATTAAAACACAAAATGAAACGAAGAAAAATGAGCAGGCTATTGCCAAGCATGGAAAGACGGGACATATGGCATCCGGTTAAAAGTTTGGCGGGACAACGGGACACACAACGAAACTGGTCACCCTATTATACCTGCCATAAAAGATGTTAAAATGCTTTCCAAAAAATTAACTTTATCATCAATCACCGCAGAAATGTACAAGGAAAATAATTATGTTACTTGCTTTTCTGCAGGCCTTTTGGTTATTTTGCTATTTATCTTCAAAATCGAATGCTCACAATTTCTGCACCGATATTAGTGAGATAAACAGATAGGACGAGGAGATTTCTGTTAAGTTTTAATTTCAACAATGTGATATGGAAAGTTGGTCATCAGAAGAGGATTATTTATGCTATTTCAGTGAAGTGACAATGTTTATTTTGTTTAGAAGTGAAAGACATTTTGTGTAACAAATAACATACAAACTTTATTTTATTTTATTCTATTTTATTATTTATTTACATAGTTTACGCCTACATTGGAGCACTTAAGTCAATCCATATACACTACAGTCTTTACAATATTAGTTGTAATGGCTTCTCAACTTCCTCTTCTCCTTCCAGAGCTTCTTTAATCTCTCCGACCTGGCCGCCCTCTCTTCATTTGTAATGGTGTACTGTTTTCGTTTGACTTGTTTTTAATTTCAATCTTGTATCCCTACTTCTCAGAATCCTCTTCTCTTTTCTCTCTGCAATTTGCTTCATTGTAATATTTAGCTTGTCTAAATCATTCTGGACCTCAACAAACCAGTTGTTCTTGGTTTTACTTCTACAAAAGAAATTGAATAATTGTTTCAGTAGTCTGGTGTCTGGTAGTCTATGTGGCTGAAAAAGGCAATTCTCCTTTTTCGCATTGTATCCACAATTGATTCATTTTCCCGATAGACTATTTCATTAGGCAGCAGTGTCCATTGTCCATTTACTTGATGTTTTTTATTGATGATTGTCCTGATGATCCTTCTGTCTATTTTTTGGATTTTATCCGTTGTTGCCTTGGTATTCATCTTAAACACGGTTTCACTTGCATAAGTTGCTTCAGGTTTAACTCATCATCATCTTGTACAGTTTCCAGCCCCAGGCTGGGTCTGTTTGGAACATAAACCTCGCCACTTATTTCTTTCTTCCCACCATCTCTCCGCTGTCACTCTGGTCCAGTCCTCGCCTCTCTTCTTGACACATTCCTCCACTCCTTTCAGCCATCTATCTCTTGGTCTTCCCCTTGGTCGTTTCTTCTGCATCTGCATCTCATGTATCCTCTTGGGAATCTTCTTCTCATCCATTCTCTTTAAGTGTCCATACCACCTCAGTCTTGATGTCTCAATCCTACCTTGCAAGGGCTCCTCTTTCACCATTTCCCTGACCTTTTCATTCCTCACCCTGTCTCTTCTTGTTACTCCGATCCTACTTCGCAGGAACTTCATTTCACCTGCCTGTATTCTGCTTATGTCTCTTTTCTTCATTGTCCACGTTTCTGAAGCATAGGTCAGTATCGGGATATAGTAGCTTCTGTATAACACTTCCTTGCTTTTTTGTGGGACATCTTTATTCCACACTAAGCTAGTAATGCTTCTCAGAAATGGTTCTGCCTGTCTGCCACGTTCCGTAATATCTTTGTCATTTCTCCCATTTTCCTCCACTATACTTCCCAAGTACTTGAGACTTTCCACCTTCTTCAGCTGTCCACCTCCAAGTGTTATCCCACTCATTGGTCTGTCCTTTTTCCTGGTCGTTAACAGGATCTCACATTTACTGATGTTGAACTTCCATCCGTACTCTCCCACTGTTTCTTCCCAAGCCTTCAGTTGCTCCTGAATCTCCTCCTCCTTGTTTCCCCAGACCATGAGATCATCTGCAAACACCATTGCCTTCATCTTATCTTCTCCTATCTTTCCTGCTATCCGTGTCATTACCTCGTCCATAACCACAATAAAGAGAAGGGGTGACAGCGCACTACCCTGTTTCAGGCCACTCATTTGTCTGAACCAGTCTGTTCTTTCCCCTCCAACTTTCACACAACTCACACTTCCACAATACATCTCCTTCACTCTGCCTACAGTCTCTTTTTCCACTCCCATGTTTTCCATTGCTTTCCAAACCTTCTCCCTACACACACTATCATAGGCCTTTTCGATGTCCAGGAAGGCCATCAACAGATCCTCTCCAAATTCGTAGTGGTGTTCCTGGAGCTGTCTCACTGAAAATATGAGATCCACTGTTGATCTCCCAGGTCTGAATCCATACTGTTCCTCTCTCAATTTTCTCTCCACTTTGGCTCGTATTCTACTTTCTAATATCTTTTCATATATCTTGGCACAGTGAGGTATGAGTGTGACTCCCCTGTAATTTCTACACTCCTTTCTGCTTCCTTTCTTAAATATTGGGACAATTAATCCTTTCTTCCAATCTTCTGGGGTCTTTTTCTCCTTCCATATCACCCTCATCACACGGTACAGCCACTGTTTCCCAACCTCCCCTGCTGCCTTCACCATTTCAACACTCACTTCATCCACACCTGGTGCCCTTCCTCCTTTCATCTTGTCTATAGCCATTTCCAGTTCTCTCCAAGTCAGGTCCTTTTCCATTCCTGTGTTGTCTTCTCCATCTTCCAATACATGTCTTCCTCCCTATGACCATTTGGATTCAGCAAATCCTCAAAGTACTCTTTCCACACTGTCTTGAGTGTCTCTTTGTTGTGTACCTCAGTTCCGTTTTTGTCCATCATTACCACATCCTCTCGCAGACCTCTTCTCTTACTTTTGACCATCCCATAAAGTACTTTCTTATTTCCTCTGCTGTCTTCCTCCATCATCTCTGTCCACTTTACCATCCACTTCTTCCTCTCCTCTGCGACAATCTTGTTTGCTTCTTTCTTCTTTATCTTATAATCTTCCCTTGCCAGATCAGTTCTTTCCTGGAAACACACTCTGAAAGTCTTGTTCTTCCTTCCCACAGCTTCTTTTACTCTCTCATTCCACCATGGTGTCTCTTTACACCACTTTCTGTTGCTTCTTCTTCCACATACTGCCACTGCAGCTTCCACCATTGTGTTTTTGAATTGCTTCCATTCCTCTTCCCCTGTTTTAGGATTGTCTGTTTGCATCTTTTCCCTTATTATCTTCTGGAATTCTTCCTTGACTTCATTTTCCTTGAGTTTCCATACTTTGATTCTCCTTTCCTGGTACTCTGTCCTCTTGCTATCCTTAACAACTCCCAGGTTCATTACAAGTATTCTGTGGTCGCTATCTAAGGCCTCTGATGGTATTACCTTTATATCTCTGACACTTCTCTTCATTTCCCAGTCGTACAGCATGTAATCTACCAAAGATTTCTTTGTTAAATCACTGCTGTACCACGTTACCTTGTGGCTTTCTTTCTTCCGGAACCAGGAGTTGCCTACCACTAAACCGTTTCTCTTGCAAAAATCCAGCAACTTTCTCCCTTCTTCATTCCTGCTACCCCATCCTTTTGCTCCCAATACATTTTCATATCCTTGCCTTTCACTTCCTACATGTGCATTCAAATCTCCCATGACAATGATGCTCTGACCATTCAACTGCTGTTGTAGCTCCTCCTCAAAGTCTTCCTTCTCTTGAGCTGTACATCCAACTTGAGGGTCATATACCCGGGCTATCTCCAGGCTTCTTCCCTTTACAGTTACTCTGATCTTCATGATCCTGTCACTTATTCCCTTTACCTCTTCCTTCATTCCATCTCTCACAACTACTCCTACTCCACTGCTCCTTCCTTCACTGTTCCCACTCCAGTACAACCGGTACCCTTTCCTCAGTTCTCTGCGACCTTCTCCTTTCCATCTTGTTTCTGCCAAGCCCAGTACATCCAGTTTTCTTCTCTCCATCACATCTACAATCTCCTCCACTTTTCCTGTCAGTGTCTGTATGTTTAATGTCCCAACTCGTAGTCCATTAGCATATCCGGGTCGTCGTCGTTTGCATCCGTCCTTTCCGAGGCCTGTTCCTGGTTTGAAAGCAAATATGATATCCACTACTGGCTTGCTAGGCCTATCGTAGCTTCACCAGAGCCCCGTCAGCCGTCACTTTTCAGGGTTCCCATAGAGCCTTCACAGCTACCGTAGCAGTCCCGGGGCACACAAAGTCCCCACTGTACTTCACCCCTACAGGCAATCCCCTACTTCATGCCGTTGCCCGTCTCCCACCACGTGGAGGAGGGGTTGGACTTGTGGGAGGATTAACTACTGAACCATAATGTTTGAATTTGGCGTTCATCGAGAGAGATTTCTTCTTATAAGTTGACCATGTGACTCGTTGTGCTTGTCTCAGTTTTGTTGTTCTGTACTCTATTGCGGCTTTCTCATTTAGGTTCCAAGTTATAGTTTCCCCAAGATACTTGAACTTTTTACAACCTTAATTTGTTTGTTATCATTTAGTTGAAGGACAGGGGTGTCCACCTCGAAGGTTGGCATAATCTCTGTCTTTTCAAATGAAATTTGTAATCCCACTTTTGCTGCAATGTTTTCCAGTTGTTCAATTTGGACTTTAGCCTCTTCCACATCATTTGCCAGTAGTGCAAGATCGTCTGCAATTGCCAGGCAGTTTAGTTTAATATTTCTACCAATCTTGATGGTTGGTTGGCATTTCTTTCTCCATTCTCTCATGACCTTCTCCAGTACACAATTAAACGAAATAGGTGAGAGACCATCCCCCTGCCGAAGGCCGGTTGTGATTGTAAATGGTTTTGACAATTCTCCTCTAAATTTAACTTTTGCTTTAGTATGCTTGAGAGTAATTCCAATAAGGTTGATCAATTTCCTGTTAACACCAAATTCTTGAAGAGTATTCAGTAATGACTTCCGATGAATACTGTTATAAGCTTTTTTGAAGTCAACAAAAGTGATGACTAGGTTATTACTTCAAGCTCTGTGATGCTTCACAATCCACTTAAGACTGATGATTTGATCTGGACAACTTCTGCCTGGCCGAAATCCTCCTTGGTACTCTCCAAGTTCTTGGTCCAGTTGTTCCTGTATTCTTGAGTAAAGAATTTTTGAAATGATCTTATATGTGACATCAACAAGGGATATTCCTCTATAATTATTGGGATCTGACCTATCACCTTTCTTGTGTAGGGGGTGGATTATTGCTGTGTTCCATTCCTCAGGCATTTTTTCAGAGTTCCATATGTCAATAATACGTTTATGTAAGTTTCGAAGAGTTCGATCATTTGCATTCTTCCATAATTCTGCAACCAACTGATTTTCTCCTGCTGCTTTATAGTTCTTGAGCAAGTTAACGGCTTTGATCACGTCCTCATATGTAGGTGGAATAACCTTTTCTAGTGGTGTTTTGTTTTTAGGTTTGGGGTCAAACTCCAGATTTTCTCTTGGGTCTTCGCAGTTGAATAATTTTTTGAAGTAGACTGCCAAGATATTTGCATTGTCTTGGTTGTTATGTGCCATTTTCCCATTTTCATTTCTCAGCATAAGTGTAGGTGGGGTATACTTAGACTGATACTTTTTAAACGTCTTGTAATAATCCCTTGTTTTTTGTTGCTTGAATGATTCGTCTATTGTTCTGAGCATTTCATTCTGATGATTCCTTTTAATTCTTCGAACTTCTTTAGCTGCTTGTCTTCTAGCATTAGTTAGTTCTGTTCTGGATTCGTCGGTTTTTCTTTGTTGATCATTTAACCATGCTTTGTGCCTCATTTGAATTGCCTTATCGCACTCCTCGTTCCACCAAGCATGTTTCTTCCTCCTTTTAATGGGAGCAAGTTCTTCAGCTACTAATTTCAAGTTATTATTTATCACCTCTAAGTCATCACTTGTGTTTTTTTTAGATCTCTCCAAGTATACTTTATTGTTCATTAAATAAGTGGGGTCATAATTTTTCTTCCTATTGGATTGGGCAGGCTTACGCTTTCTCTTAGGTGTTAGCTTTATTTTTATTTTGGATATGTAATGATCTGAATCAATGTCCACTCCACGGAGAACTTTGACATTATAAATTTCCTTATGATAATTTTTATCCATGGCAACATGATCGATTTGGAATTCCCCCAATTTTATGTTAGGACATTTCCAGGTTATTAATTTGTGTGGTCGCCTCTTAAATCTGGTAGTTTCCAAAATAAATCCATGGTCTGTACAAAGTTCAATTAACCTTTGACCATTCCTGTTTGTTAATTTATGAGCTGGCCATTTTCCTACTACTGGGCGGTATTACCTTTCTCGTCCTATTTTTGCATTAAAATCTCCAAGCAAGATTTTAACATGTGCATCAGGGATGTTTGATATCATATGGTCGAGTTCCTCCCAAAATTTGTCCACTTCTTCTCTATCCTTTCTGTTTTTATCATTTGTTGGTGCATGTACATTTATCAAGGTGTAGGTTTTGTTTTCAACTTTAATTGTTAAGGTTGCTGTCCTCGCCGTGCTCGAGGAGAAGTCCTCTATTGAGTCTATTATACTATTATGAACCAGAAATCCCACTCCGAATTGCTGGATATTCTTCATTACCCTTTACCTTGGGGGTCCTTTATATAGACGATATCCTCCTGATTCAATTGGATCCTGATCTGTATTTCGAAGTTCTTGAAGCGCTGTTATTAAGATTTTATGTTGATCCATTATATCTGTTAAGTGTTTCAACTTACCTTACCAAGACAGAATAGAGTAGGAAAATGCTCACAATTAATTATTTGGAAAATTTATCAAGTTTGAACAATTTTAAGCAACATCAATCATTTAATCTTTTAAAGGTCATTTTAGGTAATAGTAAGATAATCTATACTAATATAATAAAGCTGAAGAGTTTGTGTGTTTATGTGTTTAAACGCGCTAATCTCTGGAACTACCTGTCCGATTCGAAAAATTCTTTTTTTATATGATAGCCTGATTCAACAGGAATAGTTTAGGCTATGTAGCATTAGGCTACACCTCTCAGGTAACCTTCAAGAATGATTTTTGTTCAGTAAGTCGGTAGAACAAGTGCTGCCGAACAGCTCTATCCGCATGTGCTGGCGTTATGGTTAGTGATACGTACACCGTTTCACCTATCTGAACGAAAATTTGTATACTTACCCTTTGGAACACTGATGGTAACACTGTCTACGTGAAATTTATGACAGACCAGTCCATTCCCTGCATTTAGGCCCTTTGGTTCAAATCTACACCTTATCCCCGATCTGAACCAAAATTTGTATACTTACCCTTTGGAACCCTGCGAATAACTCTGTTTACATGAAATTTCTGACAGACCACTCCATTCCTTGCATTTAGTCCCTTTGGCACAACTCTACACCGTTTCATCGATCAGAACCAAAATTTGTATACTTACCCTTTTAGTGCAGGAATATTAGACAGAATATGGTCAAAGTGAGGAAAATTAGTTTAACAAGCTAAAAATTCGTGGAGAGGTTCCTTGAATAGCCTGGATCAAAATACTAAAAGTCCCAAAAAATCCCTCTTGGGGAACATGCCGCCATCTTGGGAAAATGGCCGGCATGTTGGATTTCGTATCCAGCATCGCATTGAACGTCATAACTCTGTACCTAAGGGTGATAGGGACATTTCGTTTGGTCAGGATACCTTACCAGAATGCAGGGTATCATTTTGACACTACTTAACCTACATAACAATCGAAATAGTTATTATAAATCACTTAAACAAACTCTCATAAGTTAGCGTTAAAAGCCATCTTGATGTTCAGTGTCGATTTTTCACCTTTTACAGTCATGGGATTAAAAAAAGTACTGAAATAAATGTTGCTAAGCACATCAAAACGCACAAAAATATGTAATCAGCACTTTCGTAAACCAAAAATTACGGGTGTGAGAAGTTGTCAAACATGCGCATGCAACTCGTGGAGCGGCGTGCCGAGGAGGGGGGGGCTTCTCAAAGCCGGTGCAACTGGTGAAGCAAACATATTCTGTAGGTGCAACTAAGCCCCTTTTTTAATGATAAGTAAAAATTTGACACTTTTATATAGAAGGATAGCATCTTATAATCTAATAAATAATAATAAAAAAAAACAAAAATTAATTTGTTAATAGAGTAACTTTTCGTTCTAAAACTCTCTTTCTTAGCTACTTATATTGTATGTATAAAGGGAAAGGAATATTTCCTTTTAATTTTAATAATTAAGTATTTTTTGCGCTACGCACTTATGTAATTAATTTAAGAATAGACTGTCCGTCCACGCGAGCGACATCCCTGCCGCTGCACCGCCAGAGCGCTCTCGTTCCCCCACTCCACCTTCCCTGTGTTGCTTAGCTGTGCCGTCGGCCGGCCGAAATGAACGTCTTTACGGTAAAGTTTATCATAAAATTTATCTTAAACGGTACGCCACAGAAAATAAAAGCGTGGGGCAGATGACCTCGTAGTTCCGCCCCTTAAAACAACAATAACTAAAACTAAAATAAAAGCGAAAAATGTGTGTTTCAGTTTGAACTGTCCCTTTATGCTTATTTTGCCGATGTTTACCATCCGGTTTTAAAAGTTAATGCCGTTTCCTATACTTCAGAAATGTCCTCCATCAAAAACGATTTTACCATTAAATTCAATGCAACACGTGGAACTTGGGCAAGCTTGCCACAGGCGAGAGTTCAAGCATCTCAAAAAAATTACATTCTCCTTTCGATAAACCTCAGGATATTTTGGTGTCCTAATCAACCGGTGTTATAGGTGAGGAATCGGTGACCTGCGACTCAGCTTGGGAGATAGGAACCGCGACTTTGAAGAAACTGGAAGGAAAATCGTTCGCCGAAGTTAAACTCCAACGAAAGGACAAAGTTGTCACTCTTGCAGCTCTTGTTGTCGAGGTGAGACCGTGCCTGTAAATCCGAACTGGCTGTTTCATCGAATTGCGTGTGTCGCTCGCAATGAAGAGGACCTTGAATCTTGCTTTGAATACGAGTTGTATTTATTGCCGCCAGCACTTTTCGATGCTTCAACTATCAGAAAAGGTACACAATCAACTTTACCGGAAGTGATAGAGAAGTTGTGTACACCAATGACCTGTCTTCCCGAAGACCTTACCTACGTGTTTGACGGTGGAGATCTCCTGCACCGGGTGGTATTACCAAAATCGGGAACCTTCGATGATGTTTGTAAGAACTACATTTCGTTCATCAAGGCGAACTATCAAGGGAAAGCTATTGTAACTTAGTGTTCGACGAAAGACGTGGAGCATATGAGACGACGTGCCAAGACGTCATCTTCGGAAGTTATGGTGGATTTGGAAGTGCAAGTGGTCTCGTCGCAGAATCAGTTCCTAGCCAATACTGCAATCAAATCAAGATTCGTCGCCATTTTAGGTCGTTGTTTCGAAGAAAAGGGGATTCCAGCTATTCATGCCAAGTCTGATGCTGATCGTCTCATCGTGACAACAGCGATCAAGGAAGCAGAGAAGGTAGGTCATGTGGCAATTGTTGGAGAGGGTACCGATTTGTTGGTATTTATTTCGAGCCTTGCAGAACGCGATAGAAACGTCTATATGCTGGTGCCACCATAAAAGGTCCATCCGAAGAAACTCTTTGGCTCGACGGAATTGCAGAAGGCTCTTGGGGACATGACCGACAATCTTCTCTTCCTCCAAGCCTTGTCCGGTTGCGACACAACTTCGGCTCCCTACAGGAAGGGGGTACACGAGTTCAAGACTTCAAACAATAACCCAGGTCTTCGCCAAAGAATTGCTGTTTTTAACAGTGCAGACGCTGCAGTGGAAGAGATCGTGAAGGCAGGGGAAGAATTCTTCGTAGCGTTATACGGAGGTACTACAGATAGCCTAAACAAAACAAAGTATAGTCAGTACCTTAAGACCATTGACAAACAATGTCTCCATGCAGACTTCGACCTCTCAAGTCTTCCTCCAACATCAGCAAAATCTCGACAGCATAGCCTAAGAGCTTACCACCAAGTGCAGGAATAGCGCGGAATCTCTCTTCCACCTACAGAGTGGGGATGGAAGAAGAACAGAATCGGCAAATTTTTACCGATTTCAACAGAATCTCCTCCCGCACCAGACTTCCTTCTAAACCTCATCAGCTGAGAGTGCAAGAAAGGATGCGGCAGCAGATCTTGCGGTTTGCGAAGACAAGGTCTCTCCTGTTCAGCAATGTGCAGCAATTGCACTGGCGATGGTTGTTCTAACATGCCAGAGCCAGATACTCTTGACGATATGGTGGGTGAGGAACAGGAGGACAACCCTGAAGAATTGCCATGCAGATCCTCGCCACCTCTTCGCCGCAGAGTAGACTCTTCTGAAAGTTCAACCTTACCAAAGAAAAAGCGTTAAGATTAAGGCAAGTGTCACGTTTTTTTTTACCAACACATGACCAATATTAAACGCGTACGATATAATTAATAGTTGGCTTTATTCCTTTACAGGCACACCGCACTACAGCGTCCCGTGGCAGCAAAATATTCTCTTTTCCGTGTTTTACGGGTTTGTACGAAAGTAATTTTAATGTGCTTAAACGTTAGTGTGTTGAAGGTGTGGTATAAGATAGCAAATAAGCAAATAGCTGCTTAATTTTTTTCTACTAGTAACGTTTATCATTCCTTTACTATATAAATATAATATACGTAGCTAAGAAAGAGAGTTTTAAATCGCTAAGTTACTGTATTAACAAATTAATTATTGTTTTTTTAATTAATTATTAGGTTATAAGATGCTATCCTTCTATATGAAAGTGTCAAATTTTTACCTATCATTAAAAAAGGGGCATAGTTGCGCCTATAGAATATATTTACATCACCAGTTGCACCGGCTTTGAGAAGCCCCCCTCCTCGGCGCACCGCTCCACGAGTTGCATGCGCATGTTTGACAACTTCTCACACCCGTAATTTTTGGTTTACGACCCGTAATTTTTGGCTTACGAAAGTGCTGATCACATATTTTTGTGCGTTTTGATGTGCTTAACAACATTTATTTCAGTACTTTTTTCAATCCCATGAGAGTAAAAGGTGAAAAATTGACATTGAACATCAAGATGGATTTTAACGCTACCCTATGAGAGTTTGTTTAAGTGATTTATAATAACTATTTCGATTGTTTTCTAGGTTAAGTAGTGTCAAAATGATAGCCTGCATTCTGGTAAGTTATCCTGACCAAACCGCATGTCCCTATCACCCTTAGGTACTGAGTTATGACGTTCAATGCGATGCTGGATATGAAATCCAAGATGCCGGTCATTTTTCCAAGATGGCGGCATGTTCCCCAAGAGGGATTTTTTGGGACTTTAAGTATTTTGATCCAGGCTATTCAAGTAACCTCTCCACCAATATTTAGCTCGATAAACTAATTTTCCTCACTTTACCCTATTTTTCTCACACTATTTGGAACCCTGCGAGTAACACAGTCTGCATGAAATTTCGGACAGACCACTCCATTCCCTGCATTTAGGCCCTTCATCACAAATCTACACCGTTTCTCTTAATTGCACCAAATTTTACATACACTTTGAAACCCTGCTGATAACACTGTTCACTTGATATTTTGGACAATGCTCCCCATTCCCTACATTTAGAATAACAGACAAAATGAACTTGAAAACCACGTATTAAGGCCCTAGAACCAATTAATGTTAGTAGTAGTGTAACTGTTAGAGTATTTGAATAAGTCTGTTGTTGACTGTCAGTTCGGGCTGCATACGTCACCCCTACCAGTGTTCTGGTGCAGAATTGCGAAAATAGTTAAATCTTGCGCTGCTTATAAATAAAGATTTCTTAGGCCCCTTTAAACAGTTTTCATCATGAAAATATTATGCCTCTGTATAAGTGCAATGGTGTTGGTGCAGTACATTGAGGTTATCAGCTGCAATAAGCGTTGGTGCTTTCAAATTTACCTTCATTTATTCCGAAACTTATCGTTAAGCGCTTTGTGGTGATAAATGATACTAATGCTACCTCAGTAGCTCGGGACAGCCGAAGTTTGCCAAAAAGTTCTGATTATTTTCCTACGGCGCTATGCGACTAAAGACAACTCTATTGGTCTCTACATTTCTAACAGCCAATGAGATATAGGCCCTAGGCAGTGTCTTTTGTTTCACTTACTGCTCTTTCTATTTTTTTTGTAAATTTGTTTGTTTATTACATGTGTCAGTGCTGTAGTTAGTAAATAGCTGCTTCCCTATTCATAATCATCATTACGGGATATTGACCTGAATGTTATGTCCATTATACTGTACCACTTATCACCCCCACTACAACCATCACCACCACCACATAAAGGTATATTTTTAAAATATTGGTTTCTGTTATTGTAAGTATCAAGTGCCAGGTATAAGTAGTATTCATTATCCATAAAACAAATAAATCCACCGGGCGAAGCCGGGCACTACTGCTAGTAATAAATATTTGTTGTGTTTATTAGGAGCAATAAAAGAGGATGAATGTTCTCATTTTCTATAGAAACATGGAGTTGTTTATTGTTGCTTAACCTCTCTTATTTTGGCTGGAAGAGTAGATTTATGCTATAGTTAATTTAGTTTCATGAAAAACCCACCTACCAACAATCCCTATATGCACTGAGATTCAAAGATCTCTTATCGACCGTGCTTAATTTGAATGATTCTATACTAAATTCCACAGCATAAATGATTTTTAAGAATTGGAAGTGTGTTCTGTTCTCGACGATGTGGTATTGTTTTGGACTGGGTCATTGCGCACCTCTACATCTCGATAACAGGCACAGTGTACCTTATTTCAAGTCCCGGGGTGCTCACTCAATCCCTGTCCCTAATATTTACACACACTACTACAGTCATTACAGAAAAACAGGCTATCATACTTGTTCATTACACGTATCAAACTACAAGGGGCTGATGACCAAGATGTCCCAAGCCCCTCATATGAATTAACAGTAAGGTACAATATACTTTAAATACTCACTCATCATCATCATCATCTTGCACAGTTTCCAGCACTGGCCGGGTCTGTTTGGAACACAAGCCTCTCCAACGTCTTCTGTCTTTCCACCATCTCTCAGCCTCCACCCTTGTCCAGTCTTCTCCTCTCTTCTTCACGCTTTCTTCCACCCCTTTCAGCCACCTGTCTCTCGGTCTCTTTCCTTTCCACTTCGTCTCGTGTACCCTCCTGGGTATCCTCTTCTCATCCATTTGTTTTACATGTACATACCATCTAAGTCTAGATTTCTCTATATCATCCTGTAATGGTTCCTCCTTCATTAATTCTCTGGTCCTCTCATTTCTTATTCTGTCCATCTTTGTAGCTCCAATACTGCTTCTCAAGAACCTCATCTCACTGGCCTGTATTTTGCTATTCTCCCTTCCTTTTATAACCCAGGTCTCCGAGGCATACGTCAGGATAGGGACATAGTACGTCCGATATATGATCTTTTTGCTGTTCTGAGGGACATCCTTGCTCCATAATATGCTTCTCACACTCCACCGGAATGTTTCTGCCTGTCTCCCCCGCTCATTTATTTCTCTATCGTTTCTTTTATTATCTTGTATCAGGCTTCCCAGATACTTGAAACTCTCCACTTTCTTCAGCTGTTCCCCACCAATTGTTATTCCCGTTGTGGTTCTTTCCTTCTTCCTTGTTGTGATCACCATCTCACTCTTATTTATGCTAAATTTCATCCCATATCCTTGTACACACATCAAAAAAAGTTTTGCATCACCTCGGTTCCAAGAGTTCCGGAACCGTTAAATACAAAGGGAATAGAGATCAACACAAACAACATTTCAGCTCGTTTTATTGCTCATGAGACCCACACATTGCATGTTGTACCATCATACAGCTAGACTTTCAGCATTTGTGGTCCAGATTGCAGTACACACCACTACCTCTAATACCCAGTAGCACGTCCTCTTGCATTGATGCATGCCTGTATTCGCCGTGGCATACTATTCATCAAGACACTGTTGGTCCAAATTGTCCCACTCCTCAACGACAATTCGGCGTAAATCTCTCAGAGTGGTTGGTGGGTCAAGACGTCCATAAACAGCCCTTTTCAACATATCCCAGGCATGTTCGATAGGGTTCATGTCTGGCGAACATGCTGGCCACTGTAGTCGAGCGATGTCGTTATCTTGAAGGAACGCATTCACAAGATGTGCACGATGAGGTCGAGAATTGTCGTCCATGAAGACAAATGCCTCTCCAATATTCTGCCGATATGGTTGCACTATGGGTCGGAGGATGTCATTCAGGTATCGTAAAGCCGTTTCGGAGCCTTCCATGACCACCAGTGGCGTACGTCGGCCCCACATAATGCCACCCCAAAACATCAGGGAACCACCACCTTGCTGCACTCGCTGGACAGTGTGTCTAAGACGTTCAGCCTGACCAGGGTGCCTCCAAACACGTCTCCGGCGATTGTCTGGTTGAAGGCATATGCGACACTCATCGGTGAAGAGAACGTGATGCCAATTCCGTGGGGTCCATTCAGCATGTTGTTGGGCCCATCTGTACCGCGCTGCATGGTGTCGGGGTTGCAAAGCTGGACCTCGCCATGGACGTCGGGACTGAAGTTGCGCATCATGCAGCCTATTGCGCACAGTTTGAGTTGAAACACGACGTCCTGTGGCTGAACGAAACGCATTATTCAACATGGTGGCATTGCTGTCAGGGTTCCTCCGAGCGGCAATCCGTAAGTAGCGGTCATCCACTACAGTAGTAGCCCTTGGGCGGCCTGAGCGAGGCCTGTCATCGACAGTTCCTGTATCTCTGTACCTCCTCCATGTCCGAACAACATCGCTTTGGTTCACTCTGAGACGCCTGGAAACTTCCCTTGTTGAGAGCCCTTCTTGACACAAAGTAACAATGCGGACGCGATCGAACTGCGGTATTGACCTTCTAGGCATGGTAGAACTACAGACAACATGAGCAGCGTACCTTCGTCCTGGTGGAATGACTGGAACTGATCGGCTGTCGTACCCCCTCCGTCTAATAGGCCCTGCTCATGCATGGTTGTTTACATCTTTGAGCAGTTTTAGTGACATCTATGAACAGTCAAAGGGACTGTATCTTGGATACAATATACACAGTCAACGTCTATATGCCGGAGATCTGGGAACCGAGGTGATGCAAAACTTTTTTTGATGTGTGTATTATTCCTTCCCACACGTCCAACTGCTCCTGTACCACCTCCTCCTTGTTTCCCCAAATCATCAAATCATCTACAAACACCATTGCTTTCATCTTTCCTTCCCCAATTACTTGTGCCACTCGGGTCATTATGTCATCCATCACCACAATGAAATGTAACGGTGACAATGCACTTCCTTGTTTCAGGCCATTTCTCTGTTCCAACCAGTCTGATCTCTCTCCTCCCACTTTCACACAGCTCACGCTTCCCTTGTACATCTCCTTTATCCTCTTTATAGTCCATTTCTCTACTCCTCTATCCTCCAGGGACTTCCATACTTTGTTTCTGCATACACTGTCATATGCTTTCTCAATGTCCAGGAAGGCCATCAGTAGATCTGTTCCATACTCATAGTGCTGTTCTTGTAACTGCCTTACAGCAAAAATCAAACCCACTGTGGACCTTCCTGCTCTGAAGCCATGTTGTTCTTCCCTCATCCCTCCTTCTATCCTTGTCCTAATTCTCTTTTCCAAAACTTTCTCGAAGATCTTTGCACAATGACTCATCAGTTTTATTCCCCGATAGTTTCTGCAATCTGTTCTACTACCTTTCTTGAAGATAGGGACAATTATTCCTTTTTTCCAGTCCTCGGGGATCTTCCCTTCCATGCTGTCCTCATCACTTGGTACAACCTCTGTATCCCCACCTCTCCTGCTGCTCTCACCATCTCCACACTCAACTCATCCACACCCGGTGCCTTCCCTCCTTTCATCTTCCTCACTGCATCTTCCACTTCTTTCCATGTTAAGCCCTTTTCTGTTTGCAGTTCATCTTCCTCTTCCCCGATTTCTTCCTCCTCACCATCTTTTCCATTTGGGTTCAGAAGTTCTTCAAAATATTCTTTCCACATTTTCTTCAGTTCTTCCCTATTTTCTATCTCTTGTCCCCTTTTGTTCACCATTCTTACAGAATCCGTAGGATCCTTCCGCCTTTTATTTTTTACCATCCCATACAGGACCTTTTTTTGTACCTTCACTATCCTCCATCATCATCTGTGTCCACTCGTCCATCCACTTTCTTCTCTCCTCAGCCACTACTCTCTTCTCCTCCTTCTTTCTTTCCTGGTACTCTTCCCTTGTCTCTACTGTCCTATTTTGATACCACCTCCTAAAGGCTCTATTCTTTTCCCTAACTATATCTTTTGTCTTCTCATTCCACCATGGTGTTTCCTTCCACCTCTTCTTACTACTTGTCCTCCCATATACTGCTTCTGCTGCACCTACTAGTGTCTTCTTAAATCTAGCCCATTCCTCTTCCACCCCTCTTTCTTCATCTGTTGGAATTCCTTCCTTTACCATTTTGAGGTACTCGACCCTTCTATCCCCTTCTTTCAGTTTCCATATCCTTATACGTCTTTCCTGGTTCTCAGTCCCTTTCTTCTCGTTACTCCCTCTCAGGTTCATTACCAGCAATCGATGGTCGCTATCCAGGTTCTCCGATGGTATAACCTTGATGTCCGTGATGTTCTTATTTAGTTCTTTCTCATACAGTATATAGTCGAGCACCGACTTCCTGGTCAAGTCATCACTGTACCATGTGATTGTGTGGCTCTCTCTTTTCTTGAACCGGGAGTTCCCAACTAGCAGGCTGTTCCTCTGGCAGAAGTCCAACAGTCTCTTTCCTTCCTCATTTCTTCTGCCCCAACCCTCTGGTCCTAGAACACTCTCATAACCTTGTCTTTCTCTTCCTACATGGGCATTCAGATCCCCCATAACAATCATATTTCTTCCTACCAGCTGCTTCTGCAATTCCTCTTCAAACTCCTCCTTCTCTTCAGAGGCGCAGCCTACTTGTGGAGCATACACCTGCACTATTTCTACGGTCTCTCCCCTCAGTGCTACTTTCACTTTCATCATCCTATCACTTATTCTCCTCACTTCTTCTTTTAAACCATGTCGTACTACTACTCCCACTCCATTCCTCTTTCCCTCTTTATTCCCACTCCAGTACAGTCTATAGCCTTTTCTCAGTTCTCTCCTTCCTTCCCCTTTCCACTTTGTTTCTGCCAATCCCAATAAATCCAACTTCCTTCTTTCCATCATATCCACTATCTCCTCCACCTTCCCCGTCAGCGTTCTTAGGTTTAAAGTTCCAAATCTTAGTCCGTGTGTACCGCCGTGTCGTCGTCTATTATATCCATCATGTCCGAGGCTCGTTCCATTCTTGAAAGCATTTGGTTTCATCCACTACTGGCTTGCTGGGCCTATCGTAGCTTCACCAGAGCCCCGTTAGCCGTCACTTTTCAGGTTTCCTGTAGGACCTTCACAGCTACCGTAACGGTCCCGGGGCACACGAAGTCCCCACTGTACGTCGCCCCTACAGGCGATCCCCTACTTTGTGCCGTTGCCCGTCTCCCACGACGTGGACGAGGGGTTGGACTTATGGGAGACTTTAAATACTCACTAAAGACTAAAAACTATCTCAGCTAGTGAAGATTGCACTCTTTAAATACTCAGTAAAGAGTGCAATCTTCACTAGCTGAGATAGTTTTTCCTTGAGAATAGATCCACTCATTGATAGACCTTTCGCCCTGTTTTGGCTAAACCGGACAAACAAGGCTTCATTCACTTCAATATGCACTCTTTTATCATCTTTTTTTTTTTTTAATTCTGGGCGTAGGAGCTTGCACCGAACACCCTATTTCACTTCTTGCCTTCTTCAAGTCACCCACAGTGCTCTTACTAACTCCCTTTTTTTCTTTTTTTAAATGAATTATCTCCTGCATCTTCTTCTTCTTCTCCTTCTGCTTTTACGGCCTCATTGGACCACTTCAGTCAATCATTGCTTGGTCCTCTTCTTCAGTAAGTTTCCTTTCCGAGTCGCCCAGTAGCTTTTCATTCGCTCTGATCTTCTCAGGCGTTCCTCATCTGTAAATACCCTTTTTACTGTATTTGTCTATTTTAGCCTGAAATCTTATTTTTATATCTCTCGGTTTTTTAATTTTTTTGTTTTGTTTTGCAAGTCAGCCAAGGTTATTTCTAATTCTTTCATATCTTGTCTAATTTCCTTAATCCATCCTACTTGTTGTTTCATATTTCAAAGTTTCACTACAATTTTTCTAGATAACCTGGTTTCTGGTGTCCTCATGATGTGACCAAAAAAAGAAATCCGTTTCTTCCGAATAGTATCAGTGATGGGCTCCAGTTCTCTGTATACCACTTCATTTGGTACTATCCGCCACTGTCCATCTTTCTGATATTTTTTATTTATGCATGTTCTAGCTATTCTTCTTTCTACTTTTAAAATTTTGTCGATTCTGTTTTTCTGAGTAACTTTAAAAAGAGTTTCACTTCCATATGTCACCTCTGGTTGAACCACCATCTTGTAATGTTTTAATTTTGTTGCAATTGATAGACATTTTCTTTTATATGTAGACCATGTTAATTTTTGGGCCTTTATCATTTTATTAGTTCTTTCTTGCCATGCAGGTTCCTCATCCAAGTTGTAAGTTATAATTTCTCCTAAGTATTTAAATTGCTTCACTATTTTAACTTTCTTGTTATTTACTGTTATGTGATTGATTACAAGTGGATTTGCTACCATTATCTCTGTCTTTTCAAATGATATCTGAAGTCCAATTTTTTGTGCTATATTTTGTAGGCTTATTATTTGATTTCTGGCTTCTTGAATATTATTAGCCAGTAACGCTAAGTCATCTGCGAATCCCAAGCAATTTAAGTCTATTTGATCTTTCTTGGTTCCAATTCTTATGCTCCTAGGATTTTCCCTGTACCATTCCCTCATTACATATTCCAAAGCACAATTGAAAAGTAGAGGCGATAAACCATCTCCTTGTCTTAATCCTGTTTTAATCGTAAAGGGTTCAGATATTTCTGCTCTGAATTTTACTTTAGATTTGGTGTTTGCTAGAGTTAGTTTTATAATTTTTATTAATTTGGGATGAAGTCCGAAATTCCTTAGTATTTTCAGCAATGAAGGTCTATGTATGCAATCATAAGCTTTTTTGAAGTCTATGAAGGTTATGACTTGCTGTTTTTGTCTACGTTTGTAGTAGTCCATTACTAATTTTAAGGTGATTATCTGTTCAGGGCAGCTTCGCCATGGTCGAAATCCACCTTGATATTCTCCTATTTCCAGTTCTAATTGATCTTTACAATGATTATATAGAATTCGTGACATGATTTTATATGTGATATCCAAAAGGGAAATTCCTCGATAGTTGTCAGGATTTGATTTTTCTCCTTTCTTGTGTAATGGATGTATTATAACTGTAGTCCAATGGTCTGGCAGTTCTTCTTTGATCCAAATGTTCACTATGCATTGGTGTAATGAAATCTTTACTGGTACTGCTGCATATTTCCACAATTCTGCAAATGTTTGATCTTCTCCACTCACTTGTAGATTTTGAGCTCTCTCAGAGCTTTGTAGACTTCTTGGATTGTGGGTGGATTTATGTTTTCTGATGGTGTTTTAATAGTGGTGTCTGTATTTATTTGAAGCAGTTCTGGTGGATCTTTGCAATTTAGCAACTTGTTGAATGTTTCTGCTAACATTTCTGTATTTCTTTTATTACTATGAGCTAACTTGCCATTTTTGTCTTTAACATAAATGTTGGAGGTTCATATCTTTGTAGTTGTTTGCTAAAAATGTTGTAGTAATCTCTTGAGTTTGTTTTCGCGCTATTTATCCTTTTGGTATAGCCATTTAATCCTTCGTATTATTTTTTGAGTTATCTTCCTTTGTTTTATGAGATCCAAGTGTGATTGTCATCTGTTTTTTGACTCGGATACCATAACCAGGCTTGATGTCTATCTTCCACTGTATTATCACACTCATCGTTCCACCATTGGTGTTTCTTCCTTGGATTTATTGGGGCTACTTGTTCAGCTATTTGTTTCAATACGGGAACTATTTCCTCTAGATCATCTGTTATTTTAATGTATCTAGTTCGTTCTTTGTATCCCTTGTTATTTATTAGTTTATGAGGGTCGTATGTTCTCTTCTTTTTTAGGTGAGTTTTTTTCTTTGTCAACGGGGTAAATTTAATTTTAATCTTTATCATGTAATGATCCGATCCAGTATCTGTTCCTCTCAGAACTTTCACATTGTAGATCTCCCTGTGATAGTTCTTATCCATACAAACATGATCTAGTTGCCATTCACCTTTTTTCCAATCTGGATGTTTCCAAGTTTTGAGTTTATTTGGTCTTCTCTTGAAGTAAGTTGATTTGAAGATCATATCATGGTTCCTGCAAAATTCCACCAGTCTTATGCCATTCCTGTTTGTTCTTCTCTGTGCTGGCCATTTTCCTATTATGTCTCTATCTTTTTTCCTTTCGTAACTGGGCATTAAAGTCTCCAATTAAAATTTTGGTGTGACTTTTATTTATGTTTGTTGCTGTCTGATCTAAAAGCTCCCAAAATCCCTCCACATCATCTTTGTGTTCTTATTATTTTTATCATTAGTTGGGGCATGGGCATTTAGAATGGTATATGTTCTATTTGCAGCTTTTAGAGTTAGTGTCGAGAGCCTTGGGGATAATGCTTTAAATTCTATGATGGATTCAATTATTTTGAGATTGACTGCAAATCCTGTTCCGAATTGTGGACATTGCTTCATTACTCTTTTTCCTGGTATTCCCTTGTAAATTCTATACCCTTGTGATACTATTGGTTCCTGATCGGTGTTTCTCATTTGTTAACCATGGAGGTTGTTGTGTGTTTGGTCCACGAGAGCTATTTTATTTTGCTCAAGTCCGCCGGCAAGCCGGTGAGGACCCCCTTATCCGCCACCTGGAACACGGCCATGTCAGAGTATCACCTCTCCGCCTGCTACGACACCGTAGTAGGTTCGTGGACCTCCTGCATCTATTATTCTAATTGTACTAAAAACTCTTCCCAATACACACTCAATAGCCGACACAACCATACTGATGTAGGGTGATGTATGACAATCTCGTCAATGTCATTGCCTCGAAAGATGGCATGGGCTTTGACAGGGGTAAACAAAGACCTACCCTCCCATCATAGCATACAATTAGTCTTTAAAATTTTAAACCGATCCATCGTTTGTTAGCAAGCTGGATCGCAGGACCGGATATGATAGGTTTTACTGTAACTTACTACATGTTTGTGTTTCTCTAGATTTTACTTATTTTACACTTTGTTACTTTTAAGTTCATTGGGTGAAGCCAGTTCTTATTTCATTTTTATACTCTCATTTATGTTGTTTGCATATTGTAATAATTTTAATAAAAATCATATTCTTTGCATTTTTCTTTCTTTGGAATCATAGTTATGTTAAAACTCCCTAACCTTTGGTCTATTAATTTAAATGTGTGATTTGCATTGACTGTGGGTGGGGGACACTGCAGCATTATGTTTGATAACTTCCCTGTTCTTCACCGGCCAAACATGCAGGTTTACTTGCCCCTGCTACTCCCTCCCTCCTGACCTTGCTGTTTCGCCCCTTAAAGCCACAACAATCGATCACCCTCCCTCCAAGCCTTGACAGCAGATGGAAGAGGGGAAGTTGCTGAGTTCATGGCTGTCCCACTGCAGGCAAACACTCACAGTGGACTCACGTTAACATGTCTAATATATTCTACTGTATTAGTCCATGCTACTTGTCTAAATTTGTATAACTTAATTATTATATTTCCTTATTATTTGATGAAGTTGCAGACTGGTCCTTGACTATGAACGAATATTACTTTATACTGTAATTTTTCTTTTTGGTAACCTATCATTCATTGGAAAAGATGAGAATATTTTTGTTGACTTTAAACTGCAACATTTCTTTCATTTCAGATATGTAATGTAAATCAAGAAGATAATGCAATGGACCCCCTAAACATACCTATGATGGAACAGTATCTTGGAATGCCCATCAAATCTGAGATAGAAAGTCCATGTGAGGAGCCACTTTCCCATGAAGAAGATGCTATAATGGTGTCTGCCTTACCAAACCTTAACCATAGTAATTGCAGTGTAGATTCATTAGATCTGAAAGAAGACATTCCAAAAATTCGCAAGAAGGAATATCGAAAGAGGCTCACTTCACCAAGGAAGAATCCACAAAGCAGTGTAAGAAATTTTAGGCCTGTGAGGTCATTCACTTGTGAAGTATGTAGTAAAGTGTTCCCATATAATTACTTGTTAAAGAATCATTCAGTGATTCATACAAGAGTAAGTAATGATTGTTCTATTTGCAGAAAAAGTTTTTCTTCTGTCGCCACTCTTCGACGACATTTTCAGCTTCATGGTACCAAGCTGTATTCATGTCAAAAATGTGTGCTGGATTTTCCCAGTGAATCTCTTTATCTTGCTCATATCCACAGTCAGGCTTGTCATGGAAAGGGGGAGAATAATTTATGTAATTTATGTAAAAGGTCTTTCCCAAGCAGGTTGACATTGAAAAGGCATATGTCAGTTCATAGTCAGCATAGATGCCCCAAGTGTAAGAAACTTTTCAGTAGTCGTACTTCATTGAATAATCATTTGCGATCACATAATACAAGAGGTTTCAAACGGTACTTTTGTAGAGTATGTCAAAAAACGTTTGGTAGCATTGCCGCATTGGCTAGTCACAAAAAAATACATTATAATCCAAAACAGTATGTAAACCCAAAAAAGATTATTCCTGGGAAAAATGCTCATGAAAAGGTAGGTACAAACATTTCAATTTCTTCTGATAAAAAGTCGTTAGGCATATCAGATGGAAAAAGATTGATCTGCAAAGTATGCCACAAGAGTTGTCAGAGCCCTTCTGCTCTTGAGATACACATGACTGCTCATACAAAAATGAAACTGTTTTCTTGTACAGTTTGTAAATTATCAATGGGGTATATATCATCAGTGTACAAACACATGAAAGTTATTCATGGAATGCTGCCTGATTTTAAAACCATTAAGGCTCAGATTGCAAAAGATACCAAACAGGAATCTCATAAGCCCAAGTTAGTAAAAAGTCTAGCAAGTTGTAGCACATTGGAACGGGCTAAAAGTAAGAAGTCCATTGTGAGCACTAAATCTTTTAAATGCAAATTTTGTCACAAAGTTTTTCCTAACAAACGTATGTGTCAATTGCATCAAAAATCAGTTCATTTGGAGAGGAAAACTTACAAATGTACTATATGCAATAAAGTGTTTACATACAGATGCTACCTTGCACGTCACTCCAAAGTTCATGTCGGGCAAAAATTGTACACTTGCGGTGTATGTTCCAAGTCATTTGTCGACCAAATGACCCTTAATCATCATAAAGGAGTTCATACACGGTTCAGGTATTTTACCTGCACTATTTGCAATAAATCCTTTAATGGCTTCAAAGCATTTGGCAAGCATCAGAAGATGCATAAACAAGCGATGGGTTTAGTTTACTCTTGTAAATTATGTGGTAAAAAATGTATATCCAGATCTGAACTCTATTATCATAAGAAGTCACATATTTTCAAACTGAAAATCTACTCTTGTAATATTTGTGAAAAGTCATATAGTAGCTCCTCAGCTCTTATTAATCACAAGAAGAAACAACATACCAGAAAGGGTCCTAGCAGCGTTAAGAAAGAACCTTCTTGTGTTAATGACACTTATGTTTGTAATATTTGTAAGAAATCATTTAGCTGTTTATCAGCTCTCAACAGGCACAAGAAGCTTCATATGAAGAAAAGTTCTGTCAGTTCTGAGTCAACTGTTGTAGATGCTAAGCCTGCGATTGTTTGTGAAATTTGTTCCCGTCAGTTCCCAGATCAAAAATCTCTAGTTCGGCACAAAGGCTGGCACACTCGCAGACCAGAATCATTGCTCACAGTCAAACAGGAGCCTGTGTCAAACCCTTTGTATACAGATTTCAAGTCGAGTAAAGCCTTAAAACATGATTGTAATATGTGTAGTAAAAGTTTCACAATGAGTACATCACTTGGAAAGCATATAAGTCTCCATCACCCCAGTAAGACCAAAGATGAGCAGTTAGTATCACACGATGTGCACCATGATTACAAACCCAAAGCTCTTAAGGGTGGCAATCAATGTTATACCTGTATGATTTGCTCCAAACAGTTCCATAATGAAAAAGCACTCGTCACACACCGTGGATGGCATTCAAGACTTGCCAACTCGAAGAAAGTACTTGCAACACAAGGGAATACCTCCATAATAAAGGAAAAGATTCATGTCAAGGAAGAACAAATGAATTTTCAATGTTCGTTGTGTAATAAGAATTTCATTACTGCATCAGCGTTAGTTAAACATGAATATTGCCATGATAGTATCTCTGTGTCTAGTGTCCAGCAGAATAGTGCACTTCCTACAGCGAGCAACGAGGGACTATTTTCATGTGACATGTGTTCCAAGTCGTTCAAATGTAAAGACTATTTAATCATGCATCAACGAATGCACGCAGGTGAGAGACCTTTTGTTTGTGATATGTGTCCTCAAGCTTATGAGCAAAGAACAAACTTGTGGAAGCACAAAAAGACTCATCTTGGATCATATCAAGCTTTTGCATGTGCAGTGTGTCCCAAAAAGTTTTATTTGGAGGAGGAGCTCACCCAACATGCGGCTTTACATGTCCATTCAAAAAATGTGTTCCCCTGTGGTACTTGTAACAAGTTGTTTGCCAGAGAGGACAGTCTCAGGCAGCACAAGAAATGTCATGCTTAAGTAGCTCTAACACACACTTCATACTGACTTGAGCCCCTTGATTAGTCAACAAAAAAGTTTTATTTATCACTGTTAATTGGTAGAAAGAGATAAATTAAACCACCCAGTGGTGGATTTAACGACATTTAGGATAATAGCATACGAATTCCATCTTTATGTACTTGGTTCCACATAGTCAATATTTGACAGTTTTTTTTTTAAATAGGAATCACAATTGTTTCGCTCGAGTCAGAAATTAATAACATTCGTTGGCAGAGCCGGCAATTGAACTTGGACATCGGGGGTGACAGCCCAGAATGCTAGCTACTGCACTAGAGGTTGGTGTGAACTTGTGTGATTTCCTCAGCAAGTTATATACACAATCACATACCTGAATCAATATAACACACATACAAAGTAGATTTCAAACCCAAATATGAAATTTGCTAGGGGTGTGGTGGTGCAGTGGTCAAGCTGCTCCCCTCTAACCAATGTGGACCGGGTTCGGTTTCCGGTCAATGCATGTGAGATTGTCGAAGTAAAACATCACGTCCTGTGGTTCGGATTCCACATAGAAATGGAGGTCCCGTGGCTCGTGATCGCAAGATCAACGGTCACCCGAAACTACAAACATCACCACATCACAAAATTTGCTATGCATTCAAATTGACCTGACTGTAGTTACTCAATGGTGCCAACAGTACTAATAAGGACGGTCAACAGCTATGAAAAAAACCTCCTTTAGCTACAGAAATGCCTTGTCTTGAATACTCAGTGTAGAAACTACTCGTATGCACTTCCAAAAGTTCCTCAAGAATTGCATTTTAGAGGCACCCTGCTTCACTGCTTGGCCTTTTGTGTCTCCCTCACAGTTGTACAGCAGCAGGCTAGTTCAGGATGACAGTGTTCAGCTGAATTCGAATGTCCACCCTTGGCTTGAGTGCCATAGGACTGCATTTGTATTTTATTTAATTTTTTTCACCATGATCATAGACCTAGTACAATGTGTAGGAACATTGTCTGATCCTTTAATGCAGGAAATGCATGATGACCAGTGAGGAATCCTATCTTGTCTTGTCTTGTGTAGATCTTTTATTCTAGCTGTTCAGGGTTCTCCAACATTATAGCAATTATTCATTCCACAGCTTGATTCAATTTCCCTATTTCTTTAGTCCCAATGTATTAAATTCAACAACTGTGGTTGGCTGCTAATAAATAACTCATTTAATATAGAGCATATTCCTTTTTCACTATGCCAACATGAAACAAATATTGACAGATGATCTGAGGATATTATGCAGTGTTGTGTGATGTCCTAAGCATGGTCACATGCAGTTTTGGTGGTGTGCTGAGATAGCAGAGTCCTCTGCATTCCTCGTGGCATAGTGGCCAGCATTCTTGGTTGTCACCGTGATGTCTGGGTCAGATTCTTGGCTCTGCCAAGAAATTTAATTTTGGCCTGAAGGCTGGAACAGGGTACACTCAGCCTTGCGAGGCAGAACTGAGAAAAGGCTAGTTCATTTCCCACCTCAGTCGGCCTAGAAGTGGTTTTCTCTAGGTTCCCACTTCTACTCCAGGTAACTGCTAAGATGGTACCTAATTTAAGGCAACAGCTCCCTCCTACCCAATCCTAGCCCCAATTACAAATTCACAGGTCATAAGACAAAATCCACACATACCCATGTACATGGGGATACATGACCAGAATGTCACATAGCCCCTAAATTTAAGTCATAAACATGTAGTTGACTAGGTGCCGATAACTTAGATGTTAGGCCCCCTTAAAACAACAATCATCATCATCATCATCATCATGTAGTTTGCCCCTCACCCCAATATAATCTCTTCCCTCAAGCATCCTCAGGATGTATTTGCTCTTCTCTGAAGCCACAGCAGTTAAAAGGGAGGCCAAACCCATAGCATTATTAGTATACAGTATACCAGTATAGTAGTGGTTATAGGATATTTCTCCACCTCTATGAAAACTTTGGAGTCATTTAAACTGCAAAGAACATCCCTCACTTGTCTCATTTAGGAGCTTGGGACATCTTTGTCATTAGGCTCATGTATGTGTGTGTATTAATGTACCTGTATTAGTGTATTTAATTGTAATTAGTGGGTCTAGGATTGAGGTAGGTGTTACAGGACTTGGAATAAGTTTCCATCTCTGTATTTTCATGGATTCAGTATGCAAACATGTAGGGAGAAACCTCATGATGTCTTAGAATATGGAATACATACCCATTCATAGGCATCAGAAAAATCTACTGTGGCTTTGATCCTATCATTTGTATCTGTAATTGGGTGACATGGTGACCATCAGATTACGTCTTGCCATTAACTTTCCAATAATGAGAAGTAATGAGCTTGAAGTGTTGCTTGGTAAGGGACGTAAATGTGGTTGGATGGGTTCTTTCCCCTACTACTTTTCGAACCTCAGGAAGTTCTATAACATCAAGGTCTAATGAGAACTGTGTTGAAAACATTTTCTATATACCATCAGAGAGCTAGGGAAGAAAAGGTTGAGTGGTTTAGTTTTTGACTACACTGACTTCGGCAAATTTTCCTGTTAAGTTTTCCCGCGATTTCCTCTTAAACTTATGCAGGCAAATGATAGGATAGCATTTAATTTCAATTTATGGGACACATTTCTCAGTCCTAGGGACACATTTCTCAGTCCTAGTAACAGATGCACACACCAGTACAGGCAATACAGCAATATGGGTTATCAGACCAATTTTACGGTCTTTACCCGAAGCTCTACCAAGGTTCATGGAGATTGGATGAGCCCAGGGTAACAGGCCCATGTCAGTCTATACAGCAAATCCAACAGTTTACATATCTTGGCAGTATTATCGCTATTGACAGGGACTCCTAAAATTATGTCAACTGCCTAATTGGAATAGTATCAGCTGTATTTCAGCATATGCACTTAACCGGGTCAACGGTATCCATAACTATCGCCACAAAGATTAGTATTGTCCTTCCTACTGCACTATATCCCTCTGAAACATGTAAATTCAGTCAAGATTATTAAACTGCTAAATGTTTTCCAACAATGTGGCCTTAGATGGATCCTTGGTGTCTCACATCGTGGCCATATCACAAATGAAGACTTATTACAATGATCAGACTTGATACGATTATCTACATCAGCGATTCCCAACTTATTTTTACGTCGCGGCACACTGACTTAAGTCCACATGTAGTCACGGCACACTTGATTTGCGTACCGGTATTTCAATATGTTTTATTATGATATAGTGGCATAGTCTTTGCATGGTAAGACTTAAATAATTATAAATAGCTTGTTTTAACAGAAAAGGGATCAATATGAAAAACTGCATTTTGGTATAAATAAACATATATTTCAATATTGGGAGGAACCAAAATCATGACAGTACAATACGAAATTCATAAAAGGTGATTTATGATATTAAGTGTGAAGCTAAAACTCACTAGTGCTAGTGGGATATTTGTGCCTGATGTCCCTTCATTAAAAGATCTTTTCTGGGTCGGATGGTTGACAAGCACACCCTCATGTCGTCTTCCAAAGTCTTCAGCTGTGAACGATTTTTTGTCTTTATGGCATTCATTGACGAGAAGGCGGCCTTGCAGATATAAGACGTTGAAAATGGTATTATTGCTTTCATTGCCTTCTTTGAGATTAACGGGTATTCATTTATCAGAAGGATCCAAAATGATTCAATGTCAACATTCACTTTAGGTTTCTTCAATTTCGACTTTGTTTCAGCTTCTTCAACCAATTTACTGTACTGCAGTTTAAGACCGCGATCATTTCTGACATCAATCAGTTCACTGTCTTCATCAGTACTGTGAGATGCAGTTTCATGTGCAGAATCAATAAAAGGATTCCTCACCCAGTCCATTGAAGATACGTCAATAGATGGAACATATTTGTTTATGTTGTTTTCAAGCAGAAGCAGGCTTTTCAAAATTAGATTGGAAAGGTTCAAATCAATGTGGCAATCTTTTGTGAGGTCAAACATATCCCATGTTTCTTGTTTTTCTATTTTGGATATCCACAAAGAAAGCTTATGTTGGAAAGAGTTGATTTTGTCTGTAGACGTGAGAATGTTCTCTCGCTTTCCTTGCATGCCTTTGTTCAAAACATACAATTTCTTAAATATATCGGCTAAAAACGCCACTTCAGAACCCCGGGAGTCATCACTAAGAAAATTGGCATACTCTCACTCTTCACAGGTAAAAAATACTAATAACTCCTCTCCGAGTTCATAGAATCTTTTGAGGACACGCCCGCGGGATAGCCATCTTACTTCAGTGTGCAACAGCAACTGGGTATGCTCAGCATCCATAGCAGAACACAAATTGTTAAATAACCTAGCTTTTAAAGGCCTACTTTTAATAAAGTTTACCATTTTCACAACAGTCTTTAAACATTTTTCGAGCTCAGGAACCAGAGACTTGGCTACCAGAGCTTCTCTGTGGAGAAAGCAATGAGTAAATATAGTATCTGGATTTTCTTTCTTTACAAGTGAAGAAATCCTGTCAAATGCCCACCATTGCGGGGCACCCGTCTGTACAAACACTCATACAAGACTTCCATGATAAACCAGCAGCGACAAAATAGTTATTTACTAGCTGAAAAATGTCTTGTCCGGTTGTTGTTTCAGGAAGATCCTTGCAAAACAGAAACTGCTCAATTACTTTGTTTTGTTTATGAATCTGACGAATGCTAGAACGTGGGGTTTCCCGGTTATATCTGTGGACTCATCCACTTGGAGAGAAAAAAAAATCCGCTGCTTTAAGTTTTACATTGACGTGGGCCTCAACATCTTTGGACATGTCTTCAATATGCCTACTTATGGTATTATTAGATAAAGGAATTTTCCTAACCTCTTTTTCACATTCTACTCCAAACATGATTTTAACAATTACACAGCACGCTGGTAGAATCGTTGTCTCAGCAGTTGTATGAGATTTCATGTTTTTTAGCTATTAGCTCAGCCAAGGCATAGCTGGCTTCTTGGGCTTTATCAGACACAGACGATATTTTTTTAAATTTTGAAACCTGTGTTGATTCATTTACTTGCAGCCTTTTGAAATATTCAACCAGCTTTTCAGAAGCAAATTGATGTTTTGAGAGAAGATGTCTTTTCAACTTACTTGGCACCATCGCTTCGTTCGACAGCTGTTCACCACAAATTAGGCATCGAAGTGTGGGTTTTTCGCCAACAGATGACTTGAAACCAAAGGCTGAGTAGCTTTCATGATATTGTCGAAAGTTCCCAGAGTCACTATCGCCATTGCCACAATGTTTACGTTTATTAGGCCTACTTTCCAAAACATGAGTCTTCGCACCATCAAGGAGATTATTTTCACTCGAACTCGATTTAGAACTCGTACCAGGTAATTCGTTTCTCTTAATAATTATAAAACGATCCATTTCAATACGTAAAAACAACACTAGCTCTAACTACAACTTCACTGGCACTAACAGTATGATAGTGAAGAATAAATCAGAACGCTATTTGACAGTTTGATGTTTTACCAAAGCATTGCGGCGCTGTCGCCCCTAGCGGAGAAATATTGAACTATTAGAAGCGACTAACTCGGTGCTGCGCCCTAGACGGGTGAATGCTTAACTATTACTATTATGAGACATAACAGAACATTATTCTACAGTTATAAGGCACACTGTGCTGTTGATCGTTCTGTTTTTAAGTGATAAAATAACTAAACTTCAATAAAAATATTGCCGGGAACTGTCACGCTGTCTTGTCTACGAATAAAATTTTAATCCACGTATCCAAGTGATTATTATATCCAAGTGTTGCAGAAATTTCGCGGCACACCTGCGGAGGCCTTGCTGCACACTGGTGTGCCGCGGCACACCGGTTGGGAATCGCTGGTCTACATTGTAACTGAACGTCGTATGCAACTTCATAACCATGTCCTGTGGGGAAAAAGGAAACACCGCTGACCTCTAAGAATTTGGTACTAAATGTTAAGAAAAGACTTCAGAATTTCTTGGGGCGATGCTGAAGCTCTTGCGATCAACCAACATCGCTGGAGATGACTTGCTGCCCTATGAGCACTGCACAGGACCCAATGACGACCCAAGACTGAGGATCACAGTGTCCCTAGCTTTTAAATGAAATAATATACCATTTTTCCAACTCTCTTGACATAAGCAATGACTGCCATTGTCATAAGGTGCAGAGATAAATTAAATGTTAGTATTGGATATGATATCTGAATATTTAAGTTTGCACTCCAGTAAACTTACCCCCTACATTAAATTGGTGTGATCTTTCCACTTTCATCTATATGTTTTAACGATGCATCTCTCTGACAGTCTTCAGTGACAGCTGAAAAGAGTAATACCTACTCCATACGATTTGTGGAAATAACTTAAGATTGTTTAGGACTAATTTTCATTTTCAGAGCCTTCCGTTGATATTACAAAGCTAATAGCATTTCAACACCATGGCTGACAGTTGTCTCCATGCAATATAAATCAAGAGAATAGTGAATTGTTCCACCCATGGAAGTTAGCTAAGAATATTAGAAATTTCTGTGGTTATTTCAATGACATTGTCCTGTGGCCAAGAAATTAGCAAGAGGTCACATGAAAAGTGAATAATGGGGACTAACTTGGCAAAGGCATAACACAATGCACTAAACGCAGTTTTATGTGACTCTTAATTGAGTTACCATGAGCACCAGGATGGACCGTTTTAGGTAGAATCCAAACTACATTTCAAAAATTGACCAAAATCTGAATCGTGAACAGTCGTGTTCCTGAGATATTACAAGGCCCATGAATGGAATGAAAGGAGAAGTGGGGTTTTGCGGACACTCCTGTTCTACTTTATCTTTATAACATCAGGTTTTATTAATAAATCAACCCATTAAGAGACTTACCGTACTATGTTGATTGTTAAGAAGACCCATGTGGTATGGTGCATCGAGATTACTACCTGCTATGTCCTAATTTCTGTAGCCATACCGTCACTCATCATAGCAGTTATTTTATTAGTCCATTGCCAGTTAACTGTGTCAGTCAGTATGGACCCTATCACATTCATAGCCAATATGGTCAAGTTTGTGGCATTTTATTATAGTCAACTGCAAGTAGGTAAGATTGAGCGGTGGCATGGTGGGAATCAAAGTTGTGTAGGAAGAAAGGGTGTCGGCAATCTTGCAACATAGATTCATTTTCAACATGTTTATAGTTCATTTTGTCTTTTTGTCTTGACCCCTATTTGGACAGGTATAATTTGGCATTTTCACCTCGGCTAGTTATATACAGTATACATTAATATAGTATTATTGTCCTGGTCTTTTGCCTGCACATCCCATCGCTTCAGCATCTTAGTCTCATCATGTTTGCTGTGCTAGTCCGCTGCAAGACTGTCCATCTCGTCCTCCCCCTTAAACAAGAGACTGTTTCAGGATGAGCCCATCCCACTGTAAAGGTGGGCAAGTCCTAAACCCTGCCTGTCTTACAGAGCTCTAAAATACATCTAGGTTTAGTGCTATTCATACACATGGCATCCTTCTTGTATACTTTTCAACTTAGCTGTAGTTCCCACCACCTTTCACAATGTACAGTAGTAGCCTTACTCGCACCAGCAGCAATGATAGTTGCACTATTCTGTTAAATATTACCGATAAACTCCAGTCTAGTATAGTATGTACCTTTTGGATGTGTCTGCCCTGTGAATGCAGTCACTCCACATTATTGATCCCAGTTCTCATCGAACTGTAGAAAATTATTACTATGGCATTTCTAATGAGTGTTTTATAATGATTTTTACCCCTGAGACACTTTAAAACATAGTCTTCCCCTTAAAATTGGAATGGATGTTTGGCCATGACAATATTCTCTCACAGGAATGTTCCATTCCTTTGAGAGATTTAGAAAAGTGTGGTACTAAGTGATGAGTGATTCACTTTCTTTTATATTTAACACTATGAAGAATGCAGGAGTGTCATAAAAATACTTATGCCTTTTTATTCTTACAAAGTAACTTAAATGTTGAAAGAAAGAACTAGGATGATATGCAGTTTAGAAGCAAATGGGTGCAAGTGATGGTGGAGGAGCGGACGAACATGACCCCTTAACCCTTTAGAGGGCAAAACTATTTTTTTATTTTCATGTGTTTTAACATTTTAATTTGTTTTAATTATTATAATTAATAATAATGGTTTTCTTATCTATTTTTATTGTTTATATATTTATCTTTAATTTTAAAGTTATGTTCTCATAGATACAATTTTTATTGAATTACTGAATTAACCATTTTCCAATTGATTTTACAATTATTTTCATAACTTTTTTATAGTTATGTTTATTATTTTAATTTTAATATTTCTTTTATTATTGTAATTTTATTTTCAATATTTTTATTTCAATATTTATATTTTATTTTTACACTTTAATTGTTAATAATTCTAGTTTTAAATTAAAAAAAACCCTTTGCAGTATTTTATTTTCAGGGATTTAATCTGGTCTCCCAATTGTGCAAAATTACAGTATTTTGTTGGTGAGACACACTGATTGAACTGGATTCGCTTTGATTAAGTTCCTGTAGTATGAATTGTATGTATGCTATATGTGGAAAATAGGTGACATTTTTTATAATACTTGTTTTTCTCCCAAGTCTTGTAATATATGTCCAATAATGTTTACCCCCCTGTTAGATAATGTATGTAAATTATAACTTTTGTGTTAAATATACTATATTATTAATTTCTATTATGATATCAAGTGCTTTTGATCTCAGTTTTGATGAATTTTTTTGTTCATGTTTTGATATGATACTCTTAGTGTTTTATAATATCTACTCTTTCAAAGTTTTATTAACAAATCAGATGATTTTACACTGTATAACAAGAAAAAAAACTACGCACCAGGAAGGAATTGTCCGATGGCGATAAAAATCGGTGGATGTGAGGAACAGACATAGAAAAACAAAAGATCAAAAGTGTGGAACAATAATCGAATGATTTATTGCAGAGTTAGAGCGTTACAAAGTGAGGATGTTAATAAGGTGTTCGTCCACCCTTAGCCTGGATGCAAGCTGTCACTTTACGTGGCATGGACTGATAGAAGTTCCCGGATGGTGTCCAGCGGAATTTCGTGCCAAATGGTCTCCAACTGTTGGGCTGAATCGGCGACATTTGGGATGTTCGCAATCGTCTTCCCACGACGTCCCAAATATTCTCTATGGAAGAGAGATCAAGCGACCGAGCTGGCCAAGGAAGGATAGGGCAAGCTTGAAGACAGTCCATAGCAACATGTGCCGTGTGCGGCCGGGCATTATCCTGTTGGAAAGTAATGCCTGGATGTCGCTAAAGGAACCGTAACACAACCAGCCGTAGAATGTCATCAACATACCGCTGTGCTGTCAGTGTGCCAGGAATGTCTACCAGAGGGGTCCGGCTATCAAAGGAGATGGCACCCCAGACCATCACCCCCTGTTGTGGGGCTGTGTGGCATGCGATAGTCAAGGCAAGATCCCCACACTGGCCTGGCCGTCTCCAAACACGTCTGCGGTTGTCGTCAGGGCACCATTGGAAACGGGACTTGTCACTAAAGACTATACGTCCCCAGTCAACGCAGTTCTACGTTGCTCGAGCGTGGCACTACTGTAATCTGACTTGACGGTGAACAGGCGTGAATGGTAACCGGCATAGCGGGCGGCGCGAGCTCAAATTCCTGACGCTCAGGCGTCTGTTGATGGTCATGATGGACACATGTGTGCGGGTCACACGCTGGATCCGATCGTACGTCCTCTTTCAAACCTTGACATCTGACTCTGAACACGAATCCTCCGGCGTGGCATTCTTACCGTCGACGTTCAGATCGCGCTTATACACCTGATGCATGCGCAGTTCGGATGCGCAGATGCTCCCGCTATTCATTCATTGGACACGAAGCTTTAATCAGTTGCATGTTCGGTCCGAATGTCTTTGCATACGTAATTTCCTTACAATCGAACAACGCCTTCCCGGTGCGTCGTTTTTTTTGTTTTACAGTGTTTTTTCCTCGGTTTTGTGCTTACCAGCCATTTCATTGCACATTGCACAATGTAATTTTCTCTGAGAAACTACCCTCGATGGGCAGTTTTCTGTAATATGTTCGTTTCATATATAAACTTAGCCGGCCCAGTGGTGTTGGGGTAGGGCACCTGCCTCTCACCTGAAGGCCCTGGGTTCAATTCCCGGCTCCGTAAGAGATTTTAGAAAAGGACGTATGGGCTGGAACGGGGTGCACTCAGCCTCGTGAGGACAACTGAGAAGCTGTCTGACAGTGGGGCAGCACCCCGGTCACAAAAACCAAGATAAACGGCTGAGGGGACACAATGCGCTGACCATGTGTCACCCGAATATCTGCAGGCCGAATGGCTAGACAGCAGTCGCTTGGTAGGCCCTAGGCCCTTCATGACCTGGTAGTGCCATGGGGTATGTTTCTTATATATAAACTTACTTCTGTCTTATAATGTAATTTTAAATGAAATGTTTTCTCTATTATAATGTAATCTTAAATGAAATGTTTTCTGTTATAATGTAATTTTAAATGAAATGTTCTTTGTTTTATAGTGTAGTTTTAAATGAAATCTAGGACGTTTTTGATGTCAACTATTTTTAGGAAAATGTGTTTAATGTGAAAAATGGCAACAAGACCTGTATTTATAAAAATGAACTCTTATTGAAATATGCAACAGGACTTTATGATGTTTTGTGTATTATGAAGAACATAGACGTAGTCATGATATTCATGAACAGGTTTGGAAAAAATGGAGTACTGTGGAGTACTCGGCAATAATTTAAGTTGTATTTGGAAATTTTTGTGGATAACTTCTACTGGTAGTTCCCAGTTGTTAGAATACATTGCCAAGTCAACTACAATGTACTACCGATTATTTGGCTAATAAAGGGGAGAACATGCATGACCCAAAGCCATGGAAAATACAATTTGATGAAAAATTTATTGATGTTGTAATAGGGAACATGCAGTATTTTAAAATACAGCACAAAAGAGTTCGTTTTGAAAAATTCTGTGTATTCATTGATTTTCGAGAGAACCTTACATTTTTCCTCACGAAACAACATGCTTTCTGTGGTGCCAAAGTGTCATTGCAATCAGCCTTATTGACTATTTTCAGGCAACGTATTACAATACTGCAACATGGTGCCATTGCTCAAAGCAGACATTGTCATTTTCCCTCTCCTCATCCGCCCCTGCCTTGGTGAGTGTGCTATTTGTAGCCACCACACACAATGTCATCATCAGCCATGTATTGCAAGCCAGGTTCACGAGAATCTTTGTAAAACTACAGTACTCCTTGATAATGTCCACATTTACATCTTTGAACCCTTTCACGTGGAAGGTTATTTCGGTTATGTCCAAATTTCTTCTATGAAGCTCAAGAAGTCACTATTATATCTGACAGTATTTTCCATCATGACCTTACTAATGTTTGTGGCTTGACGTACTGCCGAGCATTAGATATGTCATAAATGGCATCCGATTCTGTTAGTTTCTTCAAGAAAGCCAGCATGTTCTCATCTTCTTCCATTAATTTTCTCAGGACATATTAACACCATTTAACTACCGAAGAACCATTTGTTTAAAATGAGATTTCATGGACACCAGGTTGCGTTAATCTGGATGTGAACAGGCATTATAGAGGACTGACACTGCGTTAAGTTCAATCCCCTTCTCTTGGAGATGTCTGACTTCTGGCACAAATTTATTGTGAAACCAGACTGTGAAAGTTTCTCAGTCCATCCTTGCTACTTTTTTATTATAATAGTTCAATGGAAGATCTTAAGCTTGTGTCGTTAAAAGATTGCGGTTTCTCGTCCTTTCTCATTTCTCACTATTTAAGTTTGTGATTTCCTGTTGCATCGCTGCCACATAAAAACGGTGATGTACTCCTTGGATAATTTGTGACCACGAGCACTAATTTCATGCTAGGATGTAGTGTCCTTGTCAGTATACGTTTCCAATTCAACCCCGTCTCATCAGCATTGTAAATTTGATCATGTTGTAAATTTTTCATTTTTATCCAACTCTTTAAATCAGTGCTGAAAGAGTTGCTCCCCTTTCAAGGAAAGTTCATGGATTCCTTGATGCTGCTTATATCTTGTGACTATCCCAAAGAAGCATTAAACTCTAATCCCAATGTTTCATGGAATTAACTTTACCTTCTCTGCTTACATTATACCGTTGTTGATAAGTCCTGCCCCTCTTTTTTTTTTGTGAACTCCTGAAGTGTGGCATCAAATTCTTCAAATCTAGACTTTTTAAAACTTTCACTTTTAGGGGGTTTACCACCAGGGGTGCCTGTATCTGTTGTGCAGAGGAAACTCGTTTTGCTGTTCTACGCAATGATGTCATCACAGAGAGGCAAGCAGGATTCTCGTGTCATATGCGACAAGCGTAGGGTTAGATTATACAATCTCTGTTGAATTAGTGTTAATCCCTTCATAGTTTTCATTTGTGGATGAAAGCCTAGTAAAATTGCAGGCTTTTAAGCTGAGGCATTTGTTTTATTGATGTCGATAGAACTATATTTCTGTTTTATAGCTTACTTATAGCCATTTTTTTCTGCCTGTATATTTCCTAATACACTTTGGTGACATCGCGAAGAGTAAAAAAAAAAATTCCCCTCATACTTCCCAAGGTTAGATGCTTGTTCACAGCTAGATATAAATACTGATAATCTACTGATGTATGGACAGATTAGTGGGTAAAGTGCAGACCAGTTGTTTGTCATCCTACATTCTGGATATGTAATTCTAGATGAGTTACAAATAGACTGATAAAATGAAAATAAATACTGCATCTCACTTTTTCAGAAAAAGTAGTTTTTTTTTTAAATTATTACTATTAATATATCACCATCTTAGTTTGTGACTGTGATTGTGTGGTAGCTGTCTACATTCAACTGCTCTGCTTCATTTAGTATTATGTATTTTCAAGTTTTATTTGAAGTGAGTGTCTCAACTCAGCTGTGTTCATACACTGTAGTTTTGAAATCTATTTTACTAGTCTTTCATCCACAAATGAAAACTATGAAGGGATTAACACTAATTCAAGAGAGATTTAGTTATAATCATATGTACGTGGTTTTTCAAAAGTATACTTGCCGTGATATCATTTATATGTGTAAGGAGACATACGCTTTGCGTAGTAATAGGGTTATCAGTATCTATGCATAGGATAAAAAAAGTCTTCGATTTTGTCTGCCTGCTTGTTGAGACTAATCCCGAGAACTGCTGAACGTTCTTGGATGAGATTTTCACCATTCTGTAAATCATTTTTTGAGAAATACCCCTATATGTAGAAACTTTTATCTATCACCAAAGGATGCCAAGAAACACAGATTTAAGTGAAGCAGGTCGAAGAGTAAGCCAACATCCAAACGCCTTTTCAGCTTATGCTGGCTAAACCATTCAAGGTATATCAATACAATTGTTCAGCATAAAACAGTGTATAATAGTACATTATGCAATGAGCCTATAATGGCAATAATTAAGACACGAGTATGTTTATAAAACGAGTGTAGCGGGTTCTATAATTTCCATACGAGTGTCTTAATTACCATTATAGGCGAGTTGCATACGACTGTTTATGTTCGACGATAATTATAACTTTATTATATGTTTTAACATAAATATTCATAAATATCTGTGGGATTCAGCAACTTCAGTTAGTGAACAGAGCGCGCTGGGTGGTTTGCTGACTGAGCAGAGCGCACGCGTGGGTCAAAGACTTTCGAAAGCAGAGACCAATTACTTTGCTTGCAATGCTATTGTTAACAGCCTGCATTATGTCTAGTGCCGATCAGAACTAGCATTCACTAATATTATCACCGAAGTCGTTTGAAAGCAATGCACTGTGTAGAAATTGGGGTTGGGGATATTAAGGTACAGTGCTATTTCTCGTTTCATATTCGCCAGTTTATTTACGCAAACATAAGGGATGATGCACTTTCCATGTTGGTAATTTATGTACAAGGATGCTGTGTTGCTAACTTCTGGACGTAGATTCTTAAATTTCTTGCTTATGTCAAAGTATTTTCTTGTTACCGTAAAGGTTCGTGCTGATTTTGTCTTGGTGTTTGGGATTGTAACTACAATGGTTCATCTGATATCCAATTTGAACTTTCAAATCATGTAATTCATGTCCGACATGTTGGATTTTGAGCGCATGCGTAAAGGTAACCTTACCTAATTGGTCAGTGAATGAGTTCTGATTGGCTGGAAAAACTGTTTCATAATGAAAAACGGTACTATAATGACCATCATTATGATACAGTTTTCTGACGTATAATATTTACATTTCGACAGCATCGAACATAAAAGCCCTTTATAGGTTTTCTGAGCTAGAATATGTTAAAATTTTATCACTAATTGCAATATAAAAATACTTCCAGTGGACTATGTATTAAAGATAGATATATGCTGTCATAGACTTTTTATAGTGTGTTTTATGCTGAACAATAGTATTGATAAAACTTCAACATTTTAGCCAGCGTAGTGTAGTATCCAGTGTCATATATAAAAATTTGCAAGTTAATTAGCATGCATGTGAGTTAGTAAGCTACCTAGCGAGCAAGCCTTTCCAAGGATCGACCGACCAAGGCCAGGGATAGAAAACATTCACATGAAACCTTCCGAGAAGAGTAGATGTGTTGCCTCTGTAAGTGATTTAAGTTAGAATTTGTTAAAAATTGTTACTAATTGTAACATACAAACACTGTTTACAACCCATCATACCAAGAAGGAAACCAAATATAGGTCTTAGTACATCAGTCTAAAAAAGAGTTGATCCCAAGAACTGCTCCCCTGCAAAGCCGGGCCGGTTATCTAGTTGTGTTTATATGTAAGCTGTTGTGTAGGTTAAGTTTATTATTTATAGTAAAGGTATCTAGAAGATTGACGGTGCTAAACTGTGCTGTGGCTATGCGTGAAAACTATCCTCATAAGTTCTATGATACCTTTCTTACAGGTCCAACTGTTTGCAGGCAGTGGCTTCTTGCTTACAGGTGAAAGGTTAAAATAATTATTAAACATGCAAATGTGTGTAATGTTTACTAAGGTGATGATGATTACTGTATACTACAGTATATTACCCGTATTACGAATGTTATGCGCGACCTAAAATCATAACTTTTAGGATTACAGCCCTAAAACGTCGCTGAAGCCTGGTGTAGTACCAAGCTTTAATGAAATTCCAAGACAAATTTCAGATGATTTGCTTCAAAATCCAGATATAAAACTGGCTGAATTAAGTAAGGGTACACATCTTTTAATGTTCACAGAAGTTAATACTGATGCGACTACAGTTATATTAGTTTAATAACTTGAAAATGTTCTAATTGTGAAGAAAATGTACCATATATACTTTAATCCTATATTGTCAGCTTACAAATGAATTGCACTATGTCACAGAACAAGTTTATTAGGAAATTAGCTGAACGTAAGGATACTCAAGGCTCATCGTCTCAAGAATGTGTTCAATAACTTACTGTGTTTCACTTGTAAGGCAACAATATGTGATAGATTTGATTTTTAAAGTGAATGTGAACTTGAAATGATTCCATTGTGCATGATATTATAATTAGAATACTGTTGTCAGTATTTCTTCTAGTCACGTCTCCAGGAGGGACTGCCCCCTCCTTCCAGAGGATTATTTTAAAAATCCACGTTGGGTATTCTTATATTACAACAAACCGTACCTGAAGTACTTGTAGGATTATTATTATTATTATTATGCCTACTGTTAGAAACTAAGGGTAGCCACTGTCCATTGGTAGGGGTGTTAGAAAGTGTTATTTTTTTGAAGATTTGTTGATTTAAAATTCAAAAGGTGGTGTTTTGTGTTTTTATTATTTTTTCGGGGGATGACATGTTAAAATTTGGAAAGCGATAAGGTTTGTACAATAAGTGCATTTAAAAATATAAACAATTAATAAAACAAAGTAAAAAACAAAACAGCAGGGTAAAACGTTAAACATGGCTATGGAAGAATGAGATAATACTTATATGGAAGTCACATTTTTATTTTACATTCACCATCTCGAAACACATTTCAGTGAATACCTTTTTCAGTTTTATCCAAATACTGCGGTGAAATCACTGGAAGTAGATCATGGTTAAAGTCTCAGCATTTGCAGCTGTCAATTTTCGCCTCCTATCACTTACTATGAGACTGTATTTCGAAAATGACCTTTCAGAATCCACATTTGAACAAGGATACCACACACACTTTAATGCAGCTGTTGCATAGTCTCGGTGAGCAGGCCTTAATCCCATGAGGATCTCTGGAACATTCACATTATCTTCATGACGCAGTTGGTTCTTGATTGCAGTCAGGTAAATGCTGTGAGCCTCTAAAAACTGTTGAGACTCAATCTTCGTAAGAAATGGGGCATTCTTCTTAAATTGGAGCAGTTCTGTGGGAGATACGTTCTTAGGTGCATGCCGAGGATCAAACAATGACCCGATGGCTTCTACAGTCTTCCTGGCTGGATCCGTGGTCCTTAAAGTCCTGACTTTCACTAGAGCTGACTGGGCAACACACGTAAGCTTGGACTTAACCTTTATCTGCATCTTTTGAGGAAGCTGTTCCAAGTTCTGGAGGATTGTATGATTGAACATTCCACCATTGCCTACCTCAAGGTCATCTAGCTTCCCTGCCAGTAAGTGAATTGTTGGGTACTTAGATCCCTCCAAGAAATTAAGCAAGTCCATAAGAGAGGCACCAACAACAGAAACATACAATGCTTGTAATTGTATAAATTGTATTGTTGAAGTCGATGCTTGTTGGAAAAATTTGACCCCAGAATTTGAATCTTCCAATGTTTTGAAAAATTCTACCAGATCTTCCACATGCGTGGCCATATACATTGCAGCCTTAAACCATGAATTCCATCTTGTACATACAGGCATTGGGAAAGCTAGAATTTCATTCTCTTTTTCTGTGTTTTCATATTTCTCCCTTAGAAATGCAACGTAATTGCTTTTTCTTTTTCGCGTATTTAAAAAGGTATTCTTTGTCTTTACTATAGACATGTTCAATTCGTCCAGCTCGTTTTCAAATACACAGCCGATAAGATTGACTTTATGAGCCCAGCACTGGACATGACTTAATTCTTCAATCAATCCTTGAAGAGTAGTTGCACATTTTGTCATGTAGCGTGCTGAGTCCGTAACTACTGCCACTACACGCTCCCGTTCAATTTCATAGGAATTCAAGGTGTCTAATATCGCATTGGAGCAATTTACGCTATTGGCAGAATCTAGAACAACAGAGGCAGCCAGATGGGTGTTCATTTCAGTTGATGGTACTGATGGACGAAAAAGAATGTTGAAAACACACCTACCATTCTTGTCAGTTGTTTCGTCACATAGCAGAAACACGTCTTTGTTTTTTATATCTTCCCTAATTTCTTCCCTCCTTCTTTCGCCAATCATGGGGATGTATTTCTGACGAATCTGATTTGCTGATGGTAAATCTCCACTTCCGCGAACGTACTTATTAAACCAAGTACGGATAGCAGGATTGTCTAGTTTCTCTACTGGTATATTAGCTTTCACAAACGTAGTAGTAGTGTCCAAAATAAACTCTTCTTTCATATCCTTCACACGACTAGCATTTGATAATGTTTCTTTCAAGGTGGCCACTCTAGGAACACTAACTTCAAGACGCGAATTTTCTCGGCGTTTTGAATGCTTCTCCGATTTGCAATGTTTGTCTAATGCATCTTTCCTGCGATAATCTAACCGACAATCACAATATTTGCACATAAGAATGCCACAAGAAATTATAAATCCTTCATTCTTATATTCTTTAAGTCTGTCTGTGGCAGAAACAGCTACCTTCGGCATTTTTAAACTCAACTGAGCGATGCCCAGTAACAAACACTGTTATCACACGGTTGACTGTAGTCACACGCCAGTATAAATTCGTAACCACACGCAAAATTTATTTCTGAATTCGTGTCATAATATTTAAATTACGTCGCGTCTCATCTTCCTGTACTGCTAAGTTCGGAACTAATACGACGAACACGTGGTCGCCAACTGATTCACGCAAATAACACACTAGCTTCGATGATAACGCACAATTTGCGCACTTTTTATTAAATTATTTAGAATTCTCTACTATAATTTACACTCGCTACCGATGTAACAGGAGGCAAACGTAGTTTACATTATGAACAACTATCACATAACCTTTTGGAGGTAGTCGGCCCAACTATTCACGCCGCGATATAACAGCTGTTTACCACAGCGCTAAAATCCAACGAGTAACGAGAATATCGACAGTATATCGTAATATGACGTATATCGTAGTATTACCCCTCGCGAAACTATACAATCGATCATTCTCTCGAATTGAACACCAACCAAATTCGATTATCGGCTTGTAGACAAAAAAGTTCGGATTGGTGTGGGGAAAAAATATGAAAATTTATTTTTATTTCACAGATTGCGGTATTTGTGGTGTTATTCACAAAATTCGCGTTATTTCGCGATTTAATTTCACTCCTGGGCGGCAGGAAACATGTAAATACGTGAAAATAAAACATCCTAACCTCTAAATATGACTTTTCGTTTTTTCGCGAATTAACAAAAACTAACACCTCTATCCATTGGTTTATGAAATCTGGGAGGAATTTACTGTAGAAAAATTTAGTACATCAAAAGGACTCTACATTTTTGGGATTTAATGCCCATAAACGCAATGTTAGGCCCCTTAAAACAATAATTATCATCTATGATCATAATCTTTTCTTCTCATCAGAACCAACATGTAGTGTGTGTCTAACCTTTATTGCTAGTTGAACTTTCCTCAAAACCTGTTGTTGCATAATCAGACTGAAGTACTCATCCCGGAATCTTCTCCTCAGTTCGTTCCGCAAATGCTGCCTATACTTGGCCCATTTCCTTAGGTTGGTCTGATCCAAGCAGTCAAGATCTGGAACTCCAACAGACCGATTATCCTGGAGGAACATAGCCGGTGTTATAGGTGCCAAGTCATTAGAATCCTCAGATAGGTCTAGAGTTTATCACAGACTCAACATCACACAAAATAGTCGAAACTTCATGTTTGAGTCAAGCTCTACCAAGTGTCCTCCTCAACTTCTTGACCATTTAATCTAACTTCTCCCACCCTTCACCCCACCATGCACCTGTAGGTGGGATGACCTTCCACTGGATCCTTTTTGCCAGGCAACTATATTTAAACAACTTTGTAGCTATGTTCAGCCTTTATGTGCTGATGGCTGTTGGTTTCAAGCTTGTGATTGTTGAGTTTGGTTTTATTTTGGGAATTAACTGAGTTACTTTTAAAAGAGTAGCTAATTTTTTTAAAGTTTCACACCCATATCTCGCGACTAAAGAAAACAAGTTAAGAACATGTATACTTGGTTAAATAATATTGAGCCCATGGAAATTTGAGAACATTTGATGTGCAATTTGGAAGGGAGTATTTTTAAAATTAAAGGTTGACTTGGGCTAATCCAAAGAAGAAATAGTCCTTGGTTTTCAACTTATTTTTCATAAAACCTGTTTCATTCCATCAGTAGTCTCATAACGTTGGAAATATGAGAAATGTTCTCAGTTTGTTTGAAAACTGGGGACTACCAAGAAGACACTTTCCGTGAAAATGGACAAGCCTGTAATTATCTTTTTTCTCTTCCCTGCAATATTCTCCTTAACCTCCAACCTTTGTTCTCCTTTCAAGCTCCTCACTTGATTAGCTTCATATTATTCCTCCCTTCTGCCACTCTTTTATGTAAAGTAAGGTATTTTGAATTTCAGTAGTGTTTATGGAGACAGGTTTTCCTGTTTTCTGGAAATATTTCAGTTGCTCTTATCATGAACTCCGTACAGTGTATTTTGAAAATTTTATTTTTGGAAGTTCAACTGCTCATACAAGATTGACATTCATGTGAACACTATTCTGGAAGCCTTTAACAGGAGTAAATAAATATATATATATATAGTCGAGTCTGGTTTATCTGACCTAAATAGGACCTGGAATATTCGGATCATAGAAAATATTGGATATTACAGAATGACATGGAAAAAGTAGTAAAACAAATAGGTTGGTTATACTGCATTACTAAAACAACATGTTTTACTCTACAGTATATACAGACATATTAATTCAATTGTACATGCCATATTCAACAAATATACCCTCCAAGTGTCTTATGAAAAGAAACTTTTCTACAAGATCTAAGTTTGCCTGCTGATTCACGTTTTTTGGTGCGAGATCTTGCCATCAACGTAACATCAATAGCATACTTATTCTTCACTGTGAGTCATTTTATCCTTTTGTTCTGCTATGCCTTGTTCTTCTTCTCCATTCTCAGTTTTGCTAGCATTCACGAAATCAATATCGGGGTCAATTAGTTCAAACAGCTGATCTTGTGCACACCAGTTACATCTTGAGCTGTGGCATCCCTACAGCTAGGAATGCTATTCAGTAAGGGAACATTGTTGTCCATATCTTCTTGAACTCCCTTCTCTTGATTTTCAACCTCACTAAACAATATGCTCCAAGCTCATTCTAATATAGTTGTTTCAAATTTTTCCCAAACCTGCGCTATCCAGTACGTTACATCTTTCACATTGATTTCTTTCAAATTCTCTATCATGGTCTTGCCATTGCCCATTTCCCCCATCAGGGGTAAAAGGAGTTACTGTCAATATTTTCTCTTCAATGTTTCCAGCCCACCTTGGTCCATTGGCTGGCATAATGATGTCGCATTAGGAGGTACGAATATGTCTTTCATGTCACCATTTTTAAGTCCTTCATTCGGGTGTGACGGGGCATTGACAAGTAGAAGAGCTCTTCTTGGTATATTGTATGAAGCTAAAACCATTTCTACAGCTGGAATGAACTGCATAGAGAGCCAGCCTAAGATGTCAACAGACATCGAGGCAGCATTAGTATTTTTGATTTTAAGTTTCCGGTGATATTAATACAAGCAAGAACGGCAACTCTTTCCTTACTGCGATTGTATTCAGGTGAAGACATCTTGGCTCAGGCTATGCAAGTTTTAAATGGCATCATCTTGAAATTTATTCCAGTCTCATCACAATTAAAAATCTGACCATCCGTTATCTCTTCAGCAAGTATTTTTTTTTTTTATTTCAGAACTTTATCAGGTTTAGCAGACAGTTTTCTCCAGAGATAATAAGCTGCCTAATCCCATACTATTTTTTTCCACCGATCAAGCCACCCAGCACTGGCAGTAAAATTAGGGTCTCCTTCATTAAAACTTTTGGAAATACACTGCCCATTCTTGCAGGATGGGGCCAGATATTGGCAGGCCTTTATCCCAGTTTTGAGAAAACTGAGGAAACAGTGCTTTGCTTACTTTTTCATACTCAATTTTTTTTTTCAATATGTTTCTAATTTTTAGTGCATCACTTGTTGCCCTGGTAGAGCACCACTTCTCTTCCCTTTTTTTTTTTTTCAGGACTACCCCCTGTCACACTCCAACACCCTAATCTGAAGCCACTTTTTGATAAGTTTCCCATTTTCATGGGAACTATCACTTCCTTTCTTTTACTCACCACATTCACAAAGGATATTAAAACAACTTCCGCACCCAAGCAATACAATTCTCAATAATGACTAAACACTCACTGCACCTGTTGTTGAGCAATAAATTGCTGCTATCCCCGCTCTCAGACCAGTGCTTGTCCCACGGCCACACCCTCCACACCAGGTATTCCGGAACTTTAAATTTCAAAACTATATCAGATTTAGCTGTCAGTTTTCTCCCTCAAAAATTAAATTAATTCTATCAGTGTTGGATAGCACGGAATTTCGGATTGGCAAAGGTCTGTTGAGCAAGGCTCTACTGTAGATACGCACTATTTTACCATGCAAATTCTTTCCCTCTCTTGATTATGGTGAGCATTTGTTAAAAATCTTGGGTTTCAACCCTTCTAAAGGTCGGACATGGAAAGTCTTTAGCCAGTCATAATGAGTTATTTGTGAATGACCAGGATTTTCAAGGTAAAATATTTTTATAGCACAATGTCAGGTGCAGGAATGGATTGTATGTGTGTAGTGCCTCAAGTTGCCATACATGGCAGTATTATTGTGTTCATGTTACTGTTTGTTGTTAGTTGGGAGCGGCCGACAATCTGTGTTTTTGTGGCAATTATAATAGTGTGTGTAAACGAAAATATTAGGGTGAAGGATTGGGGTAGGTGTGCGTTACACATCTGAGTAAGTTACTCTTCCCCTCGATTAATCCCTCACTGACTCACGTATCATAAAGCATACATAATGATAAATAGTTTTGCAGGATTTGTTGCCACACCTGATTCCATTCCTTTGAACATTGCTGAAAAGCCAGCCTCACATAGCCAGGTAGTTGGGAATGTAAGAAGCTCCCAGGTTAAGAATCTCTGATCTATATTATTGTATCCTGCTACAGTAATGCATTGTCATGGAACATCAGGGGCCGATAACCTCGATGTTAGGCCCCTTAAAACAACAATTATCATCATCATCATCATCATCATCATCATCATGGAACATCAAACCTTGTTGCATGCAATGTTTCACTGTTCCAGCTTGAGAAAGGGGGAATTCCTCTACCAACACATTAAATAAAAAACATACACATTCTTGAGGCCCTAGTGGCTACCTTAATGTAAGGCCACCTCTGTGGAATATACACTGTGTATTTGTTGACATATGTGTAAAATCTTGTGTGACACAAAATTTTCTCTGAGCAGCTCGTGAATTTATGTATTGTAATCCAGCTTACATGCTTTTACTTCTTTATGTTGTGAATGAAACCAGTTGATTCTGGTAAAATATGTGGGATGAGATAATGGAAACTCTGTTCTACAAAATACTATGAACGAAAGTGTGATTTAGAAGCATAAGCTGGTTTTGCAAGTTAATTTACCCTCTATTATTAGAATTCAGTAAAAATGAAAAGTGGCCAATTTATAGTAATTTCGTTGCTCATTTTAACATCACTCTTGTCTACATGTAACGGGAATAGATGTAAGATAAACTTTAATCCGAGGCGAAACCAAACATAAAATACCTCAGAAAGAACAGATTTTCATATAATTACAGGTATATTTTTTTCCTGTGATTTGCAGGGTTAGGGTTTTGAATATAATGTAATAATCGTACAGCAGATGTGTTCCTGATGAATACTAGTGTAACTTGGTTGTGCCATACTTGAATTTCAGTGCTGAAATAATTAAGTACAAGTCTTTCGGGCTTGTAGGCCGTGGTCCAGACAGGATATCTCCCGACGTTTCACCGGAAAATGCGTCCGGCATTATCAAGGGTTCCGCTCCTTTCCTTGGTCAGCAGTGGAATGAGGAAGAGGCTTGAAATAATGGGTAACGGTTTGTAGTGGGGTATTGTTGCTTGAATATGACTGTTGGCTGGGTGGCAGTTTGGAGCCGAGCCTTCTCTTCGCATTCCGGCTGGATCGTCTGGTCTCGCGTACATGTTGCGGGGTGCGGTGCTTGCTCTGGCTTTGGCGACCGAGCTTGCGAGGGTCAGGTTTCAGCTACAAGCCCAAAAGACTTGTACTTAATTATGAACGCCGGCCGTGAAAGCCTAAGCTGTTATATCAGTGCTGAAAACTTAGTCATATTGTAAATTTTATTTTATTTGCTATTATATTTGTATAATCCAAAAATATTTATTCTTTATAGGTTTTTACAAATTCCTCAATCAGTCTCCTTTGACTTTTAGATTATAATCATCATTTTACTTGGAAAGTAAAATAAAACATATATGGTTTTCTTAAATGTCGAATATACTCTAAAACTCGATGTGGTAACTGAAACCTGTAATATTTGGAGCTTGTTGCAAATTCCTGTCATATTTTCTCTTGTATATGGAATGTTAAAACAAGAGAGGACCTTTGAGTGTTTTATGAATGTTAATAAAGTGTACTGAATACAGGGCATTTGAAAATCATACTAACCCCTTTATTCCAGTCAAGTACTGTACCCGATAATCTGGAAAGGATCCTGTTGGAATATCCATTGCCCCAGCTGGATTTCCTATTTCTAACAGCTCCGGCAAATACTACATTAGAAATCGCTTCCAATTTGGCCTTTAGGGATTTTCATACAGCAGTTGCAAGAATATTGTGGATCAACAACCAACTACACGGGGCACTCACCTTTACCTCTCTCGGGGTCTGGGAATTCAGCTTCGCCTGCAATACATCCACAATACTCTTCTCCTTATATTTAAAATGAATCACACTCCAACAACAATGGAAAACAAACTGAATAACATTTATTAACAATAGGGTAAACTAATCTAGTATAAACAAAATAACAATAAACGAATTTAACAATAGGAATTAAAATAAAAATCCGCAATCATTCACACCCCCTTTCAACTCTACATCTTACTACAATGCTGTGTATAAAAATTATGAGCATAAAATCATGGCTTGTTCTAGGCCTACATTGCGTAAAATGAAACCGTTTAATGAAGGCTCTTGCACTCGTGGCATTCCAGACACCTGATTTCATTCACAAGCCTGCGTTTGTAGAACGCACGTGCGCTTGTCTTGTTTCATTAATGAAACCTCAGCACCACGCCGCACTCGAAACTGTTTTACAATTTATATACAAGGCGGTGAGTGTCCACCTGCTTATATTATGTCATCGCTCTCCAACATAACGGTGAATCATTCTCGCTAGCCCACATACAGACTGCTTGTGTGTGCGTTTATGAACACACGTAAAAATTGACATTTAGATCTTACAAAAGTTCACATAACTACTCTGTTTCTTAAACAATCATCCTGAAAATTTTTATACACTCTTTCATTTGCACCCCGTAATTGTTCATGACGAAGCCTCCGTGGCTTAGGCGGCAGCATGCCGGCCTCTCACCGCTGAGTCCGTGGTTCAAATCCCGGTCACTCCATGTGAGATCTGTGCTGGACAGAACGGAGGCAGACAGGTTTTTCTCCGGGTACTCCGGTTTTCCCTGTCAAAATTTCATTCCAGCAACACTCTCCACTATCATTTCATTTCATCTGTCATTCATTTAATCATTGCCCCAGAGGAGTGCGTCAGGCCTCGGCAGCCGGCACAGTTCATATCCTCGCCGCTAGATAGGGGCTTCATTCATTCCATTCCTGACCCGGTCGGAGACTGGAAGCAGGTTGTGGATTTTCATTTCAATTGTTCATGACCAATTCGGTTCCACATTTACTCTCAACAGTGAACAATCATTCATAACCAAAAACATCCGCTCGTGAAACACACGCTATTTCGAAACAATTGTTTAATAAATCCTACTAAATTATTTAACTAATTAAATCATTTCCAAAAAATTATTTACATGTAATATGTTCATAATAATATCCATTATTTAGTGTTGCAAACACGATACTTTCGAGATTCTGGCTTCTCGGTTACAATACAATTCTCAACTATATACACTGTTTTTTCACGTAACCATTCTCTAACGTTCTGTAGTTTTGATATACTGCTTACACATCGTCTTATATAGGTTTCATTACATTGTCGGTATAATACAGTCGACTAATTAAAGTTAACTGTACTTTATTACATAACTTCGGGTTTAATAAAATATAATAATAGTATTATAGACATAAGTAGACAATCTTTCTCAAGTTGCATTTCCGCTAGAACCCTCCTGTTAACACAGCTAAGAACTGGACTACTTGTATACAACGGCTCTTATCATGATCCATGCCTTCTTATCAAAGAACAACAATACTTTGACTTCCCTTTAAATGCGGAACTCCCTCGCATGAGCACTTCATAGCTCTACAAATCCTCATATAACAGTATATATGGCATAAACTATTATCATCTACTATGTTAAACAATAACCAAAAGGATTAATTGTTATTAACATATCTTATGTAGGAACTTCTCTCAAATAATGGCATGACCTTCAGTATCATTACACATGATTACTGGACTACAATTATACATGCTTAAGTTCTTCAAACGAAACTTCCAATTGTAATGAACTATATTAGACAGTCGTGATTTACCTCCTAAAGTTTACTCCACAACAAGATAATTAACTGTTAACTCGTCTGTCGCAAATACATGTAATAAAAAATAATACTCCTGTCTCACCTCACTTATCAAGCTTTAAATTGTTTATCGTTGTAATATCATGTCGACAAAATGACGTGATGTTACACAAATAGAATAAAATAACACACATGTTATTTATAGTGTCAGATAGAATTAAATCTTGACCGGGATAAACTAGCTTTGAATTCCTAGCCAAAGATTTGAATAATCTTCTATCAAAAGGTATTTCCTCTAACATATTAAATGAACAAAGCTCTTGGCTTTACAAATAATAAAAAGATTTGTCAATGTCGTAATGTTTTTCCACTCTACACAAAGAATGTTCATAGGGATTAAGACTTCGGTCTTATCAAACGACTAGTATTTCTTAGATCGTCGTCAGTTTATGTACAATGATGATATAACAATATCATTCGATGTTTCTTCTGTTCTTGAAGTTTAATGTCGTTACATTAAAGTGCTCAAATTAAAATTTAATAGGAATTTAATTTGAAGCTATGACACAATGTCAGAATACTTGGTTAAAATAAAATTATTAAAATTCGAGAGTCGAAACGACTAGTCTCCTATGAGGCAATATAATTCCTCAAACAATGTTTTTATGTCAGTTCCACAACTGATCCGTAGAATAAAATTGAAAAATAGATGAAAGGCAATCATCTAAATAATCTTGAAGTATAATAATCTCAGCACACATCTGAAGTGTAAAATACATGAAAACACTGAAATACATGAAATGTGAAAATATGGAATAAGAACGCTGGCTCAGGATGTCACTAATCAAGCTCTAAACTACAATTGAGATACATTGCTACCTTATTTGGACGAAAACTTGAAGATCTATGTAAGTATTCCCACAATACTTTAGATGTTTCCTCAGTACAAGACACTGAGATGGATCTGCATTCGAACCTCGGATCTGCGACCTCAGAGATAGGAAATGTCCCTCTCTGGAATTCACCAACATTCGCCTGGGCTCGAACGACATCCTTCTGGCAAATGCTTGTGTGTTGCTGGGCTACCTATCCCAAGCATCTTGACAAATCTCTTCTGTAAAGTCTTCATTCTCCGTCGTAAATATGTATCAGCTTCATCATTGGAATATAATTATAGAAATATTCATATAAATGGTGAATGAAATATTTCCATTGCTAATTGATGTTATATTAGTGTTCGTAGACTGACGAAAATGCACAAGATGGACCGTACACTACGTCTGTATTCAAGAATACGTTGCCTACCGAAGCTCCATCGTTGTATCTAAACTCCTGTTATCGAATATGTCTCTGGCGCATGACTATTTAGTTCATCATATCAACAATGTTACTTATGTTCAATGAAACTACTTGAAGAATAATAATAGTCATTCTGTTAATATTTATGTGTTGCGCCAATTTTAAAAGTTCTCCACTACTGTTCACTTGAACTGCGTTCGCCAACTTCACGTTGCAATTTAAAATGATATTCGGTTTTATTTCCAACACATTTGGAAATCTGTCTTGACAGGCTTATATTGTCGAAACGGTGAATTTTAAAACGCTCGACTTTTCACAATATATAGTATGCGACCTGTTCTTTATATATATTCGCTTATTTAACTTCAGATCTTAATTAGATAAGAGATATAATCAATTCAATGTTCCTCACAACTTCACGTAGAATGTAAGTGCGGTGATCTCCTACGTTCCACCTAGCTATCCTCGCGTCTCCACAAGTCGACAGTCGTCGCACTCGGACTAAGCCTTGGGATCTCCGTTAACCCAGTAAAAACACTTCCTCACTCTTCAAAGACTGTTGGAATAGGAACATCGATCCTTGGATCTCCCCCTCCAAGTCGAATTTTTGGCGGCCATATCAATCAATATTTTAGCGCGTAGATTACTAATGCTTATTACTGCGTAGATTAACCGATCTGCGGTTTTAAAGTATCAGACATATTTTTTTTAATATTCTCTTCATTATCAAATAAGAAAATCTTCTTCTAAGGGCCTAAATGCATAATTTCATCATATTGTGTAATTAAAGTTGGTCCCGTCTTCAATAAGACCTCTTCTCATTGGCTCTGGGCTGGGATCCAATAGCATAATTTATAACAATATTTATAATATTAATTTCCATACTCGCTGTTGCTATGCTAAATATAGCCTTCTAGAAGCGTCTCTTGTGCGACATATCACGTGATCGGGCTCTCCCACAGCCTCGAGCTTGTAACACCACCCTCCTGCGTCACACTTCCAGAAATTATATTTGCTGGTTAAATTTTATCATGGGGACGGAAAATACTCTCATTTTGTCCCTAAATAATTCAATTTACGGGGGCAGTACGGTACTTGGATCATCATGAAAATCCACTGTATGGTTTAGGAGGAAAAAGAAATAGAATAAGTCAAACAATTTTCCTACTTATTTAGTATGGCATCATGTTTGTTACCCTCAAATTGTGACTTTGTCATCTCGATGTTCCACCCCTTAAAACTACAATCCCCCCAGACACTTGTGTAGGAATGACGTTATTTCATATTACTGGAAACCACTATTGCTTTTAAATCAATCAAACTATAGTATTATTTTTAGAAACCAATTATTTACTTTGAAACAGAGCTATTCTGCATCCTTTAGCATCACTAATTGTTGTCAGATAGTAAAATAAAATATAAGCAACTATAATTTTACACAAAAGTTGTGGGGAATGCATTACTGTGTCCAATTCTTTCTGTAATGCAGTTACTTTTTGCACAAAAGTTACCAAACTGTTACTATTTTTGGTAAGTAACTTAGTTTTAAAAAGAAACTTAACCAACCCTGATATATTCTTCAATTTGCTGTGGATGCTGCAAGGATGAAAGTGTAGAAGGTGATCTTTCCCAGGGATTCTGCTATAAAATTTACTGAATATAATACATTTGAAAACCATACCAACGCCTTAGATCAGAATAGAACTAGTAACCAGGGAACAGAACAGAAATGTGTTACGTACTGCTATATTCCACGTTACGTTATGTATACCATACTGCGACCCGTGCTGACTTGCGGTATTGTTTTGTCCCACCGTTTTTGCGCAGACCTTAACTTGGAGCTCTGTACGAGAACGTGGAGCTGTACAGCAGGATCTGTACTCCCAACTGTAACGAGCGTCAAGGTATGAGTTAACAAATTTTACGTAGACTATTAGGGCTCTTACGCTACCACGGCAATTGTACTACAGCGTTTATTACAATCTGTCACATAATAGCGTAATTACACAAATACTTGAAATTACATACTTGTTATCTTATCCAGGGGTATTTCTTTCAGGATATCCTAGTACCCTATCTAGCGTAAGTATATTTTTCAGTATCTACTGGACTACCTAGAACACTGATTATTTTTTAAGATTTTTTTTTGTGTCATAGAAACTATCCCAGTTTCAACGATGCTGGGCTATATGTGGAGGCGACCATGTTCATTGATCTGTTTTAAAAGTAATTTAGAAAGCATCTGCCCCAGTGCAGCGTGTGTTAATTCATCTTAGAAGCCAATAGTTTTGTGATAGTTTGAAAACCCGCATTTCCTCTCTATACTCAAAAGAGAAAAGGTATATTCAGGCAATTTCTGATTTATTTTCAGAATTGTATCTAGGTGCATTTAACATTAACTTATCAAATATAGCCTTAATACTCGTAGATCACAATTTGCCCGTGTGTGTGCTTTTGATTGGCTTGAGCGATGTCAATGAAGCTTAATACAAAATTGGTACTACCCCGTCCGACCTTTACCGTGCCTTTCAAATTTTGATAAATGTCATCAATTCAACTTGATGGCCCCGCGAAATATTTCACTTGATCTCGATATCCGAAACTATGATAGCAATCAAACTGAAATTTAGTGTGGTGGTAAAGGTCTATAAGTAAGTACTGTACTGTACTTACAGGGCTATTCACGTAAAGTGTTACACCCGAATAATGTCTAATCCGTTTTAGATATTGATATTTTGTTTTCAGTATTGAGGTGCTTGAAAACTACGTTCTTCGCTTTTACATGCTATTATTAGCAACGGAGTTGCCTATAACTACTTAGATCATTTTTAAGGGACGACACTACTTTTTGCCACTAGAAGAATACTATAGTTCAAATTACAGTACAATCCCTGCAATCCGTCACCTGTGGGACTGAGGGTATGGTCGGATTATCAGAAAGTACAGGAAAATACGGATTTACATTGGAATAAACACACTCTGAACTCAAGACGTCGGGATCCCTTTTCCTATTTCTTGTTAGAGCCACATCCACAATGCGTTGTCAAGCAGTTCAAGTTTAGGCTCTTTCAATGTTTTGTGATTCATAAGAGCATTTTCACAGTCTTATCGTCACTGGACATGATTCAGTGTCTTTCCTATTTCTCAAATCTTTTACGGTCGTAACGCCTACATTGAGCTCCTCGGCAATTTTTTGGATTGACTTCCCTTTGTCCAGTCTTCGTAGCACTGCTAATTGTTCATTTAATGAATGAGTAACGTGTTTACGTTTCACTCCCGACATGTTGGCAAACACAAACAACTGAACAGTACTGTAACGAACTCAGAAGAACAATGTCGTTAAACCAACGAACAGTCCGCGGTGGCCGAGAGCGCTAACGCGCTACCTCGTGCCTCGCTTGCATCGGGAGAGCGTGGGTTCGAATCCCACCTCGGCCGTCCTGAAAAGAAAAAAAAAAGTACATGGCCATTGGCTGCACTAATAAAGTTATTCGTAAGTACTAAAAGCTGCACAGTGCAATACGTACTGTACGAAAATCGGACGACAGAAACTATATGAGAAATGACGGAGCACTAAAACGGACAAGCGATAACAAGTACCTGTAAACAACAATGGCGTGACGGTAGTGAGTCACCGCTACGAGTCGGGGCAAGTTCGGCTCGAGCACGGTCGGATCAACCGGAGCGACGGACCAACCGAGGGCGAACGAGAGGGGTTCTACTGTACTATGACTCCATACATACAATTTATTCAAACATCGGGAAATTGCTTGTTTTAATATCAATAATATTATGGTGTTTGAAGCCATTTTTCAGTATTGCCTTTGTAATCGAAAGTTACATGAGATTAATAAATACAGTGCGTTTGTTTCCCCCTGCGGCCGGGCGATTCGTTCACTTAACCCGGCAGAGCGTGCAGTAGTAATGCAACAATGGTGGTTTCCGTAAAACAGTCAGTTAACCCTTGCCTGTGCAGTGTACAAGACGTTTCGTTTATCTCTACAGTGTATACGATGTGGCATAAGTGTATTATAAAATCCATTTATATGGCAAATTACGAGAAAATCCCGCTTTAACAAAGTGTGTTTATGTATGACACGTAGCCTATGTAGGCAATTTAAAGACAAATTCCCTACCGTTCCAGTTCTAAATAGAGAGACTGACAGGTCTTGTTATTAAATTATGGACAAGGGAAACCCTGAACGCTACAAGTCCCAAGCCTAAGAGAAGGGTCCAGACGGGGGGACTTGTTTAAATTAATGCATCATTCTCTCGCTCTCCAAATAAGTCTCTAAGGGCCGGTTTCACCAGTTCTGCTTAACGAACTAAGGGTGGTTTTAACTATGTTAGAGGACGTGACCCGTTGCACCGTTGTATACCTCGCTTCCGAGTCGTACGCTTATTTTCAGTATTGTGCCTTGTGCCCTGCCATCGTCCTGCCGAATAAGAGGAGGCTGGCATGTCACATTATGATTATAAAAATTACAATTCAAAAGAAGTGTTTCTGTGGATCATAAACATTTTTATTGTGAGCTGACAACATTTCAAAACTGTATCTATGAAATGTAAAACATTCAAAAAAACATAATACTAATAATCTACTGACACCACAAAAAGACATTTATATAAACAAAATGGCTAATCATTTAGTAATGAAATTCAAAGTTCACGTATGCAAAATTTTATAAGAATAATGAATTTTTAACATTCTGTAAACAAAAAACACTTATCGTATTATGAGCAAAAATACTGAAAATATGCAATTAATTGCTATAAATGTATACCGTACTTCTTGTTCCGTGTGAAAATGTCTGATGCCTTCCTCTTCTTTCGTTTGTTGGTATCTGCAACCTGATTTTGTCGTTGAACCTCTAGCGCAAAGGAGGGACCTCGGATTTTCATGCCTCGTGCCTCAAACAACTCGACTGTCCAAACGTTTTGGCAAAATGCACTCCTTATAAAATTGTTGATATTCAATCGTCCTTGGACCTGGAAGAAGTAGTTGTCTCTTCGTTTCAATTGCAATTTTATACCTGACATTGTTTTCAGTCACCACTTCTCTCAATTATGATTCAGTAACGGAGACGAGGTATTTGATTTCTACAACGCCATCACAAGCAACCAAACCATCAGGATTGGCTCATAAGAATGAATGTTCTTGATCCACGAAGAACCCACACTTGGTGACCATATTGCCAGTTCTGTGTTCGTACATTTTCACAACAGCATCCTTATAATCTCATCCAAATGTGATGGCAACTGAAGTGGGATATTTAGGATACGAAATTGTTTTGACAGGATTGTGGCGAGGAGTATGAGGAGTATTTAATGGCTGGACCAAACTTGGAAGCTGTCAAGCGATTCACTCTATTGTTCCTCAATTTCTATGTTTGTTTATAACACTCCATAAAGGCTTTCCTGCCGTTTGACCTAACTTTTCTAATTTATCTCCAAATTCCTAACGTTTGTTTTTACTCCATCATTTGTTTGGTTCTCTTCTTATCCACTACATAAGCAGCTCTCTGTCTCCAGGATTACTTGCTAGGAGCCAGTTTTTGCAAGCCTTCTTTTTACTTTTATAAGCAGACTTCATTATGCCATTCCTGTCTTTACACACTGTTCTCCCAACACATAGGACTACCTTTGCTACTTCTAGTACTGCATCCCTGTATCCTGACCAGTCTGTTTAATGTCCTACAATTCTTTACCATTGACTCTTTGGAATTAATCATTTCCATATATTTCTGCCTAAGTTCCTTATCCTGGAAATTCTCAACTCTATTCCATCTACAAACATCCCTCACTTCCTGCACTTTAGGTCTAACTATGCTGAGTTCACAGTAGATCAGTTCGTGGTCTGTTTCATAAAAAGAAATAATTGAATACCCTTCAATTCCTTGTCAATTTTCCAAATTCGAAGTCGGTAATGACATAGTCTATTGTTGACCTGCTTCCTCTACCCTCCCATATGTATCTGTGAATCTCATTTTGCTTCGAGAATGAGTTCGCCACAGATAACTTCATGCTAGCACAGACGTCCAGTAAACATTTCCCATTGGTGTTCGCTTCCCTATCCTCGCACCACTTGCCCATTACCTTCTCATACCCCTAAATTCCATTTCCTATACCAGCATTAAAGTTCCCCATCAGCACTACACTATCCTTATTGTTAACTCGCACTACCACACCACTCCGTGCCTCATAAAGTCTACTTCCTCCTGATCCGCCCTTTCACATGGAGTGTACACTGAAATGATACTGACCCAATTTCTTGACATTTCCAAATCTGTCCCCATTAATCGTTCATTTACGTACCTCACACAAATTATGTGAAGCTCCAACGTTTTCTTGACATACAGCCTTACTCCCCACTTTGTTCTGCCTCGTTTTACTCCTGAATGGTATACCTTGGAATCTCCTACTTCCTCCTATCTCCCTTTATCTGAACTTCACTAATCCCTAGAATATTGAATCTCATCCTACTTACTGTCTCAGTTAGCTCTGCTTTATTCCTTCCATAACCACCCTCGATATTAATAACACCCTATCGAATATCAGTTCGATTGCCTGTTAGTTTCGAAAGAGTCCCTAATCTGTCCGATGAGAGTGGAACTCCATCTCTCCCATAGGTGTGAGGCTTAATCAAGACATTTTTGGCACGTTCAGAGATTACAATTCAAGAAGGTTGCTAGCCTTACTTACGCAGGGCCCCTGAGTTTCACCTAAGGGGACAAAGAAGTGAGCTGGAAAGTCCTAGCCACCTGATCTCAAGGAGGGCCACGACTCAAAATAAGCCAAAGATGCCCACTCCTTTTCCATAGTAACCGGTATGCTGACTGTCAGGACCTATTACCATACCACTCAGCCATTGCCCATGGTTCACGCACTAGGTCAAGACCACCATAAACCATACAATAGAATAACTAGAGATGTAAAATTGTATGTCCAATCGATTGAAGCCCCATTTTGTAAAATCGAATCATACATTAAAAGATTGTAGGTATTTATCTAAATTAAGGCGGGAAAATATAAGTACTATGTAACAGTTATTTTACTAAGATTTTATTCAGATTAACAAACCATATAGACGGCAAATAAAGTACTTTAGACCCATCTTTATGGGAACTTTCTTATTTATTTATTATAATTTCCCTACGTTTGGCTACACCATTTTGAAGCACCCTATATAATGTTAATTTACTGTAAATTTTAGAAGTATAGTTTTTAAACTGTGTGTTTATTCTATATTTTTTAATAAATGGCTCTTATAAAACTGTGCATACTAAGAATAATCTATAGAGCGTCTCGATCTTAAAAGACAGTATGTGATTAAATGTACTATTTGCCTCTCACTCGCACTCATATGTACTGCAATTAGCTTCGTCCTCTTCTACCCCGGCGATGTTGCCATTTCCCAATAATGCAAAGTGATAAATCTAAGAAAATGTTTGCGTGGTCTTATAGAGAATTTTCCGCTCTTTATGATGATGTAAAATTAAAAGCCATAAATAATTAACACATGGCCCAATTTTCACAATTACGATATTTTAGCGTGAATCTATTTTTATGCACATATAAAACTTATCACGCCATAGCTAATGAACTAATGATCATAACAGATTAAGAATTTATTTTTATATTGCCTGATGTTGGTAGAAGATATCCTATTTCTCAGGGCAGTAATTATTTTCATATTAAGAAAGTATTTTTTTTCTTAAACGTTACTTGAAAATTATAGGATGGTATGACAGGAAAGTTAGGTAGCGATACACTTTTTTCCTATTGACTTTACGTCGATGATTAAGCGAGAAGAAATGCTCATTAATGTTTGACATAGTTTTTAAAACAAACCAGAACTCGGTATCAGATAGCATTCATAAGTTATCACACTTAGCGTAATGCACCCGCTCAGCACTAAATGACGGGAGCGATAGTTAGTTTATTCAGGCGGGCTCGTTATCTTCACGACTGCATTTGATGAGTGTAGGAAAATATTTTGTGCTACCCCAGAGTTCAGTGTTATTAAATTTGTTGTGGTGTGAAGTTAAACTGTAAAGTGAATTGGTCCTTGTGTTTTTTATAAATTATAAGTTATTATTATATTTATTATTGTAATATTCACTATGAATACAGCAACTAGAAAGCGGCGTAGTATTGGCAAATTGCACAGTAGAGAACGGATTATAGTACTGAATATATTTAATTATTTCTTAAAAGACATGAACTTTACCGAGGCAGTTGAAAAGACAGCAGAAGCTACCGGGTGTTCAAAACGTTTAGTATATAGAATAAGAAAGGGGGAAAAAAAAGGAAGGTCCTCTGAGAACGCCAGCAAAAACAAAACCTAATAGAGCGAGTAAACAAAAAAATGCTAGGTTAATAAAGTATGATGGAATAGTACAAAGCGGAGTCCGTCGCATCGTTCATTCATTGTTCTTTGAAAACATACTACCAACATTATAGTTTTGAGCAGGGTAAACAGTGATGATACAGTGCCAAATTTTTCGAGGTACACTTTAAATATATTTATTCATGACATAGGGTTTGAATATGTAAGAAGAGCCAACAAATGTGCCCTGATTGAAAGGGATGATATAATCAGGTGGCGCCATAAGTATCTTAAGGACTTGAAAAGATTTAGGAATGAAGGCAAATCTATTGTTTTTACTGACGCGTCTTGGGTGAACATGGGCCACATCGTGACAAAAGAATGGAGAGATACTAAATTTAAAAGTGCTCTTCAGGCAGCAATTGAGGGTGTGAGCACAGGTCTTGGGCCACCTAGGGTTCGTGGGTCGAGGTTTGCCTTGGTTCATGCCGGGAATGAACAAGGGTTGTTAATGGTGCCGAGTTAACTTTTCTGTGCCAAAAGAACACGGCAGACGCCCACGATGAAATGACAGGTGAACTGTATGAAAAGTGGTTTGCCGAGGAATTGTTGCCCAATGTTCCCGAAGGATCTATCCTAGTAATAGACAATGCAGGCTATCACAGTCGTAAAAGCGAACTTTTACCTACAACGTCATGGAGGAAAGACCGGATTGTAGACTGGCTCACTCAAAAGGGGATCCCTTCTCGAAATGATATGCTAAAGTGGGAGCTTCTTTTTATTGTGAATCAAAACAGAGAGAGAGAGAGAGATATGATAAATACATCATTGACGAGATGGCCAAATCAGCAGGAAAATATGTTCTTCGCTTGCCACCATACCACTGTGAACATAATCCCATCGAAATGGTATGGGCGCAAGTGAAGAACTATATAAAATTGAACAACTTCTCATTCAAAAAGCAAGAGATGAAGACTTGAATTTCGGCTGCATACCACCAGGTTACCACACACAATTGGGCAAACTAAGCGAACCATACCAAAAGAATCGAAAGTGAACTGTGGAAAGCAGATGAGATTCAAGATGACGAGGAGCAATTTTTGATACGCTTGTCTTCATCATCATCATCTTCGTCTTCTTCCACTTTCGATGGATCGCCTACTGGTTCCGATTCGGCTGAAACTGGACCATCCAGGGACACGGAGGAATTTATGGAAGGGTTAACACCACTACCAGAGGATAGTGGGCAGGCCTGAATGTGATGTGTTTTTTTTTTACTTTCAATTTTCTGATATTATTATATTATATTCGTGGAAAATGTCATATTATAATTTATTATAACCTACTGTATCATATTCATGAATAATTGAAAATTATAAATTATAATGTGTGCATTAAAATTGCGCTCTGAGGTTTGGTGTATCATATCTAAATTTTGTACCGTCATTCGCTGCAAGGCATGAGGTACAGTTATATAAAACAACAAAATATTTCGGAAATTTCAAGAGTTATGCGTAAAACCACGCCTGTATACGAGTTATGTTAACATCATGTGCCTGGCCTCGCAGAACTTCGTATATATGCAGCCGATCTGGCATCAGCGCGGCCCATTTAACGCGTACTGTCTTTTAAGGTAGAGACGCACTATAGCTAGAATTTGGAATCAAAACAATATAAAACATTAGCCTACAGTATATTGCTTAATATTATAGGCATATAAAATGCAAAACAAAGTTGAAAATATTCAGCTAAAACGCAAATATATTTTTACATTTGAAAGCTAGATTGTTAGAGGTACGGTAAGTTGCACTTGATTAGCCTACGTTTGTATAGGACTACTGTACATTGTAATAAGCCGTAAATAAATACCTTTCAGCGACCTTTGTAGTCTGGCTGAACATCAAACTGCTTTCCTTGCCTTCAAGATTTCCAATGAGAGTAGGGATTTTGAACGCAAAATCCTTGGCAAGCTTTTCAATTGTATTCTCCTCAACAGATTCCTTTCGTTTACAAAATGCAGGACAATAAACATGGTTTCCAAAGATATGGTCGGGAGGGTTCTCTATGGAGGTTGGCAATGTCGGAGCTACTTCTGGTTCCCTCCGTCGCTAATAACAGACACGCACGTTCTTTCAATTGGCGATACGAGTAGAGGAGCAAGGGCGGTTGTGCCGCAACGAGCATGTCGCCGGCATGTTCCTATGGACTACTTATTTTCACCCTAAGATAAAAACTACCCTTACCCGGGGGTGAAATAGTGATATTTTTTAAGCATGCGCACTCGCAGTTCTTGTAAGACGGCGGGCTTTTTAAATTATTATTTATGGTATTTTTTAAATATTTGCCCAAAGGACCCAAAACGAGTAGGTCAACGGCCCGTTATATTTCGGGAACCCGTAAACCCACAGACTTGTATGACGGCTTGTTTTAATGGTATTTTTGCTCATATTTATCGTGGACCACTTATTTTATAGATTTATCCAAATAGGTAATATGTCATCTGCCTGTTATATTTAGTGAACCTGAAAACTTAGACTTTTGTGAGGTATTGAATTACTCGAGATGAGCCCCTTTTTATTATAGAACAATGTTTTTACAAAAGAAAATACCAAAGGGCCTAACGACGTGAGAGGGGGGGGGTCATTTTATTTGTACGCGACTATACCTTGTTGTATGTACATGACTAGTGGTAAGACTCTGGCGGGCTTTTTAAATTATTATTTATGGATTATTTACTCTTGATTTAACTAAAGGACCCAAAACGAGTAGGTCATCTGCCCATTATATCTCGCGAACCTGTAAACATACAAACTTGTGCTAGGTGTTAGATGAATTGGCATGTTACCCCCTTATACTGCAGACCACTGGTATAACCAAATTTTGCCAAAATGCCTAACTACATGGGAGGGATTCATTTTATTTGAACCCGACCCGTGGCAACCTATTTTGAGGCTGTGAGGTAGTAATAGTGTATTATTATTATTATTACATTGAGATTTATAGAGAGAGCAGTGGCTAGTCCGAGAAAGTAGCCTGAGCAGGAGAAAGAGAGAGAGAAGAATTATTACAGGCTACAATATTGCTGGCAAGCGTTCGGCCATGCAATCTTGAGGCGGAGAGCAGTACAGAGAGGCCACGGGCGACCCCTTTCCTAATTCTAGGAGTATGGCTAGCGGGAACTACAAAGTCACTGACACGAGATTTTTGGAATAATGATAGAAATTTTAATAAAGATTTAAATTAATGCATGTAATATATTTTGTTTTTGCTAACAAATAATTGAATTTTATTTCTTGCAAACATTGGACGAGCAGTTAGACTACCCGAAGCTAGCCTATATCTTTACTGTAAGAATTTAATCAAGTACATTTTAAACAAAAGTTTTGTGCTTTTGTTTACTAAGGCAACACTGAAAAATGGCTTCAAACCCCATAATAACAAGTACATTTTGTTTGAACACAACTTTACCTTTGAATTAACTTTTAGGTTATAGACTTGAGATTTCTGAAGTTGATAATTTGTTAATGTTATACAACAGCTTAAATGAAAAAGCGCAAACCCTTTAGCCCATTACTGGAGCAAGTTACTTTTTTTTTTATATACAAACAACCTAATTTGAAATTTGAGTTTTATAAATATATTGTTTTAAATTTTAAACCTTTTAATGTGTAATAGTGGCTGTAGCAATGTTATGTAACTTGCTACCTGACCGTACTATAACAGGCTAGAGCTTTTTTAAAAAACAAGTAGCCTATTATTATTATGTAACATGTGGATTTGCTTTATAATGCATGGCTATACGGGCAGCAGGTTTGCTTTAACGTTTAAACAAGAATAATTTTGACCGCAACGTTACATGAAACATTTAATTTAATTATAGTATTTATAATTACTTATTATTTAATTTTATAATTAGTATTATTTTTTTGTTGGGCAAACTAAGAACGACATTATTTTTACTACACTTAATTAACACAACAGCATATCCCAGCACTTTATTTTAAAATTATACACAGGTGAAAATCCACAGCCTGCTTCCAGTCTCCGACCGGGTCAGGAATGGAATGAATGATGCCCCCATCTAGCGGCGAGGATATGAACTGTGCCGGCTGCCGAGGCCTGACGCACTCCTCTGGGGCAATGATTAAATGGATGACAAATGAAATGATAGTTGAGAGTGTTGCTGGAATGAAATTGTGACAGGGAAAACCGGAGTACCCGGAGAAAAACCTGTCTGCCTCCGTTTTGTCCAGCACAGATCTCACATGGAGTGGCCGGGATTTGAACCACGGACCCAGCGGTTCCCATGATAAAAGTTAACTATTGTGGTTACTTACCTTAGTAAAGCATTCCTTCGTTGATATTCCTTTGGTAACACTTATTTTCTCATAAAATCAACAATATTAAGATATGAGACCTAGGATGTACCTTCTGACCCACTATAGCGTTACGATACATACTACTATAGTTAACGGACGGTAATGACCCATACTGTACACACTCTCCAGTACACGGTTTCTCTAAATTAGCTAAAATTTAATTACATTTATCAAAATCCTCTTGAGGTGTTAACAAATGTCTAACCACATGCTACTGATGAACGACATGTCTCTGTTTATGACATTCAACTACAAGGGACTGACACTTAAGATCTTAACAAGTTTTATAAACCCAACTATACGGTGTAAATGAGTGATTACAGATATATCTTAATTTTACAACACCTACAAGTAAATGGAGCTGACGACCAAGGTGTCCCAAGTTCCCTATACACTTAAGTACATGTCCTTAAATAATGGTAATGTTTCTTAGCGAAGCCTGCAACGAACGAGACAGATCTGCCTTTCACCAAGCAGTCGAACAGAGGCCATGTGATGCACTAGTCGGCTGAAATTGAATGCTTGTCTGATAAGAGATACATGGCAGAGACTGTTCTTGTAGAGATCCAGCAAGCCAGTATGAAATTTCCTATACTTTAGAACTTATTAATTTTCTTGTCGTTTGTTGTATTGTTGCGAAAGTCTGGGTTCTATTCTCGGCTCTGTGGACTGAAACAGAGCACTCTATAGAAAGATAGGGGTCGATGGCTTAGTGGTCAAGCAGTTTTACCCTCACCGCGAAGGCCAGGGTTTGTTTCTCGCCTATGACTAGAACCGGGATAAACTCTAACACGTGAGATGGACATACAAGAGAATTAACAGCTTAGGCTTTCACGGCCAGCGTTCATAATTAAGTACAAGTTGTTCGGGCTTGTAGGCCGTGGTCCAGACAGGATATCTCCCGATGTTTCACTGGAAACCGCGTCCGGCTTTATCAAGAGTTCCGCTCCTTTCCTTGGTCAGCAGTGGAAATGGAGACTTTTTTTCGGAAGGGGGGGGGGGGGGGGAGGATATCGCACCCCTCGCGTGGCAGCCGACCTTCTCCGATATGCTGTTTAAACTACGGTAGTAGAAGAGACAGTATGGGGGTTTGGAAAGGAAATGCCGTACGAGGCTTCGCGGCTCTCCCATTGCAGTTGCAATCTACCAGGCATCATTGTGGATATTAACATAGGTAAATATTATATATAGGTATATGCACTGCCGGAAAAAAAAGAATTAGGTCACCTGACAAAGACGACGTCGATTTTGATCCGATGACGGCAGATGCCGCCTGTGGGATAATAGATGTAGTTATACTAATAAGAGTTTCAACGTCGTCCGCCAACAGATAGCGTAGTGGCATAGCTACCAGAGCGCCATCTGTGTCTACCATTTAATAGGGAAAGCTCACAGCCATACGGTTCATTGTGGTGCAAACGTGTGAAGCAAGCAGGTACAATGCCACGGAGAGACACTCTTGCTTCCTACAGCCAACTGAGCGAGTTTTAAAGGGGTCAAATTGTGGTCTTCCGAGTGGCGGGATGGTTCTTTAGGAGAATTGCCACACAAGTTGAACGTGCTGTGCCCGTTCTTTTGCCGTTCGTGCAACAGGAAGAGGATGTGTTGTTCCAACAGGATAATGCTCGCCCACACACTGCCCGTTCAACTCAACGTGCACTGTAAGACGTGCAAAAACTTCCCTGTCCAGCACGATCGCCGGAATTGTCGCCAATCGAGCACGTGTGGGACATGATGGGCCACCAAGTGACTCGTCCACTCACAACTCTTACAGAACTGTGTCAACAGGTCGAGCGGGCGTGGAATAACGTATCCCAAGACTGTATTCACCATCTGTATGATCGACGGGATGCAAGAGTCAGTGCCTGCATTGCCGCCCGTGGAAGCTGCACCTCTGAACCGCTTGACCTATTGATCTGTTTATTTAATCATTTCATGTACTCCATATGCACTGTTGCCACAATAAATCTTCAGTGGATTGGTAACCTCTAAAATGGTGACCGATTTTTTTTCGGCAGTGTATATTACAAACAATAATAATCAACCAAATGTTTTCTAAATCATTTAGGTAAAGTGTGACAACCAACAGGATTTTTTCAAATGCTTACTACAATAATAACCTATCTAATACACTATTTATACCTATTAACAGGAATAAAATGGAGGTAACATTAAGAGAGAATATGCTACGTTTTGTGGCTAACAACAGAGAAAGCTGTTTAACAAAACTTGTAAGAATAAATACTCCAATTACGCAGAAAAATTAACGATAATTACAGGTAAGGGCTTCCCATTAAGGTAATCGACCACACTACAATAACAAAATAGTTCTGGCTCTTTAGAGAATGAACATACCTGTTAAATAATGCGCAGAGCCATGAATAATAAAAATTAGGATGTATCCAAGCCTACAGTTGACCTAAAACTGTAGGGATTGGAAGAGAGTAGAGTTCGGAGAGAAAATATGAAAGAGAGGAATGAGTAAATAAGTATGGTATCAGGAAATCAAACTCAGTTCAAGGCTCTATAATAACCAAATATTTTCCACAAGTTGAGACACCTCGAGGATTAAATTCCTCTGGTTGATAATGTGCAAATAGAACAAATCTTCTCTCAAAAAAAAAAAAAAAAAATATTGGCACACCCCTCAATCTCATGCGATAAGAGTCTAAAATCCAGAAAATAATGATGAAATAAACCCATTGAACTAATGATAATAATGTACCACTAGCTTAACCCGGCTATGCTTCGCTGTGGCTCAGACTGATATGAAATGGGTAAGTAAATAAAAGTATTGTTGCAAACCTAGATTCATCAAGAAAACAAGTCATTCAATGCAATATCCTACCTTGCGCTGCTGTGTCTGTGCTGTGGAATGAAAGGAAAGGAAGAAAACTTATGTTTTTCACATAAAATCATTTCTTATTGTAAAGCTAGTGGATTGACTACATACTTTATTTGTCCGTTTTCTGCATTAACATATAGATGCGACGTATAATTGCCTATGAGAGAAACAAATTCAAACCGAACACTTACGAAGATTGTACTTGCGCTTTATTGATAGTCATAGCGATGCGAGGCGTATTGGAAATTGAAGCCGTTTGTACTGGAACGCCATGTCGGTCGGATTGAGTGGTATCCAAAGAAGTAGTACGTCTTCACCTTTATGTGGTACTATGAGAAAAGATTGTTCATCAATTGTTTTAACTGCTAATCGTGTGCCATTACTTAACTTTGGCTGACTGATGTTTCGCATTAATATAATTGGCACTCCAACTTTCAAATTCAGAATGTGTGACGGTATTCTGGGAAATTCGAGACTATTAAGAAATTCCGTTTGAAAATTCACTATTTCACTTGGTTTCATCACAGAGTCAATGGACTTGTATGTCACTGTTTCACCTGCAATTCTATTTAGAATGATGATGTTCATACCGTTAACGTCTGGGTAGATTATTAGCTTGGGAATAACCTAACCCCCAAGGGAAGATGAAAAAGAAAAGGAAGTGGGTTTCGGACTGGAGAAAAAGGATGGAAAAATAGGAAGAGAGTCCAAAAGAAGTTATAATTTTAACTTTAAATATACTCAAAGGCAGCTGCCACTGCAAATCCGCTCTCCGATACCTAAAGTGGGTAGGGACCTGGGCAAAGCTAACGGAAAACGCAGCTGGAACTTGGGCGGTTTGCGAGAAGGTTGCTGTAGCGTATTCCCTCTCAAGCATACATATGCCTACTATGGGGAAGGGTGGTGGTCTGGCAAGACAAAGAATAACAGATTTATTTTATATCTGTTCAAAGTAGTTTGTTTCTAAACAAGTAATTTGAAGAATGCCAATAATTTGAATCAGCTTTGATATTTTGGTTTTTGAAATTATAGAATTTCTAAAGAGCGACCAAATGATTCCAAGAAAGATAGGGATAAAGCAATTATACCTTTGGGAATAATTTTGGTAAGTATACCAATAGTTGCATTTAGAAATGGCTAAGCTTTTACCCAGCAAGGCGCCGACTAAAAGTTTAGACAATGAGAAACACTTATATTTTGAAAAACCAACCATAAGTGTTAGAGAGAATCTCCACTAGCAGGAAGCTGGCGTAGCGAGCTATGCTTGCTTTACTGGCCAGTTAGTATTAGCTATTAAAGCTAAGAGAGACTTGACTAAGTTACCAACTAAGAGTTCTTGCTCAAATGCAACAAGTGGTGAAAGCCCTATCTATAGATTTATTTGCATTAAATGGGAAGAGTCAAGGAAGACAGGATCTTGCCTAACCGTTATGTTAGAGAAATGATACAGCCAAAAAGAAATCTTGAATTTATTTAACAATGTAAAAGGAAGTAGTTTTGTAACAAATATATAATTTTGATTTCTATAAACAATTGGGATCGCAGACCTACGAGAACGTTTAAAGCTTGCGCCAGGCAATTAATAATTCTTTTGGTTTCAAACCTTGTATATGCTTTAAAATCTTCGTAAGATTTTGAAATGACGAAGATAAATAAATGAAAAATTTAAAGATAACTGACGTGATTAAAGTTAAACAATAAATCAAGTACAAGGTGTGTACTTTAAGAATTTCTAGGTAAATATCTTAGAAGGAGTAACAACTTCGAAAGTAACAACAACAACAAAAAGCAGGAAGAATAAAATAGAAGTTTCTATAGCTTCTTAAATTGATACAGAAATACTTGTTAGGATTATACAAATAGGGCAGGTCACTTATTGTGTAACCTGAAGAGAAAAATCGAAAGGAAGTTTCTAGAACTCCTATGTTTAAGTAGGGATCACGAGAAAATGGGGAAAGTTTCCCTTTCGTGAATCCTAGAGATAACTCACTTATGAGTTGAAAGAATTGTATTCCTTCATCAGAAGGGAGAAACAATATAATTTGAGGCTTGTACTAGACACGAAGTTTTACAGAAATTAATTCGTTGTACGTAGAACAAGAAAGGGAGGGCACTTACTGAGAGTGACACCTCACTGAAAAAAAAGACCTAAAGTAACAATTTTATTATTTTGGTTTGTTAGTAAAGAGTTTGGGAAAGATCAAATGGGATTGAGGAAAAGTGTTCATGGCCGTAATTATTGTATTCGGACGAGTGCGACGCGGATGAAAGGTTGAACAAGCACTGTTTTCACTATAGTCTGTTGATATAGTTGAAAAGTTCACTGTAGTAGCACAAAAAGTTTATGGCAAAGAAAGTTATTGCAATGGTGGAAAATAACTAGTTACACTAGATTTGCGAGAATCTATTGCTTGAGTAAGTTGTAGATTATAGTTGAATGCGCCAGAGAAAATCCCAACGGAGGAAGAAAAATTAGATATTGATTAGCAGTTCATAAGGAAGATTCCTTAGTTTGAAAAAGTATTCCCATATGTGAGTGGAAAATACATGACAGTATAACTGGTAGATAGAGTGCAGATTCTGGAAGGTTCCAGAGCAATCATGACTGAAGAGTAGGGCAAAAGTTAGTCCAGCGGTGGAACGAGCTAAGTATTTTATAGACAGTGGGTAATTTAATGGTATCCCACGTTGTGAGAAAATCTCTCATTTAATAATCATAAGAAATGCTGCTTCATGTTAAGATTGGCTTAGATAGACAAAAGCCCAACATAGAAAATCCCGCGAAGGATGATTATTGCCCCAAATATAGAAATCTCACACTGCCTATAAAATGATTATTAAAAAGCATGTAGCTATTTAAAATCAATTTAAATAAGTTGAAGAACGTAGAAGTAGTGCTTAGCTTTGCTTCATGACGAAGGCGATGTTCCTTTTGACGGTTGATACTAAAATTCTAACATGGCGTAGAATTTAAAAGTTTGCCTCTAGAGTTGAGGAGGCGAGCTTTAAATAAGCTCTAACTGATTGGGTCGACTTCCAACGTGCAAGTGAGACACGCTCAACGAAGCACGGAGGGACCAGGGAAGGGAAAAGAGTGGGGGTAGGAGACAAAAGGAATACATATAAGAATAACCAACATTGAAATGTTAATTTCTCTTGATGAAATGATCTTGAAAGTGTTGATAGCAGGCAACACTAGCGCAGCCTGGAGGGTGATAAAGTAGATGAAGTTCTCTTGATCACGGAGATGATAGCTGGCGATGGCGACGGGATCTGGTGGCTAGATTGATAATGAAGTCCTCTTGTACAGGGAAGAATTGAGGAACTTCAGAGATTCGCTGCAAGATGACGCTAGGTGGGTCATGGAAGATGTATATCTAGAACAGACTTACAGGTAATATGAGAGACATAACCAACAAGGAGAAAACAGAAGATCACTGTTGGTGTTTGAGAAAAAGGGAAGGGATGAACTAAAGCAAAGAGAAGCAAAAGCTTGCTATATCTTACCGTGTATTCCAAAGAATACACCAACGTCTACATTTTTAGGCGCTAGAATGGCTCTTCCGCTCAACCAAGCGTGAATTTGATAATTTGTTTCAATGCTTTGGAAAACCTTGTCTACTAATTCTACTTTTGAATTCACAATATTGCAGAAATGAGATGGGAAGGTAACTTTCCCTGTTTCTGGATTTTTGTTGCAGTGCCGGTACCGAGCTCGAGTGATTGTGTTGAAAATATGTCAGCTGTAGGGTCTTTATGAAGTTGAACTCTGAAATATCTTGTTAAATGCATTGTTTTGACAAAAGCTGTAACGGGAAGTTTCTTCAGGTTGATGTGTGCGTGATATCTTGGCATCGGAGCACGAGGGAAGAAACTGAGGAAACTCCGCTGGCAACCGCATTCCTGCCGTACGTGAATAAGGTGACGGACAGGATAGGCAAACTACTAATGACCTATGGGGTGAAGACGGTTTATAAACCCACCGCCAAAATCCGGGACTTGCTTCGATCCGCTAAGGACAAGCGCCACCCTCACTCCACTGCAGGTGTCTACAGAATTCCGTGTTCCTATGGGCAGGTGTACATAGGAATCACGAAGAGGAGCGTGACCACCAGACTCAAGGAACACAATAGACACAGCCGCCTGAGTCAAACTGAGAAATCGTCTGTCTGAGCATTCTCTTGCCCGTCCACGATGTACAGTATGAGGACACGGAGATACTCTCCACTACCACGCCAGGCTGCAACGGGAAGCTCTAGAAATATTCAAAAACACCCCCAACAACTTCAATAGAAAGGAAGAAATTGAACGTGTGCGTAATACATGGATCCCGGCCCTTACGAACACCAAGGCCAAGATATCACGCCATAACATGAAGATCCTTCCCGCTACAGCCCAGCAGTCGTCCAGGGAACACCTTACCGTCACAAGTTCGGTCCCCGCACCCCGCTACATGTATGCGAGACCAGACGATCTAGCCGGACTGTGCAGAGAACGCTCGGCTCACGCGGTCTAAATACTACGAACAGTAGTGGCCGGACGCAGATTCCAGTGAAACGTCGGGAGCTATCCTGTCTGGGCCACGGCCTACAAGCCCGAACAGCTTGTAGTTAATTATACAAGAGAAGGGTTTGATTTTTACGGTAGCCATCTTAGAAGAGGTATTCCGTTATTTTTCACTTTACGCCAGGACAATGCTGCTACGGTACCTAATTTAAGACAATGGCCGCTTTCTTTCATATTTTTGTCCGGGTTCATTCATTTTTACTTAGGCACGCAGGTCGCCCACGGGCGTTGACTAGAAAGACCTGCTCTCATCCTCTCAAGAGGTCATACGACAAAAACTCTTTTCGTGAGGTTGGCGTTAGGAAGGACACCCGGCCGTAAAACCACACAAAACACAGACTTTCATTGCATATTACCGCTGACAGTTGACAACGGGAGTATCAAGGGGAGCATATATATATGTCTCTAGTTAACGTCAGGGATGCCATAACAGTAGCAGTTTTTAATATTTAGCACTTACCTTAACGAGAGGCATTACACATTATGTTGCAAAACTGAGAAGAGGTGGGTTTGATTCCCATCTCAGTCACTGTGGATGTGGTTTCCTAACTTATAGCCAAGGCTGCCTCTATCACAATGCTTCCCCTAATTGGCAAATGCACACCCTACTACAGACACTACAATAACGCAGGTTATGACAACAATTTAAATGATTTAATCACACATACTTTTACCGAACTTTTTTCTGTTATGTTTACCGTAGACCTCTCTTGGTTAACGTTTGTTTTATTTTGACTTTTGCGATATTAGAATATTTGAAGCCTAGGAAGTCTATAATTTTTAATAACTACTTAACCAACACTTCTACACTAAGCCATGCTATATTCCCTCTAATTTTATTTTTAATTGCAGAATTTAACTGCTACAAACAGCATAATAACACAAGTTATCAGACAAAACTCTTTAAAATTCTCAAAATTTCACAAGATATATCTAAAATTCTTGAGATTTCTCTAGATTGATGTAAATGTCCACTACACGTTTTCTTACAAGGTCATGAAGCTATACTGACAAGTAGATGCTTGTGTTGACATCAGGAAGCGAGACAGCAGATGGCGTTATAGTAAGACAGAGTAGCCCTCATGATTCCCCATATTCACAAATAGTAGGCTACTGTGGTCTCGTTTAGCTTATGTATTTCTCACGTTTAGATTGTTTTAATCACTATTCCATAGGTTTACCTCTACTTTTCTTACTCTCTACAGTTGAACTCAGTAACCCCTTAGGTAATCTCTCAAAAGTTAAGCAGGTTGCTAACGCTTACATACAGAGTTCCAGAGAGTATATTCTAAAAATAAAAAAAATAAAAAAAACACTTGCCAACTGAGTAGGCCTAGACTTCATAATGTACTGGAATAGGCCTATAGAGGCTACATCCCTATTCCCTATGTATATTATAATTGTGAAAGTCTGTCTGTCTGTGTGTGTTAGTTTGTTACCTCTTGACACTAAAACGGCTGGACGGATTTGGATGAAATTTGAAATGGAGACAACTTATACCCTGGGATAACATATAGGCTGCCTTTCATCCGGAATTAAATCATGGTTCCCGTGGAATGGGCAACATAAATGAAAACTCACCAAAAATACTCAACCGGGACGAAATATCGAAGTTGTCGCATAAAGACCGGGCAAAGCTCATTTTACGCCCCTCGATGCAAGAAACAATACTCGGTATGTCCCTACGGGACACCGAAAAATACATTTTACGGCCCTAAAACCAACAGTTTCAAAGATATTCCCAGAAAACTATCTTCGCTCTGATTGATGAACTAATTGCAGGTCTGTATCCATGGCAACAGTACGCTCTCATAAACGGATGAACGAATCGCAAGTCCGTATCCATAGCAACAGTAGCTCAAGACACGGCATCCAATTTTCTATATATCCCTTTAAGAGGCAATGCCAATCCATTTATTTATTATCTAAAACACGATAGACTGGCTACGTGGCTCAGCGGTAACGTTCTCGCTGGCTGGGGCCAAGGTTGCAGGTTCGTATTATGGCGCAGTCAGCTAGCATTTGAAGGTGCGAAAATGCAAAGCAGTCGGGTCAGTAAATTTACTGGCACGTTAAGGATCCCCATCGGGGCACAATTCTAGCACCCAGAGTAAATAAAATGACGTAAATCCAACTATTATTATTATCCAACATTATTATTAATACACGATAAGAACATTAGAAATCTAAACGGTCATCCCTTTTTCAAGATATATCTTAACACGATACTAATATAAACATGATGATGATAATTGTTGTTTTAAGGTTATCGGCCCCTAATGGTTTGACTGATCGTGAAGATGAAAATGAAATGTTGACTATAACTAAAACTACTAACTTATATACTAGAAGAAGAAGTGGAAAACAGAAGGAGAATAAGGCAAATAAAGGACATGAGAAAAAGAAATGCCCTCAACCCTCGAAGAATGTGGATTGAGGGACTTGGAAGGAAGGAGAGCCATGAAAGGCAGATAGAAAAGTGAAAGAGGAGAGGGTCCGCCCCGGAGGTAATGGATAAAAGGGGAAAACCGGACCCATCTCAGGAATCCCTCGGGGTCGCCACCTCCCGAACTCACCAGCCGTGAGCCCTTGAGGGTGTAGCAACATCCAGGATGCACGAGAAGTGGTGGGGCTACATACACCCTGCCTCCTCGAGGGCCTTGAGCAGAAGGCTGGAGATAACATGAAAAGAAGGCTGACCCCTCGCAGAAGGAGGGTATCAGAAAAGATGAGACAAGGGCCAATTAAGACGGGAAAGAAAGACTCTCTAAGCCTCGGAGACCCTAATACCGTCGGGGTCGGAAGAAAACAAGAGTTGGCCAAGTGAGGTCAACAGGAAAGAAGACGGAGAGGAGCCCGGCACAAGTAAGTGTAAGCAATGCCCCGTGGTCTCCAACCCACGTCCCACTAGATGTGAGCCCCTGGAGATGAATGATGAAGATCAAATGGGTAGATAAGGTAACAAATGAAGATGTATTAAGACGAGTGAGAGAGGAGAGATATTTCTGGCGACTGCTAATGAAGAGAAGAGATAGGTTGATAGGACACATTAGTTATGGATGGGAGGGTCGAGGACAAGAACTGTGGAGATAGACCAAGGTTAAACACATTGCCTCGGATGTAGGGTGTGGTAGCTATGTAGAGATAAAACGATTAGCTCAGTCTGGTCGTTATGCCAGTAGCAACGAAGCTTTGTGGCGGGTATTGCCGTTTCCGTAACACTAAAGACATCCCGCCGTCACAAGCCTCAATGTGCACTTACAGAATTGTGAACCAGTCAAAATCTACACGCCTTGTCCATACGGTCTATTTTGAGTTCGTAACAATCCGTCAAGATCCCATAGCTCAAGTAGTTTCGGAGATATTCAAGATTTCCTGAGAACTAACGTGTATACTACCCGATCCCCTTAAACGATCAAAATATTTCTAAACACGATAAAAACATTAAAAAAAACTAACTCCAATAACGAATATTAGTTTGGGATAGCGCCTTCTAATACCACCTTCAATTTTGTAGCAATACATTAGCGAAAACTATTTGGCTGCATTAAATATATTATTATTAGCGACAGCTAGCGGTCTCAAGTGTGTACTTAGAGAATCTTTTTATATTTCAGTTCAGGATTGAAGAATAATTTTAATTGTGATTTCCGTTTCTGGGATTTTGAGATTAATCGGAATGTAATAAAAAATAGTTTGGTAAAGGTGAGAGATTGCAGATTTGTAAAACGAATCATAATATGTGAACAGGGCTGGCGTGGCGGTAGTAACACTATTTGACACCAGATATCGCTACAGGCAGAAATAATGCAAAGACGTTACTTTTCACCAAGGCTAGCGGTTGCCATGACTACAGTGTTTATTGACAAATGAGTGCTGTTATTTCAGTTGCCATGACTACAGTTTGAATTTTGATTGTTGACGAGTGCTCTTCTTTGTACATCTGCATCTTGTGGTTCTCAAAATGTGCTCATCCCACATTTAATCGTGTTTTCCGACAGATCAGTATGACTCACAAACGCAAGTCTAATCTTTCGCAGCGCTCAAAACGAGCTCGAGCTATGAAAATAGCTAGACAGCAGGAATCGTCAGTTCATGCTCAACAGCGGAGAATTGAACAGGCGGAACGTCAGGCGAATGTTCGAGCATTTGGAACCTCGCCGAAGGCAGATTCTCGACGACAAGATATTTCAGAACGCATGGCCTCTCACCGTGCCTCTGAGTCGTCCGAGGAGGCGGCTTCTCGCCGTCAGAAGAACGCTGCACACATGGCTTCTCAGCGTGCCTCTCAATCTCCGGAGGTTCGAAACCTGGCGCAGTCAGCTGGCATTTGAGGGTGCGCAAATGCGAGGGAGCCGTGTCAGTAGATTTACTGGCACGTTAATGATCCCCTTCAGGGCAAAATTCCGGCACCCCGGCGTCTCTAAAAGCCAGTGTAGTTAAAAGGGACGTAAAACCAATAACATTATTATTCAAACTCCGGAGGAAGCGGATTCTCGCCGTGAGGAGAACACTGCACGCATGGCTTCTCAGCGTGCCTCACAAAGGCTCACAAGAGGAAGTGGATTCTCGCCGTGAGGAGGACGCAGCACGGAAGGCTTCCCAGCGTGCCTCACAAACACCAGAGGAAGCGGATTCTCGCCGTGGGAAGGAGGCAGCACGGAAGGCTTCCCAGCGTGCCTCACAAACACCTGAGAAAACGGAATCTCGCCGTGAGGAGGACGCAGCACGGAAGGCATCTCAGCGTGTCTCACAAACATTCCAAGAGGCAGACACGCGCAGATTCGCTGATGCTCAACGACACGCTGAACGTCCAAATATATACAATAAATAACTGGGGAGTTTTAAAAAACTCTGCTTTTATCTATGATGCAACATTAGATTACAGTAACAACATACTACTCAAAATAGACCGTATGGACATGGCATGTAGATTTTTTGGTGTACTGAAATGGAAGGAGGAAACGCCGGGAATGTGCTGTTCTGGGGGTAAGGTAGCCATTCCCACATTATAGGAGCCGGTCTATCCTTTAAATGAATTATTTTCTGGTGAAACTGATGAGTCACGGTGCTTCCTAAACCATATCACAAAATATAATTCATGTTTTCACATGACCTCCTTTGGGGTAGATAAAATTCTCGCAATGCCTGGGTTTTCACCTACATTTACGGTGCAGGGACAAGTTCACCATAAAATCGGGTCAACCACAATTCTTGCTAGTTTACTTTATGGGAGACAATGAGGCGGAGACTAATAGACTGTGTCAAATTATTCAGGTAGTTCAACGAGCCACTGTACTGAAAATACAAAGTGTCATGCACGATAACAATGTTTTGGTGCAACAGTTTAAAACAGCTCTAGAAAACATGCCCGATGAGATTTGCAAAGTGGTGATTCACGCGGACCGAGTTCCGACCGGCCAACACGAGCGTCGCTACAACGCACCGGTCTCACCCGAGGTCGCGGCTGTGGTCGCTGGCGCCGACCCCACCGCCCCGAGGGATATCGTCCTGCGCAAGCACGACGACTTCTTCACCAGGATCGCAGACACGCATCGCTTCTACGATGCTCTACAGTATCCCATTATGTTCTGGAAATGACAAGAGGGATATAACTTCAGTATCCCTCAAATGAATCCTGCGACTGGGCAACCGAACCCAAACAAAAAAGTGTCTTGCATGGATTTTTATAAGTTTCACCTGATGGTCCGCGAACATTACTTCAACTTACCGCTGCGGTGTAGAGTACTTCTGTCCAAATTGTTGGTAGACATGTACGTGAAGATGGAAAGTGGGCGTCTGAGGTTCATAGCGCGAAATCAAAGAACGTTCCATGCAGAGAATTACATCCACCTGCAAGATGCCACTGCAAACGACGGCAATGCGAATCCGAACGACTTAGGGCAGATGGTGATTCTACCGTCGTCGTTAACAGTCCGCGGTACCTCCATGAATGCACCCAGGACGCGTTCTCCTACGTCCGGAACTATGGGCGGCCGGACTTATTCATCACTTTCACATGCAACCAAGCCTGGCCCGAGATAAAGGAAGAACTGATGGACGGGCAGAAACCCACAGACCGCCACGATATCATAGCGCGAGTTTTAAAAATTAAAGTGCAAAAGCTCGTGGCCCTCCTTACCAAAGGACAGGTTTTTGGTGAGGCCCAGTGCTTTATGTATTCTATTGAGTGGCAAAAGCGCGGCTTGCCCCACGTACACTTCCTTCTCTGGTTACGTGACAAATTGCGGCCTAACCAAATCGATGAAGTGATATCGGCAGAGCTGCCCGACCACAACTTGGACAAACAGCTATATGACACAGTCACTGAGAGCATGATACAAGGTCCTTGCGGAACGTTTAACCCTACGTCCCCGTGCAAGAAGGACAGGAAATGCACCAAAAATATCCTCGGGCACTACTAAAAGAGACACAAACGAACCAGAATGGGTATCCGTTGTACAGACGCAGAGCTCCTGAGGACGGGGGACGTACGATCACAATTAAAATAAGAAGTACCGCGCAAGACGTCGTAGGGGACAACCGCTGGGTGGTCCCGTACTCACCACTCCTTTCCAAAATATTCAATGCCCTCATTAATGTGGAGTTTTGTAACTCGGTCCAGGCAATTAAGTACATTTGTAAGTACATAAACAAAGGCAGTGACCAGGCAATATTTATTGTGCAGCAGCAGGGCAACGCTCATATTAACACAAGAGAAGAAGTGCAGATGTTCAGAGCTGGTCGATATGTTAGCAGTAACGAAGCTGCATGGCGGATATTGGGCCTTCCGATTCACGAGAGAAACCCGACAGTGACACATCTTGCGGTGCACCTTCCCAACGGCGAGCGAGTTCACTTCTCGGAGGGCAATTTGCGCAATCGAGTAGCGATACCGCCCACGACCTCTCTACCGCGTTTTTCCGTTTGTGTCAGACAGACTACGTTGCTCGAACATTGCTGTACGCAGAAGTTCCAAAGTATTACACTTGGAGCACGGCACAGAAGGAATGGAAGCGTCGTGTGCAGGGAACCCCCGTCGAAGGCTGGCCTGGTGTGAAGGCGTCAGACGCCCTGGACAGAACATACACCGTACACGTAACCCAATTTGAGTGTTATTGTGTACGGTTGCTGCTGACCCGCGTCCGAGGCCCCACCAGTTTTCAGGCCCTGAAAACGGTCGACGGACAGGAAAAGGCCACTTTCCGGGAAGCGTGTGAGGCAATGGGACTTTTGGAATATGACGGCCACTGGGACGCAACCATGGAGGACGCCATATTGTGCCGGTCTCCGGTGAATTTGAGAAAGCTCTTCGCTATCATATTGAGCACCTGTGGACTATCGAACCCCCTCCAACTTTGGAACAAATATAAAACCGCTTTATCGGAAGACATCGCACACAGGTACCAAGGGACACCACAGGCCAACGACGAAATATATTTCAACGACGCGCTGAAATTTATTGAGGACAAAGTTTTCTCAATGGTCGCGAAAAAACTGTCCGATTTCGGGATACCCAGCCCACAACGAACAGGAGAGTTGTCCAGTGATTTGCTCAGGGAGCTTAGTTATGACACCACAGCGTTGGGGGCTCAAGTCGCTCAAATTGAGCCCCAGCTATTGCGAGAGCAAAGGCACATTTTTAATTTAATTGTGAGTCGCGTGGAAAGCGGAGGAGGTGTTTATTTCTTGGACGCACCAGGGGGCACTGGCACGACATTCCTATTGAATTTGGCACGGTTGCGCAAAGACATGAATGTCGCGGTAGCTGTTGCGTCCTCTGGGATAGCGACCTTGCTCAGCGGAGGAAGAACAGCGCATTCGGTGTTCAAACTTCCACTGAACCTTGCGAGTGAGGAAACGCCCACTTGCAATATAAGCAAGAACAGTGGTCGCGCCGCTCTGTTGCAGCAGTGCAAATTGAATGTTTGGGACGAATGCACAATGTCACACAAACGTGCAATCGAGGCGCTCGATCGTACCTTGCAAGACATCCGCGGCAACCAAATGTTGATGGGTGGAATGGTCGTCTTGCTCGCAGGCGACTTCCGACAGACGCTGCCGGTGATCGAGCGAAGTACTCCGGCAGATGAGATCAACGCGTGCCTCAAAGTTGCGCCGATGTGGGCTAAGGTAGAGAGATTGCACCTCACAACTAATATGAGAGTCCACCTATACAGCGACCGAGAGTCTGGGCTCTTTGCTGAAAACCTCCTCAAGATGCGCGAAGGCCGCATGCCAATGGATGCGGAAGGCCTAATGAAATTTGAAAGCCACTTCTGCAATGTTGTAAACTCGGAAGATAACCCAATTAATGAGGTTTTTACGGGCTTACAATAAAACTTGAGCAACGAGGAGTGGTTATGTGAAAGAGCAATAATGGCGCCTAAGAACGAATCGGTCGGAAACATCAATAAAAAAAATTATTGATCAAGTACCTGGTGAGATGACCACTTACACGTCAATCGATACAGTTATGTCGACTGACGAAGCAACTACATACCCTGCAGATTTTCTAAACTCAATCGAGCTGTCGGGGGTTCCGTCCCACAAGTTGTAGTTAAAGGTGGGTGTGCCTGTCATACTCATGCGTAACATCGATGCACCAAGATTGTGCAATGGCACCAGGTTACGCATCAAGGAGCTGCAAAGGAACATCGTGCAGGCCACAATAATCACCGGAGGTGCCAAAGAGAAACAGTATTGATACCTCGAATACCTATTATCCCAACTAACTTGCCTTTCCAGTTCAAACGCTTGCAGTTCCCCTTGAAAGTGGCCTTCTCGATCACTGTCAATAAGAGTCAAGGACAAACGTTAAAAGTGGCAGGTATTCATCTGGGCACCCCATGTTTTTCGCACGGACAGCTCTACGTTGCCTGCTCGCGTGTATCGAGAGCCAGAAATCTCTACATATACGCAGAGAATAACAAGTCTCGAAACATTGTTTACAGAGACGTTTTAAATTAAATTTCTGAATATTCATGCACATCGAAACAATTATAATCGTTTCCATGCTAAAAGAAAGTGTAAAATAGTCCAGCATTTACTTCCTTTCCTGAAACATTGTGTAATTCACTACCAGGTCGCGTTAAAATATTTTCAGTGAAGTAAAAGCGTTTCCTGCGAGCAGTATGACTTCTATCACCTTTCACAATCACCTAAATATATGGTGGTTTTCTTTGACGTCGCGCGGTTTGCTGGGCCGCAAGAGAATAGCATTACCTTTACGTACTACATATACACACATCAAAAAAAGTTTTGCATCACCTCGGTTCCCAGATCTCCGGCATATAGACGTTGACTGTGTATATTGTATCAAAGATACAGTCCCTTTGACTGTTCATAGATGTCACTAAAACTGCTCAAAGATGTAAACAACCATGCATGAGCAGGGCCTATTAGACGGAGGGGGTACGACAGCCGATCAGTTCCAGTCATTCCACCAGGACGAAGGTACGCTGCTCATGTTGTCTGTAGTTCTACCATGCCTAGAAGGTCAATACCGCAGTTCGATCGCGTCCGCATTGTTACTTTGTGTCAAGAAGGGCTCTCAACAAGGGAAGTTTCCAGGCGTCTCAGAGTGAACCAAAGCGATGTTGTTCGGACATGGAGGAGGTACAGAGATACAGGAACTGTCGATGACAGGCCTCGCTCAGGCCGCCCAAGGGCTACTACTGTAGTGGATGACCGCTACTTACGGATTGCCGCTCGGAGGAACCCTGACAGCAATGCCACCATGTTGAATAATGCGTTTCGTTCAGCCACAGGACGTCGTGTTTCAACTCAAACTGTGCGCAATAGGCTGCATCCGAAGTAATCAATAATAATGATAATGGAGTAAAATCAAAGTGCAGGTCATTCACTGAAGCAAATGTTACATATTTCAATGACTTATTAAATAAGGAAACATGGTCAGAAATTTATGAACTAGAAAATGTAAATGATAAATTTAATGCATTTAACAGTACCCTAAAACACTATTTTGAAATAGCATTCCCCTTTAAACGAAGAACTGTTCAAAATAACAAAACTAGCAATTGGATAACAACAGGGATTATAAATTCATGTCAAAGAAAGAAATTTCTACACAAATTATATAAACAATACCACACAACACCTGAATTCAATTTATACTACAAAAAATACACTAGCATATTAAATAAGGTAATAAGACTAGCAAAGAAAATGCATAATGATAATTTTATTTCCCAATCATCTAATAAAAACAGGGCTATGTGGTCCGTAATAAAGAAAGAAACTGGAAAATCTGCTAAAATACAAAGGAACATTACACTGACCAGAAATAATAAAGTGATTAATAATCCAGAGGAAATAGCAAACACTTTTAATGACTATTTTCTGGAAATTCCGCAAAAATTATTAAATAAATCACAGGTAAATACACTAAATTCTAATAATAAAATAAATATATGCAGTGATTCTTTATTTATAAATCATGTCACAAGTGAAGAGGTAAGAATAGTTATAAAAGAGCTAAAAAATAAATTCTGTGCTGGCATTGATGGCATCCCTGATGCAATTTTAAAGAAATGTGCCGAAAATATAATAAATCCACTTACGCACTTAATAAACAGTTCAATTCTCTCAGGAACTTACCCGGATATTTTGAAGTTATCAAAAGTAATTCCAGTGCACAAAAACGGTTCAAAAGATGAATTAGATAACTATCGTCCTATTACCTTACCAACTGGTATTGCAAAAATTGTGGAAAAAATTATGTATAAGAGACTGATAAGTTTCATAGAAAAAAATAAAATATTATCAAACTCACAACATGGATTTAGAACGGAAAAATCTACACAGACAGCAATTTACGAATGTAGTAATAGTATACTGAAATTAATTGACAATAAGGAACATGTAACTGGCCTATTCTTGGATTTATCGAAAGCATTTGATGTAGTTGACCATAAAATCCTCCTTACCAAACTAAATCAATATGGTGTTAGAGGTCTAGCTAATAAATGGATAGAGTCTTACTTAACAAGGCGTAAACAAATAGTAAGCTTGAGACACAAGGATGATGGAACCAAATTACTTAATGAAACATTGTCCAATGAGGGAATTATTGAATTTGGAGTACCCCAGGGATCGGTTTTGGGCCCACTACTCTTTCTTCTATATATCAATGATATAACACAGAACGTTCATTCACATAAGGAAATTTTGTTTGCGGACGATACAACACTCGTAATAAAAGGTGAAACTAAACAGGTCATACAGCAGTCTGCTGACTCCGTTACAGGAGAGTTAACCAAATGGTCACAAGATAATCGCCTCATAATAAACTATAAAAAGACAGTATGTCTAAATTTCCACACTATACAGAATAGGAATCCTGCGATGCCCAATATAACATTAAATGGTCATCAAATAGAAAATAAATCAGAAACAAAGTTTTTAGGACTATGGATACAACAAGACTTGAAATGGAATAAACATATACAATATCTGAATACTAAACTGAACTCGATGTGCTTTGCGTTACGTATTTTGAAAACCTGCACTAGCATGCACACATTAAGAAATACTTATTTTGCTTATTTCCATTCATACTTAAGATATGGGATCATATTTTGGGGTATGTCGCCAGATGTACTAAGCACGTTTAGGATACAAAAGAGAGCGATTAGAATTATGGCAAATGTAAACTCGAGAGAATCATGTAGACCTCTGTTTAAAGATTTAAACATTCTCCCACTGCCCTGCATATATATCTTTGAAAGTATTATGTTTTTTAAAAAGAATTTAATGAATAAAGATGTTTTTCTTAAAACAAACAATGATGTTCATAGGCATAACACAAGACAAAATCAAAACATTCATATTTCACACACACACACAAGCATATATCAAAAAGGAACTTTTCACACTGGAGTTAAATTATACAATAAACTACCCCAGTATATAAAACTGGCCCCAAAAATAAAAACCTTTGATAGAATGTTGAAAGCTTATCTGCAGTGCCATTGTTTTTACTCAGTAGTTGAATATTTTAGCGTATAGGAGTGATGGAATCTATAACTATATTTTACTTTTTTAATTTAATTTTAATACCTAGCTGTATGTTGTTGTATTTATAGAATTAAGTTTTCATATTATGATAATAGAGTGAGGTGTAAATAGTTGTGCAATAAGATTGTATCTATTAAGATTTGCTATTATAATAAGTTATAAATAGTTATAATCTTAGTAATATATACCTGTTAGTTCTTTTATTTTATGCATGTAAATTCTGACGTGTCCTATATCAAAAATGTATTGAATGCATGTATTTGATCAAATGGAATTAATAAAAATCTATCTATCTATCTATCATGATGCGCAACTTCACTCCCGACGTCCATGGCGAGGTCCAGCTTTGCAACCCCGACACCATGCAGCGCGGTACAGATGGGCCCAACAACATGCTGAATGGACCCCACAGAATTGGCATCACGTTCTCTTCACCGATGAGTGTCGCATATGCCTTCAACCAGACAATCGTCGGAGACGTGTTTGGAGGCACCCTGGTCAGGCTGAACGTCTTAGACACACTGTCCAGCGAGTGCAGCAAGGTGGTGGTTCCCTGATGTTTTGGGGTGGCATTATGTGGGGCCGACGTACGCCACTGGTGGTCATGGAAGGCTCCGAAACGGCTTTACGATACCTGAATGACATCCTCCGACCCATAGTGCACCCATATCGGCAGAATATTGGAGAGGCATTTGTCTTCATGGACGACAATTCTCGACCTCATCGTGCACATCTTGTGAATGCGTTCCTTCAAGATAACGACATCGCTCGACTACAGTGGCCAGCATGTTCGCCAGACATGAACCCTATCGAACATGCCTGGGATATGTTGAAAAGGGCTGTTTATGGACGTCTTGACCCACCAACCACTCTGAGAGATTTACGCCGAATTGTCGTTGAGGAGTGGGACAATTTGGACCAACAGTGTCTTGATGAATAGTATGCCACGGCGAATACAGGCATGCATCAATGCAAGAGGACGTGCTACTGGGTATTAGAGGTAGTGGTGTGTACTGCAATCTGGACCACAAATGCTGAAAGTCTAGCTGTATGATGGTACAACATGCAATGTGTGGGTCTCATGAGCAATAAAACGAGCTGAAATGTTGTTTGTGTTGATCTCTATTCCCTTTGTATTTAAAGGTTCCGGATCTCTTGGAACCGAGGTGATGAAAAACTTTTTTTGATGTGTGTATATATCTAACAACATAATACAAATAAATGCGGTGTATACCTGTCTTAGAATCACTTCATTAACATTTATAATATCAAAAGTATGTAGTTACTGATTGTGTAAGGTTCAATCACGCAACACACGCAGCACCTATTGAACTTAAATTTGCCATGCGTAATAGCTTGATCTTTGTATAACTGATATATAACAATTGTCAGATCAAAAACATGTATTCAATAACCTTCACATTTCTGGTATTACCTTCCAACAGTTCATTCAAACTCCCTAAACATTCTCATTGCAAACATTACAAATAATTTGTATGAACTTGAAATTATAATCATGTAAAAATTTTCATCATCCAGGCGAAGAACAGGTACTTAAAATTTAGTATATCATTAAAAAAATAGAGATAGCTATCAATTTCATAAACACAGGGCTCATAAATCCCATATAGTAAGTACAAACATACTGTATCAGTCTGGTCGTTATATCATATTAACGAAGTTGTGTGGCGGCTATTAGCGTTTCCGTAACACTAAAGGCATCCCGCCGTCACATACCTCAATGTGCACTTACAGAATTGTGAACCAGTCTCTTTTACTGAAAATAATTTCCACGAGCCAGTATCCTCTCCGCCAAAACTTACACTCAGGACCTTTTTTTTCTCCCCAAAATTTACACAAGACATGATTCTTAAAGCACTCTTCTATATGTTGAGGTACAGAGATATTGCACATGGAACGATACACTACATTTTGGCAAATCTGAGTTCAAGTAACTACTGTTCAGAATTGGTCTGGTGTTAAATATGCAGAAGCTATCGGTACAGTTTACACGGTCCATGTTCATAACATGGAATGTTTTCCATTGACAGTGCATCTACACTATGTGCGAGGGCAACCTCTTTCAAAGATCTTTAAAAACACAATAATCAGAAATTTTCAATGTTAAAGAGGCATGTCAGACAAAAGGGTTGTTGGAGAATTACAAATCCCTGGGATGTAACGATGGAAGAGGCTGCACGATGTAGATCAGCGGCCAATGTGAGAGATATTTTAGCTATAGGATTCTTAATAGCGACATGTTGATGTTCTAATGATTGTGGGAAAATTACACCCTGAATAGCTTAAGGAAAAATACTTTTAATTCCCCATATTCAGATTATTCCGATAGATTTGCCATTCCAGTGTGAAAGAGTGCAGTTCCCTCTTCAAACAAAATTCGCTATTGCTATTAACAAAGCGCAATGACACGCACAACAGCAGGTGTACATTTTAGAGAAAAACAGTTTTTGCCATGGGCAACTGTATTTGGCGTGCTCACGACTATCCAGACAACAAAATCGTTATGTCTCAGCAGAAGATGGCAAAACCAAAAACGTAATTTTCGAATGCTTTCACATAAGGTAACATCGTACCCTGTAGACTTTCTCAACTCTATGGAATTCTCATGTTGCGGCTCATACCGATATACTGTACGTGTCAGAATTTTCCGAATTGAAATGTAGCCACCTGTAATCGAGATTGCTGTAATACAATAGGCCAATTATCAGCAATAATGCACCGTCTTCGTTGTCTTCATCCCGTGCGAAGTCGCGGGTACCTGCTAGTAAATATATATACCCAAAACTAAATTACTAGACACTGAATGTCCTCCATTCTGTAAGTGATCAAAACGTAATAATATAACCAGTTATTTTCATAGTGTTGTCATAATTTGCCTTACAGCCAGGCACACAACACTTCCTAGGCATCTGAAATATTTTAATGAAATGTTAGTGAAGAATTGGTTGGTTAAATTCAATACCAGGCATTGGATATATATACATCTTAATACCGGAAATACTCACTTCTACAACTTTCAGCAGGTCTGATTTACCGCGAGGGATTTCACGGGTGTTGAAATAGTGAATACGAACTGATTTTAAATGCTGTCTTATCAAAATAAACTAGTATTTTTTAAATAAAGTTTTTTCAAACTTAAGTTTGAGCGGTTTCGGTGGCGTAGTCGGTAGCATGCTGAACTGCTATGCCCAAGATGGCGGGTTCAAACCCGGCCGAAGTAGTCGTATTTATTAAGATCGTTAAAATCCTTCAGTATGCCTTCCTTCGGAGGGGCCATGTCATAGATTTATGGCACGTAAAAGAACCTACCACTGCAATTGGTGGTGTGTACCAAAATGTTTGTAGGTTATATTTGGCTAGTACACAACGCTCTATCAAGTTCCAACGTTCGCCGCTAGTGTTAGTGACAGTAGCATCTTGTAGCCAAAGTAGGAACTACTTGAAATTCAACTTGTTGGGAGTCCTCGGGCGTTCAATCAAAAAAATGCCCAGCTTATGGCCATTGGCTGCGATTCATATATCAATTAACTTAAGTTAACATGTGAGTTCAGCTTGTTACACACCTTAGAGCCACACCAGTGTTGCCAACTCTAGCATTGTAGACGGCGATAATTTGACAAATCCATTATTTTTATATTACGACGTCTACTTACCTTGGAAGGCGATGACCAAACATGTTTGCCATTAGTGGGTTTTCTATACTTTGCAGAATCTAAATGTAAACGGAATGCCTGGCGAAGTTTTGCTAAACTAGTAGTTTTAATGTTGGTGCACCCTGACTCAGTGTCTTCCTTCTCCAACTTGAAAAGTTGTAACAACTTTTGGAATCACATTCGTTCCCTTGTTGTGCAGTCAGTAGTATCTGGTTTAGAGCGCGTGCTTATTGTGTGTTGTGAGGAAGTGGGGTTTGTTGGTCTGTTATTTCCTTTGTATATTTGTGTATTTATTTAGTGATTTCCCAGGTTAGTACACTTTTCTTTAAGGGATAGATCTTCACCATGTCTGCAGCAATTGATGGTGGTCCGATGGGAGCGACCACCGGATGACCAGGACACAGTGGTATATGAGAGTGTAACGTCTGTTGACAGCTTGATCATAGTTTCAGAATCCGAGCTAGTAACCACTCAAGCGAACGCAGTTCCAAGACCCTCTCCGGTCATTGAAACACGCACGCCGTTATCGACTACCAATAAGTATTATGACCATCACGCCGAGCCATAGACGGTGTTTGTTCAAGGGGAAGGTGCTCAAAATCTTGGGAATTTACATCCAATGGCTTTGGGCAAGTTATATTTTGAGCACAAGGTAGCGGGTATAAAGGCTATTCAACGAAAAGGGCCCAACCGTGTACAAGTGCACTTTAATACGCCGGCAGAAGACAACTCATTCCTAAAACACCCTCTACTACCCGATAAACACCTGATTGCATTTATCCCTTCGTCGAATGTCCAATGTGTCGGCCTAATTAAAGGCGTCGATACTTCGTTAACCCATGAGGAAATTATTCAATATATCGACTCGCCCTGCCATGGTTTGACATCTCTTGATGAATGCAGTACATTTGCATTTGTCTGTTGGCACAGGCTATAGTAAAATGTGGCTTTTCGCCGATGTCTCAGTCCCACTCATGGCTGTGATTATATGGGAGCTACTGAGGTATGGGTGGTGCTGAGTAATGTCATTCAGGGCACAGTCAATGCTTGTGGATGTTGTGAAAGGTTCTACTCATAGGGTTAGTACTGCTGTTCTGACTCAATGGCGAAGTACCTCGCTCCTCTTCTTGCCTAGTACGCCTCAATATAGCGCTGCCTTGTTGGTTTTTTTTTTTTTTTTTTTTTTTTTTTTTTTTTTTTTTTTGTATCTACCCATATAACCTGACGGCGGTACTTTTTGACGATCCAACCAGCCTTCGGGCTGACTACCTAACAGACAGATCGACTCGCCTCTTCCGATAGAAAAAAAAGCTACTGGTACTGGATTATAAGTCTGAAACCCTTCCTAAGGGTACGGTTAAAATTTTCTTCGAAACTCAGCGTCTCCCTGAGTATGAGTCCATTTTTAATGTGATACTTGAAGTTAAGTTGTTCATATTTTCTCCCATTCCAAAACTGCCAACGATATGGGCATGTTAAAATGCACTGTCGGGCTCGAGCACCAGTTTGTGTTAAATCTGCACAGGGACATTTAAATGATGCGTGCACGGAAACTAGGTTTAAATGCGCTAATTGTTCCGAAAACCATCCAGCAGGCGCAGCCCGATGCGCAGAACTTGAAAAACAAAAATCCGTTAAACGACTAATGTGTACTGAAAACTAGTAATACCATGAAGTCATCCAGGCTAGCTCCAGTGTACATTTTAACCCACTCACCCTCCCTCGGCAATTCCCGGCCATGAGGACGCCAAATATTCCGCATATTCCTGATACGCCTCGTAAACGGAAATGTACAGAAATTGTGACCTAATCGCCTAAAGTGGTGTACCCATTGGGGTATGATCGACAGGCCTACTTAAAAAATATTACATACGCCGTCTGGCAGTGGTGTCGGGGCGTCCTCGAGCCCCGTAGCCACGGGAGATGCATTGTTGAAGACCAGGTCTACTGAATTACCTGTAAATGAGTGGAATCCGTCCCAAGCCATCATAGCGGATTTTCAGAACCTAATGGAATTATTGGATCACAACGCTCAATGGAGCTCCTATGTTAAAAAAAATATTGGACAAGATTGTTCCATTACTCCCCACTCCTTCATCGAAATATAACACCCCTGTGGGTAGTAGTCCTCAGTTAGATTAATTCCCTTGTCCTATTGTATACGTATGTTTCTACTCTAGTGGAATTGTAGAAGTATTTTAAATAAAAAGCATGAATTACTGCACCTCATTCAGGATTATGATCCGGACATCACATCCCTGCAAGAAGCATGGCTACGTTCCTCGTATAACTTTCAGATTGCCAATTATAATGTTATCAGCCAGGATGGGCCAGGCTATAGAGGTATCATGACGTTATTCAAAACTCGTAATATACATTCCACTCAGCTTTTATACTAATTTTCACATGCCTCAGACCTATCATCAAACGTTCCAAGTGAACGATCTACATCTAAGTCATATTTACTGTCCTCCTGGAATACAAGGTTCCAGTCGACAATGGTATTTATATTTTCAGTTTATAAAGCAATTTTCTAAACATAATACATTGGGGGATTTTAATGCCCATCATCCATTGTGGGGAAGTGGTGGGATCAATCCGAAAGGACGACACATTGTTGCGGCTTTACAGGAGTCACAACTCCATTTATTAAATGATGGGTCACCACGCGTATTACCCCGCCGAATAGTTCGAACAGTGCGGTGGATTTAAGTATCACTACCGTAGATACATCACATAAGTTGTCATGGTGGACAGTGAAGGAAACTCACCAAAGTGACCATTACCCCATTATAATGGAATATGATATCCTGAGTCCCCGACCTATATCGCAGAACATATTTCAGGAAACGAGAAATTTTCGCCATTTTGATTATGATTTATTTTCTCGATTTTTAGAGGATCGGCTTTCCCGGTATTTACCGATGTCTGGTAACGGTTACAGTTTTTATTAGATAATATACGCGATTATTTTAACATCTTATCACCCTTATATTACGAAAACATGTCCTCCGGTTACTCGCTTTGCTTTCCCTTCTTGATGGGATCAAGAATGTAAACATTAGGTAGGGCCTACGCCGTCGCAAGGTGAGTTTAAAATCTTTTCGGCACTATCGTCCTTCCGCCTCCTATTTGAGATACAAGAGTCTCTCCGCTCAGATACAACGTGTATTTAATTATAAACGGCGCGAAGCATGGAAATTGTGCATTACCCCATTAACCAGTACTACGTCTATGAATATTAATTGGTCAGTAATTAAACATTTCTCTAATACCCCTACTATTCAATGTACCTCTCAGTTTTCGGAGCAGGGATATCATGAATTGTATCGTAGTTGGAGACCGGACATTGTTATTCGATTGCCTCCATACTGTTCCTCTTGTTCGATGGACCGTTTTTCCAGTTTAATGCAGCCTATCATGCGGTGTGAATTTCTCCAGACACTCCGACACACGAAATCGACCAGCCATGGAGTTGATGCTGTGACTTATAAAATGATCGCTCGACTTTCCACAAAAGCTCAGGACATTATCCTTTAACTATATACTTCAATATTACGCACGGGGACCTTTCCGGAAGAATGAAATGTTTTTCAAACTGTCCCAATTCTGAAACCCACAAAAGATGCACGACTAGCGAGTAGTTATCGCGGTATCAATCTTGGATCCTGCTTCCGAAAGTCTTTCCAAAATATTATTCTACGACGTCTTCAATGGTGCTTAGAATATTATACCCTGTTTCCTAAAACGCAATTTGCATTTAGAAAAAATCTCGGTACATCTGACCCCTTAACTATATTCTTTTCTGATTTACTCCTTGCCAAAGGGAAGAAAATGCATACAATTGCGGTTTTCCTTGTCCTTAGGAATGCGTATGATTCTGTCGATCCTTTTATTCTTATCCAGATTCTTCAGGATATGCAATTTCCATTTCTCTTTCAGTGGTTAATACATAACATGCTATGTAATCGTAAAATAATTTTAAAATCCCCGGCAGGTGTATTTGATTCACGATATACTTCTTATGGTGTCCCGCAGGGAGACATTCTAAGTGGGATCTTATATTTACTTTATACTAGTAACTTAGAGACAGTCATATTACCGCATGCCCGCCTCTTTCAATACGCGGATGATATTTTAATATATTACACACGCGACGATTTACACGAATGTTGTAGAGAGATATATATACCGCCTTATCTAATGTTCATGACTGGTTTCATCAACACGAATTTGAAACTTCCCCAGGAAAAAACGCTGCGCTGATCTTTACTCACAAACGAATTTACGACTGTTCTCCTACATGATATCGTCAAAGACAAATTCCGGTGGTGACGAGAGTAAAATACTTAGGCATTTACATTGACCGGACATTGCAAGGGGAGCGGCACACGCAATATCTTACGAGTCATCTCGCCAACAAAATAAATGTTTTAAAATCAGTAACACGGCGCAATTGGGGAGCAGACCCGGAATTGTTATTAATAGTATACCGTAATATAATTCGTTCTGTTCTGGATTACAATTGCTTCTTTTTTGATTTAATGTCAAGTAATAGGATCCTACGTTTAGATCGAATACGGTTTACTGCCTTACGTATCATATTAGGCGCGCTTTTATCGACCCCCACAGGAGCCCTTTTAGTTGAAACCGGAGATGTTACGGTATCGGCGTCAATATCTTGCGTGTATGTACCTTCTGCGTAACATGACTACAGCAGTATCGCCTATCGTTCCTAAAATCCAACTATTGGAGGGATATTACAGAGGCGGACGCAGGATTTGTTTTCGGGGGGGATCTGATGAGGTGCTACAATTAGAAAATCTGGAAATGTCATCGAATGCATAAACATATATCAGATTTACAGAGTTATACAATTACATTTCAGGAAGAAGCCGACGAGGCTTTTATCCAGTACTTCTTGAGCGTTATGTACTGTATATTGTCTACATTAACGGTAGTCCATTCAAACTGTCTGATCCCATGGTGTTCCTGAAATATGTCTTCAGGTACCGTAATGTTGAGAACGAACGTTCTGGTGTTGCTCTAGTTACCGGTAAAGTGCAGAAAATCTACAACGCCTTGTGTATGAAGGGGAAAGTAATTTCATTACACCAATTTAAAGATGATATAAAATCCTTAGGGAACTCATGATTTGGTTTACTTTGGCATCAAATGCTTTTTGCGGATGTTCATCTGAGGCTTCCACAATGCTTTTGGGCAGCAACGTTTGTATGGTTAGTAGGATCCCTTTATGATTAAAATAACTTATATGTCCTTGAACTGACTCATGAAATCTATGAAAGGAAGGGAAATTGAAAGCCTATAGTACATTTCATGTACATTTAGTATTTTAATGAATATAATTAACGTAGAAAACGTTCAGATCCTTTGAATATATTGAATTAATGTGAATACTTTTATCTTTAGTTACGTCCTTAATATTTTCCGAATTTTCGGGGGAGGAGGGGGATACAACCCCTCTTCCCCCCCCCCCCCCTGGATCCGCACCTAAATATTATACTCGTCAATTATTGCCCCCAGCTTCAGTTCCGGCTTTGGTTACCGCATATTCCGTCCTTAAACGGTACCGCAATATGCATTAAACGTTCTCCGTTTGCCTATATACAGTATACTGTTCCGTATCCCGCATCTCATTTTCAACCGGATATTCTCACCCATTCCTTACCCCAATTATATCAGTCCTTCAAACATCACCCTGTAATCATTCCCCGTGTTTTTCAAGAGATAACGAGCCATTTGGTACATCGCATAATTTTTGTACAGATGGTTCCAAAATGGTTCACCCTTCACGTGTAAGAGCCGCCTTCTTCTCTCCGGATTTACATATATCGCGTTAGTATACTTTGCCCCCGGACATGACCGTATTTACAACCGAAATTTTTTCCATCCGCCAGACGTGTTTTTATATTAAACAACATGGTATTCGTAATTCCCTTATTTGTACTGACTGAATGAGTGTTGTGCAAGCACAAACGTTCTTGAGGCCGATAATTGTTTTTTTTTGTCGGTTAGCCCACCAATTGTACATTTTATAAAATGAGGGTTTTGACGTCACTATCACGTGGATTCCCGGCCATTCACATATTGAGGGTAACGAAATAGCTAATAAACTCGCCAAAGTTGCTGCTGACGGTCAGGGCAAGGCTTACAATATAGCGATCCCCAGTTCTGATTTACGTTCTATAATTCATTCGAAGATACAACATGAATGGCAAGTCACATGGACTAATTATGCAAAAACTCAAGGCCAAACATTATTTTGGGATACAACCGACTATTTTACGTAAACCATGGTTCCAGGGTGGCAAATACACACGTAGACACATCATAACCATAACCCGTCTCTGCTTTAATCATGCATTAACACCGGTTTATTTGTTCCGTATAAAATGACGTGATGATACCTTGTGTTCGTGTATGCAGACGGAGGGTTCTTTAAACAATGTACTATTTCAATGTCGACAATATGACTTTCAACTTGAAATAATGTTGCGAGAGTTATATTCCCTCGGGTATGAGCAGCCGTTAAATTCTGCCACATTAGTCCATAACCCTACGATTCCGCTGGTTAATAGCATAGTATCCTATTTCGATCGGATTAATTTAAAGCTTAAATGTGGTATTCCTTTCACCTGTTCTATATTTGTGACCCGGTCGTGTGTGTATAGTATACGTGCATTAAGTCACCAAGATGGCTCACTTCGGTGTGAAGAGTCAAATAACGTTTGTATCCCAGTCTATCTCCCTGTGTTTTCCTTCTAGTTACGTCATACTATATGTTTGGAATAACCCGTTCCTCACTGGTCTTCAGCCTTTATCTCGGTAGTAGACAGATGTTGGTTTATCAAGCACGTTGTAATTTTATTCCGTCCGCTGTCTGCTCGTGTCGTCATGCAGTCTGCACCATACATCATATACTTCTCCAGTGTACACGCCATGAGGCCCCCCGTCAGGCTTTCTTTAGTTCTTTACAACTTCTAGGATTTCAACATCCCTTAAACCTATCCACTATTTTATATCAACCTTCATTTCCCGTTCTATCTTCCTTGTTAACGTATTTACAGGATTGTTCCATTACCCTTTGATTTCCATCCCTATTGATGTGATTTGGTCACTGTGTATGTCTAGTAGAAAGTCGCTTCAGCGTGAAGATTTGTTTTGTCTGTGTTTCCCTGTTTTAATCCTTGTTTGTATTTTCGTATCTCTCGATTTAGATGCCACTTTCTTTTGTTATTTAATACTCCCACACAATTCGTAAATCCTAACGTAGTAACTGGGTTACGTGCTATGCCGAGTCCAAAAATAGCAACGCAAGAAAGAAAGAAAGAAAGAAAGAAAGAAAGAAAGAAACACTGCACAGCAGCCATTGGGTAAGGAGTGTTTACTGTGCCCATTACCTTTACGTATGTTAATTCATTGCTAAATAACCCTAAAATTCTTGACTTAATTACTTGCATTCCTTTAGCCTACGTTTCCTCTTAACTCCGAAACATGAAAGAAAAATAATTAAACATGAAAACCTATCCCTGACTCCACTGAACAGGCCTGTATTAATGCTCGAAGGTATCAAGTATTTACATGTGTTTTCTTGGTGTTTTGTTGAGACTGCTAGTAAATGCATCTCTGAACATGAAAATGCTTCATGTCCCTATGCAGGATTAAATGTACAGTGGACCACACAATGCAGTCGTCAATCATGTTCGGTGTCAAATTGCAGGTTATGCTACAGATGCGACGGTGTAGTCTTCGATAATAAATATTAAACGTAAGTTGGTTGAAGAAATTTTGAGATTCTTCTAGGATAGGCTACATTGCATCCCTAAATTAGTCAATTCATCGTAGAATTTCAAAGTTCTGGGTTATTTTTGCAAAGGTTTCTGTGATTCATGGAAAATGGAATTTTAAAGGAAACAGTTCATTGATTAAAATATTTCCTATGTAGCAAATGTAATGCATAGTTGTTAAAAAGCAACACTTACTAAATCGATATACTTCCTTATTTCCATTTGCCCATGTTGTTTTGTTCACTTTCATAAAATACTGAAGTGGGAGGGTTACACTGGAAGAGAGCTCATCGCACGATAACATTTTCTTACGTACTGGTAGGCCTACTGAAATTATCCAAAATACATTTTCTAATGATGACAAATAAATTGGGAAATGATGTAGTAAGTTAATAGATTGAACTTGTTTGGAGCTCTCGGGCGTACATTCAAAAATAACCAGCTAGACAAACACAATTCTCTTCAAAAATCAGTAGGCATAATTCAGAGTTAGATTTGTTATTAAGTATTTACAAGAGGGGATCCTGGATGTATGAGTATAACGGAACACGACACCCACTTTTTTCACAAACACAACTCTGTTCAAAAATCAGTAGGCCTAATTCAGAGTTGATTTGTTATTAATTATTTACAAGAGGGGATCCTGGATGTATGCGTATTACGGAACACAACAACCACTTTTGACACCAAATATGTTACATTCTTAAACTTTGCTACCTTCCGGTAGGCAAAGAAACATGCGATGCTTTTCCCAATGCCGTATAAATTACGAAAATGTGTGTTTAAACCCTCATTAAAAATCATTTTCCCACCTACTCCTATCACCTTCCATTACGAGTTCCTCTGTTTACCCTTTAGGCTGTGTTTCTATCTCCCAAAATTTTAATAATGGCACCCCGTCGTGTTCGTTAACCCGCCATTTTGTTCGCTGTCGCGGCCTAGGGTGGGGGCTTAACGAAGAGGAGTGAATCAAAACTTTGTAAAAATTTTCCGAGCATGGTCTCCAAATCAAAACGTCCCTGATTGGCTGAGCACTTATTGGGTCCTTCCCGCCACACAGCCGCAATCAATTCCGCCATTAACCTCAATTTAACATAACCTAAGTTACTTAAATTACAAATAATAATGTTGGTGAAGGGTGGGTGACTTGTGGATTAGATAAGCCATTTTTAGTGTTGCCTTCTATAGATTTGTCGGTGGCATTGTGGTTTTTTGGCAATCTCGTTATCTTGTAGACATTAAGGTAAATACAGTAGTTCTATTTCGGGGGCCTATCACTCAGTAGCGGTTTATAACAACAGTAGCCTTCTATTTGTCTGCACCTTCGCGAAATAGTGGCGGTGGTTTAAGATTATTTTTGACTACCATTATGGGGTTTTAATAGTTTTATAGAGCATTTTTGTTGTCTTGTAGGTATGATTGATTTGGCATGTTAGGCCTGCATATACAGTTCTTTTTTTTCTGGTTTTGGGAATAATGCTCATTACCATTAAGTGCAACCGTGTTGACCGACTGAAAGACATTGAATATTTCGTTTACTAAAAAATATAATGATACATCAACAAGTCATCCTTGTAATCTTTGCAAATAATAAAAATAATTCCCATCCAATATAGGCCTATTGATGTTGAACGGTAGAAAGTTATCAACCTTTATTAAGGCAACACTGAAAAATGTTCATTTTGATCTAGCCTACTTACTCGGAGTCATCTGCATCAATGTCCCTAGAGGTTCAGTTTTTTAAATTCTCCCTTTTCTATGGTCAAATAACACATGGATGTTCCCTATTTTTCTTAAGCGGATTCAATGATCTTATGCTGAACTAATTAAGAATAGGGCATATACCCCAACCCCTTTAAATATGAAGTTGTCAGGATAAAAAACATGTCCATAACCATCAGAAACTTGAGAACACTGAGATCAGGAGAATGTTGATCGACCATGGATGCAAGACCAGAAAGTCTTAAAGAGGAGTGTTTCTTTTAGAGGCTTGGAACATCACGGTCAAGACCCCCGTACTTGGGTGTGTGCTCGATCTGTTTGAAAACCCGTTGACAGATCATGAGTTAATCTGTGGCTGGAATCCACTCCGTCTTTTGCTAAGCTGTGAGTACTGGGCACCATTAGTGTTCTGGGACTACTGTATCAATTTCTGAAAATTCTGTCATAGGCCTATGCATAGACAAGTCGCTGAGATTGTTCTCTGAATGGTGAATACCAGTAGGCTAGCCTACTTAGCTGCCTCCTTCACTAGCATTTCCAGGCACCTGGTTAGTTGGTAAAATGAAATAGAAAAATCACTTGAATGGTTCAAGTTGTCCTTGATTGTCCTCGTGGGACAGTGTACCCCATTCCAGATCTTAGTTCAGAATTAGTTTCCTTGACGGAGTTGGAGAAACAGTCACAATACCTATGGTACTACTAGCTAGACCTAGTATGGTACATGTAGATGGAAGCAATGTGAGACCAACCACTAGGTAGCGTGTGTCCCATTAGTTGGGAGTGTTAGGGAATGGGAGATTGGTTCAACATGTCAGCCTATGTTGTTGTATATCTCATTAATGTATGGGATCTAAAAGTGTATCATAGGAATATTAAAGCAAGCCATAATATATTACCAGTTGGTGAATTGGATACAACAATTCAAAGAAACATTCTGTTAATAATTAGGAAGTGTCGTAGGCAACCAGAGAAGCGACACAAGAAAAACATCCGAGTCATCCAGGCAGTTGTCATCAACTGTATTTCACATAGAGAAGAATGACTAAAATAGTTCCTCATGAAAAGAATAACTGGTCAATGGCTTGAAAGACAGTAGTAAGGACTTACATGCTGTCAGTAAAAGTGGAGTTAAGAAAGATGTCTGGAATATTTAAATCAGTAGTTGATAGCCAGGATTTTTAAAATTACCATAGGTAACTGCACCATAATATGATTAGTAGCCTATGTGCAAGATTTTAAATGGTAGGTTTTTCTGTGAACCAAAAACAGCTCATAACATGGATTATGTTCAGGTTAGGCCTAAAAGTTATTGGGAGGGAGGTTTATTCTACATACCTCTTGCACATAAAATGAGCTTCTGATTAGAGCTCTGTGGGAATGTTTAAATGGATTGACGATACAGGGTTTATCAAGCCACTTTCTATGCATCTTTTAAAAACATTTTAGCAATTCATAAGTTACTGTCATCATTGCTAATGCTGTAATCTGTCATGTTTATTTCTGCAGCATGAGGAATTAGGAAACATTGGTAGGATTGGTATATTGAGTGGAGATATAGTAGGATAAAATGCAACTGTGTCATGGAAACCTAAGATGTATTTTTATTTCTCAACTTTATTTTCTGTAGACTCCAACACAGCCTACCACCAGGGAAAAAAACTTGTTGGTGATGTTTAATGAGAGCAAATCTTGAAACACTGTGATTTAAGTGGTTGGTATCAAAAGCTGTATAGGAAAAATGAAAATGTGAAGTCGCGCCCAAGTTTACGAAGCCTTGCCAGACCCAGCTGAAATTATCTTCGATGGAAATCAAGTCTCAATAGTTAAAACTTTAGGACGACCTTTGACATGAGCACTATAATAGGCCTACATTTAGGATCGACATAGCCTGCAGTAGGTCTTATGCTACTGTATGCACCTGGGCATGTTTAAAAAAAAAACTCAGCCTGCAGGTAAGGTTGTATATTACTGTAAATATATCTCAAGCAAATCCAAGAAGTTACCAGACTGAGAAACTACATATCAATATTTAAAAAAAAGGTGGGGGGTGGTGCAAACTGCACTTTTAATCCTTGCTTCATTAGTTAAGCCATAATATTTGTACATAAATACAGTAAGGACTTCACATTACAAACGGCCACTTAAATTATATGCCTTAGGCATAACCTACAAATTACATGTCATGAAATTGGTAAATATATTCAGACAGCAACATCAATACGCAATGGTCAATAATGTAGTTTTATAGTGCACAAAAGGTTATTGTACTGAATGTATTTCGAACTGATGAATAAAACTGGTGGGAACGACAGCCAATTGATTTACATCCAAAGTACCGGTAGTGGAAACTTTCAGTTTATTTTCACAAATTTTGATGAACAGTGTCACGCTGCAATTTAAATATAAACGTGCATACACTTCCTCATCAATAAGTGATTTGCACTTCATACTGTCATGAACTGGAATAGATTTCTAGCAATTTAATTGATGTAGAAATCTATTCCTCTCGCCGCCATGTTGGTGATAATTGTAAACAAACCAGCGGGCATCCAATGGCTGGTAATAATTGCCAGCCAATAACAAGCCAGGATGACGCGGATCATAATTCGCGTTTCACTCTCATTGCGTTTTAACTTGAGGTGATGAATCAGCTGTTCGTTAACGCCACGGTGTGCCATTATTAAAATTTTGGGAGATAGAAACACACACTTAGTCAGCTGTTCGAGATGTTGGTTTCACGTCACAGTACAGGCGCCGTGTGGCAATGCGCACTCTATTGTATTTATGCTCGAAGCTTTGGAATGACGATGGTGCAGTAATACCCCGTTTAGATGTCCCGGTTGCAATCGCAATCAGGCGCCGATCCGGATTAAGTGTGGACGTCTAAACGCAACAGGATAACATTATCGCGATCAACTTTCCATCCAACAGGATCAGCCCGATCCCGTTCCCACAACGAGATAATCGCGTTCGTGGCCATTGCGATCGTTGGTGCCTGCTGTGTGAGTGAAGTAGGCAGTGGAAATGATGGTCATTTTGTATTATCTTGTGTTTTGAAAGCGAGAAGTACGTAAAGTTGGCCATGATGGTTGTTTTTATGTTGGTTGATATCCGATTTATGAACATTGAGAGACATGAAATGATGAATGGAGACAAACAAACCAGTGTTTAAACGCTGAAATAAATATTAGCGTTGGGGAAAGTCGATGAAGACGATTAATAAAGACATAAATTTATTGTCATAGACATAGAAGGGATTCCGATAGGGCCAAATGACTCTGGACGAACAAAGAAATATGTATGCAATAATATCCTAGACCTGTGAATAAATATTTCAAAATATTTTTATTTCCACACCAAGAGTAGGCCTTGCCTACACGTCTCGTAAGGATTTGTATATATTTAAGAATATACATTAGCAGGTTGAATTATGTATAAAGAATAACTGAAATACTTCAAAACTGGAGGAAACAAACTACTGTAAATTTCTGTTATAACACTTGGTATACAAAAGTAGGCAGACTTTAGCGATTCCATGCTGTTTTACTCGATTAACCTGTTGTTTCATGATGGGACGTCTAAACACGCACCAATGACAAATGTCGTTGATCGCGATTGGACATTATCCAGATCAGAGATAATCGGGATCGCGACCGAGACGTCTAAATGGGGTATAGCAACGGTAGGAGATGTGTAGTACTGATAAATTTAGATGTTCTTCTTCCTCTTCTTCTACTTGTAGAGAGGTTTTGGGCGTAGCGAACTCGTTACCCAGTCGCAAATCCGAAGTGTGTCAAAAGATTGCCAATTTATCTAGCAAGGGGAAATAAAGGAACAGGAATGTTTCGTAGAAGAGGAGTGTAAACTTCTCTCACACAGGCACGACCTTCGTTTCTTCCGTCTTGTTTGTAAACAATCGCTGCTCGTTCCTCCCAGCGCACATCGTAGCCACGTTGCTTTGAGTGTGGATTCTCACAGTTCGCACATATTTTTATGAACATCATTTCTGTTCTGCTCCCACGGTTCCCTTTTAGAGTACAGCTTGAGATTCGCAATATTGAAGACTGATTTGGTTCCTGAACTTACTTCTTCAATTCTGTACGCATTGTTTCCCAGATTTTAAACAATACGGAACTGGCCAACTTATTTTGGACTGAATTTTGCGAATACCTTGTTCGAAGGGCCAGAAATAGTTTTTTAAACAAGTACCAATTCCCCTTCCACTAGATCTCGGTGGAACTTATTGCCTCTTACACGGCGCAAACGCCGATCCGCCTGACTCCTCACGTATTCCGCTGCAAATTGCACTCGCCGATCGTGCGCTAACGGTGGATCCTTCGGACAATTGATGATGTTCCATGATCTTTCTGGATGCCTGTTATGATGGACTACCAAAGGTATCTGTCCCGTGGATTCATGCTTAGTGGTGTTCATGTAAATCTCAATGTCGCCAACTTTGTCCACCCACTTGTGATGTTCATTGGGGATCAATATGCGATAAAATTTAGCTACATAGCGGATCGCTCTCTTGTTAGGGTTAGCTTGAGCGTGGCGAATACTAGATAAAATATGCTTTATTCTCAATTCATCAATTCCTTTCTTGAATACAGAACTGGTAAAATAACTCCCATGATCCGATAGTATGAATTCAGATTTTCCAAGGGTCGGTATCACTTTATTCTTGATCCTACTCAGTACTTGCTTTGACGTGGTCTTCTGAATAGGGCAAAGTACTACAAATTTCGAGAATACATCAATACACACCAACAGATGTCGACAACCACGCCTTCCTTTGGGGAGGGGCCCAAAACAGTCCAGTGCCAGTAATTCGCACGGTTTTTGCGGTAGGAAAGGTGTCGGATATTGCGTCATGAGGTAATTATTAGGCTTAGTACGCTGGCATGCGTCACTAGTCTTAATTACCTCAACAATAGTGGATCTCATTCTTGGCCACGTGAATGTTTCAGCAATGGTAGCCTCCGTTTTGTCAATACCAATATGAGCTAGGCTTTCATGGGCATGCCATGTTAGTCCTCTCTGTAGCGAAGCTGGTAAGAGTATTCTAAATCTCGTGTGCTCATCATCCACAAACTTGTGTAAAAGATCATTAAAATAATGGTATTTCGCTTCCTTCGATCTCGCCTCTCGATGTTTAAGTGTCCCCGGTCGTATCTCCTTGTTGAAATAGCTGATCATCATCTTCATCCATGGTTCACGCTCTTGCCCCTGTTGAATGTTCTTCAGTTGATCCAGAAACTCTTGATCCTTGGCCGTCAGTTCCAAATGCTTCACCTCTACTGCCATCTCGTTATCCTCCTCAAGATTTCTACTTAATGCGTCCGGAATTACGTTCATTTTCCCAGGACAGTGTTCAAATATAGAATTGTTGGATGTAAATTGTCCAACGAGTCACTCTTTCACTGACCATCGCTGTTTTAAAAAGAAATGTCAGCTCTTTGTGGTCGGTTCTGACAACAATGGGATAGCCAAAAACAATCTTCCTCCATTGTTTTAGAGCATAGAGTATAGCTAATAATTTCAGCTCGGTAACTGTATAGTTTCTCTCATGTTTGCGCATTTTGCGACTTGTAAATGCCAAATATGAACATTTGTTGGGCTCAGCAGTGTCCTCTTGATATTCCAATTAAAGATGCATCTGCTTGTACTACAAATTTCTTCCCAAAGTCAGGATATTCAAGTTTTACACAATTTTCCAGGAGTTCCTTTGTAGCTCTAAAGGACCTGTCGCACTTCTCGTTCCACGACCAACGATTACTTTTCTTCAACATATCCTGCATAGGTGCTACTGTCTCCGTAAAACCCGGACAGTTCTCCTTGAAAAAGCCAGTTACTTCCAAGAACGCTCAGACATGTTTCACCCTTGTCGGCGTAGGAAACTTCTTGATCGCCTCGATCTTCGCTGGGTTTGGCCTTACTCCTTCGTGATCAATGATATGCCCCAAATACAGCATTTCGCTCTGGAAAAAGTGCGATTTCTGTAGATTAATTTTGAAATTCATTGTTCTCAGGTTGTCCAAAAGTTTATTCTAGTTTTCTAGATGTTCTTCCAAAATTTCAGACGCTAACAGAATGTCGTCCACGTATCTTACTGTAAATTTGTTCACTTCTCCGTTTAAGTTTCGATTGAGGGCTCTTATAAGTACACAACGCGCTGTTTTCACACCAAATGGGAGACGGGTCCAGATATATGTTTGATTGTCGAATAAAAATCCTGTTAGTAACTGTGATTTTTCCTCAAGTTCAAGGTGGTGAAAGCTATTTGTGAGATCTATGCTCGAATAAATCTTCTTCCCTAGGAATCCTTTCAAGACGTCTCTTATGAGTGGCGCTTTATCAAGTTCGGGCAGAAGCTTGCTATTTAAACATCTCGCGTCTAGGCACAGTCTAATAGACCCATTTGGCTTAGCTACTGCCAAATTACCATTTAGATACGGTGTCTGTGATTTTTTTAATCATCCCAGCGTTAAGTAAATTATCAATGATGTCCTTCACCTGAGAATGATATTTCTCCGGGTTTGGGTATAGTTTACTCTTAAATGGAGTCCAGTCATCCACTTGCATAGCATATTCGAAGTTGTGAATTTTCCCAGGAATAGTATCAAAGACTTCCATATGACATCTTAAAATTTCTTCCAATCTTCTTTTGTCAGCGTCCCCTGATTTTGCTTCGGCCAGCCGCTCCTGAATTAATGTTTCAAATTTAGACGTGCTATTTTCTTCTTCCGCTAATAACGTCCAGAATTCGCGAGACTCGCCCTGGTCTCCAATTTCCACTACGGCAGTGTCAACAATCTCTTCCGTCAGCTCGCATACTTCTTCCGTGACGTCATCTACTACTGTTTCCAACATCCAAGTACCTGCCTCACGCGCATGTGTCACCTCATCCATATTTAGTCCCACATGGCTTAACTCTTCTAGCTGTTTAAAGCTAACCGTATTATTATGTAAATCGATAACGGCATGGTAGTCACATATGTAGTTTGCTCCAAGAATAACATTGAAACTCATTTTGGCCATCACAATAAAATTTTCTGCAAATGTGTGGTTCAAAATGTCTAATTCCAGGTAAGCCTGATGTTTACATACTACTGTTCTTTCGGGAATCTCACCTCTTACTTTGATTTGTGGTACCGGGATTAAAGGAACGTTATGATTCTTTTTCTGCTCCTTAATTAGTGCTTCATAAACTAAGCTATCCTGCGAGCCCGTGTCCAGAAGGCAACGCACTCTCAAGCCTCTAATTCTGGCATGTATCACAGTTAACTGCCTTATAGTGTCATTCTGCGGCTTCTCAATCTCCTCCAAACAGTCATCCGGGAAAGCTATCCATTCTTCGATGTGTGCTACTATACGGTCATCAGCCACACCCTGATTCAGGCTATCTCCTAGTTCGATAATTGGTTTTATTTTCGCGTTAAATTCGCCCTTCGAATTTCTCCTGCTACCCAGTTTCTCCTGCTATCGGATTAGGCTTTCAGCTCCCTCCTCTAGTTGGTGATCGGGATTTTTCCTGTTATTGATTGCTCTGCCCCATTTCTCCCGCTCTGTTTCCTCGTTAGCGTGCATCTCTTGTAGATACCCTGCGATTCAGCGTGCCGATCGTTCCAGTTTTTACGGTAATCCCTTGGTTCCTCTTCCGCGTTATCCCGTCTGTCCTTCCAGAATTGCGTGTTACCATTCCTTTGGCATAGCCGCTCTTGCATCGATTTCCGCGCCAATTTGTGTAACTTCTCTGGTACTGTCGCTTATTATTATTATTATTATTATTATAATTCCTATTATTATTGTTGTTATATCTGTTATCATAACGCTCTCTGTTATCCACATAATCCTGCCTTCTCGGGGTTACGTGCGTGTTGGTTGATTGCGAATTAGAATTCAGATTATTCTGACCTCTGACTATTTCTGCGGTGTTTACATGTTCCACCTGCCTTTGCCTTCCCTGAGTGGTAACCATACTAGTTTCGTCCAAATATCTTAGAATTTCCTCTGCTTGGACCGCTGTCTGCACTTTTGCCGCTACTAAAACTGCTGAATATTCATCGGCAGTTGCTTGCCTATTGTTAATATAAGATTTTCCTCAGATGGAGGTTCATCTAGGTCTTTCAATCTCAGCATTTGCTGGGAAAAGAATTCGGAGTACTTGGTAGGGTGTGTACTATGGTATTTGCGTGAATAATAAGTCCATTCTAAGGCTCTGTTGAAACGACGGACTCCAGAACTTCTTTAAAAACGTTTCTTTAAACTTTTCCATATTCTCGAAGGTATATTTAAAGCATTGAAACCAGGCAAGGCTATTTCCACTCACAAACTTTTCTACCATCCTGAGTTGCTTACTAGGGTTTGTCTTCCAGTCATTAAAATAGTCTTCAAGCTCGCACAAAAAGGCTTTTGGGGTTGTCCCTGCACTGTCAATGAATTTTCCGGGTTTGAAGTCGTTTCCTCTGATCTCCTGTATTATTTGTGCTGTCCCTACGTTATGTTGCGGTGTAGATGCTTCGCCCCTGTAACCCTGGAATGCCTCCGTGTTACATCCTGTTAATGAGCTCTGACCAGTGCTCGTACCGCCTGCTGGGTTTAATCGCCCCTTGCTTCCTATACTACTCGGGTTTTCCTCTGTCCGCTCAGCCAAAAATAACGTAGCATGTTTCATAGATCTTAATTCATTTTTAATAATTTTGTCTTCGTGATCTTTTGAATTTTGCTTTCAGGTCCTCTTCTAGCGCTAAGATCCGCGAATAGTTATATCCATGTCTTTTAATGATAGTTAATCTTTCTTCTTTACTTTCCTCATTTCCCTGTTTCCGGTCCTTTCCAATTTTATCTTTCAGCGAGTTTATTTTCTCCTCGTTCTCCTGATTCTCGTTCTGGCCTGCTTCTATTATTTTCAAATGTTCTTCTAACTGTGTCTTGTTCTCCTCCATACTTTTCTTAATTAAGTCTTGGTCTGCTTCAAGTTGTTCCCACCTATCATTTGATTGTATTTCTAAGCGGTCCATTTTTAATAAGCCTCAATACGTTGCTATCTACAGACTATTTGCTCTCGGATGTTATTCGTCTTCGCATCTATATTATTCAATCTCCCCTGTAGTTCATCCTGTGCTACTTTTACCTCTGCTGTGTTACTACTACAACCATGCTCGATCTGCTCTAGTTTTGCCGAAACCATCTCGTCCACCTCAATTTCCGGTGGAATTTATTTAACTGTTCCTGTGTGCTGTCCTTAATTTCTGCCGTGATTTTACTTAACTGTTCATTTTGAGCTGCCGCCTGCTCCTCAATCTTACTATTTATTTCAGCTTTTAATGCCGATAATTGTTCATTAGTGTTTTCCCGCTGCGCGTGTAATTGTTCTGTAATATTACTGTTTATTTCAGCTTTTAATACTGACAATTGTTCTTTATGACTATTACTTTGAGCTAATCCTTGCTCCGCAATCTGAGTGTTTATTTAAGCTTTTAATACTGACAATTGTTCATTATTTCTCTCGCTCATTTCCATCAGCTATTCCCTAGTTTTTGCCGAAGCAAGTTCGATCAATGCACTGATCTCCTCAATGGTTGCCATTGCAAACAAATACACACGCTAGAGAATAAGGGGTCATGGAATTTGACGACGTCAGCTGCATACACATACACATGTTTTTGACATTTACTGTTTACATACTCATTTCATTTACTTTTACGTTAAAATATCCCTGCCAACTATGCATCATTGAGTATTTAGATTTTACAATTTAATTCACCCCTTTTGATCTGTTAATTAAATTCCTAACCTGACTGATTTTACAAACAATATTTGAAATAACCAAATGTTAATCAAAATTTTAAGGCACCACCTTCCTGTTATTTAAATATTTTGAGTTCATTTATTCGACTCAATTTCTAATTTATTTCAAAGTGGGCGCCAGAAACACGTCACAAAATCAATAGCAATATCAAATCTATGTGTTTCACATTTATCTACCTTTAAGTGAACTCATTTACTTTACATGACAACAATCTTAGCGGAAAGACTTCGCTTCCATTTACTGAATTTACCTTTTAACCCACGTTGCCTGTCATAATTTACAACAATATGACTATAAAGGAACCAAAAGCAACAAAACCCCACGTTGGGCCCATTTTACTCCTATGGACCCTTGTAAAGAAGCGTAATGAGACTCAGTTTCGGGGAAGTGTACGGTCCATACGGCCGTTGCTTAAATTTTTCTTCTATAATTACAAGGTACTGTACCCGAAATCACTTACCAATACCTGGTGAAACCCTCGATGACAACTGGATCGTAGAACCTGAAAATACCTGGCTAAAGAACCCCCAAGTCCTACCACCAAGTAAAGGATTAATAGGGTAACTAGTCTTCCTAACAGGTTGTCTTAAGTATGACCATGGCGTTAAAAGGAAATTACTAGCTCAAGAACACGAATTACTTCTCAAAAGAGAGCTATCTCAAAGGGTGGTATACCCTGGAAATACCAAGCGATGGCCTTCTTAACACGACCTTCCATCACTTCGTTAAAATATCACGCAACGAATTTAAAAAACGGGAAAACAAACTTTATTCAAAAAAGGACATGACAACGATAAAAAGAAAAATATCTGTCGTCAAAACGACCAAAGTAACAGTAACAAAAACTGTCACATGAAAAAACCATGAGTGGATAATGACCATCACCTTCTCGCTGGGTGATCATAAAAACATAACATGCAATGTATTTACAAAAATCTTAAAGAGTCAATCTCAGAATTATATTATGGAATTCAAATAATAGAATGGACGACGAATAAACATGAATTAAATGTATCGTCTTAAACGATTCCCTGATGCTGTAGCATTCGTTAAATATTATGTACAATAATTTTACAAGAATTTATACAGGAATGTGTCTTTAGACACTCAAATTTGGTCTCATAGATGACCTGGATCATATCATTCGCGTTTATATTGATTCATGGAAAAATACTTTTTAATCTGGGTTATATTCCACCAAGCGATCAAGCTAAGTGAAATATTAATCATTAGCGTTTATGTTTCTTGTATATAAAGTTACTGGATCGTACAATTTGGTAGAGGCTTCGATCATCGGCTGTGATAATATCTTCAATAGCATAAACAGATTATCCAAGCGTTGCTCAGGAGTAGGTGAAGAAAAGCATGCAGGCCTGGTCTAGCAAAGATAAACAGCTGCCAATGTCTCAACAGACATGAAAATACAGAAAAACCCACCTAGGTTTACACTACACCAAACACGGGTGTTAGACTACTCGAAGTCTGATAAAGATTGGCACTCACTGGCTCACAAGCTCTTACTGGCTCAATCTATAATAACAAATTGCTTCAACAAGCATAAAAATCACAAAAACACAGCATAATCCCGAATATGCATTCGAATATCAAAAATAGGTTCCTACAACCTTCAAAAAACTCGTCACCAAATCTAATTACTATCACAGAAACCTACAATCATGCTTAAAATACACAACTAACCTAAAGCACGTTGTTCAAAGAAATGTAATTAAAGTATTTCACTAGCCAAAACAAATATTGCCTCACAATAGTGTACATCAAGTATACTGCTTATATTTCTTGGCTTAAAGTCAATCTCCCCTGGGAATAATTCAATCAAAAATCTGGATGGTGTTCAAAAAATACCGTACTCATATCACACACACTATTGCACTAAATGTAATCATTTACGTTACGTTTCATAGAAAATACATGTCTCAACATGATACAAAAGGTTAAACTGCTCTCAAATTAATGCCTAATAGAAGGTTAAAATGATCCTTCCCTAAATAAGGATAGCCTCTAATTTCAGTGAATTCAGAAATATTAATGGATAAGACCTACACCATGAAAGCAAGTTAACTTCGCTGGTTAATCCAATGACAATCATTAGGCAAATCCACCAATAGATCCTCATGCACAAAAGCTACGTGCTTTCCAAGAAAATAATCCAGAAAAGTGGATCAAAACTATCAAGGCATTGAACACCAAGAAAAACTTCCCAAGTTTCAAATCGATGCGAGGAAACGACCAAGTTCCTAACTCAAAACCTAAATCAAAGGAGTACATGAAAACATGTACTAGCCGCAAGAAGAACAGTGTCCCAAACACTGTTAAACGGAGATGCGATTAAAGCTATACTTATATAAACATCTGGAGATCTTCTCCTATTCACGGTCTTCTCGGCAATAAAAATACGCACATCAAATTAAATGACTATACTTAATTTACTAATTAAATATCAAATCTATAAATACCCAGGGGATGAATTCATTAAGTGAACAATAATCCCGGATATACAGCAAGTCAGTTTCGTTAGAAACATCGAACATAAACTTGTACATATCCATTTAATCTACTAAAGAAAAATTATGACAATTGTGATTGCTAACAAATGCCTCCACTAAGCTACGACAAATGAGATGCTGGTCCCATGCCAATCGTTGTCTCTTGAAGCGTCGTAAAAAGGATATAAGTATCTGACTAGCCTCCATGCTAAAGTCTGATAAATCATACTTCCTCCTTGGGTCTGGAACTCGAACCCGGAAACGCACCGCACTCGAACAGCTGTCGGATGGCACCTCGTTCCCTCATCGTTCACGCCAAGAATTTCCTTACACGCTCGCGAAACCGCACTGTCCCAAACATAGTCCGTCATCATGTCATCGCTCGCAATAGCTTTCGCTAAGAACCACTGGTGTACTTCGAAAGAATGCTCCTTTCCTTACAGGAAAATACAGTTCGTGGGTTGTATGCATCTCGCTCATGCTTCTCACACGCAGTTACCCCATATCATCTTAGCCTGCCATTCTGGGAACTATAGAAATAAAGTGAATGTTCCCCGCTGACATCTCGAATGAAAATATGCCTTTAAATATCTGCATAATGCAATGTATACCAAGTCTTGATGCTGGCATGTACTACGAGTATAATCGAGAATGCACGTTACTAAGTCACGTGGAAGATTCCACACTAGAATCTTATAATGATGGCTTGAATCATGGACACCGCTGGACATGTAAAAATCAGTCCGCGTTCCAACTATGAACTGTTATGTCTCTCCCAATTCGACACTCTGCACATGGATTGAACTGAAAGCTTTAACTCCACTGCTATAAGGCAACTGCGTTTCATAATATCACACGGTACACGTTCACTCGTGAAAGCACAATACTGTGATCGGTGAAAATACACTTCGTTGCGCAATCGGGCCGAGCCGGGTAGAATTGCTGGCCGACTGTACACGCTGCCGTTTCACAAGGCCTGGAGCTCGCGAATCGCTTACCAGCCAAGTTCCGTAATACAAACGTATGACAAGCGTGAGTAGAGTGAGTTTCTCCTGCTGGCTGCACATCGGCGAGGGAAGCTACCCCCTCTCTCTTCCTAGATATATATGTCGATATGTCAATATATCGTTTGTACCTTTGATTAAATACATGTTATTTCTGCGTTTCACCTGCTAGGTTTCATTTCACATGTATAATAGCCTTCTGCTATGGCAATACACGTTCTACAGTCCTCATAATATCTTTAATAACTCTTGATTTCCTTCATATCATTAAAAACAATTATCTAGTTGGGGTCGATGCGCGACATTACGTCATCTATGGATTTATTGATTGGCTGGGTTTCGTGTCGTCCATTCGGAAATCCTCGTGGCCTCCCACCTGTAACCGAATGACACTTCTTACAATCTTTCCGCTGCAAAGCATGACTTGTCTTGTGAGTTCAACTACGTCACGCCACCTGACGTAACTATTTACAATATCTGGACTAAAAAACTTACGAAAAAAACGGTACAGTACCACAGGGTAAATACAAATAAACAGAAAGAAACGGTGAAGCCAGATTTTATCTAAACAAATTTAATAACAGATCAATCACAAAATAATCACAAAAATACACAAAAATCCCGTAATTGACACCCTCAATCAATCAATTAATTATTTAAAAATATCTCCCCTAGAGATATGCAAAACTCAGGACATGATATCTGGTCCTGTCATACTTCAAGCACATGTCTATTGGTAAGTGACGATGCTGCATGGAGAATAAAATAAATACTGATACGAGATTCGCTACCATAAAGCACAGCCGTCAAGTCGCGAATCCGTATTCTGCTATGATAAACTGGCTTCTGGGGAACAGAACCAAAACTAACAAATGTAAATGCCGACACTCGCTACACTGAATTAATTACAACAACAGACTTCCGCTTTGAAATCTTTCAATTAAATATGTGCCAAAGCACACGCAAATGCCCCAACCAGGTCTTAACACAAACATAAACAATGTCGATGCACGTGATCACACTACAAGGAAATAAACAAACACAGATGGCCGCATGTCACCTTAAAAATGACAACGCACCAGGCGTTACAAAATCAAAACAAGCTAACTGAATTCTAAATATCGATCTACCCAGCGTCAATTATTTACATCATCAGGATATTCATTTTACATGGACTTACAGTTTCCGCGTGAAGAGCTTCCTTTTAAAATCACGAACATGACATAACTAAACCGGTGCTATCTATTTTTAACATCTAGGCCTCGGACTGAGCCGACCTCAACCTAATTAGTCAAGCAATTTCAGATCTGCTTGCTTAATGTGGATACTCGCCGCACCTGTCATTAAACCCAGTGTGTACAAAATAACTCAAGTTTGCTCTCGGGCAACTCAAGAACGAAGATTCATCACGTACATCAACAATTAATATGTGTGTCACCAAATATACAAATTGTCCCCAATAATTCACACGGAATTATGAGACGTGTCGGGTCGAAACAGTGCCTCCTCGCAATACCAACTGTCGCCCACTAAGCTTCTGTCAGGAACTGTCGCAATGCCAACTTCCGCGCGCTATTAAAATCACACATGAATGGACACATCAACACACAACACAAAACACACACTGTGGGCAATGACTCACCTGTAAGAAAACACAAATACCAAATCCACGCACGTTAGCGCAGCAGACCCAAGACGTACCATAAGGAATCAAAATATTCTAAATAAAATCGTTTACTTGACAAACTAGAGAACAGACGGTTCTCCTCAATTAGCTGCGACAAGGCGCAATAAAACGACCTGTTAAATTATCTCGCAACAAATCAAAATCGAACGTGTCGTCGTCGTCCCCCCCCCCCCCGTTTCTGATATTTACTTTAGTTCTAATAAAGTTTCACTTGTCACTGAATCCGTAATTCATGGTTTCGCAAATAAACAATCACTCCCAAGTACACGCAATACATGGAATTAAATTACACTGACAAAATAGTAGCCACGATACATTGCTATTTAATTATGAGTGTTGGATACGCAAACAAAATCCTAAAATTACAACAAGAAATACATACTGTTCCCACACCAATCCATCTAAGACTAATTATATAATCAATTGTTTTGTACTTATTCCTTCTGGAACAACACCTCAGCGGACGTCGTCTTCTACGTCCCCACCTGGTCCCTTACTCAGACATGAGCTTCGTCTCGAATATGCATATGGTCACCATCCCTGTCGTTGACCAATTTCCAGACATCTTGCAGTTTATTAAAGATGAAAACAATGTTCAAATAATATTGTACAAATACTAACAAAACCTACTAAAATTGCTGATTGAGTTACTTTTTTCGCTCAAATAGTCCTAAGCAATTTAAGCAGAAGAACTTGCCCTAATTATGTATAATAATCTACATTCACACGCACACTTGCACTCGTAGAAAATCATGTTACAAAAATCTTAAAGTGTTTTAAATAGTTAATGCTGCAAGACAAACGTCTAAGTTCAAATAATTAACCAACTCTGCAAAATCACAATGTTCTGAATAACGTACTCGTCTCTCACCAAGACTGAAATAATTACGACGTAGCCTCCTCGAAGACCCAAAGAATAGAACGTGGCCTCTCCTCACAGAGCCATCAAAATAGTACGCGGTCTCTCCTCACAGAGCCATCAAAATAGTACCCATTGGCTTGATCAGACGCCTATCGTATACAAAACTAGAGCAGTTGTAGTAGTGGGGACAAATAATTTTCAAATAAATCGAAGAATTGTAGCTACAGGCTTGGAACTTCTATCATTCTTCATCATTTTCCGAGCATGTCGCAGACCAGGCGCGCGGAACTCATTTTGATTGTGGATTAATCAGATATCAATTTCCCGCTCGAATTAGCATCAATCCAGATTCTCGGGCTTTAGCGCGTCATGTCATTCGATTCGTCAATTCAATTTTCAGTCATTGCTGCGATCTCTGTGACTCCTCCTCCGTGACGGCACGAATCGTCCTCCTTCTCACTCACACACCCTCGGCCCTCTCTGTTTCACCCTGCCACACAAAGGGTACTGGCCTTCAACGTCATCACCCAAGCCAAGCGACCTCTTGGTGCGTTGACCTATATTCCAGGAACTCGCCAAGAATAAACTCCCTTGTTCAGCCAGGCTTGTGTCGACATCCTCCCTGTATGTAACTTGGTCCAATATTTCGACACCCAGGCATTAAATTCAGCCTGCCACAATGATCCTTTATACAGCATGAAATAAAATATGAATAATTATTATACGGGACATAACTTCTTTACCCTTAATTGGTATATCCTTGTTCCATTCTAGTCCCCATACCTGTTGGTAGAAAGCACTCCCGAGTTGTATTCTTCTGCTAATTTCCAAATCTAGTCTTCCATCTTCAGTCAGTTCACTTCCCAAGTATTTGAAGTGTTTCACCACTTCCAATTCCTTATCTCCGACTTTGATTACTCCTTTCCTTCTTTCTTATCTCTATTAATCACCCCTGCTTTACTCTTCTCCACATTTATCTTCAATGCCCATTGCTCAATCTTTTCATTTCTTACGTCTAACTGTTCTTCTACCTCCATCTCATCCTCGCCCCAGATTACAACATCGTCTGCAAACATTACCTTCATCTTTGCCCTACTATAGTATTTCATTGCTGCCTTCATGGTGTCATCCATCACCATTGAGAACAATTAGGGTGACAACACACTTCCTTGCTTTAGTCCAGTGTCAATTTTAAACCATTCTGATGTCCAGACTCTAGTCTTCACACTACTGTAGCAATCCTAGCACATTCCATTTATCATGTCTCTCAATTTCTTGCATATCCCTGTATTTGTTGAGCTTTCCCAAACGTTTGTTCAAGGGATGCTATCATAGGCCTTTTCTAGATCAATAAAAGTCATTACTATATCCTTCCCTATCCTTTTCAATGTTCTGTCTCAAAATGAAAATGGGTTCCACTGTTGACCTGCCTCTTCTAAATCCAAACTGCTCCTCCTCTATTTGGCTTTTTACCTTTACTCAAATTCTTTTTTCTAGGATTGATTTCATTACTTTGGCAATATGCGAGATGATGGTGATTCCTCGGTTGTTACCACACACCTTCATGTCTCCTTTCTTGAATATTGGCAATATTATTCCCCTTTTCCAGTATTCAGGAACTTTCTTCTCTCTCCACACACACATGAGAAGCCTCATTGTTTTGGCAACAGAGATTAAAATTGCATGTTCTTCTAAGATCATATTAAAATGAGAAGTACAGCATTAAGGTTCATGTAAATCTACTTTCTATAGCTTCTTTGAACTTTGATATCAAATAGAAATGATAAGTTTTTTGTAATTTTAAGTCCATATTTAATTCCATATTTCAATAAAAATAACTATATATATATGTACATATTTCATGAATTATTATTAAATATAAATCCGTTCCCTGATGATCAAATATGTAACAATAAAATGTAATAAGGCCAGTACCAGCGCGATTCCCGGCTCCGTCAGGGTTTTTAGAAACGACGTGAGGGCTGGAAGGGGTGCACACAGCCTCATGAGGACAATTGATTAGCTGTCTGACAGTGAGGCAGTGCCCTGGTCACGAAAACCAAGATTAACGGCCGAGGGTACCCAATGCGCTGATCTTGCATCACCCCAATATCTGCAGGCCAAATGGCCCGTCGCTTGGTAGTCCTAGGCCCTTCGTGGGACTGACAGAACTGTATTATTTTGTAACATTTGTGAGGAACCTGTAACGGCAGACTTGCGTTCGCAATTTGCGCAGCAAAACGTGAAATGTGCATCGTTAAAGAAGCAACGCAACGTTTGGTTCCCAAACTGCAAGACTTGAGACCTGGTCCAGCAAACAGTCAGTTCTAACAAGATATTTGTCATGCATTTCTTGCGGCTGATATACCTCTAAATAAATTGCAGCATCCAGTACTACATCTTATGTTAGAAATGTACGTCGAACATCCTCTCCCTGTCGAGTCAAAACTGCGTAAGAACTATTACTCTGACACAGTTCACTGTTAAGTGGTAATATTTGTATTGTGGACTGGATTATTCAAGCAGCTGAACGTTTCAACTATTTTTTGAGTAACTTCTTCTTCTTCTTCTCCTCCTCCTTCTTCTTTCTAGCATTAATCCCTTGCGGGGTCCACTATTTTGCTATACCTCCTCCACTTCTTACTGTCGTTGACATTTTCTGGTGTTAGACCAACAGCGTACATGTCAGCCCTGATGTTGTCAGTCCACCTCTTTGCAGGTCTTCCAAGTGATCTTGTTCCACCTGGGTTGATGTGCAGTGCTGTTTTTGCAACTGAATTGTTCTGTCTTCTCCTGACGTGACCGTACCAGCGTAGACGAACCTCCCTCACCTTCTCCACAATTGGTGCAATACCAAATCTTCGCCGGACGTCTGTGCTCCTTGCGTGGTCACATCGGGTCAGCCCCATGTATGCCAAATTTGCTCGTGTTGTTTGGCCATAGTGCGACATTCGACCCATAGATTTCTGCTGGGTGTACCACAGACTTATAGACCTTTGCCTTTAAATGCAGAGGCATCTTTTTTTATCACAGAGAACTCCAGTGACTTGTCTCCACTTGAGCCAGGCTGCGTTTACCCTCATCCGATTATCAGGAGTTGCGTCACAATTTTGAAGTGACAATGGACCCTAAGTACTTAAAATGCATGGTCTTCTGCAGATTTTCTGTGCTGATACTGATGGTACCTCTGGTTTGGGGGCCACATTCCAGGTATTCTGGATTATGAGGTGTAGGCCATTTTCAGCTAGTCTGTCGTTCCACGTTTGAACCCGGTGCTGGAGTTCAGGGCGGGTTTCTTGGGAAAGTACCGGTACTACATCATCCGCATAGAGAATGGCCCAGGGATGTGAGGTCTGTATGTCTGTCGTTGCTTTATCCATGAAGAGGATGAATAACAGTGGTGATAGAGCAGAACCCTGATGAACACCCACAGTGATTTCAAAAGGAGGGGAGACTCCAGATGAACTCCGAACTACACTAGTGGCATTGCGATACAGAAGTTGCACCCAGCTTACATATTCCCCAGGGACCCCATGACAACGAAGAGCTCCCCAAATAAGATCGTGAGGGATACGGTCAAAAGCTTTCTCTAAATCGAGAAATACCAGGTGTACACTTCGCTGCCTCTCTCTGTGTTTTCCCATTAAAAGGCGCGTGGCATGGACAGCATCGATGGTACTGCATCCTTTAACAAACCCACACTGGTTTGGTTTTACAGTGATAATATTTCTGAGTCTACAATCAAGCACGTATGACAGAGGTGTCGAATAGGGCGATAAGTTGAGAAGTCACCCACATCACCTTTCCCCTTCCAGATTGCAACTGTTATGCTAGTTGTCCATGCATGGGGAAGTTGGTTCTCAGCAATGATCTGGTTAAAGAGTGTGGCAAGGATTTCTGAGGCAGGCTTTCCTTGCATTTTCCATATTTCCGTCGGTACGTCATCTGGGCCAGTTGCTTTCCCACTCTTCATCTTGCTAATGGTAAGCATTACTTCCTCTGATGTAATTGAAGGAACGGATCCTAAGTTAGGATCAGGACTTGCAATTGGTGGGTGTGGAAATTCTTCGCTGCCGATGCCAAAAAGTAGTCTGCCCAACGTTGGAGGATAGATTGCTGTTCTCGTAGTAGCTTAGCGTTCGCATCCTTGATATGTATGACATGTCCAATGTCCTAAGTTGAACGGTTACGGGACTTAGCAAGACGATAGACATTGTTTTCTCCTGATGGTGTGTCAAGCTGGTCGTACAGGTCTTGTTAATAATTGTCCTTTGCAGCAGCTACTGCTCTTTTTCTGATGATTTCTGGTTACGGTATTGCTGGAGGTCAGTATCAAGACGTGAGTTCCACCAAGTCTTGTAGGCCATCTTTTTCTCCCTGATAACTTGCTTGAATTCATCACTCCACCACCAGGTCTGTTTATCAATGTAGTTTCGTCCGGGTATGGTATGGCTTTATGGGCATGAGCATAACAATTCACCAAAGTATCGTCGCGATCGGAGGAATGGTATTGGAACGCATTGAGACAATCGAACAACAAAAACACAGAAACTGCCGCTAAACTGAATGAAATAGCCTAAACTCATTTGTTAAAACGATTCGCCGGCCATCTATTATGAAATGGATTTACTAAATTAGAAACCTTCGCGGGCGTGTGCCTGACTCACAAAAGATCATTTGTTGATACGACTCGTGTGCCATCTATTGTAGAGTGGATTCACTTATTCAGAAACCGTCGTAGGAGTGTGCACAGCAACTCACTAAAGTTTCATCACATTGGGATGGATGGTATATGAACGGATAAAAGACGAACAAACAAACATTCATTTGTATGTATATATACTATCACGTAACATTCATTTCTATATATAGAGATAGAGTAATTTACCTATCGGGTCTTGCAGAGCAACGCAGCCAGCCTCAATTTGTTATTGGTATTATGATCAAGGTCGTACAAAAATAATCTTACATAATAAGAACAAGAAAAACACCAAGCCTATTGGGCCGGACTCAAACCGGCGGTTTGAGGACTAGAACAGTATACACTCTGCCTTGATTGGCACAACCGCGAGATCGTTGGTTCCATTCCCATCTCAGATATCCTAGAAGTGATTTTACGTGGTTTCCCCGCTTCTGCTTCATGGAAATGTCGGGATGATTTCTAACTCCTAGCCTCAGTTACAAATACACACACACTACAAACCTTTACAAGAATAACATAAGTTATTCGACAAACACTACACATAACGATCTTGGCACTCCCCAAAGTGGAATTTCTATAAACTGTTATCCCAATTGGTTGTTTCTGCATTGAGATGTACTGTATTATAGCAGAGATAAAGAGTATGTCACTATCAGTTTTCTGTTTATTGCAGCGTAGGGCAGTTGGACTGCCTCAGCTGCAACTCGGACCGAATATTGCTATTTTATAGGCCAGGACTAGCTCACTCTTTTGGAGAATAGTTAGTCTACCGTTAATCATACCATATCGTGAAAAGCCCTAAGCTCACCTGAATCTTATTACTATTTACGGTCAAGGTATTTCGGTATGCTAGCGTCTCTAAAAGATCCATATCCTAACACACTTACTACACATCTCCCACATTCATGTCTCTTGTATCTCCCCCAAGGGCTAAAAATTGGTAGGGCGTGGGTTGGTGACCAGGGGACCACAGCTAAGCGCGGCATTCCTTCCACTTCATTGTGTCGGGTTTTTATGCGGGATTAAAACCTTCGATCTCTGAACATCCAGCTCCTCCTTCTGGTAATGGAGCTCAAATCAAATCAACATTTTATTGTCGTTAAACAACTTTGTGATGCAATAGACAACGTAAAAAATACAAGTAAAAATGCAATGCAATACAAATACACAAGCTATTCATAAAGGTTAACAATATACCAAGAAAAAGGAAAATATTTCAATTGAACATCTGATTAAATACAAATTTATTACAGGATATGTTTCGGTCTATGTTTTCCCTACCTGCTATAATCATCATTCATTCTGGAGGTGCCTCAAGTTTTCTTCGAATTCCAGATGGTTGTAGGTTATATTCATAGTCAGCCAATTTTTTAGTTTCTTCCCTAGCTTTTGCTATAGGCAGTTTGTTGAATAGCTTGATGCCTGTATAATTATGGTAGTTTTGAGTTTTCTTTAGCCTTGCTTGGGGTGTGTCGATATAATGTTTATTTCTTGTGTTATGTTGATGTACCTCCAGCCTTTCCGTGTATGTCTATTAGAAAGTGGTATATGAATATTGCAGAGAGAGAGTCATTATTTTCAGCTCCCTGAATACAGGCCTGCAGGACTCATTATCCGGAATTCCCTTTATACACCTAACTGCTTTCTTTTGCCATTTAGAAACTTCCTGTGCCCCTGAGAATTCCCCCAAAGCATTATACCGTAAACAAGATGCGAATGGAAAAAGGCATAATATGCATCTAACATTTTGCTCTTACTGACACAATTCCTAAGTTTGCGCAATAAGAAAATTACTCTGGACAGTTTCTTACATAGTTGTTGCATATGATTGCTCCAGTTCTATTTAGGATCTACAGAAATTCCTAGCAGCTTAACGGATGTGTTTTCTGTCACTTCTGGTTTCGACTTGCTCAAGTAAAAATATATTGTTTCTGTTTTATTACTTTCTAAGACAAATTTATTGCTGTGCAACCATGTGGTGGATTTTTCTACCATGTCTGTGTTTTTGTCCTGTAAAGTTTTCAGATTTTCATCTGATGTTATTAAGGGTGTCGTCAGCATATAGAATAGATTTGCTTGGCAAGATATGTGGGAGGTCATTAATATACACTAAAAATAGAAACGGGCCGATTACTGATGCATTAATAACTCCGGTTTCAATTTTGAGTATGTCTGATAATTGGTTTTCAATTACGACCATTTGTCTTCTATGATCAAGGTACGATTTTATTAATGATAACTGCTGACCATTAATTCCGTAGTATTTCAGCTTAGAAAATAAAATTTCATGGGAGATAGCGTCGAAGACCTAACTGAGGTCCAAGAGTGTAATGCAAGTAATTAATTGGGACTCGAAATTGGCTATAATCTCGTTGATGACAGTGTCTACAGCTTTGATGGTTGATTTTCCTGTCCTGAATCCGAACTAAGCATTGTTAAATAAATTGTTTGTTACAAAGTACTTCTCAATGTAACGCTGCGGATTACTAATACAAGGACTACTACTTCTACTACTCCTCCTAATAATAATAATAATCATCATCCTATGGTCTCAGCTACCTGCTGTAGACTTTTTGTCTTGGAACCATTGAGGCGTTCTTAACTCCAATTTCAACGTTCTGTTTAACACTGCCATCTGGTAGTGAAACCCAGAACTCTACTGAACTACATGTGACTGAGATTTAATTAATTTTAGACCATAATCACCAAATGTAATACGAGAGATCTTTCATGAGCCGACATCGTACAACTGTGCTGTAGATTTTGCCACCCTTCAAAAATCCTACTTGTAGTGGCTAGCGTTCTTGGCTGTCGCCCTGGAGGTAGATAGATAGATAGATAGCTTTATTTTGTCTGGCAAGATTAGGGCAATTGGGCCCTCTCATCCATCTAGCCAGATTTTACAATTAATACATTATTACAATATTAGCAGAACTTAACAATGGTACTTAAATCTAACAGGAATACATTTCAGATCCAATCACAATACGTATAATGGCAGGTAAGCATGGCGTAGGAAATATTATGTTAATTAACTAATTATTGCTAAAGTAAGAAATTACTGTAATAGGGAAATACAAACACTAATAAAACAGAAACTAATGATGATGTTGAAGATGATGATAGGCATCATGGCTGAGTTATTACTATAATATTGATTTTGCAATGCGCATTTAAAAGGATGTAAGAAATCATTTAGGTATCTAAACAGTAAATAAAATTTAAATTAGAAACACGATTATAACTCAGCATAAGGATTCAAATATTTGACGTGTTGAGTTCAGCTTTCATTTCTTTTGTGATATGTACAGCTGGCATTCCTGCCTGAAGTTGGACTACTCCTCTGACAGAGCGCGGCAAGTTGTTTCCTTCGTACTTTCTACTGGACGACTGTAGAGTCGTGCAGTAGAAACTACGAAGGAGTTAGTGTAGCGTACAGTGCGGTGTATAGGTATGAACATGAGTGAATCATTTTTTGACCGTGTACCAAGACTATGTTCGTGTGAGAGGCAGTGAAACTGAGAATGCAGGTAAGCTGGAGAGGAATTTAAAAGTATTTGTTGGAAAAGACATAAAGAATGAAGATCGCGGCGTTGATTTAGTCGTAACCAGCTAAGTTGTTCTTACGCTGGGGTGACGTGGTCGTAATACCGTAAATTGCATATGTAGCGTACACAGGCATTTTGTGCTAGTTGGAGTTTGTTTTTAAGAGTAGCAGACAGGTCATTGTATACCACATCGCAATAATCAAAATGAGGCAGTACTAGGGAGGTAACGAGTCGTTCTTTTAACACGCGAGAGAAAATATTCCAAAATCTTCTCAATGAATTCAGTGCGGAAAATACTTTTCTAGAGACGCTGCGGACTTGCTGCATCCAAGAGAGATGTTCGTCTATAATCACGTCCAGATCTTTGACTGATTCTCGGAATTCGATTGGGGAGTCACGCGAGCGTAAGTTTGGTAGAGTGGGATTATTTTTTATTTTACGGAGAATTTTTAGGTGGGAGATTATGATAGGTTGAGTTTTTGTCTCATTGAGTCGTAGTCCATGTGAATTGGACCAATTACAATTTTCAGTTTAGTCCTCATTGAAAGCTTTGATTGCTTGCGATAGTCTTTCTGGTGCAGCATGCAGATAGAGTTGTACATCGTCAGCGTATAAGTGATATTTGCATTTAATTATTGATGAAGTGATATCATTTATGTAGATCGAGAAGAGGTCCTAGAACTGATCCCTGAGGGACTCCTGTCTCCACGGAGCGCCAAGAAGACATTTGATTTGAGTTACTTTTAACGCGCTGTTGGCGCCCGTGTAGATATGAGTCCACTTATTGGATTCTGTTCATAGAGAGATGAATTTTGAATAGGCTAGATAGTAATATGTCATGATCAACAGAATCAAATGCTTTACTGAAATCAAGCAGTGTTAAGATTGTTGCTTGCCCACTGTCCATAGACTTTCTCATATCAGCCGTGACCTTAAGTAGTGCCGTAGTAGTGCTGTGATTTTTCTGGAAGCCAGATTGGTGCTCATCGAGGATGTTGTGCGCTTGCAAATAGGAGGAGAGGTTGTTCGTACACGATAAATTCGAGAGATTTGGAGACGGCAGATAATATGCTAACTGGGCGATAGTCACTCACGTTTTTTGGCTTGTGTGTTTTTATGGATTAGAATGACGATAGCCGCTTTCCATAGCGATGGGTACGTACCGGTCATTAACGAGCAGTTGAATATGTGTGTTATTGTGGGAAGTATAATGTAAATTATTCGTTTGAATAATTCTATATTGTCGATCCCTTTCGATTTTGATTTGATTCTAAGAATGGCACGTCTGACTTTTGAGGGGGTAATATGCGAGAAGTCGAATTCTTCTCTGTTGGGGGTGGGGGTGTTGTAGTTATTGATGAGAGTTCTGTGTTTTATGTCTGGGTTGACAGAATGTCCGGTACTAGTAAAATAGTCATTGAGTGTGTCAAGAGGTAGATTAATGGGGTTGTCATTTTTTTCTTTGCATATTCTCATGTTTCTTAGTTCATTCCACGCCGCAGATGGTTTGATATTACGCCCGAGCAAGCTGTGAGCATGTCTGGTTCGAGCGTTACGTGCCGTACTGCTTGGGATGTTCTGTTTCGGAGCTTTTTAAAGTTCTGTTTCGGAGCTTTTTAAAGTCATAATAATTCTGTCCGGGTTCGATTCTCGGCTCTGCAATGGCATTTAATTCTCATCTGAGGGCTCTAACGGGCTTCACTCAGAGGCAAAACTGGGAAAAAGGTGGGTTCGATTAGAACTTCAGCCATCATGGAAGTGGTTTTCAGTGGTTTCCCACATCTACTCCAGGCGCATGCCGGAATGCTTCCTAACGTAAGCCCGGATCCACCTCCTTCCTAACCCTCAACATAATTACTACTGCACTACCACGTGCTGTGTTTGAGTCTTCAGTCTTTTGACTGGTTAGGTGCAGATCTCCATGGCGCCCTCTCCTGAACTAACCGTTTTATCTCTACCATAGCTACCACACCAGGTATGCGTTTATCCTAAATAAACAATAAGAAAATGTATCTTACTTTTCTTTTAACAGGTAACAATCATTGAACCGTAGTCATTATATCGCAGTCAAACTTAGCGTGGAAATCCAATTCTGGAATAAAAAGCCCACTGCAGGCTACTATCATACCGGTAGTATAGTCAGAGTCAGGCAAAATACTCCCAAAATGTACTTTAGATACAAAATAATATTTTAAAATACTTACAATAAAATATGCTTTCTTTCATTCAAAAAGCAATATACAGTATTAATATTATATATAGATGGCTCGTTAACGTGCAAGGTCGAAGGGTTCAAATCCCACATTCTTCTTGAATTTTTTTCCAGGATGATACTCCCTGTAGGGGAGGGGGAGGGGCGTGGTGATGCAGCGGTCAAGCTGTTTGCCTCTCCCCACGGCGGATCGGGTTCAATTCCCGTTCAAAGCACGTGAGACTTTCAAATGTCAAATGCCATGTCCTGTGGTTCGGATTCCTAGTAAAAAGGGGCCCAGTGGCTCATGATCGCGAGATTAACGGTCACGTAAAACTACAAACTTCAACTTCATGATCAACACTTATAATTACTTTTAATTTAAATGTATTAACAAATTATTATATTGTTCATTAACTTCAGTACCTTTGTCATATCGAGGTAGTTGATGATGACTTGGCATATGACCCATAAAACATAAATAGATATGAGTGTCATTACTGTACTATAATTGCACTTCATTCTACAGAATAATTAGGTAAGCTACACTGATCAAGTTAGAAGTGAAGAAGACCAGACTGTTCAACATGCGCTTCAATGTCGACTATGTCCAGCCTCCTGTACGGAAGACGATTTTCATCAAGGAACAGAAAAAGCATTGGAAGTGGCGGGCAAAAATAATATAACTGTGTTTAATATGTACGTTTCTGATACGAGAATTATAATAATTCTACAGAATATCATCATTTTCTGATGTAGACTTAATGGCAATGAAAGGTTTTACAAATTTAAAAAAATCCTCTCGGCACGCCTGAAGGCGGAGGTAGATTTCACCGGGCAAACTAGGGAATAGGCTATAGGCCTAATAGGCAAAATATGCAGATTTTCGTATAAGGATCAGACCTCATTTATTGGGAGAAAGTATTTTACAATTGGAGCTTAATTAACTTCTTCCGTCTTTCTATGCATAATTTAAAAATTTTCCTGTCTTATGGGGACGGTAACCTTCTTGTCATTTGAGGTCCATTTTTATACTTGTGGTCACACTGTCCTTATGCAAGGTTTGGAACTGATGTGTAACTATCTAACAGTCTGTTACTTCTTCACGCAAAATTTTATCTCCCGCAGAGATGTTTGTTCCTCATTTTAGGGGCTGCGACAACACGGTCATGTTACCCCGTGTACTTTGGGTGTGTGTAGAATCTGTCTGATAAACGGTGTTAATTGTGATGACTGTATTAGTCTGTAATTCAGGTAAGGACTGCTGGCGGTCAATTTCAAGTAGTAGTTCCTAATATTGGTATCAAATACTACAGTCAACGACACCTAGCTGTGAACTTGGCAACTAGATGCCACCGCAACCAGCAACTTGCAACGAACGTTGGAACTTACCCTCCGAAGGAAAGCATACTGAGGGATTTTTAGCACTCTTAGAAAATCTGACGACTTTGGCCGGCTTCGAACCCCGCGTCCTTGGGCATAGAAGTTCAGCATGCTACCAGTTACGTCACCGAAGCCGCTTCCCGCAGAGTTAGATGGAAAACTGAATGTGATCTCGTGCAATGGCGTTGTCATGGCAACCTCTGATAGCTCATCCCCCATCAATTTAGAAGCGTTGTCATGGTAACCTCTGATGGCCCTTGGCATTTTCTTATAAATCAAAAATCATTTTTCTTATCCCTTAGCGTCATATCAAAAAGTCTTTCAGACAAAAGTTTTAGGTAATTATTAGGGGAATATAGTCCATTTTGTACGATTTTGATGTTGTGCCCATTAAGAGAGATATGATTAATGTTTCCCGAAAAACTCACTTTTTTTCACCCCTTTGGTCAATAGTTGGTGCAATCAAAAAACTTTTAAACATAATTTTTTGCACTTATCCGACACATGGCATAAACTTTGAATGGATTCAATATTTCAGGTATTAAGAGAGGTATAGCGATATTTCACTTTTTCGAAAAAAAAAAAGTCCCCATTTTCACCCCCCTTCGACCGATTTTGCCCATTTACGAACTGGACCGAGATTCTAAACGGATACATATTATGTAAAAAAATCAAAGTGATTGGTGGAAAATTACGGCAGTTATCGTGTCCACAAGAAACTGATATATATATATATATATATATATATATAAACTTTTGAACTGACGATGGGTCTGGGGGATGTGAAACGCGAAGATATGTCGAAATTTTCCAGAAGTCGAAACATGGTACCCATTGCAATATTCAACTTCTCTCTGTTATTTCTTTCATTGGAACCTTTTAGTAACCATTGCGAAGACATCATGTTTATTTTATTGATAGCGAGTAGTTTACTTTTTTTTTTCATTTATTTTACGCCCACATTGGAGAACTCCAAAATCAATCTATACACAGTCAAATCTTAGGAATATTAGTTACAAATTTGGCTTTCTCTGCTTCTCCCAGAACTGTTTCATTCTGTCTGACCTGGCGGCCCGTTCTTCGTCCGTTATGGTGTATTGTTTGCGTGTAGAGGTTTTTAGACTAAGTCTCTCGTCTTTGTTTCGCATGATCCTCTTCTCTTCCCGATGTTCAATTTGTTGCATTGTCATCTAGATCATCTAGGGCTTCTTTGAACCAATGCTTTTTGGTTTTGTTTCTCCAAAAGTATTGGAATAGCTGTCTTGAGTATCCTGGTCTCTGGCAATCGTGATATGTGACAGGAAATTACTTTTTCTTTATTATAATATGGAGGTTGGATTTTGACAAATGTCATCTAAGTAGCTTTTAAATGTTTTACGACTTGAAATAGGTTTCTTTATATCATGGGATTTTCTTTCATAAATCTTAGCTGAAGACGAGCTGTTAACCCATGGCCTTGTAACACTAGTTGCAAGTAAGTCAATCATCTATTCCACAGTAGAATAATACCGGACAGGTAGAAGTGTGGTTTACTGTAGTTGCCACCAGTGTTAGCAGTAGTGAGATTGCTTCTAGCCCGTTGGCTGGGATATAAGTTATGCAATCCCTTAATCCAATGGCACAAGAACATAAATGGCCTCAAGTAAGCAACTGTTTAGGTCACCTCAGGTGTTGACGAAACTTACAAATTACATTATTACAAAGTATTATAAACAGATCAAGAAAGGAGCACACAGCAAACTAAAGCCCTTGCCAATACACACTACACATTAATTTGAAACTGTTTTGCCTTTCAGCATCTAGTCTAGCCTGCAAGCCCCAGTTTGCGAACATGTCACCTCCAAGATCCCCTATATGCAGTTAACACTGTGGCATCCTCTGCTCTTACACCATTCAACATTGAATCTAACCGTCACCTCCTAGCTCTACCTCTGCTTCTCTTACCCTCTACAGCTGAACTCATTAACCTCTTAGGTAATATTTCCTCTCCCCCTTCTCTCCATATGACCCCACCATCTGAGTCGGCTCATACGAACAGCTTCATTTACCGTGTCCATTTCTAGCTCAGCCTTTATCTCTTAATTATGAGTACTGTGCCCGTCAGAGGAGCTGTCAGGGTTGCCAACAACCGAAATGACATTGCAAACACCTCACCTGCCGGACCCATGTGCAAAGAGGATCAGGTGAATTTCTTATTGGCCATAGCGGCACGAGAATCCATGATCCAAGGGATCCGTGGTAACATGGTTGCTAAAAGGTCATAGACAGCCTAAGAAAATACACCTCCTAAAGCTAGTCTGAGAAAATAAACTTCCAGGCTTATGTAAAACTTGTAAAAATATTTATTTAAAATAGGCAAGCGCCTATCCTAGTTCGGAGGGTTTTTATCGGCTAATCCGCAAACTAATAAATAAACAAAAATAATGATCAGGGCCCTACCTGTAAACTACGGTAAACCCTCGCGAAAGATCTAACTTATAAAGTTAAGCAACAACAGCAACGCTAGGAAAATGGTACGGCAATAAACCCTAAGTCAAGTTACAAAATAAAATAATAACGGAATTTACATTTAACAGGGTAGCAATAACAAATCTAAGTTAGGATGATACCATTTTCTCATTTACATTTAGTGTTAAATAATTTAGCTAATTCCTGACAATTAATACAAAATGTACGGCGGTGACGTCCGTAAGACAAAACAATTACAACAAATCTACATGACAAGCCGTCGAAAAAAAAAACATGAAATACACTCTTACAAACTAAGTAAGGTAAACATGGAATTTTATACAATACAATAAATAAAACAACAAGACCAAAATCAATTATATTCCTGCCTTCGCCCTGGGTTACTCTTTGTAAACCAGTGTCATCTAAGTGCATGTCATTTACGTTGGCGATCGCGTAGTGAAAACTACGACTAACGTCGCATGAGGCTCAAGCTCCACCAGCTACGAACTATAGGTTAAGCAAGTACTCCGTCGATCAAAATTAGTGTCATCTGTCCTAGATTACTTCCATAAAGAAGCGTAAACAAAAGCAGGTGTCGGTCAGCAGGTCCAAAATGCAAGTGGATCAAGTTTAATTCAATAAACAATTATTATTTGTTTATAATAATTATGCGCTTGATTATTAAGGCGTCGGTTTAAATTTTTCGTTGGTTTATGGCGAATAGTGCTGACGATCCTGAATACCTTGGGATCAGCAGTAGCAATCTCTGCTATAAAATACCATCATCGAGCTCTCCATGCTCGGACATTACAATAACCCAGGTTATTAGTGGCTCGTGGCTCACTTAAATTACCTCGGGTAGGCCTGGTAACCACTTCAGTTACCTCCCATAAATACCTAATCTACAGAACGAATTCTGGGCACAGTGCAATACACGCACCAATACATGAATAGCCTCTAACACAGGCGTCTATCTCTAGCCTCTAACACAACAAATAAACCTCGACATGAAATGTAATTATTCTCAAATAGAGTTGAAAGGTAGTCGCTTATATAGCGATGCAAGTGTATGGCGTTTGCCAAACAATTCATCATAACAAAACATATGATTTCCACAAAATGGTGGCCTGGACATTGACCTACTTATGAATCACAACATCTAACGGTAAATAATGCTACAAGCATTGTCATATAGTCTGATATATTTGTCTCACTGTGTGAGTGTTACTTTTGTTGCATGCTGGGAACTCGTATAACCGGTCCGTGACTAGGAGTTGCACTCCCACTCACCTACTTGGACGGTTGGAATGACATAATAGGCTAAATGCAGGCAGTTTTCTCGTAAGAAGTCCATTAGAAAACTGGCCTTGTTATCTGATCCCTGCATAATACTCAAATAGAATAAACATTAGGCTTAAAATCACGCCTCAAAACTGTACACAAAGACGTGGCATGTTTTTCAAACCAAAGAAAAGTAAAATGTAGAAATACCACTTGTACTGAAACTCTTTGCAATCCGCAGATATGTCACTTCATAACTTCTCTGTATTTAAATAACAAAACAATGTCTGTGTCGAAACGCTTGACACTAAATAAACATTATAAAGGCGCAAATCTCACGATTGCTGAGTTTGCCAATGATACGGTAATAATTACAGGGTTCGATGCTAAGTTGCATACAAATACAATTCCCTGAATATGTTCTGTACTCGAACAGGATGGCTTCATAGCTCATCTAAATGAAATATAACATAACCTATACAAAACTGATAGTTTCTGTCGACTATCAACCGATACGAACTGTTCTAATGAAACCAGTGGCATGACAAACATTTAACTAAAAGAGGGTGTTATAAAATAACACTGGCCATGACGTCTAGTCGTCATGCCAAAGTAAGCTATACACAAATCACCCGCGTAGGGGTTGAGCAAAGTAGTAACAAAGACTACAGTCACGTTTAGTAGTGGTAGAATTAACATCTTAGCGATGTCCATCAGAATGCACCATGATTGAACGGGGTTCAATCACAGGGTGGCTAACAAATCACTGAAAGTGAATGACAAAGATTAGTTCTAACATTACAAACCCTACCTATGGCTCGTCAAGAAGTTCGGTTGATTCTACAATCTACTCTAGTCTAAAAGAAACTACAATTATTACTACACCACAAAAGAACCTCACAAGGAATAGATTAACGGACTCACAAGAAAGGATGTCTACATCTCAATCGTTCCAACGACTTGAGGGATATAATTAGGCTGCTGGTCTCCGGACAAGGGTTGTCCAAATTGGGCCTCCACATAGGCTCTATCCATTACCATAGCCTTAATTCGTCCTCGGCGTTGACGTCGTGTTATAACCAGACTCCTTCCCATTATAGCAGTCGTCATGTTCCTTGGCTTAGCACATCCATCTCCCGCTCTAGTGCTATGTTCTTGGGTCTTCTGTCATGCTGAAGTTCACCAGAAACGCTCCTTCACATCATGGGGATTTATCTACTCATTCCCACGGATGATGTATGATAAAAAAAAAGCGTCGATCACGTGGTTATGAAAATATGACATTTTATGTGAAAATAACCACTGGAAAAATGTAGAAAATTGGTGTAGCACAGTTTCTGAAGCTAGCTGTATTGTGGTAGCAATCTCACTAAATCTACACGGCGCAGATGATAGAAAAATTGGCCATACACATATCTGCTTTCACATTCACAGATTCTATGTTCCACAAATCACGTGGCATCGAAGTTATACACTGGAAAAAATAATCGCTCTTGCGATCATAGCAACATTTGTAACTGTTAGCGTTGAAATAATGCACTTTGTTAATCATAACATCACAGTTATTAATATAATTTCGCCTCACTCGAAGACATTGATTTTCACACAGCACGTGGCTGAAAATGTGGTGTTCTACGATGTACAAATTTTATCACTTTTTGAAAATTCGAAGAATTTCGTAGCACGAGCCTACATGGGCTTTAATAATCACTTGGTTGTTACACTGTTCAGTGTTAAATAAAACACGATGTACAACGATCACTTTCCTCACCTACGGGCGGAAAATTTCCTCATCTTTGAAGACGGACATACAAAACGCATCCAACAAGGATGGAAAATCCTACACATGTGCGAAGAGCTCGGTCCTTCGCTGCTGGAACTTACAAATACTCTGGTCGTGTAGCGACTGATTGGTTCCGGTTCGCGTGTCTGCGATGATAATACCTTACCAAAAGTAGAAATAACATTCTCCAGAATGTTTCGATGATACTGAATTACAAAATGTGAAGATCTGAGCCTCGTAGAAAGTAGAAATGTAATAATAACGACTCAGATAATAATATGTTTTTTTTTCCAAAGTCAAAAGTGCAACCATTAATAATTCCAAGGAATGTCAGCATGCGGCAACAGCATGGCTGGTCGGTGAGTGCGTTCTTAGATGATGCATCAAAAGTGCGTTGCAATGAAAAATATCACATGAACCTATGCTTAGCGGGTTCAGTACCTCCCTGCCATTGCTCACATTTGCTCAATCAATCATTCGTGCTGCCCTAATATCAGTTACCTCTAGCATATGTATCAACTGTCACTTCCATCCGGCAAGGTCGGTCCAAATACTGAGCGATATAGGGATAGTTCCGTTGCTCTACTAATTTATTTATTTCAGAATACTGTAGATGGCAACCAAGAACTTACTGCATTGGCTTTTCTGCATCTCAACTCAATTTCTTTCACCATACTACCTTCCCGAGAGAATATACAGTCCAAGTACTTAAAATGGTCTACCTACTCCAATTTAGTTCCTATCTTGCATTCTATTTTTTCCGTTTCTTCCCTACAGACGTAATCCTTGTTTTTGAAATGCTGATTTTCATGCCATTTTCCCTACATTTCAGCATAAGCCAGACTACTTACCTGGTGTCCACCTAATTGAATCCCACCCAGTCAGTTTATGCCCTTCAGCAAATGGTCCATAATAAACAGAAGAGGTTACAGCCTTGTCTCACTCCTGTAATAACTTCAAATCAAGACCTCATCCTACCATCAACTTTCACTGCGTCCTGATTATCAATATAAATACATCTGATTGCCTGTAGCAGCACTCCCTCGATACCATAATCCCTCAGGATGCTCAGTATATTCTCCCTGGGTACTCTATAGCAGTGTTTCCCAAACTATTTTGTGTGTGTACCACTTTAAGAGAAGAGAATCCCTCGCGTACCATCTAATGGTTGGGAGATATAGTAACTATAACCCCCACCACCACTTCGTAGCAGACCGAAGGAATGGATTGTAAATTGTGTTTGTTTGAGCTAGACGGAGTTCAAGTTCAAATAATAACAAGTGTGCCCAGTTGTTTTATTATTTATTACAATAAGTATTCAATTCAAACATTCAGAAATAACACTGTACAAATAATATTAATAAAATAACTTTCAATAATTAATTATCAAAACCTAAGTTCACCTAACAACTTCAGTGTGAAGGGTGAGCTTGAAGATTAGATGCCAACTTAGGAATGTGTGGATTATGATTGCTGATTCTCAAACGAAGATCGTTTTCCACTGCAAGGAGTCCATTCCGGTATTTATTCTTGAGATAAATAAGTGAAAGAAATGCAGTCTCACACAAGTACGAAGTAGTGAAAGGCAGTAAAAACCTAATTGCTTTGCCAGCTATGTATGCATAGTCTGCACGCCTCTCAACCCAAACGTTAACAAGAGACATTTTTGAAAAAGTTTGCCTTAGTTCTGAATCACAATTCAATTCATAAAACTGCTCCTTATCCTTGGCCTTAAAGCTCTCGGGCAACATATCAATGTTTTAAAATGTTTCTATTTTTCGTAAAGTATCTAATATTTTTTATATTTTTCGTAACATCACCGCGTACCGCTGCAGCAGTACGATCGTACTACCAGTGGTACACAGTTTGGGGAAATATTGCTCTTTTGTATGCCTTCTCTAGATCTACAAAACACAAACACAACTGTCTATTCCTCTCATTGCATTTCTCAATAACTCGGCACATAAGAAAAATTGATCTTGATATCCTCGTTGTGGCCTTAGCCACACGGCTTTCATCCATCTTATTATCTCCTTTCTACAATACCTGTGTACTGTGCCCGTTTGACGAGGATTTCGGGGAGCCACATACCTTAAATGATCCTTCCGAAACCCCCCTCCAACAAGAACACATATTGGACGGGGAGGAAGGCATTCTTGGACTGGGAATACACAACGAAACTTAACTCGGGGCTGTCGGGTATAATGAGAGATCAAAACTACCAATCCAGAGGAATACAAGCACAAAATTAAATAAAGAGGCCAGGCTTACATTTAAATCGCACTCATTTTATTCAAAAAGTGGCAGACCCTTTGCCTACTTCAGAGAGGTGAAAAATGGCTAGTCCGTGCTGCTCTGTCCTAATATGAATTTACTAATCTCCGTACGAAATATCCTAAAAATTAAGCCTCTCGAAGTCCTACTAAAAGATTATGAATTCAACAAGCAAGGCTAAGAGAATGACACGTAGTTCATCCCTACACAATTACTTCGGAGATTGCAATAGTAATAATATCTCAGGCACGAATGTATGGCAAAGAAAGATATTTGCTTGCTTACAATTCAAAGATTTCGTTACATTTACTGCACAATAAGTTTACAGACTACGCTATGATGGTGCCATCTCTAACATTTAACGTTACAGTAATTTAAGCAACGATGTAAACGAGAAGCGTTTAATCCAAAATGTATTTCAAAAACAAAGCTAAGCACATTCTGTTCCTATCTTATTAAATGGAAAAGCTAAACTATTATACAACACAAATATGTTATACTATTACCTTTCAAAATTGCCCAATTAGCGCCACTGACCTGCCTGCACACATCTCCACTCTTTGTGAAGTATGGTCATAAGTATGTGGGAGAGAAAAAGTTATGTCGACAACGGCATGAGGAAGTTCATGACTAAGGTTACTTTGTCAGGTTAACTACCGTGTTTAAACACATAGTTAACCAACCGTCGTCTCACCAAATAGGGAATACCAATAATTGAATCAAAGAAGTCGCAACAGAGCAATAACTAATCATTGGTTAACAAGGTTTCATTACGTTTACTGTTTTAATCATGTTTAAAGATACTGCCTATCACTTCGTTTAGGTTTGCGTTTAGAGAGAAAATCCTATCACGTGATTATTATAATTAGGTTTTATTAATGTGAACGGAGAAACACTGGAATATGTTGAAGAATATGTATATCTCGGTCAGAACATGTCATTTTCAAGTCGTTCAGAGAAAAAGGTCAAAGAAGTATAGGACAAGCATGGAAGATCTTTTGGTCCCTAAAGTTTATACTGGCTGGCAAGACCCAAAAACTCACCATAAAAGCTGAAGTTCTGGAATAATGCGTGATACCGGTGTAACTATATGGTTGCCAAACTTGGGCATTAACAAAGAAACAACGACAAATGATCCTGAGATGTCAACGAAAAATGGAAGGGAAGATACTTCATGTCTCACTGAGAGATAGAATACGGAACGAAGATATAAGAAGGAGAACCGGCATGAAAGACGCTATGACATCAGCAGACCAGCTTAAATGGAAATGGGGTGGACATATAGCGAGATTAGATCCCAACCGATGGACGTACTGTACCCGAAAATCCTGAAAGGAGCCTGTTGGAATATCCATTGCCCCTGCTGGAACGCCTATTTCTATCAGCACCGGCAAATTACTACGTCAGAAATCGCTCCCAACATGGCCTTTAGGGATTTACATACAGCAGTTACAAGAATATTGTGGATCAACAACAAACTACACGGGGCACTAACCTTTACTTACCTTCTCGGGGACTGGGAATTCAGCTTCGCCTACAATACATCCACAATACTCTACTCCTTATATTTAAAATGAATCACACGCCAACAACAACAAGTAACGAACTGAATAAAATTTATTAACGATGGTAAACTAACCTAGTATAAACAAAATAACAATAAACTAATTTAACAATCAAATTAAAATAAAAAACACGCAATCATTCACACTTCCTTTCTACTACACATCTTATTACAATGCTGTGTAAAAAGATATGAGCATAACATTCTTGGCTTGTTTTAGGCCTACACTGCGTAAAAAGAAAACCGTTTAAGGAAGGCTCTTATATTCGTGGCATTCATGACACCTTGTTTCATTCACTAGCCCGCGTTTGAAGAACGCACGTGCACTGGCCTGTTTCATCAATGAAACACCAACACCACGCTGCACTCGGAACTAAATACAATTTATACAAGACGGTGAGTCTTCACCTGTTCATATTATGTCACACCGCTCTCCAACTCTAACGGTTAATCATTCTAGCCAACCCACATTGAGACTGCTTTTGAATGCATTTAAAATACACGTAAAATTAACATTTAGATCTTACAAAAATGCACATAACTTCTATGTTTCTTAAACAATCATCCTGAAAATTTTATACACTCTTTCATTCGCACCCCGTAATTGTTCATGACCAATCCGGTTCAACAATTACTCTTAACAGTGGAAATCATTCATACCAAAAACACCCGCTCATAAAACACACGCAATTCCGAAACAATCGATTAATAAATCCTACCAAAACTATTTAACTAATTAAATCATTTCCAAAAAAAAATATTTACATGTAATATATTCATAGTAATATACATTATTTAGTGCTGCTAACACGTTACTTTCGAGATTCTGGCTTCTCGGTTACAATACATCTCTCAATTAATTATATACACTGGTTTTCCACATAATCATTCTCTAACACTCCGTAGTTATGATATACTGCTTACACATCGTCTTTTATAGGTTTCATTACATTGTCGGTCTAATACAACTGACTAATTAAGGTTAACTGTACGTAATTACATAACTTGGGGTTTAATAAAATATAATAATTGTATTATTGACATAAGTAGACAATCGTTCTCTAGTTGTATTTCCGCTAAAACCCTTCTTGTCAACACAGCTAAATCGTTACTTCATATGAACTGGACTCTTATCATGATCCATGCCTTCTTATCAAAGAACAATAATACTTTGACTTCCCTTAAAATGCGGAACTTCCTTCGCACGAGCATTCTTCATAGCTCTACAAATCCTCATATAACAGTATATATGGCATAAACAATTATCATCCACTATATTAAACAATAACCAAAAACGGATTAATTGTTATTAACATATCTTCTGTAGGAACTTCTCTCAAATAAGGGCATGACCCTCAGTATCAGTCCACATGACTACTGAACTACAATTATACATGCTTAAGTTCTTCAAACGAAACTTCCAATTGTAATGAACGATATTAGACAGTCGTGATTGACCTCCTAAAGTTTACTCCACAACAAGATAATTAACTGTTAACTCGTCTGTCGCAAATACATGTAATAAAAATAATACTGTCCTGTCTCATCTCACTTATCAAGCTTTAAATTGTTTATCGTTGTAATATCAGGTCCACATAATGACGTGATATTACACAAATAGTGTAAAATAACACACATGTTATTTATTGTGTCAAATAGAATTCAATCTTGACCGGGATAAACTAGCTTTGAATTCCTAGCCAAAGATTTGAATAATCTTCTATCAAAAGGTATTTCCTCTAACATATTAAATGAACAAAACTCTCAGCTTTACAAATAATAAAAAGGTTTGTCAATATCGTAATATTTTTCCACTCTACACAAAGAATGTTTATAGGGATTAAGACTTCGGTCTTATCAAACGACTAGTATTTCTTAGATCGTCGACAGTTTATGTACAATAATGATATAACAATATCATTCGATGTTTCTTCTGTTCTTGAAGTTAGATGTCGTTACATTAAAGTGCTCAAATTAAATTTAATAAGAATTTAATTTGAATCTGTGACACAATGTCAGAATACTTGGATTAAATCAAATTATTAAAATTCGAGAGTCGAAACGACTAGTCTTCTATGAGGCAATATGATTCCTCAAACAAAATTTTATTGTCAGTTCCACAACTGATCCGTAGAATAAAATTGAAAAATAGTTGAAAGGCAATCATCTCGTAAATAATCTTGAAACATAAGTATCTTAACACACATCTGAAGTGTAAAATGCAAGAGAATACTGAAATACATGAAATGTAAAAATTTGGATATATGGAGTAAGATCGTTGGCTCTGGATGTCACTAATCAAGCTCTATACTAAAAATAAGAGACACTGATACCTTATTTGGACGAAAACTTGAAGATCAATGTAAGTATTCCCACAATACTTTAGATGTTTCCTCAGTTTAAGATACTGAGTTGGATCTGCATTCGAACCTCGGATCTGTGACCTCAGAGATAGGAAACGTCCCTCTCTGGAATTCACCAACATTCGCCTGGGATCGAACGACATCCTTCTGGCAAATTCCTCTGTGTTGCTGGGCTACCTATCCCAAGCATCTTGACAAATCTCTTCTGTAGAGTCTTCATTCTCCGTCGTAAATATGTATCAGCCTCATCATTGGAATAATTTATAGAAATATTCATATAAATGGTGAATGAAATATTTCCATTGCTAATTGATGTTACATTAGTGTTCGTAGACTGACGAAATGTACAAGAATGACCGTACACTACGTCTGTATTCAAGAATACGTCGTCTAACGATGTTCCATCGTTGTATCTTAACTCCTGTTATCGAATATGTCTCTGGCGCATGACTATTTAGTTCATCATATCAACAGTGTTAATTATGTTGAATGAAAACACTTAAAGAATAATTATAGTCATTCTGTTAATGTTTATGTGTTGCGCCAATGTTACAAGTTCTTCGCTACTGTTCACTTGAACTGCGTTCGCCAACTTCACGTTGCAATTTAAAATGATATTCAACTTTATTTCCAACACATTTGAAAAACGGTCTTAACGGTAAGTTTTAGAACGCTCGACTTTCAACAAAATGTAGTATTCAACATGTTCTTTATATATATTCGCTTAGTTAAATTCAGATCTCAATTATATAAGAGATATAATTATTTCAATGTTCCTCACAATTTCACATAAAATGGAAGTGCGGCAATCTCCTACGTTCCACCTAGCTATCCTCGCGTCTTCACAAGTCGACAGTCGTCGTACTCGGTCAAAGCCTTGGGATCTCCGTTAACCCAGTAAAAACACTTCCTCACTCTTCAAAGACTGTTGGAATAAGGACATCGATCCTTTGAACTCCCCCTACAAGTCGAAATTTTAGCGGCCATATCAATCTCCCACCATAATTTTAGCGCATAGATTACTAATGCTTATTACTGCGTAGATTAACCGATCTGCGGTTTTTAAAGTATCAGACATAATTTCTTTTAATATTCTCTTCATTACCAAATAAGAAAATCTTCTTCTAAGGGCCTAAATGCATAATTTCACCAAATTATGTAGTTGAAGTTGATCCCGTCTTCAATAAGACCTCTTCTCATTGGCGCTGAGCTGGGATCCAATAGCATAATTTATAACAATATTTATAATATAATTTCCAAACTCGCTGTTGCTATGCCAATTTTAGCCTTCTAGAAGCGTCTATTGTGCAATATATCACGTGATCGGGCTCTCCCACAGCCTCGAGCTTGTAACACTACCCTCCTGTGTCACACTTCCAGAAATTATATTTGCTGGTTAAATTTTATCATGGGGACGGAAAATACTCTCATTTTGTCCCAAAATAATTCAATTTCTGGGGGCAGTACTAACTGACGATGTGGGACCCAAGAACGGGAAGACGAAACGTTGGGAGACAAAGAATCAGATGAGCAGACATGTTCGTAAAATGGGGTGGAAGGCAATGGACAAGAACAGCAAAGATGAGGCAGGAGTGGAAAGACCTTGGGAAATTCGCATGCAGTGACCAATAAAACAATGCATCAATTAGAAAGACACCGTTCGGTGCACTTGCAGCAAAAGCGGTACATATGTCCAGTGTACAATAAAGGCTTCTCACAGAGCAGTGTTCTCTAGAAGCATAGCGTTGTTCATACTGGAGTGAAGGAATACACTTGTGAGAAGTCATTTGTACGGCGAACAGATCTCGTGGAACATTTTGTCGATCACTCAGGGGAGAGACCGCATGTTTGTTTGTTGTGCCCAAAGCGATTCATCTCGCGCTCTAATTTGAGGAAACATCATCGTGTACACTTGGGGAAGAAATAACCTTACTGCATCACCGGTTAGAAGGATTTCAAAAGGTTCGACTATCCTGCGAAATACATGTTAATTCGTTCTGGCACCACATGTGCACAACATAGTGAATGATTTGTGGGATAATAAAGAAAGTGTATAGGTATCTGCATCCAAACTAGATGACAAAACTCCACCAGTAATATTTTGTATTGCATTTTAAAATCCTTTCTATTTGAAACGGTTCAATATAGATTTTACTGAAGTGTGAAGACTTGGAAGTTTCTGTCATTGTTCAAGGGCTTAGACAGGGTAAGCTGTGTGTTTAGTGGCATTGGGAAGCTCCCAGATATTGGTTGATGGCTATTATGATTTTCGTAATACTAATGGATATTTAAGGCCTTGATATCGCCAGACTCAATGAACGAATATGTTTCTATATAACAGATTGTTGTAGCGAATGTTATACCAGCGCAATATAATTTACTTAATCATTAATCAGCTACACATCTATATAGAAGGCCCAATCAGAAAGAATGACCCCGAATGCTCCTCAGGACTTGCTCACCTGATGAGTTAAAACTGAGCAATTCCCTGCAAAGCAGGAGGTCATAGCCCTTATGGGATTCGTAAGGCTATATATTATTATCTTATTATTAATATAATTTGTAATCCTACCAGTCTCTCTGTATTTCTTAAGTGACCATTTTAAACTCGTTAAGTGTGAAAATTGGTGTAAATTGACAACCAACATCACCTCCACGAATTGGGATGAAACACTCTTTCCAAATTTCCATCAGCACCTTTAAGTGCTCTCAATTACACTCGACTCGTCGGCTTAGTCAACGAGACAAAAACGTACACGTCGCTAGCTTAGGTAGTACACAATCGTACCTCACAACTGGGATAGCTCCCTACCATTGTTGTTAACCTCAAGATATTACAATGATGTTCACTAGTTTTATACAATTTCCAGCCTGTGGACAAAGATTCATAAGCTGTACAATCATCTGTGGATTTTAAATGTACACTCTAATATTACACCAAGTGGGGATGGACTGTGATTATATCGCATTCAGTAAATTGTGCAGTCAAATGCATGTATTACAATACATCTGGGGCTCCCTAATTGTTATGATATAACCCCTCACATCGAACCTAAGACTGCCTGCGCGGCTCATCTTAACTATCATAGCATTCCTTCATAGTCGTCTGAATGTCAATTTATACAAAATAAAACAAAAGAACACACCCATATGTTTCTGCAGCGTCACAAACAAGTTTTTACGGTACTTGCTGGCAGAGCTGTTCACAGCCTTCTAGAGTTATTCATACATACAGCGCCTTGCGCTCGCAATAACTGAATCAATGAAATAAGATGCCGGGCCTGGGCCTTCAAAACACCTGCTTACTGGACTAACAGTATCCAGTGGAATGCGGTTCTGACAGTATTTGACAAAATCGTACTGCGTAACTGGGCTTAGTTTGAAGCACTGATTTATAACCATGCAAAATGTATTTACAAAAATTGGGACAAGAGCTTTATCCCCTAGGCTATGGCAAATGATACGTCGTCATATAACCATAATAAATCGTGAAAATAAAAGCATGAACCCTACCTAAAGAATGTGCTTAGTAAGGTCTCTATAATTAATCCTCCTGTCTTATGATCGTACATAAAAAGATTGCGACTTTACAGTCGGACTCACATGACCATCTTAAGTATTTCCAGCGTGTGCACTTTGCCTGATACCATTGGCAAATGCGATGGCATGGTTGGAGTAGCCATATCGTCTTCCTTCAGTGAGTATCAATCATCGCTATACCCCTCAATACTGGGTTCTACTCCATAACGGCTTCCATCAGAATAGGAATAATCGTGTCCAAGTGGTGTTGGACTAATAATGTGAGCTCCATCCCGATAATTTATTCGGCGTTTTCACTGAGTTTAAGCTTATCGTGGTTTTGTTTTTCAAATACACGGCATCTACACAAATAGCGGCTTAATGCAAAAACGATCATGTGTTACTCCGCTCACTTACGCTAGAATGGTTGCTTGTGCAACTATACTCACTCCAATCTTTTATGTTGCTTAAACACGCCTATTAATTTACGCTTGAGCCATCCGCTCACTAGAAATTCACCTTTATGCACTCGTGAGTGTTACACAACGAAATACAGATTCTCATTTAACTGCAAACGACGAATTGTTTAAACTTTAGCAATTTTTCACTTCGGCCTGCAACCATGTGCTCGCCACGCTGTTCGGTCCTGGGTTCACAAATGTTTACCCAATTTTACGAATGCCACTTATTTAAGCCAAATCACAGTTCCAATTTATAATTGCAGCTTCACTGCATACATTTATATATTATTCACACTTCGATGATTATTGGCGTAAATTATACTCGTGGATTTTAACGACGATGAAATACACACATCAAAAAAAGTTTTGCATCACCTCGGTTCCCAGATCTCCGGCATATAGACGTTGACTGTGTATATTGTATCAAAGATACAGTCCCTTTGACTGTTCATAGATGTCACTAAAACTGCTCAAAGATGTAAACAACCATGCATGAGCAGGGCCTATTAGACGGAGGGGGTACGACAGCCGATCAGTTCCAGTCATTCCACCAGGACGAAGGTACGCTGCTCATGTTGTCTGTAGTTCTACCATGCCTAGAAGGTCAATACCGCAGTTCGATCGCGTCCGCATTGTTACTTTGTGTCAAGAAGGGCTCTCAACAAGGGAAGTTTCCAGGCGTCTCAGAGTGAACCAAAGCGATGTTGTTCGGACATGGAGGAGGTACAGAGATACAGGAACTGTCGATGACAGGCCTCGCTCAGGCCGCCCAAGGGCTACTACTGTAGTGGATGACCGCTACTTACGGATTGCCGCTCGGAGGAACCCTGACAGCAATGCCACCATGTTGAATAATGCGTTTCGTTCAGCCACAGGACGTCGTGTTTCAACTCAAACTGTGCGCAATAGGCTGCATGATGCGCAACTTCACTCCCGACGTCCATGGCGAGGTCCAGCTTTGCAACCCCGACACCATGCAGCGCGGTACAGATGGGCCCAACAACATGCTGAATGGACCCCACAGAATTGGCATCACGTTCTCTTCACCGATGAGTGTCGCATATGCCTTCAACCAGACAATCGTCGGAGACGTGTTTGGAGGCACCCTGGTCAGGCTGAACGTCTTAGACACACTGTCCAGCGAGTGCAGCAAGGTGGTGGTTCCCTGATGTTTTGGGGTGGCATTATGTGGGGCCGACGTACGCCACTGGTGGTCATGGAAGGCTCCGAAACGGCTTTACGATACCTGAATGACATCCTCCGACCCATAGTGCAACCATATCGGCAGAATATTGGAGAGGCATTTGTCTTCATGGACGACAATTCTCGACCTCATCGTGCACATCTTGTGAATGCGTTCCTTCAAGATAACGACATCGCTCGACTACAGTGGCCAGCATGTTCGCCAGACATGAACCCTATCGAACATGCCTGGGATATGTTGAAAAGGGCTGTTTATGGACGTCTTGACCCACCAACCACTCTGAGAGATTTACGCCGAATTGTCGTTGAGGAGTGGGACAATTTGGACCAACAGTGTCTTGATGAACTTGTGGATAGTATGCCACGACGAATACAGGCATGCATCAATGCAAGAGGACGTGCTACTGGGTATTAGAGGTAGTGGTGTGTACTGCAATCTGGACCACAAATGCTGAAAGTCTAGCTGTATGATGGTACAACATGCAATGTGTGGGTCTCATGAGCAATAAAACGAGCTGAAATGTTGTTTGTGTTGATCTCTATTCCCTTTGTATTTAAAGGTTCCGGATCTCTTGGAACCGAGGTGATGCAAAACTTTTTTTGATGTGTGTATAAGTCCGGTCAGGACCTCGCCTGAAACAAGAAATGCCTCTATAATGGTTGCAATCTTTCCTGTTACCTTGCTTTAAATTGGGTTGATTACTGCTTTTGTCCAGTCGGAGGGCACCTTTCCTAATTCGCATGCCAATTCTATTATCCTATGCAACCATTTCAGTCCTGCTTTCCCACTATACTTTGCCATTTCTGGATGAATTTTGCCGATCCCTGCCACTTTGTGACCACCCTCTCTAATTCCTCAACTGTGAATCCTGTTCTTATTCTCCTCCTGCATAATCTCAAAATCTGCCACATTTAGCAAACTTTCAAAGTACTGTTGCCCTCCTCCCAATGCCACCTTATTATTTACGAAACGCTCCCCTGAATTATCCAGACACACTTCACTTCTCTTTTCCTTCCATTTCTCAGATTCTTTATAACACTCCAAAATACTTTCCTGCCGCTTGGCCTAACATTTCTAGTTTATCTCCAACCCCCCCCCCCCTTACTTCTGTTTGGCTCCACTATTAGTTGTTTGGTTATGTTCCTTTCTATTGCATAATGCTGTCGGCTGGATTTCTCGTTTGTAGACATTTTTTAAAGCATTCTTTGACATTTACAAGCCGAATTCACTATGCCATTTCACCAGGAGGTGTGCTGTTTTCTGTCTTTACCCACTGTTTTCCCAAGACTTCCGTGATCTCTGACTTCTCCTTTTCATTGTGTTGTAATTCTTTACCCTCTACTTTTTGGAATATTTCATCAATCATATCCATATATTTCTGCCAAGTTCCTTATCCCGAAGATTTCCAACCATAACCCATCTGCAAATAGTTCACACTTGCTTATTTCACACCATATCAGTTTGTGGTCTGTTTCCGTAAAAAATACCCTGCAATTCGTTAACAATTTCCTAAATTGAAACTCAGTCTTCATGACTTCAAGAGGCTGGAGTATGGCAAACTATGAGTTGTGACACATGTTCACTAGGCTCCATGTTTTTTGTTGTTTATTCGAACTCACAGAAATGTATGTTTTAAAGAAATTTCACCCTCAACAGTCGGTAACACATACACACCACCAGAGACTCAGTTATCGATTACTCGATCGCACGTGAGCCGTTATTGTGGCGCACTGATCTGTATTGTTCTGTATATATTGTTTTGGCTTCCTCATAATAAATGGTCAATTTAGAAAACACAAAAGTGGTGTCAGAAGTGGGATTGATAAATAACGTGTACTGTACCGAAAGAAGTTCAACTCCACGCCGTGAAACTTGTGCGAAACGTGCTACCGAACGAAATTCAACTCCACGCAGGTTAGTGTATCAGTGAACCATATCCCTTCATCATGGCAGGAGGAATATCCACATAACTTCTTCAGATTCTTTCTGGGATTATTGCTAGTGCTCTCAGGGAATCCATCACACGAGGCGGCATCGGGAACGAGCCGATATCACCAGGATGGCCTAGACCACCACAGTTCTCAATGTCAGCATACCACGTCGCCGATGGGACTCCCATAGGGGACTATTTCCCGTGGTTCACCTGGGCGCTCGGTCTGAGTAAGGTCCCGGAAAACGAACACATCCTAGTAAGTCCCGTCGACCCGGAAACTCGCTCATACAGCGAAATCCAGTCAAGATTGTCGAACCAATTCGACGCCAGCCGCAAGAAATACGCAGAGAGCATTCCGGAACGTCATGCAGAGAGCAGGGGAGACGATCGCCAGCTTCACTCGCAGATTAAGACAAGCAGCAACACACTGTGAATACGGAGAATTTTTAGACCGCGTGCTAATTGAGCAACTGCTTAAAGGTTTGGAATCGAGGGGCATGTGTGACGAAATTATTGCCAAGAAAACGGAGAGCTACACTGCTGCGTACGAGATAGCCTGCGCAATCGAAGCCACCCGGAACACAGCTGAATAGGTTAAGAATTCGAATATAACCTCAAAATACGATTCAACCAATCAGATAGGCTTCGAAAAGCCACAGTCGCGGAGGGGTGGCAACCAATGGCTACGTGCGATATTGACCAATTTTTAACATAAATCCGACCGATCGAGGCCTCATCAAGGATTGCATCCAGCAAATTGGGGAACATCAGGTAACCAATCGTTGTGCGCTGGGTGTGGTGGGGAACATCCACGCAGTCAGTGCAGGTTCCTCAACGCTGATGCCGGACATGTGGCAAGAAATGTCACATTGCTAAAGCTTGTAGGTCCAAACCAAAGCAGCGGAATACAAACCACGTGACCGAAGGAGAACAACCAGCTGACAGCGTTGATGTCATACATCATTTCAACAAAGTTGAGGTCATTGGAACAATGCAGTCTCCAGGAAAGCGGTTGATAGATGTCATCATAGAGGAAACCACCGTCAGGATGGAACTCGACTCCGGCGCCCCCTGTTCGATGATGAGTAAACTGAGGTTAGGTATGATCAAACCAAATTTTGTTTTACAGAAGGTTGATCGTATTTTTGCGAGCTACTCTGGCCACCGTATTAACTGCATCGGGAAGACACTAGTCACCGCCACCCTTGGCACCATCTCCAGGAACCTCGAACTCTACATCGTCGACGATGAATTCGAGACACTCCTTGGTCGAGAGTGGATCTCTGAGTTTTTGCGAGAGATCAATTTTGAGCAGCTTTTTGGAAAACCAGAACCGTTCCACCAACTCTCCGTCAAACAGTTTCTGTCCCTGAACCAGCAAAAGGAACTTGACGCCACCCTCAACTGCCACCAGATTGCCTTCAGCGATACCCCCCGGGAAGCTGTCAGGCCCACCAGTAAAAATGCACCTGAAGGATGGCGCCACCCCGATCTTCTCCCGAGTACTTGACATTCCTGTAGACCTGCGAGATTCCTATGCCAAAGAAATCGACGCGAAATCGCATCTGGTTTTTCAAGGTGGTAGACTACTCAGAGTGGGCGTCAACAACTCATGTCGTTGAGGAGAAGAACGGCAAGTTGAGAATCACGGGCAACTACAAACCTACTCTCAACCCGCGGATCATCATTGATGAACACCCGATTACGAAAGTGGAATACTTGTTCAACCAATTGCGTGGCGCCACCCTCTTCTGTCACCTGGACGTCACAGACGCATACACTCATCTCGAGGTCGACGATGAGTTTAGCCAAGCCCTCACGCTCAACACTCCAACCCATGGCCTGATCCGTCCAACTCGTGCTGTCTACGGAGCAGTCAACATGCCCGCTATCTGGCAACGGCGAATGGACACGGTTTTGCACAAACTCCCAAATGTTGTGAGTTTCTTTGACGACACCATTGTTTTTGCAGATAGTTTTGGCAATCTCATGGAGGCCCTCACCGTGGCACTAGAGCGCTTTCACCAACACGGTCCCAAGCTCAACCGAGCAAAATGGTGCTTTGCAGAACCTGTCCTGGAAGCTCTTGGCCAAAATATCGATGCTTCATAAATTCATACGTCTGATGCGCACATCCAAGCCGTACTAGACGCGCCGAAACCAACCACTCCAGAGGAACTCCAGCTGTTTTTGCGCAAAGCGACATACTACAGTGCCTTCATCCACAACCTGTCAACGAGAGATCGACCACTCAGAGACATGCTGTTGAAGGATCCTCGCATATGGACACCAGGTGGCGTTTTGCTAGCAACGGACGCTAGCAAAACCGCTCTCGGCGCAGTGCTGTCACACCGGCTGAGCAACGGACTAGAACGGCCTATCGAATATGCTAGTCGGACAATGTCATGTACGGAGCAAAGGTACCCCCAGATCGACAAGGAAGCGCTTGCTATCGTTTGGGCAGTACAAAAGTTTTTCAACTATCTGTACGCTCGACACTGCACGCTAATCACGGATCACAAGCCCCTGACGCAGATCCTACATCCAGAGAAGTCGCTACCAGTCCTGTGCATTAGTCGCATGGCCAATTATGCCGACTACCTCGCACACTTTAACTACACCGTGGTTTTTAAAACATCGAAGCAAAACGCCAACGCTGCCTACTGCTCTAGAGCACCGTCACCATCGACCGTCAACATGGTCCAAAATTCAATCTCGCAACAGAGGGAGGAAACAGAGGATTACGACGACTTTTATGTTTTACAATTCACCAGACGCCGCAGTTACTGCACGAGAGACGAGGAAGGACCTTAATCTGGGTAGAATTGTCAAACTTCTGGAGAGAGGCCAAGATCTCACCCGCCACGACTTCAAGGCACCCGAGGTAAAAATAACGCTCGCCGCCAACTGCTTGATGTTCGAGCACAGAGTAGTGGTTCCACCTGCACTGCGAAATGCTATCCTCAACGACCTCCACGCAGCTCACCTGGGGATCGTCAAAATGAAGGGAATGACACGTTCCTTTGTGTTTTAGCTAGGCATCAACTCCGACATCGAGAAGCTCGCAAAGTCCTGCACCACATGCGCAACCCATGCGCACGCTCCACCCAAGTTCCGCGAGCATCACTGGGAGTATCCGAAGCCACTTTGGGAACGCATTCACATCGACTACGTGGACCCAGTAGCTGACAGCATGCTTCTGATTGTTGTAGACGCCTACAGCAAGTGGCTCGAGGTAAAGACAACAACCTCCACGACAGCTGCAGCAACAATCGCCCTGATGGATGACTTGTTCACAGCGTCGTTTCAGACAATGGCAGGCAGTTCATCTCAGAAGAATTCAAGGCCTTCCTGCAGAACAGTGGTGTGAAGTACCACAAGCTTACAGCACCATACCATCCATCAACTAATGGCCAAGCAGAACGGTATGTCCACACGGTGAAAGATGCCCTCTACGCGATGAAAACAACCAAAGGAACTCTGCAGACAAACCTGAACGAGTTCTTTCGCCAATTTAGAAGAGCGCCGCAGTCTACCCCCGGACAATCTCCATCCCAACTATTTCTGGGACGAGAACTTCGGATACGTCTCAACCTGGCGAGACCCGAAGACGTTCGCACTAGAGTCTGCGAGAAACAGAAAGCAGAAATGGACCCGACATTCCACACCTTCGAAGCTGGTCAGTCAGGCTACTTCCTCTCTGGCAACCCGAACCTGGACAAGTGGCTCCCCGGTACCATCGCAGCCCGCATCGGAGATCTTCACTATGATATCAACTAGCGGGGGGAAAAGAATAAAGCGCCACATCGACCTAATTAGGCCATTTCCAGGAATACGTCCAAACGCAGAGAACCAGGAATCGACCAGCGATGAACCTACCGAAATTCCACCTAGGCCACGACGTCTTTCGTTCTTCCCAGCACCAGCTACTGCAATACCAGCCGAGAGGATGCCACAAGTGATCCGTGGAAACCGAACACCAACACCAGCTACTCCAGTTATACCGCGCATGTCTACACGGAAACGCCGCCCACCATTAGGATTTTCACCATAGACATAACAAGTTCAATTTAAATGAGGGAGGGAATGTTGTGTATTCGAACCCTCAGAAATGTATGTTTCTAACCTACGTGGAGTTGAATTTCGTTCGGTAGCATGTTTCGCACAAGTTTATCGGCGTGGAGTTGAACTTCGGTACCGTACACGTTATTTATCAATCCTACTTCTGACACAACTTTTGTATTTTCTAAGATTGACCATTTATTATGAGGAAGCCAAACAATATATACAGAACAATACAGATCAGTGCGCCACAGTGACGGCTCTAGTCCGGTCGAATAATCGATAACTGAGTCTCTGGTGGTGTGTCTGTGTTACCAACTGTTGAGGATGAAATTTCTTTAAAACATACATTTCTGAGGGTTCGAATACACAACACTTAACATCCTCTTAAATTCAAGAAAAGTAGAACAGATTATTTTGATTGAAGAGTTATGATGATTCCAGGTACAGTTTATCATAGTTCAAAGCAACTACTAAACTTGTTGAGATGCCTGGTCAGCTAAGATTCCACAGCATTTCATAATAGGATGTAATAATTTCATTTTGTTTGCATAATGATCACAGTTGTACTTACCTGTTCATTTCATTAATACCTACTATTCCTCTCAAGCATCACTGTACTGCCGCTTCTTACTTAATATTTCCTAAATTGTGGATCAGGTAAGGGCTTGCATACCACAATATTTTGTTCTGTTCAGATGTTGCATTGCTGACAAGAAACGACAAAGTTAGTAGTGTTATAAAGCATAATATGTGGTCTAAATGCTGTGATTAGTATTTATTTCCTTGATTGAACTGAGAGGGCCAATGTAGACAAGTACAGTATAGGCAAAGCTCTCTATAAATACAAGTTACTTAAATATCCCTTTCAGTTCTTGTGGACAGATGTGCATAAAGAAGCAAGTCACCTGGAATTTCTCCCCTCTCAGGTTCTTATTTCGACTGACTCTCTTCATTGAAAACTTACTACCCCTGTTTTGAATTTGTGGTTTTTCAGGGGTATAAACCAGCCATGTCAGGCGGAATAGCACATTTTGTGCGCTGTGTGCATTGTGTTGTTACTGAGGGCACCGTTTTGCTGTGTTGTAGCACGGGAATGGATAGCGTCACACAGGGTGGTACACCTCGCCGGCTATCTGCTAAATTAAAACCAGTATTGCTGCAAGTACCCACGCAAATAGAATACTGAGAGTAATTAACCTCTAAAATACGGAACCTCATTAGTCCTCTGAATAATACATATGACCGATCATCATGGACGCAGGTAATCTGTGTACAAACGTAACAGAAATTAGCTATCGTTCTGAAGAATAAAAGAAGAATATAATATAATATTACTTTTTTTTTGTCTTGTGGCCTCCTGAGAGGCCGAGTGCAGGTCTTTCAAGTCGACGCCCGTGGGCGACCTGCGCGTCGGGATGAGAGATGGGATGGATGAAGATGAATGAAACTGGGCAAGGATGTGGAAGGAATCGGCCGTGGCCTGTCAGAAGGTACCGTCCCACCATTTGCCTGGTGTTGAAAATTGGAAACCACGGAAAACCATTTCAAGGACGGTCGACGGTGGGGATCGAACCCACGCGTCTACCGAGTCAGCAGAGAGCTTGGCCCCATGACCTAACGCTGCGCTTTAGCGAGCATAGCCACTGCTGTCGGTAATATTACTATGATTATCATTACCAGTGAAGCAAGAAACTTCAAATTTGCCATATAAATAGTTAAAAAAAAGTTAAGGCAGTGCTATCTTTCGTTAGAATTAGAAGAGAGTGCCATTTTTCCACGTTTTATTATTATTATTATTATTATTATTATTATTATTATTATTATTATTATTATTATTTCAAACTCTGAAATCATATTCGCAGAAAAATGAAGCATTTAGGAGAATCGCGAGGGATCAGTCGTGTTTTATGCACAAAATCTATGCTCCTGATTGCAATTTGAATTGGACACTTTTTGGTTTCTTCCTGAAAGGCAAACGAAAAGCTGCATTTTTCTTTTATGTATTCCCTCACGATTCTGTAATCTTCTCTCAAACTGATCCATAAGGCCAGTTATTGTGAGAACATATTTGTGTCGATAGCAGTGCTAAGAATACTATGCAGGGCATATGAGCTCGTAGTTCCGCCCCTTAAAACCTCAATAACTAACTAAGAATACTATGCTTTAAAGAATTACGTAGCCAGGCGGTCTGGACCCCTCCCAAAATTTTTGGACTTATGACTAATAATGGTGAATAAATACCATAACAGAGTAAATATTAAAAATCACATGGTGGAAATAAGAAGGTAACGTACAGTACATGGAAGAAAAGGAATCCTAGTTGGGTGTTGTGTTAGTAAATGTTCGATCATCAGTGTAAATAGTTCCCATTTTGACCCGGTATAATGAACTAAGCCTGCCACATACAAGCCCAGCATCGGGTGGGAGAATCTCTTACGGAGCTTTTGAAGCCAAGTCCTGCTTGGCATGTAATATTAGGGAATCAGGCTCTGCAGAAGTAGTTATCACATGCTAATAAATAGTTCTCCACAGAACCAATGGTTGGCAGGAAACTTAGCAATGTGCATGCAATCTTTACTTTACCTACTGAAATCAATATATATTATGAGTTTATAACTAATATGATCATTTCTGAATATCACAAAGCAAAGAAATTGTGTGTGATCTATTATTAGATGAAAAGCTCTACAAGCACACACATCGGTTTTCTTTGCTTCAACTTTCTAACAATACACAAGAAAACTATTGATCTTATCTATTGTATTTAAAAATGCCAGTTCTGTTTATATTACGTGATGAAAGTCATTTTTCAAACTTTAGTGCTAATACCGTGGCAATCGTTTGTGTATTTTTTAAAAGTTCTTTAAATGTTGAGTGTCGTTATTGGTGGCTGCAGGAGAAAGTGTTTACAGATATATGCATCAATATTTCCAGTGCAAAACTGAGAAAAGTCATTTGAACCAGCATGTCGCCAACGGTGGGTATTACACCTTTGTAATTTAAAATACTGTGAAAAATGACGATGATTTCTAGTTTAAATTACATTTCAAAGCAATGATAGTACTTTCAGCATTGCTTAACTGTTAGGTTAACTGGTTAATTACTTTCATAGAACACCCCAATATATTGTGTTTTGAAGCCTTCGATATGAGTGAAGGAAGCTGTGAAAGGTTGCAGATGTACAGATTAACACCATGTGTCTGATCTCGGGAACAATCTGGCCAACCCCCAACTCATTGGCTCCCAGTACTAAGTCATATTCTTCCACCTCACCTTTGAAGACTCAACGATTTGCTGAGAGAGTACACGAAAATTGTAAAAAAAAATGCCATTTCATGAAGACATTGGTTATCTACATACCTGTAGGCTTCATTAGAGACTTCCACCAATTTGTCCGACTGAGAATCTAGTTGCTACCAACTTCTACATTTTTGAGTCATGGTCAGATGATTGGAAACAGTTTGTGACCACAGAGTGTTGTGAAACGCCATGCATCAAGAGAAAGGAAGCCTACACCGAACCCTCATTACCAATTGGGCAGGACTGAGGGGTAGATTTATGGGGATGAACGAACGCCGTCACGACTATATCAAGGGACACCACACTTAATTGACTACACATATTTAATTTATACATTAAGTTGTACATTTTTCTTTATGTATAATATGCCACAAAATAAATAAATAATAGAATTAATACATAAGTAAATAAATAAATAAATAAAACGTACATGATCCAGCTTCTGATTTCTGGGTAATCTCCATAATGGCATAGAGGAAAGTGTGGTTTTGCATTAAAATTAATGAATGATTGAATAAACATAAATTACACTTCTAAATTTTCTGGTTATCCTGATCTGGAAAGGTTTGGCCATTGTTGTTGTTATTATTATGATTATTGTGTTTATCTTTTATCATCCTTCTTATACAGGCAACTAACCAAGGCAATTAAGGGGATCGAAGTTTCAAATTCTGGCACTGGATTTTCCCACTCTAGACAAATGCCGGAATGGCATCATATTTCAGGTTTATGGGCACCTGCTCAATAATAAATACAGCCATGCTTACTACTACAGACACCACACACATACAGGTTATAAGAAAACATTAAAACATGCCCAAATTCGTGGGACTGATTATGAATATTTTCTAACAACAACAGTCATACTTACTTTTCGTCCGTCTGAGGGTTGGAATGCGGTACACTGAACCTCGTTAAGCAAAACTGAGAAGGGGTGGGTGGGTTTGATTCCCTTCCCAACCATCTTGGAAGTGGTATTCCGTGGTTTCCCACTTCTACTCCTGCCAAATGCCGGGATGATTCTTAACTTAAGGCCAAGACCACCTTCTTCCCAATCTTCACCTGAATCACAAATGCACACTACTACCGAGACCACATTAACACAGGTTATCAGACAAATTCTACACATATCCATGTACACGGGACTAAATGACCACGATGTCCAAGCCCCTTAAATGAAACAACTTACTTTTAAATTTTAAGTTTTATACGACTGTTGAAGTTCTTTTACGACTGATAATTGCCACATTTTGTACTGCCTTTACGAGTGCACTTCCCGGAATTTTCCCAGCGTACTTATTAACAGGTTCAGACAATTTGAACAAACATTCATTTTCGGTTCCGTATTGACAGTAGTATTCAAGAATTAATCTTTAATTTGTTTCCGCCTAGTCAATACTTTAATTTAAAATTTAAACAATTTAACTTTTCGAAATATTTTTTATTTTATGCTCCTATCCTTGAGGAACAGTTTGGTGAAAGAAATATGTCTTTATGCACCATAGTTTTTGAGTTATGATTTAAAAGGCAAAGCCCTTAATGGGTATGTGCGATTTATGCACAAATGTTTATCGCTCATTTTCTCAGAATTGCATTTTTGTCACCCTTTTTAATGATAACTCAAAACCTAATTGACATACACTATGTTGTTACTGCTGGTAAGTTGTCAGCAATTTCAGTGTTATGATGTTCTTTGTTTTGCTTATGGTGATTGGCCCGTTGGCGCGACTGTGGCGCTACCACACGTTCTTGTTCGTCAGTGTGTTGCGAACCGTTGTGATGATGGAGTGTGCCAGTGTATCAGTGTATGTTTATTTAAATTAAATATTTGTTAACATTAACAATTCGGCCTTTATTCCACTGTCTAATACAACCTATTTACACACTAATGAAACTTTTTGCTTACTTTATCTACAAAATTATGTAAATTCATGTCTCTCTCTAAAATAGTTTCATTCCATATTGTGAGCCATCTGCATCATCATCATGAACCGGCTCTAGTATCCCCGGTGCGGTGAATGAGCGCTCTCCATTTCGTTCTCTCCAAGAATGCCTCCCCCTCCACGACCTGCTTCAAATCCAAACCTCTCCCTGCAAGATCATTTCTCAGAGGGGGCGTGGTGGCGCAGTGGTCAAGCTGTTGGCCTCTCACCACGGCAGACCGGGTTCGATTCCCGGTCAATGCATGTGAGATTTTCAAATTGAAATACCATGTCCTGTGGTTCGGATTCCACGTAAAAAAGGAGGTCCCGTGTCTTATGATCTCGCGATTAACTGTCACGTAAAACTACAATCTTCCTTCTTTCTTAAGATCATTTCTAACCTGGTCGATCCATCTCATCCTTGGCCGAGCTCTTGGTCTCTTGCCTTTCAGTTCTTTTTCAAACCACACTCTAGCTGTTCTTTGTGCATCCATTCTTTTGAGATGACCGAACCATTTCACCCATATTAAATAAATATCGTCGGCTGCTTTCGAATTTAATTTAAATCCAGATACTGAGCTCTCATTTAAATTAGAATACTGTATATTAGAATTCACTATAGATTCCATCACTTTGCATTTAATAACACCATAAGTATTTGGACTCCCATTGGGAGAAAACAAATACATACTCAACAAGTGCCAAGGTATATTTTTTGGGGGAAGAAGATACTGAGATACTGTAATATGTTGGTTGATATGATACATGGATATGAAATTAAGCGTTCTACTTAAACGGATCCGTATTGTAACAAATAACAATAAAAACAATGGTGTTCCACCTTATCAATACCGTAATCGTGGAATTAAAGACAATTACACATACATGTCTCAGAGCATTCTTCAGCGGGAATGCTTATAATTTACAGATGGAAACGACTATCAGCGGGAATGCTAACAAAGTATAAACAGAAAACTCCAACTATTAAATTTTACAATTTTACAAATATAACACACTGATAACCTTATAACAAAAATTATAAAAAAAACTTCAGTGATATAAAAGTCAATAAAAATGTCCTAAAAATCTAAACAGTGGGAATATTGTTCAATAGCATAGTAAATATATTGTAAAAAATACGACAAATAATGACCTAGAGAAGGTATGGTCTTTTTTAAAGTGTCAAAGCACAGAATAAAATCAGGACATTTCTTCTTCTTCCTATCAAGTGTTAGGCCAGGTGGCCTGTTAGGTCTCGTTCCATCTCTTCATAGGTCGACCTACGTCTCTTCTGCCTCTAAGTTGGTATTTGAGGATTCGTCTGGTGATCCGGCTGGTCTTAATACGTAGTACATGGTCCTTCCAAGCTGATCTGCAGATCTGTTCTGTGTTGATAATTCGTTTTACTTTTAGTTCTTTAAGGATAACCTCAGATCTTTTCCCTATCCCATACTGTGTATCCAGCTGTCCTCCTCATGAACCGCAACTCGGCACTCGTTAGTCTCCGTTCATCCCCTTTGCGAAGGGTTCATGCTTCGCTGCCATATAGAAGGTTAGGTTTGGCTAGGATGTTGTATAGTTTGTTGTGAGCCTCTGGACTGAAGATGGCCTGAAGATGTTATTTATTACTCCTGTGACCTTAGTGAAGTTGATGATTTTGTGCTGCATATTGGTTTCTGGATGTAACTGAGGTTATAGACGAGATATTTGAATGTTGATACCTGCTCAAGGGTTGTATTTTCTATTGCGATTTTGTTCTCTCATGCTTTTTCCCGATGAAGGCCATAACTTTAGTTTTGGTAAGGGAAATCTCTATGTTGTAATCACTTGCTGTTGTGTGAAGATTATATTCTGATCTCTGTAAATCATTTTCAGATTCTGCAAAAAGTACCAAGTCATCTGCAAACAGCAGAGAGTCTATATCAGGTTGTCTGTCTATCCTAATGTAGCCATGGGTTTCTTGTCTCCATTCACTAATATATATATATATATATATATATATATATATATATATATATATTATGTTGAAAAGAAGTGGTGAGAGACAACAGCCTTGTCTAACTCCCTGATCAATGGGTTTCCATTCCGTCTGCTGTGTCCAATTCTGACAGCAATCACATTTTGACTGCAGATATTTTGAATTGCTTTTATTATATGTGATGAGGTATTACTTTATGCTAAAAATTTCCTTCTGTCTATTTTATCGAAAGCCTTCACAAAATCATGACAATTTGATTTTTTAAATAATGTTAAGAATGTATACCTTTCATCATTAAGACGCAATCACATTGTGACACTACAGAACTGGAGGAATGCGGTGTTAAACATTTAATTGCACGCTTCTTGTAATTTGAATTTCTTGTTATTTATTTTCTTAAAATATCTGATTAAAAAGTGCTAGTGTGTTGAAATTGAGTTAAATAAGTTAAATAAAATATCTACTCAGCACCCAGCTATTTATCCATGTGTTTATCCATCATACAGGTGATAAAGCAGACGTGTCGAGAGTGGGACTTTGAATTTCTTTTCTATAATGTGTTCTGGTTTTGGCCAAGTGTCCATACTCTATGATTACTGTGACTGAAGGCAGGACCCTTACTGCTGCACTACGCAGCCAGCCAAGGGTTACATAAGTCAATAACCATAAAAAATTCAGTGATACCTGCTTTATTTAAATGTACATTTTATTTGTTATATAAGGTGCGTTCAAAAAGTAACGAGCCGGAGGCATAATTGCAGAAACCAGTACCTGTATGTTAGAAGTATTGGCCCTGGCTGTTGAGGCACTTGTCTCACTGTGTCACGAGGCGGTGAATGGCTGTCTCATAAAATTCGCTGGGCTGCGATGTGAACCAGTTCCGCACGTACAGCTGGACGTCCGCGTCCGAGGTGAATCGTTGGCCCCACAGAGCCCTTTTCAGGGGACCAAACATGGCGTAATCACAGGGAGAGAGGTCTGGACTGTATGGAGGGAGGCCGAGAACCTCCCATTTGAATTTCTGCAGGAGTGCCGCGACTGTGTTGGCCGTATGAGGTCGCGCATTGTCGTGGAGCAGAATGACCCCACGGGTGAGATTGCCTGGTCGTTTTGTTTTGATCGCTTGGCGAAGGGTGGTCAAGGTTTGCGAGTAACGCCGGGAATTCACTGTTGTCCCGTGCGGCATGAAGTGTATCAGAAGGGGGCCATCTTGGTCAAAGAAGAACGTCAGCATTACCTTTCCTGCACTCGTGTGGATGGCCTTGCCTTTTTTTTGGGGTGGTGGTGACCCTGGATGCTTCCACTGGAGGCTTTGTCGTTTGGATTCTGGTTCGAAGTGATGACACCATGACTCATCTCCAGCCACCACTCGTGCCAGGAACCCATTCCCTTCTCTCGCATAGCGCTGCAGATGACCAAGACAGTGGGCCATTCTACATGCTTCCTGGTGCGGTTGAAGACTGTGGGGCACCCATTGGGCACACACTTTGCGCAAGTGCAGTCGTTCCTTCATGATGGTGTGCATACTTCCCACGCTCAATCCGACCACAGCGGCTATGGCGTTCACTGTCACTCGGCGGTCCTGGGTTATGAGTGCATCAACCAGCTGGACATTGTCATCGGTAATGCAGAGGGGTGCCCCAGAGTGGGCATCATCGGCTAACGACACCCGTCCTTCCCTGAAGCGCTTGTGCCACACCTTGACCCTTGCAAGGGACATGCAGTGTTCGCCGTACACTTGTGACATTCGGCGATGAATGTCCGTTCCCCCTACTCCTTCCACTGTCTGAAACCAAACAACACCTCTTTGCTCTTCGTTTTACGCCTCCATGTCACTGTTTGCAATGCGACTGGCAGCGTTGGACGATTGATGCATACTGCTGCTCGCTTTGTATCGTTACGTGACGTGCACGCGTGCCCTCTAGCGATGGGCTGTGACCTTCCACGCTCTGGTCGGAACCACACCTCGTTACAAACGCCACGATTAGCCGATGTCGTCACCGGTTTGCGTATTCCAGCCTCCGGCTCGTTACTTTTTGAACGCACCTTATATCATAGTATATTTTTGTTTCTTCGTGCTGTACTATGTGTGTATCTATAATCTACCTACCCTAGTAAGTTGATCTTCTTCTTTATTTTTTCCTCTCTAACTTGATAATTACCTGGATTTCACCTTTTCTATTACTTTTTTATGTTTTGTTTTATATATTTATTCTATTTAAAATGCTATGTATTTATTTTGCTACACTGGTGTGTATATTCTGTGATGGGTGGAAAACAGATCATCAGTTTCAATCTTCTATCCCCCACATACTGTTACTGTATATTGATGCTGTGTTTTATGAAGCGTACTGATTTCAACTTGTAGGAAGAGAAGCGTGCAGCAGATGCAGAAGAGCGGGCAAGGAAGTTGGCAGCAGTGCACGAAGAGCGGGTGGCTAATTTAGAGGCCCGATTAGCAGAACTCGCTGAGATAGTGCGGCAGCAGCATCAAAAGTCTACAATGAAGTTGAAGGTAATAAGACATGTGCTAGGCTTCAGTTCAGTTGTTTAATGGAAATCATGGCTATTAATGGACCTTGAAAGTAAGGTAGTAGGCTCTGTTGTTCTTCTAAACAGTGCTTAACCTACAGAACCTAAAATGCTAGAGCATTCATTTCATTCCATGAGTGCTGTAAATCTTCTGTACCAAAATTGACACATGACAAAGAATATTTTGTTACTAAAATATTCATTAGTTTTTTCAAATTTATATAACAGTGGTTTTTAGCCAATTTTCAATGTTTTCCATCTTTGAGCCAGTGCATCTGATTTTGTATCTTCCGTGCTTATTAAGAAAAACATTCAGCTAAAAATGACCCTGTTGCATCAATGGCAGGTCTGCCCTAGCCCTATTGCAGAGAGCAGTTATGTAAAAAAAAAGTTGCATCATTTAGGCTCTTGAGCATGTTGGTCATTAGCTACGTGCACCTAACGAGTGTGAAAATGTTCTGATAATCAGTCTTCTTATGTTGGTTGTAATAGTGTGTGACAAAGAGATAAGAGAAAAACTGTACTCCGAATAGCCTCTATCAATCATCATCATCATCTTCATTTCCCCTTTTCCAGCTGACACTGGGTGGGGGCAAATATGGTTCCTCTCCACTTTGTTCTGTCGTTCCACCATTCCTCTTCCGACATGGTATTCCAATCCAAAAGGCGTCTGTTCTCCGTGTTAGGAGCGGCCTAGTTCATACCTGGCAGTAGGTCATAAAATACATTTGGGAGTGGCGACCCCATCTTAATAATAGCGTAAAATGATGGCAAATATCTATCAATCTATCAATATCAATATCTGGATTAAATCCTCACATCTCCAAACTTAATTCTCCATTGCAGTCATGGATTGAGATCTAACATATTCAGCTGTTCTGCTGGGAGTAAAAAAATAATATTTTATAGCATTAGGGACTGATAGGATATTCAGCAATGAAGTAATGTAGGCCAGGGACATAAAACTCCTTGCTAATGTTGGGGGGTTGGGGAGGGGGGCAACATTTATAAACTGTGATCGCCTACCTACCAGGGAAAACATTTTTTAGGCTTAGGCCTAACGCTACATTTAAAACAATGTTAATTTTATTCATTATTTCTAATTAAAATACAAAATACAATCAGAATATGAATACAAAAAACAAAACATTCGTCAACGTCTAGCAAAAGACCTGAAGACTGACTGCCGTCGATCTTTGTTTACAAACTCTTGAGCAAGACTCGCGTCATCTAGCTTGTCAACCATTTCCGAGTTGAGTAAACACGGCACAAGCGTAGCTCCAATTGTCAAACTTCTAACGTCACTGCTTTTTGAAACTTGTCAGCACAATGCAGGGTGTGCTTAGAAAGCGATATGCGCGAGGGAAGAGTCATGCTATTTTATCTTGTATATCTCAAAATAAGATGCGCGCGCTGTTGTTGTTTCTGAGCAGGAGTATTGATTTTGTGTGTTAGAGTTTCTTACCTCAGTTTTAAACTAGGACTCACAAATAGTTCGAAAATGTACCTTTTCTGATAGTCGTGGTACGGGGACAAAGCTCAAAGCGCCTTGGTGGGAAAGGGAGAGGGGGTGGGGTGTGGGGGTGGGGGTAAACAGACTGTTTGTTCGGTAGATTACAGAAATTATTACTAAGCAAGGCAAGATGGCTTTTTCCCATTATCAGCCTAACATAATACAGTATTAATTAATTAAATAATAATTTTACTCTTTTAAGGGTACTTAAAAATGTTGTCTTGCACCTAAAAATTGAGATGGGGCAATGCCCTTCCTGTGTTTTATGCCCCTGATGTAGGCTATATGCCACTACTTGCATTATATGATTCTACTAGAACAAATAGGCCTGTAGTTCAAGATATTTTTTTCCTGTTGATTTGCGATTAAAAAAACACATAACTGTATTTCCTCGCATGATCGTCTGATATTTTAGCCAAATATTTGTGGAAGAAACGCAGGATGCAACGATTATGCGAAGAATATTTAAGTTCCACATTTATTTAATTTTCATCAAGATCACCATATAATTCTAGTATTTTCTCATTGTGAACACCTCGTGCATAACATCGCGCACGGGTCTCTGTTGTGATGTTTCCAGGGAAGTGGCTGATGCTAGACTGTGTAAGTTTCTGTCGATAGCAGTCGGGCCTGTTTTATTGTGGGCGTACTGGGGCTAGCAGTGCTTCGTATGGCGGCTAATTGAATCTCGTATATATCTGCCAAGAAAATTAATTCTGTCCAATGGCTAGGGTAGAGTTCACTCAGTCTCGTGTGGTAAAACGGTGTAGAGCTGGATTTAATTCCCACCTCAGCCGTATTTTGCCGCTTATCGCTTCATACGATCGCATTTTCGTCAGCCCTGAAGGCATTCTTCATTCAGCCCTAGAGGAATGCGAGCCCATTCGCTCAGAGATAACATTCCGGCCAACAGGCGGACGAGGGTTGCGACATAACAGATGCAACTTCCCATGTCAAGCTGGTAAATACCTCATCCCATTGTGCCTTTTTATGGATTTATGTATTCAGCTAGTTTAGTTTTCAGGGAAGGCTATGTGTCAGTAGGAACTAGCATTACGTATCGAGCTAACCGTACTGGTACCGAATGTTTATGTGGGCGAGTACCGTATTTACTCAGATACGCATTAAACTACCGAAGAAGTTGTGATAATTTGTTTTGCGTCGTATTGAAATAATGGAGAGGTAACGTACCGTATTTGCTCGCAATTTTCTGACACCTAACGTGTTTGGTTAGTGGTTTCTATAGCGTTTTTCTGTTGACGCCAGTAGTGAATATCAATTACCATTGTCGTCTGCTTATTTTATCACTGAGTTTAAATCCAGCCGCATAACTTCCGCTTTTTTACATAATTAAAGGATCGCTTTCCTCAAGAAAACAAATCGCACTTAACTGAGAAAAACAATGAAACGTGAAGACAATACTAGTAGACCTTCTTGTCGACAATGCAACAAACAGACAACAAATACCGTGAAAGCACCGCCGCCGAAACGAACAATCACATCGCGGGCAAGACGAGTCTCAAAATTACTACGATCATCTTTATGACGGCATCTGAAATTAATGCGAGAAATATTCGAGAATAGTTTTTCCAGCAATTTCAAATTCAATGGGGCGCAAGATATGTGCAAGCAAGTACGAAGTGATGAGAAAATTATAATTCTTGAAGAAGTACCGGTAGCCTAGACAGAAATCATGAACACACTGTCAAAATTAGACGCTACATTGTAGGTTACTCACTTAGACAGAGAAGTCGTAAGCAAACAGCAGTGAATATGTTTTTTAAATGCCAGTGATGGGTGTTATTGCGTTAAAAGTGTAAATATGTTAATTATGAACTTGTTACATGCAAATAAATGTGGGCTCCATCTGTTTGAGATTAAAGTCTATTTGTGTGTGTTCGCTAAAATATATCAGCTGACCTGATACGGTTTGCAAATACAAAGTTACAAGATAATACAATGGGTAAGTGTAATGCAATATCCATAACCAATTTAAGAGGTTTTGGTAATTGATGTTTGTTTCTGACATTTTATAAATAATTTTCGGTGTCGTCAGGGAGATGTGGCAAAGTTCTAATCATTGCTGTGTTTTGTCACGTTCTGAGATTTGTTTCAGTTCGCATGACAGACGAAGTTGTTTTTTACACGCGCATGCATGTATAACCTCAAAAGAACTTCAAATAGGTAATCTGTAGGAACTATTAGGTCTCAAAATATTTCATCTCGTACTACAGTATTTGAATTCCGAGACGAGTACATTTTTCCCTCGTTTCCATTGTCCTCGTTTCTCCATATTGTGTGAACTACTGTAGTTGTAGGTTGTTTAAAATAGTATATTCGATAGTACGTACTGTCCCCGTTTTGCCATGTGTCAAGTGGTCGGATCGCACCGCATGATCTAAGGAAGGACAGATGACGTGCATGATAGCTGTGACGTTACTGCCATGGCCACATAGATTCCAAGATATCAAGAGAACTTGAAATATGTAAGAATACAACACTCATTATTCTACTATGATTATTCGAGGATTAGTGGATGTCTTCAATGACGTAGCAACGTGAAGGACCAGTAAGGAAGAAGCGGAACACGTGATCAAGAATACGCTGTAGAGGGCACTGTACACACGGAGCGAGTTTTGGAGGTGAGGAGATGACCTGAGGCCGTTCACTTAATTCTTACACGCAGAGCAGTAAGGACAGTTCCGCGAGCGCGCTTGTGTAACACTCAACGCGTCTAGTAGCGAAAGACGTGTAGCATCCCTATGCCAGTACGGCAAACTTTCCATGTGATTCACACAGTCGGAACGAGTTACCAAAACCGAACATTTACGAAGTGCGATAAGGCTTCTTATTGTGAAGACGCGAACAGCACGTGTACAGTGAAAGCCTGTATGGTTTCACGTAGTTACTGTCCTTTGAAAAGCTGTTAGATTCAGGCTGGTTATTGAACTCGATGCGAGCAGTGAATGAGTAAGCGGCTCGAAGCTATGTTCTGTTTACGGTGAGGTGAGGTCGTTGCGCCGAGTGACAGTAGACACGCCAAGGCCGACCGCTTGTGACGTGCAACCCATATGTGTTTGAAGTCCAAGCTTAGAGACGACAATCTTGATAGATTCCTTACGAAATTAGTGTTTTTGAAACTGTTATAATTCGTGAACCTATAAGTCTATCAAAGTGCGGTTTGCGCGAGTGTATTCAGGAGTCTGCAAACTATTATATTAAACGGACAGAATTTGCGGAAATTTTTGGACATGATGGTAATCAGACCAGGCATCTACTTTTCTCTTACGAGGAACTTTCAACACCGTAAAATGGCACATTAGAGTACACGCGGCATGGGATATTTAGGGTACGGATGACGTTCCTGGAGATGAAGATGGAGGCCCACGACCGACACCGAGTCTACCACGAGGCTTGGAGATGGATAAAGACCAAATGGCGAAAACGAGGGGAATCGCCGTTAGTCCTACTGGAACTCCATACTTCTCCAAGAATAAGTACAAGGTACAGATGACTACACCATGATTCTTTATAACTAGAGTGGTAGTGAAGTAGATTTTAGTTGTCTGGATTGCACATGTCAAATTCTATTGCGATAACTTAAAGGGCGATCTATAGTCACGAGTTTAGCGGTGACATTAAACCATTTTTCTTTATGCTTTCTAGAAACGACTGATTTTTACAGATATAGTGGATATATAATGCTAGATAAGAAGTGGATTATATTAAATATGTAACGTTAAATTAATGATATTGATAAAACACATTAATAAGCTTAATCACAGTTACACAGTGACATTTGTAAATTTTTCAGGAGGTAATGGATGATAATCATTTAAACTAAAAGGAATATAATGAGAGCTAACTAATACTGCAGAATTCACACAATTTAAACACCTAAATAATGCAATTAAATTGTTCTTTAAATACACTGAGAGCTTAGAATGGGAGAGATAGACACGACGTAATGTTACAAACTTCAATGATTTAAGTAATAAGAATGAATGACAGGTAATAATAATGCTGCAATAATGTAATTAGGATGGCAGAATGTAATGCAGGTAAAATGTGGTAATTTAATAAGGTGAACAATGTTTATTAACGATGTAAAGAATGAGATTTAAAAGGTCACTGTGATATAATAATGAGGCAAATAATTAAGTTGAGAAAAGCCTGTGAATAATTCAATGGAGTCATGAGGGCCATATAATATGTGTGCGAAGTTAATGAAAGGATCACTATATCAATGTTGTAGCCAGTAAATTTTTGCCTGATGCATTTTTATATTGCTTTGTGAAATCATTTAACATCATTGAGATTTATACCAGTCAATGGGACCAGTGGACTAATTTAATTACAAGTGATTCAGTGTGAATAAAGATAGTATTAATCTGTGGTGAGAAATTTCAGAGCTTGAACTATGAATATATTTAAAGAGATGAGGATATTTTGAATCCATTGCAAAGTTGAAGGAAAGCTGCAATTCCGAGTTAAGAGGAAAGTTGATATAACGAGATGTGAACATTCACATATGTAAATACGACATAAATGTGTTAGTAGAGTAAGTTGAATATCCACTAAGCACCAGTCGCAATTTAATTAGAAGGAGATCAAATGGAATAATTACAGTGATATAGTTTTGTGTTTTTCTTTTACAATGCAGTCAATTTCGTGGACATCCAAATCTGAACTCTATAATAAGAAATGGATGATCAGTGCAACAATGTAACTAAAATTTAACCCATTAAAATCCATATGCGGGATCTCCGTAAGTTTGATTACATCTAAAGATAGGACACAAGGAGATTTTGTTCCGATTAAGAATTAATTTCATTTGATATTTTCTTTGTTTTTGCACATCAAGACTTAACTTAGTCAATCTCCAAGTGCAGAGGGATAGGAACGATTATTTTCCTTTTTGATTGTACTAGTGCTGAGGTGAATAAAATGTGGAAGTTTTATCTTATTTTTGCATATCCTTTCTGTGGCTCCGCAACGTAAGGTGGATGGGAGATGACGTCAGACGGTAATATATATGAACCGCAGTCCATAGTCACGCCCCGAGGTCATTTGAGGTCTCATTTTTTAATCATGTCTTCATGTCGGCGTATGTTTAACCATCCACGTTTTTCTCTTGGTGATATTTTCTGGTAAATGTTGTTTCGAATTTCAACCTGGGATCGCGATGCGTCGGGCCACGCAATCCACGGTTGGAATATCGGGCACAGCAAAATGGCGGCCAACGTGGTTGGGCTCGAGTAAAACTGAGATACCAGACAGAGAACTAACTATACGGTGAGTCCGATAGGACATTAGTCAATTAAATTTCAGGTATTGTGTGTAGGAGCGTTCAAACATGTGGATCAGGCGAGGTTGAGGAAATAAAACCAACTGAGATCTGGTACCCAACCTAATTGTTCTACATGGTTGTGACCTGATCAAAAGTTGCGTATGCGAAGGCTAGGGAAGGAAGTATGTTACTTCATTCAATGTCACTGGTATTGCAGTGGATACAACACACATATATCACAAGTGCACTCTATTGAATTTGATTCCAACCACTAAAATCTACATAGCTTTAAGTCTCTAGGATAAGTCAGTGTGTCCGACAATTTCCCATGTCCATTGTGATTTATATTTTGTATAAATATGGAGAAGTTAGAAGAGTTTAAGAAGATATTTTCAGAACTTGGTAAGAAATTAGGAGATTTGGCCGATTGTAAAAAGGTATGGAACAACAGCTCAAAGACTCACAGAAAAGGATGGCAGAAGCATTAGGCGAACATGAACCTAAATTAAAATCTAATTTGACAGGACTAGAAGGTCAGATGGCAAAGCAAAACGATAGCTTAAAACACGATTAGATAAACAAAATAATAATCTAACAACATGCCTTAATGATAAACTAAACGACAAATTAAAAGGTTTAGAAACCCAACTTAATGAAAATTCGGGAGCTCAATTAAACAATATGCTAAAGGATTTAGAAACCTAACTTAATATAAACTTGGGAACCCAACTTAACAAGAAGCTTAAAGGTTTAGAAACTCAAAAGTGAAACCTTAGTAACACAGAACAAAACTTTAGTAACACAGAACGAGAGCTTAGGAACACGAATAGAAACCCAAAGTAAAACTTTAGAGACACAAATGAAAGGTATAGAAACCCAAAGTAAAACGTTAGAGACACAAGTGAAAGGTTTAGAAACCCAAATAAAAGGGTTAGAAACACAATTGAATGATCGTTTAGAAACGCAAATGAAAGGTTTAGAAACCCATGATAATAATGATGATGATAATTGTTGTTTTAAGGGGCCTAACATCTAGGCTATCGGCCCCCCTTAGAAACCCAAATAAAAGGTGTAGAAGGTCACGTGAACGAGAGACTGAACGATTTAGACATGAGTACACGATTAAATGATAGCATAGGAGCCCAACTTAACGATAAATTCAAAGGATTAGGAAAGGACTTAGAAAGTCAAATAGACAAGAAAATGAAAGGTTTAGAGCAGCAGGTAGATGATAGATTGTGAAGATTAAAAATGGAATTAGTGAAGAATCAGGAAGAAACTGAACGCCTTGATGATATGATCAAACTAGGATTGGGAAACGTTAGGTAGGAAGTAGAAGAGAGAAAGGAAATCGTGAACGCAGAAGTTTCGATACTTAAGGAAAGTATTAAAGAAGTGGAACAGAAACATGACGAAGTACAAAAAGAGAATAGCAGTTGGAAGGAAGAATGGTCTAAGAAAATGGAGGATATAACAGGGCAGATGAAAGAAATTACCATAGAAAATAACACGAAAGTCGAAGGCATCCGAGATCAAGTACACGGGATGAAACAAAATATTAATCAGAAGATTCAAACCCAAATAGCCATCGCTGTTTCTTCTCTAGAGGACAAAGTCAACATTATTAAAGGGACACAGCTAGAAATAATTACGAAGTTGGAAGGAAAGATTCTAAGTGCTAACAGTCAGAGCGAAATTAAGGAGCCGAGTCCTACTACTGAAATTCAGGGACCAGCTCGTGTAACTGAAAATGAAGAACCGAATCCTATAACAGGAATTAGGGAAGCGACTTTTAGAAAAGAAACCAGGGAACCTAGTTCTATTAGAGAGAACAAAATGTGGAATCCAATGGGAATGTATGCAACCCCATTCACGCATCATTCAACTCCGACAGTTGCTGTTATTAGGAGCCAAGGCCACAAACCAAAACCATTTTCGGGAGAGGGAGTTATTACCCCCGATAGAATTTTTGCGAGATCTGAGGGAATTTCTAGATGAACAAAGGACACCGGAAGACCGTAAATTAAGGATTATTGAGCGTGCACTTGAAGGACCAGCACTTAATTGGCTGAGAGCATTCAGAAGTTCATTTAGAGGGTACGACGATTTCGCGAGAGCTTTCCTGAAGCGATTCTGAAACACAGATGATCAGCAGAGTATTCGAGCGGAGCTCTACTCTAGGAAATACGCTCCGACCAAACCAACCCAGTATGCCAGCTATTTTACTACGCAGATCGTGAAATTTCAATTTTTAGATCCACCAATGAGGGAGGAGGACCTAGTGCAAGCGATAATTCACCAATATCCTGTTGAAGTCCAGAGAGTGTTAATTGCATCAGGAGACAATACACTCGAGATTTGCGACGAGATTCTGAGGAGACTAGACCATATCAGCGTATTAACGGAACCTCGCATAGTTAGATCCGAACCACGAGATATCAACATGATTGTGATGGCCCGTACAGCACAAACGGAACCGCAACAGCGAAGATATATCAGGGATAACAGAGGCCCGATACATGGATTGAACAGATACTGAGAACAAAGAGGACCGTATGACCGAAGGCCCTATTTTCAGAATAGGAGGGAACAATGCGACTCAAGAGGATCCAGGGGAGAAAACAATTATGGAAGATACTCATGGTCAAGAGGAAGGAGACCCTATAACAACTATCAAACCCGAAGAGATGACAGACAAAGGGATCGAGGAAACGATAGGCAGAACCATCGAGAAGGCGATAGACGAGAATACCGTCAAGAGTTGGAAAACAGATACCAGGAGACACAAAGTCATTTGAATCAACTCCGGGAAGAGGGAAGAAATTCCCAAACCAAACCCAAGGATGACCAGAGACCGAGCACTAGTGGTCTCAACCTAGAAAAAAACACTAATTTCGGACCGGAACCAATGAGCAACAGAATCCTCGAATGCAATCAACATTCATGCTTTCCACCAGATGACAGACGAAGATATAATATGCGAAGAGGAAGAGAATAGGAAAACCAGATGTACAGAACTACCCATGATTAATGTGTCGATAGGATATATGAAGATTGAAACACTACTAGATACGGGTGCTAGTATCAGTGTCATATCGGAGGAATGTTTGGAGAAAGTAAAAAGCAAAGCAGAGGTCGCTGAGATGCCAGTATCTAGTATAAGAATGCAAGGAGTAATACCAAACAGAGCAGTTAAATGTAGAAAACAAGTACTGTTTGAATTCGACGTTGCAGACCGAAAGTATGAACACATCTTTATTGTGCTTCAAGACATTAAATTCAACATGATCTTGGGAGCTGGGTTTATTACCGAGCACGGATTGATAATTGATTTACATGGCAGAGTAGTGAAGTGCAAGGGGGATGTCAGAGGAGATGCAGAGACACTAGATATGGAAGACATTGGTAAATTAGACCTGATAGTGGATGAAGTTGAAGAAGAAATAGAAAGGATTAATTTTCTGGAGAAAGTACCATTAGACTCCAGCATGCAAGAAAGATTTGACGCCTTGATAGCGGAGTTCAAGAATATTTTTGACAGCAAGCTTGGATTAATCAGAAAGTTCCAGTACGAGATTAAATTGACGGATGACGCACCGTATAAAGGAAAGATTTACCCTATACCGGAACATTTACGTGACAAAGTAAGGGAGATGATTACAACTATGATTGAAGATGGAATCATCGAGAAAGCTGCAACTTCATACTTGAACCCTCTAGCGATTGTGAAGAAACCGGACGGATCCGTTAGGATATGCCTAGACGCCAGGACCGGCAACAGTAAGACGCTGCCAGAATACGACAGACCACCCAAAATTAGAGAGATAGTGAGGAGATTTAGTGGGAAGACCATCTTCACGACACTGGATTTGGCGACCTCGTATTATCATGTGGAATTAAAAGAGGAGTGTCGGAAGTACACAGGATTCATATTTGAGGAAATTACCTATGTATTTCGTAGGCTTCCATTTGGTTTGAAAAACAGTGGACCTGTGATGGTAAGGGCACTAGACCAGAATTTAACAGAAGAGGTGAAGAATCACGTGATCAGTTACATAGATGATTTGATTATCGCATCTGAGTTACCAGAGGAACATTTAATGCATCTTAGGATGGTATTCAAGAATTTGGAGGAAGCTAACTTCAAGGTGAACCACAAGAAGCGCCATTTTTTACATAAGGAGATAGTATTTCTGGGTCACGTGATCGACGGCCAAGGTTACAGGCCGAACCCACAAAAGATAACGGCCATCAAGAATTTCCCAAAACCACGTAAGGAAGTCCGTGAATTTTTGGGCGTTTGCCAGTTTTTTGCATTACACTGTCCAAAATATTCGGAGGTGATGGCTCCACTGCACGAGTTACTCAAGAAAAATAACAAGTGGAAGTGGGATGAAGCGTGCGACCTAGCATTCGAAAAGGCAAAGGAAATGTTGGTAGATAATGTGAAACTGGAGTATCCTGATTTCCAGAGAATTTTTTATTTAGAGACGGATGCATCATACGTAGGAATTAGTGCCGTACTTTATCAGGTGGATGATGATCAACAAAGACACTATTTGGCGTTTGCCAGCAGGAAATTAAAGGCACATGAAAGGAATTACACTGTAACTGAGATAGAGGCGCTGGCAGTAATTTTCGCTCTTCAAACTTGGAAGAAAATACTATTAGGAAATCAAGTGGTTATAATAACAGACCATAAAGCCCTGTAATTCATACTAAAGACGGATGTAGCCAATGAGTGAGTGGGAAGATGGACACTGTTCTTGCCGAGATTCAATCTATCCATAAAACATCAACCAGGGAAGAACAATCTACTTGCGGATGTATTAAGCCGAAATCCAAGCGAGGGGAGAGAGGTGAACGTGATCGAAGTAGAACGAAAGGATCAGGCCACGTTGGACAGATTAAAAAGGATCCCACAATCACAGAAGCGATATGCACCACTCAGAAGAATTTACAGATTTCTGACAGGGAAGATGGACCGAGATGATCCAGACTATAGGGAAACATCAAGACAAGCAGCTAATGGGAGACACTGTGTATAAGTTTATGGACAGAGCGCGAACGTTATTGAGGATCGCGATACCTCCGAGCCTGGTACAAGCGGTGACATGGCTAACTCATCATGACATAGGTCATGGAGGCTCGGATAAGACTGTAGCAGCACTTCAGGAACAATTTGTATGGGAGAGAATGGGGAACTCTGTAAGGGACATCTTAAGAACATGTGATATATGCCAGAAAAGCAAGTACACCTCACGCCTACTAAAAGAGAAGCCGAAGGCTATAATTCCAACCAAACCGTGTGAGATATATGCCACGGACCTGTATGACCCACTTGCAAGGTCAACCAGGGGAAATCAATATATTTTGGTCACACTTGACGTTTTTTCTAAATATGTTATGTTGCACCCTGTACAAAAAGCTAAAGCTAGATATATGATCAGAAGAATTGAGAAAGGGGTGATACCCAGAGCAGGAAAACCTGAATATTTGATCTCCGACCATGGAACTCAATTTACGGCAGGCGAATTTCAACAAGCTATGGAGCGGCTTAGAATTAGGCCCATTTTGAATTCTGTAAGAAACCCGCAATCGAACCCGGCTGAGAGAATTATGTCTGAATTGGAAAAATATTTCAGGATTTATACCCATGAGAGAAATGACAGATGGATGGACTCATACCAGCAATCGAGTCCTACATCAACACGACCATGCATGAGAGTACTCAGCAGATACCCCAAGTCCTACATTTCTACACAAGACCTTGTAGACCATGAGATAGGATTTTGGATAAACCACCGGATGCTGTGCCAAGTCACAACGTGATGATCCAGAGGGCACAGGAACGACTACTAGCTCAGGCGGAGAAGAGGGCGAGAAGAAGCAGGAACAAGCGCTATGATCGGCCACTGAACGAAGGACAGTTAATACTGCTCAAAATGCCTACATCATCAAACTTACCGGCGAAAATATACAGTAAATTTGCCAGAGTTTTCACGGGCCCATTTAAGATCGGCCGTAGCTATGGCAACAATAGTTACAAAGTGGTAGACATTGACACAAACAGAGAGATTGGCAAGTACAACGCGGGTAGCCTAAAACGATATTATAGAAGGCAATAAGACACATGTCATAATGTGAACATGATTATCCGGCATTAGCATTGTGTAAAATAATAATCGGATCTCCGATCAATTATTATTTACTGGTTGGGAGGAGTGTGTCCCCATTTTGCCATGTGTCAAGAGATCGGATCGCACCGCATGATCTAAGGAAGGACAGATGACGTGCATGATAGCTGTGACGTCTCTGCCATGGCCACATGGATTCCAAGATATCAAGAGAACTTGAAATATGTAAGAATACAACACTCATTATTCTACTATGATTATTCGAGGATTAGTGGATGTCTTCAATGACGTAGCAACGTGAAGGACCAGTAAGGAAGAAGCGGAACACGTGATCAAGAATACGCTGTAGAGGGCACTGTACACACGGAGCGAGTTTTGGAGGTGATGAGATGACCTGAGGTCGTTCACTTGATTCTTACACGCAGAGCAGTAAGGACAGTTCCGCGAGCGCGCGTGTGTAACACTCAACGCAAGTCTAGTAGCGAAAGACGTGCAGCATCCCTATGCCAGTACGGCAAACTTTCCATGTGATTCACACAGTCGGAACGAGTTACCAAGACCGAATATTTACGCAGTACGATTAGGCTTCATATTGTGAAGACGCTAACAGTACGTGTACAGTGAAAGTCTGTATGGTTTCACGTAGTTTCTGAAAAGCTGTTAGATTCAGGCTGGTTATTGAACTCAATACGAGCAGTGAATGAGTAAGCGGCTCGAAGCTATGTTCTGTTTACGGTGAGGTGAGGTCGTTGCGCCGAGTGACAGTAGACACGCCAAGGCCGACCGCTTATGACGTGCAACCCAAATGTGTTGGAAGTCCAAGCTTAGAGACGACAATCTTGACAGATTCCTTACGAAATTAGTAATTCGTGAACCTATAAGTCTATCAAAGTGCGGTTTGCGCGAGTGTATTCAGGAGTCTGCCAACTATTATATTAGACGGACAGAATTTGCGGAAATTTTTGGACATGATGGTCATCAGACCAGATATCTACTTTTATCTCACGAGGAACTTTCAACACCGTAAGACGGCACATTAAAGTACACGCGGCATGAAAGCTTTAGGGTACGGGTGAGGTTCCGGGAGGTGAAGGTGGTGGGCCACAACCGACACCGAGTCTACCACGAGGCTTGGAGATGGATAAAGACCAAATGGCGAGAACTAGGGAAATCGCCGTTAGTCCTACTGGAACTCCATACTTCCCCAAGAAGAAGTCCAAGGTACAGATGACTACACCATGATTCTTTATAACTAGAGTGATAGTGAAGTAGATTTTAGTGGTCTGGATTGCACATGTCAAATTCTATTGCGATAACTTAAAGGACGATCTATAGTCACGAGTTTAGCGGTGACATTAAACCAGTTTTCTTTATGCTTTCTAGAAACGACTGATTTTTACAGATATAGTGTATATATAATGCTAGATAAGAAGTGGAGATTATATTAAATGTGTAACGTTAAATTAATTATATTGATAAAACACTTTAATAAGCTTAATCACAGTTACACAGTAACATTTGTAAATTTTTCAGGAGTTAATGGGTGATAATCATTTAAACTAAAAGGAATATAATGAGAGCTAACTAATACTGCAGAATTCACACAATTTAAACACCTAAATAATGCAATTAAATTGTTCTTTAAATACACTGAGAGCTTAGAATGGGAGAGATAGACACGACGTAATGTTACAAACTTCAATGATTTAAGTAATAAGAATGAATGACAGGTAATAATAATGCTGCAGTAATGTAATTCGGATGTCAGAATGTAATGCAGGTAAAATGTGGTTATTTAATAAGGTGAGCAAAGTTTATATACGATGTAAAGAATGAGAAATAATAGTTTGATTTAAAAGGTCAATGTGATATAATGAGGCAAATATTTAAGTTGAGAAAAGCCTGTGAATAATTCAACGGAGCCATGAGGGCCATTTAATATGTGTGCGAAGTTAATGAAAGGATCACTATATCAATGTTGTAGCCAGTAAATTTTTGCCTGATGAATTTTTATATTGCTTGGTGAAATCATTTAACATCATTGTGATTTATACCAGTCAATGAGACCAGTGTGGTAGGTTTTAGCTGAGGATTAACTCTACCTAAGGGATGATGATAATAAAAAAGGTAGTGGGTTTCGGTGTGGAGAACAAGTATGTGTAGATAGGAAGGGAGTCCAATACAAAAGAATAAAACCAAACAGAAAGGAGTCTTCAATAAAAAGTTCCTCCGCAAAATGCCCGTGAGACACCTAAAGTGGGTAGGGACCTGATCACAGCTAACGGGAAATGTAGCTGGAGCTTGGGCTATTTGCAAGCAAGCGGTGAGCGTTCTTTCCCTCTCAAGCCGGTATTCCGTTACTATGGGGACGGGTGGTTGTCTGGCAAGGCAAAGTAAGCCAAAAGGAAAGGACGTACTAATTTTCACTTCGGAAAGGTTATTTTTTATAATGCATTCAAGAAAGCTGGAATGAATTGAATTTGGTATAATAATTTTATTTCTGGGCACTGTTGGATCTCCGTCAGACCAACCGATACTCCCAGAGAGGGAGGAGCGGAAGTTATTTTAATGATTTTCCCGAAGTTGTTATCTTTTTTGTGAAAATCCTATGTAAATACCAGTTGTTGCACTTAAGGAAGGCTTTTACCCAGCAGTGCCGACTAAAAGTTTAGAAAAGAGGAAGAACCTCAAACCTAACTCAAATAAAACTGAAATTTTTGGAAACAGACCATAAGTAAGAGAAAAAATCTCAACATGTAGGAAGCTTGCAGAGCTAGCTGTACTTGCCTTAATTGCTTGCTAGGATTGGCTAAGACAACCAAGAGAAACTTTGAAAATGTTGTTACTTGCAGTTGTAAGTTAAATGCAACAAGTAGTACGAACTTTGTTGTTTTGGAAATTCGAAAAAAGAGTTTAAGCTTAAAGGAAGAGTCAGAGAGGTGAAGGTCCTGCCTACTCGTAATTCTAACGGTAACGATAACGAACAAAGGAAAACAACGATTTATTTGAACAAAGAATATAAAATTTAGACAATTAACAATTGATAGAATTAGAATCTTATCTTTAAAGTTAGCAGAACTTTTTCTTTGGTTGATTTTACAAATATTTAAAGGTCTCAGACCTAATAAAATAAAAGTTTATAGTTAACAATAATGAAGTAATTACAAGTTTAAAACTTGTTACAAGCACTAAACCTATACAAAGGTTTTAAGATGTGCGTAAAATTGGGGTTTTAAAGCTTTTATGAACAATAAATTGTACAGCGATTGTAACGTTTACAAATTAGGTAAGTTACAAGCGTTGTTTGACTGCACTTTCAGCAAGCTAACTAGCTGCAGACAAATGGATTAAACCCTGATTATAACAGGATAAGGAAAAAGAGAACAGAAAATTGGAAAGCGGAGATTACCGCTATTTTAAGCAGAATATAACATTATTTGAAATGCAAGGATGTACAGGTCGTATTCACAAAACCTGGAGAGAAACGATTAGACAACTCTTTCATTATTAGAAAAAGTACAATACCCTAATTTCAGAAGGGATGAGAGATTAAAATGTGGGCTAGCCACAGTTTATACAGAATTACGATATTATACGTATACCAAATTTGAGAGGGCGCTTGCTCGCAAGCGAAGCCTCGTAGTAATTTAGATAGATGAAATCTTAATTTAATTAATGTTAGTAAAGGTATTTGGGAGAAGGAAAATAGGAGATTTAGGAAAAAGTCTTGGCCAGATTTATTGCTCTCATTCGAACGCGACGCGGTTGGTAGTGGAACGGGCACTGTTTTGCACTATAGTCTATTGATGGATTTGAAAAGTTCACTATTGCAGCACAGAAAGTTTGTAAAGAGAAAAGTTATTGTAGTTATGGAGATCACTGGTTGAATTTTAGCTTGAACAAGTTTATTGTTTGGAAAGTTTATGTATTGCAGTTGAATGATGAGGTAAATTTCCCACGTTGGCAAGCAAATTAGGAGGTTACCAGCAGTTAATGTAACGTAAATTCCTCAGTGGGGAAAAGTATTCCCATAATCAAGTGGAAAATACTAGATTGCTTTACTTGTAGAAATATTGGTCCATGTGGAATGTTCCAGAACCATGATGACAGTTAAATGGGCAAGAGAGGTCCCACGGAGGAAAAAGCTAAGTTTTTATAGACAGTGGATAATGACAAAGAAAGATCCCTCGAAGACGGTTATTGCATAACATTTCGCAATTCCACACACTGTCTATGAAATTGCATTAAAATCATTTAACTATTTAAAACCAGAGTTTAGTGCTTTTCAGTCGGTCAACACGAATGTACCCAAAAGAGATGGGTTATGCCCTAATCCTGAAATAAATTACATGAGATTAATAAAACACTAGGATGACCAGTTTCGATCGTCAAGCGATCATCATCAGATCCAATACACTTAGGCTATAAAATCTATGTTTGAAATACAGGTGAAAATATTTACAATATGTACAATTATTTAGTTGCAGTATTGGTACTGCAACTGTCAGTGTATGCTAAATGCAGTATATATGTTAGGTGAAATGCTAAATGGTGATGGCTATCCGGAGATTGTACTTTAGAGAGATTATATGGTTGTAAACTATGGTTAAACTATAAAATTTTAGGCTAACTACTTATCTGATTGTCTTCCGTACTACAGCTATTCGCAGTTTCCGTGCTCACTTGAACTCGCTGTGCGGTCGACTGCGGTGGTTATCTTAACGACAGGTTTTTCCCTGCCTTCCCCCCCCTGTCCCTACGTGCTGTGGGGAGTGATCGCGATGTGTTTATGTGAGGTGTTGCCAACCTAGATAAGATGTATGTTATTGAATGAGGTGGATCTACAACTATTAAAGACCGTGGATTAGTCCTCGCCACGCGTGGAGCATAACCCATTCGAACTAAGCGTTGACGGTCTTATGAGGACGTCCCGGCACCTTTAATACTGCCTCTAATATGGGCCTTGGTTTATTGCAGAAGAAAAGTACATCGTACACCTGATCCAGCTAACATTTACCTATTAAAAACCCCCTAATTTCCCCCCTTTTTTATCTAGCTTGGCTGTGTCGCTAAATTGTGTTTTGTTTCCGACAGGGTGTGTTTTTTAGTAGCGTGAAGAGGGGTGAGCTCTCCATGAACGTGTGTTCATTTAGATTGTTGGGATTGTTTCGTTTGACTAGGTGTATCTCGATTGCTTCCTTTATGTCAAGAGCTCTGCCTTTCGATTCGTGATGGATTATTTTAAGGTCCGACTCAATGTTGGTAAAGCTATGCCCTGCGTCACACATATGTTCGCACACGGCTGAATGTGTTCCGTATCTTATCGCATTTCTATGTTCATTATAACGTGTGTCTACTCGCCTTCCACTCTGCCCGATGTAATTAGCTTGACAATCGGTGTCTTGGCACGTTATAGAATATACCCTTGACCTTGAATACGGGTCACGTTTATTTAGATTACTATTTAGGAGGTGCCTAGCGGTTGTGTTTTTCGTCGTGAAAGCTATCTTTATGCCTTGCTTTTTGAATAGGTTAGTGATTTTATATGTATTCGCATTCACATAGTTGAAACGCGCAAATTTTTTCTCATTACTGTCCGGTTTGGGAATCGTTTTATCTTTATTTTTATGTTTGGCTATAATTTGATTTATTTTGCTTGGCGAGAAGTTGTTTTCCTTTGCTATTTGCATAATAGTTCTTATTTCCTTATTATAGTTGTCTTTTGACATGGGTATGTTTAAAGCCCTGTGCACCATTGAATTGAAACCTGCTAGTTTGTGCGTACTGGGGTGATTAGACTGATTGTCGATTGCATGCGAGGTTTGTGTTGCTTTCCGGAATATGGAATATGAAAGGTCGTTGTCTTTACGTTCAATAGTTATATCGAGATAATTTATTTTCCGGTCTATTTCGGATTCCTTAGTGAATTTGATAGAATGGTGAAGGCTATTAATGGATTGGAGAATTGTTTCTTCGCTTGTTAGTTCAGTATCGTAGATGCAAATTACATCATCTACGTATCTTTTCCATATTACTATTCCCTTTGTTGAAGTCTTTTCTAAGAACGCATTTTCTAGTGCATTGATGAAGATGTCAGCGATTAACCCACTTAGTGGCGATCCCATTGCTAGGCCTTCTCTCTGTATGTATATTTTATTGTCGAAATGAAACACGTTTTGGGTGAGAACGACCCTCAGTAATCTCACAATCTCTTCAATTTCTTTTACCGAATTGTTGGATTTTAAGTTGTTTTCGATAGTGTTGATTGCTTCAATAATCGGAATATTGGTGTACATGTTAGTTACGTCGATGGATACTAGCCTGAAGCTAGGTTTCATTTGTAGGGTGTTCAATGCTGTTACTAGTTCTGTTGTGTTCTTTACAGAGTTGTTTTTGTCGTTGGAAAGACGGCATTTTAAGATTTTTAGTAACTCTTTGCTGATTTTGTAATTAGGGGCATTCCTACAATTGACTATTGGTCTCATTGGGCATTCCTTTTTGTGTATTTTTGGTTGTCCCCTCAATGACGGTATTTTCGGGTTCATGTTTATTAGTTTTGATTTTTCGGCTTTGGTCAGTATGTATTCTGTTTCTTTTAGCGCACTTTTTATTTGTTTTTGGAATTTGTTGGTGGGGTCTTTTGTTAATTCCTTGATTTCGTTGTTGTTTAGGAATTCGACTGTTTTTTCAATGTATTCTGTTTTGTTCAAAATTACTGTAGTGTTTCCCTTATCTGCTTTTGTGATGATTAAGTCATGTTCTTTTATTTTTTGTTTTTGTTGAATCCCATTGAAACTTAACACCCTTACGACGCAGGATGTTCAACAGAAGTGCCCTTTGGACAAAATTCGGAATGAATTTCCTGAAAAAATTCGTCATCCCAATGAAACGGGCGATACCCATCACATTCACAGGCGGTTTAAAGTCCCGTATCCCTTGAGTTCTTGTTTGATCGACTGAAACTCCGGCTTGCGAGACAATGTGTCCAAGGAACGATATTTCCGACTTAGCGAACAATACCATTCCCAATTTCACCGTTAATCCAGCATCCTGTAACCATTGTAAAACCACACGTAAATGCTGAACAGGTTCTTCAAAAGATTCACTATAAACCACAACGTCATCTAAATAGTGGTAAATGCCGGGGAGGGTTTACATTTTGCGTGTGATATTCCGTATTAATTTATATTTGCGGAGATTTATATGTTTCGTTTCTTTATTGGTTCGATGAAACGGTATTGATTCCAACACCACCTTTTGGTTTAGACGTCTAAAATCTACAAATGGACGGAAGCTGCCGTCTGATTTTGGAATCAAAAACATTGGCGACGAAGACGAGGAGATGGATGGACTAATCACACCTTGCGCCAACATTTTATCGATGATCTTTTTGAGTTCCAACATCCTCGGAGGACTCAATCGATATGGAGGATGTCGAACTGGTACGTTATCAGTAAGTTCAATATTGTACTCTAATAAGTTGGTGACACCCAACTTATTAGTAATCACCTCCGGATATTCTTTACACAATCCACGAATTACGTCGGCTTGCTCTACTTCCAAATGACTCAAATCCAACTTCTCAATCTCGTCTGAAATACTTAAATCATCCGCAGTGTTTGGTCCCAAGTCTACCAAATTACTAGACATGTCCTCGCTCAATTGATCAAAATTGGCCTGGAACGTTCTATCAACCTACACAAATTTTACCTTTAATTCAGATCGAAATCTAAAATACATTTCATCCCTCCGGATATCCAACAGCGCTCCAGTGAACGACTTCTTACAACCCAAATGCCAAACTTCCATGAAAACTTCAATATCTTAATTTTTACCTTCACGGCACACAACACATCAATTTTCGAACAATTAGCGGACATCAATCGTGATTCTACCCTTTCCAATTTGGGAAATTTACAAATTGACATCATATTCTTATACCCACTTTCACTCACTAAAGACACGACGCTCCCTGAATCCAACAGAGCTTCGACGATGGCGTTATTAATTGAAATCTCGATAACAGGCAAATGCATATATGAAGGTGAAGAAATCTTCCTACAGGCTACAGGACACATTTTACATCTTTCTTCGTAAACAATTTGATCATAATTATTACGCTTGGTGTTCGACACAACCCGGGTATGATATCTGCGTTTAATCTTGGGTAGAATCCGTCGCACCCCTGGCCTTAATTCTCAATACCTACGCTGAGGATTCTTACAGACTCACGAAACATGACCCGAACGTCTACAATTATAACACCGAATCACCTTTCTATTCACACTAGGATTAGGTCCCGAATTCTGATTTATTACAACAGGCGTTATTGGCAATGTTGGTGGAGGTCAATGAGAACTAACCCTTTGTGAATCAACCAATCGAACAGATTCAGCTTTAACAGCAGCAACACTTAAATCTTGAAATGTTTTAGGTCTGGAACTCATACCTAAATATGACCGTTAATCCGGGGAAAGACCATCCACAATTATTGATACGATCTCCTTCTCAGAGAGTGCCAATCCAAACACCTTTCCATATTTAGTAATATCTTGAACTTAAGCATTTAATGGTTCCCCTAAAATTCGAGGACGATAAAAATGAGGAGATTTTACAGTTTAGTTCAGAATATTTTTATGGTCAAGTTTAAATGTGTTTAGATCACATTTTGTCAGTTTTGAATTGTAATATATCGTTCTTTGATAACGATGATAATAATGGAAATTTGTTCCACGAATGTTATACAGAGGTATATTTTAGAGAATGCGATTCTTAAAGATCTTATTTGTAAGATCTATGTAAGGTCACGATCTGGTAACTTATTACACAGATTTGCTTATAAATATTTGGTGACATAATTAACAAACATAAAGTATAAAATTTTATGAGAAAAATATTAAAGAAAGAATTTATAAGAGAATATAATGTGAAGTTAGTAAATACGAATGCAGCGTATTTTTTAAATTATAAGATTTTGATGAGAGACTTGAAAGAAATATCACAGCTAATAGAAAGCTTTATGGAAATGTGAGTGATATCAAAGAAATAATATTGTTATAAAATACTAGTATTTTATTGTATTACCTGTTAAATTAATTCATCGATAGAACCAGTATTTGTATTACATATTTTTATTAAGGATGTTGAAACTACGAAAATAATTTGTTAAAGAAAAGTTAGTTAAGAATAATATGTTATTGGAAGAAACTGCGAAGTATCTCTAAGAGAGAGAGATTTATTTATTCCCGTGATGACGGAGGTATTTGCTGTATGACAATGAGAATTGTGAAGCCATATTGATCAATTGTTGAAGGAATGTCTGTAGTGACAGACTTGCGCATATTTTAATGTTGAAAAATAGGATGTTTTAAGAAGAAGCAGTATTGTTGGTGTTTATTAATATTTGAAGTTATTGCAATAGTCTCATAGAGTTGAAACTCCTTGAAAGCATTAGGACAGCGAATCCTAGATGAAGTTGTATCTGAAAGAAATTATAGGATCAATGGATCTTTGTTGAAACTGAGAGTAAACTGAGCTCTATTCAAATGGTTCTTAATCAGATATTGAATTTACGGTAATTATCAACGAATTGGAAGATTGTATTTTTATTAAGTATTTTTATTTTTATGACAGACCATTTTAGGAGGTCTATGAACTATGTCTTTACTTAATTGTATGGATTATAGAATCCCGAATTGTAACAGTTTCCCGAATAAGACATAGTATTGTGCCCAACTCTAGGAATGGGTATTCCAAGATTCAGACACCTAGATATCAAGGGAAAGGCTGTAGCCGCTTTTGAAAGTTGAGATATTTGAATATCGCGCTACATTGCTTCTCGAAGCATTTGGAAATAATTTACCGATAGTTGGATGTCAAGTGACGTAGCGAGTAATAGCAGAGGTCGAGGCTATTTATCGATTAAATAGTTAACCATGGAGTAGAGACTTGAGACTGGGATCAGATTACTGGCACGGCCAAAAGAAAGAGAATGCAATTAGTATAAAGTAAATCGGACCAGGGATTCAAGAGATATGAGGATTTCTAGATATCAGGTGATGACGCGTGACCCTGACAGTTTTGAATAAAAGCCAGCTGGCCGAAGCATGGTCAGCTCATTCTAACACAAGCACTTGGCGAGCAAGTTGCATCTACGCTGAGCCAAGGCACATGGTTGCCGGATCTACGCAGAAGTTCTTTTTAAAGTCGTGATAGTCACGAAAAGTGCTGCGCTACGAGGTGGAACTTAGTAAGTTTCTGGCGAGGAGAATCACTGAGGTGATTGATTTTTCTACAGACATTGGTGGAAATATTTATATTTCTACAAGGACATATGCTAGACTTTGTCTAGAAAATATTATTTTGTCACAGTCCAGTAATAACTTAATACTTGGATGTTTAAATCCATTTCAAGTCAGTTTTCATTTTTGTAACTAGTTAACCACTTCGATCTGTCAGTACACTGAAGACTAGTCTATAACGATGGCGTTCATTAGTCTACGCAAGGGAAACTACAAGTTGCCTAGCGCATGGTAGATGGTGATATTAATAAACCATGCCCAGGGAACGATCTTCAGAACAGCCGTTAATTGCTTAGACTGTCAGTGTTTTTCTTGTACTGATAAGATTACCGTGAGTTATGTTACAACTGACATATCTAAGAAGAGATCACTTAGATCTGACCCTATTTAAACAAACTGTTATGGCTTTGATAGAAACCCATATTAAAATGGAACAACAGTTAATTCAAACGTCGAAAGATACTACCACTATGTCTGACTAGACGAATTGTGGGTCTACAATGGCGGCGGATACAAGGATTATACGTGCTTGTCCGATAGGGCATGTCTATGGATAAATCTGGTACAGACCAGGTTTACTACGCTTCAAGACCATCAAGAAATGTAAGCCACATTTGAATTATATTATGCCTAGCTAATTGGAACAAACTATTTTTCTGCAGATGACCAACACATTATTTTTCTTCGTATTTAAAGCTTGCAATGATTTACGCAAGACTTATTAGAGTTATTCTGAGCATTTTCAACACTCAGAACAGTTTAGGATCGATGACCGAGCATTTCGAGCATTTATTTGAATATTTCATATTTTTGGGAAATCACGGTAATCAACCGATGTAACTGTAAAAGTTAAATTTATTTTTGTTGAGGAATGGATATTTTTTCCATATTCGAAGATTCGAACATGTGGATTCTCACATAATGAGATGATAATTAAACATATCTGAAATAATATAAATAATAATAATAATAATCCACTAATAATAATAATAATAATTTTTATAATTTTTCTAAATAATTCTTGGATATTATATTTTCTAATAATAATATGTATTGAGAAAGAGCCTGTTAAGTAGTTTAATCATTTCTAGTTTGGAACAGGAGATTTTCCGAAGGAAAGTGGTTAGCGCAAGCCCGCATTCAACCAACACGTCCGTTCTGGTTGAACAGTTGATATTTGCTATGAGTAAAGTATATTTTTCAGATAACACGGAGAGGCATGAAACGGGAAGCAAATGATATTTGTATCAAATAGGATATTGTTGTATTTATATAAAATCATGACGTAAATACACTCGAAAGTGAAATAAAGATTTTCATATGTATGGTAAATTCACGGGTTGAACTGAATGGTAAAATAAAATAAACTTGTAAGTTTATTAATCTCCCAGTGTTGATAACAAGCAGAGGCTTGATTTATTGTATAAATTTTGGGAAGAAAATTTATATGTGTGGAGTAGTTGAAATGCCATTCCCAGGTGCGCATGTTAAGTCGCAGGAATGAAGAGGTTTTTTCGAGCATCAATCAAATAGCAGGTTCGATGGCTCAGGTTTATAGTAGGAGTATTGGAACTACACATTTCGTCGTATGAATGACCCGAAGGTTATTTCTTGAAACCATCAGTTCTTATTTCAACCTTGTTTACGAATTCCATTTAGACTTTGATTTTGCTAGAACCCGGATTTGTCATGATAGTAGTTTATTCTTCTTCAGAGGAAGACCTTTGCCGTTGTTGTGGTAATATTGTGTTCTTACACAAATAATAGAATGGGCCACTGCCAATTAAAATAATTCTTTAACCACGAATAATTTGAAGGATATTTTCAATCCTAGTGCCATGAACTAAATGAATTCATTATGAAACTACAATTCTAATTTCCGCATTCTGTCGAAGAATTGCAAGTTGTGAAAGTTGCTAAAAATGGCCATGAATATAAATAGTTTTATAATAATGATTCCAAGTGGATAATTGAATAGTTGAATGGTTCAACCATTTATTGATCAAGTTGATGATTCAGAAATCATGTATTTTGTTAGGAACTTGAAGTTCATAATCGAGTCACTTCTCGAATGTTTAATGTCAGAAGAACAATTAATTGTTGTTGTGCTTCGCACAGTTCTTCGATGCTATGCTCAAGGTCAAATACTTTTCAGATGTTATTAATATGTCTAAATAATTTATGTTGCTTCAATGATGATAATATTTTTCGACAATATATATTTTTGAAACTGGAAAAATAAGTGAAAGTTAAAAATTCTATGAACATTTATTCTACGAGTGTTAATATCATGTGAATATTCAAACAGTGATCTACGATATTTCCAGTATAGACAATTAACTTTGAACTGGAATTAAATATTAATAATTTTGGAACACAGTCTACAGGACTATTAATCGGACTTGTGTTTCCAAAAAGATTGTCAAATGTGTTTGGAAAATTTCTGTATATTGTGTGTAAATAAGAGTGTGGATCGCCACACGTGGATGATGCTACTTTGAGCATCTTTGCAGTCAGATTTTAACTTCAAAATAAACTGAGATAATTTTACCAGATGTGTTACACCCAATTAAATCTCCTTCTATCCTTATTGTTGCATTGAGCCAAAAATCAGCAAAGCATTTTTTTAATTTGATGTCGTTTTTGCGATTTGCTTTAACCCATCTGGCGCTCCGGGATATTTTGATTCTCGTGCTGACTGATTATTGGTAAAATGCATATGTGATCGTGCGGACTCCGGTCTAAACGGGCACAGTATGGTGAATGAAAATTTTCTCAAGTCCGTTGAAATGTGAGTGAAGAAATAGGAAGACAATTTCTGTCTATATTGTCTATAAAGAAGGCATTTTCCCCATTGTATACATTTCATTTTAATTTGAGTAGTTGTTGAACTACAGCGCCGATATTTATGTTGTATAAAAATAATATTTAGAATTCAAAGAAAGGTTTATAGTTATATGTATGCGTATTGAAATTTTTAATTTGTAATTTAAATATAAGTAGATATTTTTAACGCTTCTATGAGAAGGATTTAAGTGATAGGAGACGGGAGATAAATTGTATAGAGTAATGAATAGTTTTTGTAATGGCGTAGATCCACGTCAAGGGTAAATTCATTTTATTTTGGGAATATTTTTAAAATTTTATAACATTTTATCTTGTTATAAAACTCCCGTTACCTAGGGCACAGCAGTTGTTTGCTGCGATTTAATTCATGGTTTTATTTGAGCTTATGAAAGCTTCCATAAATTATTTTAACGGTTTCTAGAAGAAACAAATAAGTGTTTAATGTAACAGAGTAATGACATTTCGTCATATGATTTAATTGAACGTTAATAATGCATATTATGAATGCAAGTGTTAGGAAACGTGTATTTGTTAATGCCAATAAATATGACAGGCACGTTTTTACGATTCCCTGATCTTTTATAGAAATTTGGCTTTGTATTTGTAGTTAAATGGTAGTGGAATGTGTTGTAGGGTGGAAGTTCCCGAGGGACCTTATCCGCATCCTTACGCCCGAGATATTCATGGATTCTCGTCTTTCCTGAGTAGTTAGAGAACCCTATTGTTCTGTAGTTAGTTACTATAGCACATTCTGTTTGATAAATCCCTGTTCCTTATCTGAGTGTTTTCGCCAAGTAGCACTGTGGTATTTCTAGCCGGGACTTCAGGATGCTACAATCCATTATTTTTCCAGCCTTGGATGTTGGTGGATCATCCAGATATAAGGGTACAGTACACAGGTGTAATCTGTTTCAAAACTGAATGGATATCCAGGAATCACAATCGTATTCGTTATTATCGGAGTTTGGATCTTTGGGAAATGTGAATAAGTGGTAAATAAAAAAGAAAAATGAACCTTCATTTGTAGTCTGACAAATTCTTACGTCACTAGCTGTTTGGTATAATGGGACAAAGGAACAGATGGTGGCGTATATTGCTTTCGATTTGCCTTAACATGTAGAATAAGTACTTCACGGTGCGTAACACCCTTCGGGAGCTTTAAATGCACCAGTGGATAACAAAAAATGAGCTTAATGTTTTGCGAATACTGTACGTACAGAATAGTCCAAGTTGGAAAAGTATTTAAACAGTTGGTTTAACTTATTTATTAGAGTTACATAGCAGAGAGCGCTAACGTGCTAGTTCGTGCCTCGCTGGCATTGGGAGAGCGTGGGTTCGAATCCCACCTCGGCCATCTTGAAAATGGTTTTCGTGGTTTCCCATTTTCACCACCGGGCAAATGCCAGGACGGTTCCTTTCAATAGGCCCATGACCGATTGCCTTCCAGAATCCCTTTCCTGACCCATCCTGAAAAGAAAATACAGTACTGTTTGTAGAAAGTGAAACACCCAGAAGAAATGGTCGGAGACACCCCAGAACAGGGGTCGTGTAGGCCTGCGGTACCATATTGAGTGATTGAAATCGCAGAGAAATGACGTGCACATTGGCCCACCAGTGCCCTCTGTCGTGGGACCGGACAGGTCAGTGTTCCGCACAGCTCTGTTGGCGTGGGGCCGCATACCAAGTGGAAACGTGTAAGTAAGTGCAACGATGCCTCGCCGACATCACAGGGTGGACTATCAGCATATGAGTGCGGTTGGACGGGGCAGAATTCTTGGGTTCCGGTAGGCGGGTTTGTCGTTCCGGGACATTGCGGCTCGTACATGGCACGCTGCGTCAACGGTAAGGCGTATATGGATGCAGTTGAGAGAGGAGAGCCATACACAGCGACGACAGGGTACAGGACGACGCAATAAGACCACAGCGCGAGACGACCGCCATCTTTTCCGCATGGCCGTACCGGACAGAACAGCATCGTCCGGTGTTGGCTCGACGATTGAGCACTGCAATTGGGGGTGGACATGTCTGTTTCGACGGTGCAGCGCCGTCTTTTAAGGGCTGGTCTGGTAGCACGCATGCCACCGCGTAGGCTTCCATTGACTGGTAACCACCAACTCCTCCGACTACAATGGGCATGTGCACGCCGACACTGGCAGGCTGAGTGGCGAAATGTAGTGTTTTCGGACGAGTCCCGCTTTAACCTGTCCTACGTGTTGGCCGCATACGCGTTTGTCGCCGCCGTGGACAATGCAATCAGGCAGACTGTATTGTTGAGCGGCATAGCGGACAAACACCAGGTGTAATGGTTCGGTGCGCAATTGCGTATAACAGGCGATCGCGCCTCGTAAGTCTTGCGGGCAATCGGAACAGTGACCGCTACATCAGGGAAGTTTTTCAGCCCGCGGCACTGCCCCTCTTGCAGGCCATTCCACATGCCATACTTCAGCAGGACAATGCCCGCCCGTGTGTGGCGAAGAATGTGCAGAACGACGGTTACCTCTGCTTCCCTGGCCTGCCCGTTCGCCTGACATGTCGCCCATCGAACATGTCTGGGATATGGTCGGTCGGCAACTTGTTTGTTCAGGTCCACCTGCCGCCACTGTTGATGCTTTGTGGACGCGCCTAAAAACCGCATGGGATGGCATTCCCCAGCAGCGTATTTAAGCGCTGTATGATTCCTTGCCACGGCGTCTAGCGGCTCTGAGTGCAGCACGTGGTGGCGCGACGCCGCACAGTGGTCCTTTTAGGGTATCTGGCCGCGCAAAATACCTTTGCATATAGAAATGGTCTATATAACTGTTCAAAATTATGTAAAACAATTTCCTTATTCTCATTTGTAAGAATTTAAGTTTGACTGTCGTCCCGGAGGTCCAGGTTCGATTCCCGGCTCTGCCAAGAAATTTTAATTCTGGTGTGAAGGCTGGTACGGGGTCAACTAAGCCTCCTGAGACGAAACTGAGAAGAGGAGGGTTCGATTCCCACCTCAACCATCCTGGAAGTGGTCTCGGAGGTCCGGGTTCGATTCCCGGTTCAGCCAAGAAATTTTACTTCTGGTGTGATGGCTGGTACGGGGTAAACTAAGCTTCCTGAGGGAAAACTGAGAAGAGGAGGGTTCGATTCCCACCCCAACCATCCTCGAAGTGGATTTCCGTGGATTCCCCCACTTCTACTCCAGGCAAATGCTGAGATGGTTCCTAACTTAGGGCCACGGCCGCCGTCTTCCCAATCCTATCTCAAATGAACAAATAGTTGTACAGGCATCACAATAACACAGGTTATCACACATGTTACACAGACACACCCAAAATACATCGGACTATACGACCACGATGTCGTAGCCCCTAATATAAGCAACAACAACAACAAGAATTGAGGTTAAACTTCTCTTATTAGCCTAATAATAATAATAATAATAATAAATAATATTTTTCAACTGGATTTGGATTTTCCTTAACGCCGCTAAACTGGCAGAAAATTCTGCATTTTTTTATCAATAAGTTCAGTGGTGTCTCTCCTTCCTTCTAAGCGTATACTCACTTGACCGGCTAACGCTAGCTCCTCCCTGCTGAATTTTTGTATTAAAGTTCGCAAATTCCTTCGTTTCGAAAATTCACTCCACTCCATGAATGATTGAGAAGGACGACCCTCATTACCTGTATTCCCTCTCCATGTTCCCTTCCAGGCTATTCTTATTTCGTGACAAACTTTCTTAAGATCCTGCGATTGGCAACCCACGTTTTTCTTAAATGTGCGGAAAAATGAATAAGATTTTTTTCTAATATTATTTTAACAGACTGTCCATGGGATTTCAGATCGCTGTTTTCTATTTGATAGGTTCAAATCCTTTCGCTTTTCCACCTGCATGGCGCCAAGCATCGGAAAGATCGTTCCGCGAAAATCCTTCCGACAACACTAAAAGGAGAGCAAAAGCCAAAGTTGCAAAAGTTGCAAATAATTTTTACACAGAAAACATAATAGGGTGTAGGCTATAGGCTAATGGAAAGAAATTCACCAATGGTTGACAATTGTGAATTTCCTGGTCTGAAAACCCATAAAAGAAGAATTATTTTATGACAAAAATTCACTATTTTGAAACGTTTATCACATAAACACAGCGATTTTTATAAGATTTAGGAAATTTCATTAAGAAATATCATATCATAGTCTGTCATATCCAATGGCAATCGATGACGATATCTGAACTAACACGTCTTTACAAGCACAAGATTCAAACACAAATAATCAGCTTTGCTTCCAGCTGTGGATGCGATAAGAAACGTCCTACTTCAGCGGTCTTTCATAATCCAGGGGGTGAACGAATAAGACATATAAGTACAGTTCTGAGGTCCTCTGACATTGCTGATACTAAAAATATCATACCACATGAAAATACAAGACATTTATTTTTTACATTTTGAGCGCCCAGATCGTGCAAAAGGACCACTGTGCGCCGTACCGAAGATCGAACATACACGTGCATGTACCGGAATGTCCTAATAAGTAATGTATTGTCATGTCCCTAATCTGTGGTATAAAGTGCAATGTGGCCACAACTCTTGTTCTTTTTGTTTTACTTTCAACAAAGAGTAGTGTACATGGCCAATGGCTTCATTAATAAAATTATTAATAGAAACTTTTAATGCTTCTGTGGCGTTCTTGATGAAAAGACCAGCCTTTTCAAGCGTGGCTACATCAGGTTGAATGGAAAATCAAGTGAGTCACTGCACTGTAATTCGCGATCCAACTGGCAGCGGTCACTGAATCATACTGTTTCTTCACGATAAGTGGGGAAAAGGGAAAATAGGTAGGCTAAGAAAGGAGGCTGATACTGCATTCAAGTCTGAGTGGAATTATAGAACTTCGCAAGTGTGCTTTGAACAAGATGGGTGTCATGCACACTACTCGCGTGTGGCTAGACTAACTCTATTTCCTCGTTGATGGATTGGGCGTAAAGGCATTATAAGTTGGCCGCCACGTGCGCCTCATTTGACAACCACTGACTATTTGGTTTTCCTGTTCAATTCAGGCTACCGTATTATATCTATTGCACCGCCCTATTAAAATAAACATATTCTTGGCGTGCCTCCTAGCTGCATCACTGGAACCAACTAGAAAAGAAAGGAGTACGCAGTGGAAATGGATGTTAATTTCTGACCTGTGCTGGGCCCGTACTTGCAGGCCAGATGTGCCGAGCGACTCCAGACTCCGTGAAGGTGGTCCCACGACGAGTGGTAGGAATACCCTCCTGGTGCTAGAAAGCTAGAATAAGTTAGGCCTAGGTTTGAAGAGAGAGAGACAGAGAGCGAGCAGCCCGATCGCCAAACACTACTAAATAAGACACATGGGTAAAGAAATGGAAATTTAATGAATTGAAACCGAACACACAAAGAAACCCGGCCAGAATAACACACACAAAAAAGAATACCCTTCACCTAGGGGTCAAATAAAGTCACTTTCAAACGGGGAAGATAAATATAAATAACAATAAATAACTTACGATGGTAAATAACGTTAACAAATTAAATTCATACCTGTGCTCACTTCGGTGAAAACGATGTAAAAAGGGAGGAAGTAAAAGATCAAGAGGCAATCGAGCCGGTCGCTGGTCAACAACAATCACTTCTCAGCCTAGAGATGGATGGTTGTCATGACGACCACAAATAACAAGCATAGCAAAGATAAAACAAGAGGCTGTGTGCGTGTCGCAGAGGCTGTGGCGTGCAATGGGGATGCGATCGAGCTGACAGTCCCCAGAGAAAAGAAAAGCAAAACCAAAGATACTATAAGAAGAAACAAATGACGTCAGGTGTCCGTGAAATTTATCAAGATACATTCACGCAGTCAAACACACAAAATGCCAGCCGACGATTCAGAAATAAAACACAAAGCAACTCGTGCTTGTAGGTAGTCTAGCAAAACATGCTAAACCTATATGGTCCCCAACTTACGTTCCGAGTTCGAGCTGAATACTGTAAGGCCTACTTAAAGTTACCGCCGTGATCCAGTTGCCCGAAGCATGGAATGAAGGGAAAACATAAGGGCTAAAATTTATGGTGTCATGCCTCGTGTTGGGAGAATGGTCGAAACGCCAACGTCCACAAACCACGGGAGACCCATTCGAAGATATGCCCAATCAAAACAGCATCAATGCACCTGGCAGCAAGAAAAACATACACTCACAAAATCACTCGCAGATATATTTCACGGCACAAATAAAAGGTTAAACGAAGACTCAAACAAAATAAAACAGGAGACCGCCATTACGATTGGTTCCACAGCAAATCCAAGCACACGACGAAGATCAAAAAGAAAGGTTAAATTTAGGAAATGAGCATAGTGGACACAAGGTTAGATGTATTACTTACATGAGTAAATGGAAGGCTTCGGCATAATAACAATGTTAAATAAAAAGGAAAAACATTAAATTTTAAATAATAAGGCGGAGAGCCTCAAGGCACGTCCGGACAGAAAGTATCTCACATGGCGTCTGAGTCTACCGGGACGGCCGCCAAAGAAAATAAAGAAAAGAGAGATGTTAAACATGGCTCAGGATCCACACCACCCCGCAAAAGAAAAATTATTTATAATAATAAAAGATTTTTCTTTTTACTTCACTAAGCACCACCGCTTTGAAATCAATCATGTCCCAAGTGTTCCAAAATACACAACATCCTTATCACACAGGTGGTTTGTCAACAACTATAACAGTACACATATTATGAGGGGGGAGGGTGATCGAAATAACAATCACTTAAGCAATTGAGCCATATCAGAAAGAATACAGTTATAAAAGGAAGTAATATATAAAAATAATCAGATCGCTTCGGCGATCGCAATAACAGGACAGAACTCCTTCGGGATCCCCAAAGGCGCGCGTTCCTTTGACGATCCCTGGGCTTGTCATAATGGTATTACGGTTCGCCTGAGCGTTACAATGACAAGAAAAGTAGATAGAGACACGGATGAAAATCATAAACAAAAGACTTTCGCCCTTTGACGCCGAAGTCTGCCATTCTCCTTATACCCATCATGAAAGTGACGTATTAAAATAACAAAGAAGCGATATAATGTGTCCATTATTTATAGAATATAAATTCTCTACTGGCCGAATTCGCAAAAATACATATTTTTACAATAAATATTAAGTTACACAGAGTATGTAGGCCTATTTCTTCTTGTATTATTTTCTTTCTTGAGCTCGTAAATTTGTACTTGACTCTGCCTCGGTCAAAATTGGTTCAATAATAGGCAGGTCAAGGAGACGCCATATGAATACTAGCTTCCTTGGATAACATAAGCAAATTTGATTGGCTAACCTACGCAGAAAAAGGACAACATTAATCACAGCAAATAAGAAGGTTACACAATAAATGGTTTCAATTGAGATATGTGAGCTCTGGATACGTCGGTGGGATTCTCCTTGGAGATCAATTCAACAGTGACAGGTGTTATAAATCTAGTGATAGTTTTGGGCGTGCTCCAGCGAAGCATTAGCTTAGCTGACTCCTTATTCTTGGCCGAACTCTGTGGGTGCAGGCGCACTAGCACGTCGTCATTCACCTGAAAACAAACAGGTTGCCTACCCTTGTTATAGCGAGACGCCACGCGATCTCGTGCCCTTTTCAGATGCCGTACAGCAACTTCCCATTTTTCTTTGACTGAGGTACGGCGGGATGGCGCAGCCAGATAATCTATTTTCCACTGAAGCTGAAGTGGATCAACAATACGCCTTCCTAAAAACAATTCCGAAGGGGTAGAATTCGTCGATTCATGAAGAGCAGTGTTAAATCCTAAGGAGAAAAACTGAAGATTTGCGTCCCAACGTGACTGATCTGCGTTGTGGAACGCACTCAAGCAAGCCTTCAAGTTACGATGAAACCTTTCAACGTGATTTGGCTGAGGGTGGTAGGGTGCCAAAAAGACATGATCAATTCCCCAAGAAAAACACATTGATCTAAAAGACTTGGACCGGAAAGCGCTCGCGTTATCGGACACTAAAAACTTTGGAGGACCAAAAACACCAAAAATATGATTGGTCAAAACCCTAACAGTGGTACGTGTCGTGATTTCCATGACAGGAAATAACCATACAAATTTTGAAAATCCATCAACGACAGTAAGTATAGCTTGATGACCAGAAGATGACCTAACTAGGGGACCAAAATAATCTATAAACAGGCGCTCATTAGGATATGACATTGTGTCAGCGTGGTGAAGTCCAATGCGAGAATTCTTTGCTGGCTTAGAACGTTGACACGTAACACATTTTCGGACGAAAGCAAAAGCATCCGCTTTCAAATGAGGCCAGAAGAATTCCTGAGAGATTTTATGGAAAGTCTTCGTCATACCTAAATGTAACCCAAAACAGGATTCATGGAAATACGCCAAGAGCATACTTCGTATATTCTCTGGCACGAAAATCCTACATTTCGAAGATCGAGGAGCGGTATGCACTATAACATCATTGCGCAATGAAAACTCAGATACACCAGGATCTTTCCCGAGAATTTTTTCACGCAATGTGACACAAAATGGGTCATCTGCTTGGTACGTACGGATGTCAGTAAAAGACCATGGAATGTGTTGGAGAAGATTCACTGGCTCGGGGATCTCAACAATGGGAGGAGGTTCCTCAAACATGCGTGACAAACAATCCGCTACAACATTTTCACTGCCTCTGACGTGAATGATGTCAAAGCTGAAAGAGGATAGACGAAGAATCCAACGATTTATACGTCCCAATTTTTTGACATGCGAGCGCATCCAGGACAGAGCTTCATTGTCGGTATACACTATGAAATGCCGATGTTCTAGAAAAGATCTGAAACGTTCACAGCCGAATACGACAGCCAGACTTTCTTTCTCGAAAGTGGAATACCGGCGTTCGCAATCATTAAGCATCCGACTGGCAAAAGCGATGGGTGCCAAATTACCATTCACCTGCTGACTAAGCACACAAGAAACTGCGACATCACTCGCATCACAATGTAACATAAAATCTTTCCCAAAATCCGGAGTTCGAAGGACGGGAGCAGAAGAAAGACATTCTTTCAATTTCTCAAAGGCGAGACACTGGTCGGGGCCCCACACAAATCGTACATTCTTCTTCTTCAAATAATTCAGGGGCGCTGAAATGTCCGAAAAGCCCTTAATGAACCTACTGTAAAAGCCTGCCATTCCCAAAAAACGTCGGACTGTTTTCACATTCGTGGGAGTAGGGAACTCTTGGATACATTGCACACGCTCAGGGTTCACTTCTATGCCCCCATCCGAAAGAATGTGACCTAAAAATTTGATTTGCTTCGAAGCCAAAGAGATTTTGTCCGGGTTAACAGTGAGTCCGGCTCTGCGAAGACGACATAGGACTTCACGTAAATGGATCAGGTGATCCTCAAAAGACTGACTGTAAATCACGAGGTCATCTAGATAGTTAAACACAGATGAATACTTTAAATCTCCAAATAACTCGTCCAAAACCCTACTCAATACTTGTCCGCCGATAGAAATGCCCATGGGTAACTTATTGAACTCAAAAAGGCCGAACGGAGTGGAGAACGCAGTTACCTTACGGCTCTCGGGATCGAGAGGAATTTGATAATATGCACAATTCAAATCTAGGACGGAATAGTACTTCGCCCCATGAAAATGCCGAAAAGCGCTCTCCAGAGTTGGAAGGGGAAAGTTGTCGAACACCACCTTAGAATTGAGTCGACGATAATCAACTACTAAACGAAAAGTACCCTCTTTCTTAGGCACCAGGAATGCTGGACTACCATAAGAAGACTTAGAAGGGCTCACAACACCGCGTGCCTTAAGATCATGAATATATTCTCTCATGGCAATGAGTTTGGGTGGAGAGCAAGAAAATGGCGCCGACCTAACTGGAACCTCATCAGTCAAATCAATATGACACTCGTAGCCGATAGCGGAACCCAGTTCCGACGTGAGAACATCTGGAAATTCATTCACCAAATCAGATAAAGCGTCACGTTGACTCGTGAATAAAGTAGGAGGGATTAGAACAGCAGAGATACCAGAAAAATTACAAGGAACACTCGCTTCACAAGTATTAAAATGAAACCGCTCCTTGGATTTAAACAAAAAACTGAAGGAATGATCCGAAAAATCAAGCCTCAACCCTGCTTTGTGCATAAAATCAGAACCTAAGATCATAGGCGTAGATAAGTCATCCACCACATGGAAGTTCCAATCCCAAGAATAACCACATATCTTAATATGACATGTTACAACGCTAGAAACAGAAATAGATGACTTCACCGCAGAATAAAATTTTAAACCCCCATCTTGTGGACAAATCTGAGTAACAGGAAGCTGTTCCGCGATGGAGCGCTGAATAAATGAACGTGAAGCACCAGAATCCAGTAAAGCGGGTATCGACAATTTCTTAACACTTACTGGGACCCAAGGACAGAAGTTTCCAGTCGTGGAAATGTTCATTTCCCGGCGAACTTCATTGCATGGCCACTCCGGCGGGTCTAAACCGGGGACCCATGCTCGTTTCCCTGACGCGAAGCACATCTAGGACAGGCTATGTGCGTCACGTCACGAAGACCACATGTGTGACAAAACACACGAGAGGGCGCACGGCAGGAATTAAAATGATGCCCCAAACGATCACAATTCCAACATTTTATACGGTTATACATGTTCGGGTTTCGAGGTAACTGTTGATCCTGAGGAGCGGGATTCGCAGAAGAAGTAGCATTGGGAATACTCCCGACAATATGCGAGTGGGGACGGTTAACTGCCCGGTCCTCCTGACGAGATATTGAAGATGGGTGCGCAGTCCTCTGAATCTGGGATTCCGCGCATGCAGTCTCTGCAAACAAACTGTCAGAGGGGAGGGGTGGGGGTACATATGACTTGCGCAGGCGCCGATTGAACTCGCATTCACGTCCTTGATCAACAATGTCAGCCACACTATACACACTGGACCGGCGTATGAAAGACTTGTACTCAGGTGCTAGATTTCTATACACAATATCAACAGTTTCAATAAGGGGAAGGGGCTGCGACAACCTACTTATTAAAGTCATTAGCCCAGTAACAAAATCGTCTACAGGCTCTTCCAAACCCTGGGTACGGCGATGAATTTCAGCCTTCAAGTCATGTTCAAAATCATAAGTCGTAAACCGCTCCTTTATTGACTTACAGAAATCAACCCACGAGATGAAAGATCTGTTGGTAAGTCGATACCATTTTAAAGCTAAACCACTCAACAATAACGGTAGGCAGACAACAATGTCGTCTGGTTCGAGGTCATAACAATGGCAGAGTTCACTGACCCTGTCTAAGAACTCAAATACAGACGAAACTCCCAGTTCACCAGAAAATGAAATTCCCCACTTGGACACTATATTGGCTACGCCTCCCTTGCGATGGCCTTTCACCTCAGTCAATGGATTAGTGTCTTTCCCACAGACACTTTCAAACGATAGCAGATCATCGTCAGACTGGATGAGCTCCTTCTTCACGTTACAACCTGGGAGAGAATACATGGCTAAACTACAGAAGTACTGCTAGCTACAATTCAAAACAATAACTACAAATGTCTTGCCTCCGTCCTGCGCCTGAAATGAGTACGAAACAAGAAGTAGGGTTGGTTAGTACATTACCAATGCTGGGGTTCGTTGATAGGGTCCAACTCATTGCACTCTCCTTACAGTTTGTTATTTTTATGGTCCATACTCCTTGGAAGTTCACATTGACTCTCAATATTTGTTTGCATAGTATGCAATAGGGAACATGAAACAGAATAAAAACAACATTGAAAAATATGCAGCGAAATATTAAAATCCAATGGATATGGCTAAGCGACCAGGAGACTTAACCTCGCAACTGATACCATCTGCACCGCCCTATTAAAATAAACATATTCTTGGCGTGCCTCCTAGCTGCATCACTGGAACCAACTAGAAAAGAAAGGAGTACGCAGTGGAAATGGATGTTAATTTCTGACCTGTGCTGGGCCCGTACTTGCAGGCCAGATGTGCCGAGCGACTCCAGACTCCGTGAAGGTGGTCCCACGACGAGTGGTAGGAATACCCTCCTGGTGCTAGAAAGCTAGAATAAGTTAGGCCTAGGTTTGAAGAGAGAGAGAGAGAGCGAGCAGCCCGATCGCCAAACACTACTAAATAAGACACATGGGTAAAGAAATGGAAATTTAATGAATTGAAACCGAACACACAAAGAAACCCGGCCAGAATAACACACACAAAAAAGAATACCCTTCACCTAGGGGTCAAATAAAGTCACTTTCAAACGGGGAAGATAAATATAAATAACAATAAATAACTTACGATAGTAAATAACGTTAACAAATTAAATTCATACCTGTGCTCACTTCGGTGAAAACGATGTAAAAAGGGAGGAAGTAAAAGATCAAGAGGCAATCGAGCCGGTCGCTGGTCAACAACAATCACTTCTCAGCCTAGAGATGGATGGTTGTCATGACGACCACAAATAACAAGCATAGCAAAGATAAAACAAGAGGCTGTGTGCGTGTCGCAGAGGCTGTGGCGTGCAATGGGGATGCGATCGAGCTGGCAGTCCCCAGAGAAAAGAAAAGCAAAACCAAAGATACTATAAGAAGAAACAAATGACGTCAGGTGTCCGTGAAATTTATCAAGATACATTCACGCAGTCAAACACACAAAATGCCAGCCGACGATGCAGAAATAAAACACAAAGCAACTCGTGCTTGTAGGTAGTCTAGCAAAACATGCTAAACCTATATGGTCCCCAACTTACGTTCCGAGTTCGAGCTGAATACGGTAAGGCCTACTTAAAGTTACCGCCGTGATCCAGTTGCCCGAAGCATGGAATGAAGGGAAAACATAAGGGCTAAAATTTATGGTGTCATGCCTCGTGTTGGGAGAATGGTCGAAACGCCAACGTCCACAAACCACGGGAGACCCATTCGAAGATATGCCCAATCAAAACAGCATCAATGCACCTGGCAGCAAGAAAAACATACACTCACAAAATCACTCGCAGATATATTTCACGGCACAAATAAAAGGTTAAACGAAGACTCAAACAAAATAAAACAGGAGACCGCCATTACGATTGGTTCCACAGCAAATCCAAGCACACGACGAAGATCAAAAAGAAAGGTTAAATTTAGGAAATGAGCATAGTGGACACAAGGTTAGATGTATTACTTACATGAGTAAATGGAAGGCTTCGGCATAATAACAATGTTAAATAAAAAGGAAAAACATTAAATTTTAAATAATAAGGCGGAGAGCCTCAAGGCACGTCCGGACAGAAAGTATCTCACATGGCGTCTGAGTCTACCGGGACGGCCGCCAAAGAAAATAAAGAAAAGAGAGATGTTAAACATGGCTCACTATGCATTTCGAGCTCATGATCAAGTAAGATGATACACAATTGAAAGACTTATTGATTTTTACATGTACTGAATCTTGTCATTTTGATTTTCTGTTTGTGAATTACCTCAACATTGAATACAATTTATTATTTATTTTTACTTGTTCAACCCAGACTTCTGTATTATTGAGGGGCCGATGGCCTAGATGTTAAGACCCTTAAAACATATCATCATCATCATCGTACCGACGGCGGTGGCAACACTCGCTAAAGCGCAGCGTTAGGTCATGGGTCCAAGCTCTCTGCTGACTCAGTAGACACGTGGTTTCGATCCCCACCGTCGGCCGTCCTTGTAATGATTTTACATTTTCAACACCCAAGCAAATGCTGGGACGGTAACTTCTGACAGGCCACGGCCACTTCCTTCCACATCCTTGTCCACTTTCATCCATTCATCTCGTCTCATTTCGACGCGCAGGTCGCCCACGGGCGTCAACTAGAAGGACCTGCACTCGGCCTTTCAGGAGGCAACATGAAAAAAAAATCATCATTGTAATATTTCTATGTATTTCAAGCATATGCTCAAAAGTGACACCATCTTCCTTGGTACCCGAGAACATATTGAGACCCCATTTCCGAAGGTTCTGGGTCTGATTTCTAGCTCTGACAAATAATTGAATTGTTTATGGGTTGAGGAATATACTGTGCCCGTCTGTCCACCTGGGATGGACAGATGACCACAAGCGAGGCAGCAGTGAACGCAGTGTCAGCACGAGATCTATCTCAGGGCGTTCTGGGCTTGGGCTGTATTTACTGTACATTGCATTCATGCTCCCCGTAAAGGAAAAGGAAATACGTCACGACACATAACAGAAAGCAAAGACATATTTTGATAAAACCAATTCACCACCTATTTATTCATGAAAACCTGCCTGTTGGCAATAGCAAAAAATAATAGCAATACGCACTTCATATCCTGAATATGCATCTCAAACAAAACAAATCATAGTCTCTTTATGAAAAAGTCCGTTGGTTTTGACTATGTTTGGAACCACGCGTTATTCTTTTACTCTATACAATTAGAGATGACATTAATATATATATATATAATTTTTCCCTATTAGGTTGCAGTTTAAATTAATCCTATTCACATATTTACACGAATTATATACACTGGCATGGAGTAGTGTCACATCCGATTATTCTACTACTATGAAAACACACAATTTCTAATGACACTTCCTAACGCTATTTGTTCAATAGCATCACATTTAATTATTCATCTTGGTCACAGCAGTTATAAATTTTAAAGCAAAAGTAGCAACAATAATTCTGATGACCATTATCGGTTCAAAGATCAAAGTTGGCCTCGAATATCTCTTTATAATTTCAGGATCATATTATTAAATAAGAGGGTCTATTGCACTGAACATGATTTTAACTAGCCACAATAAAGATTGGCATGAGGTTAGACATGAAGTCATTACATTATAATAAATCAGTGATTTAAGATTATTTTATTTCATGGGAATTCTTTAGGAATTGGAATAACATTTGAAGCATTTACTATGGGACAGGATATTACTTCCGCAACTCCCTTTTTATTTTCTAAAGCAAACAGCTTTCTGTGGATCAGGATATCACTCCCTCAAACATCCACTCATACGAGGATGAACGCCTCATTTAACTAACTTCATAAAGTGCATTGGCACATAATCAACATCATTAAAGCTTTATTTCACAACATCGAATAATATTACTGATCATAAGATCCCTGATTTTACACAGTCAACTAATTGTTTAATCATAATTCAACAAATTTACCATATTCTTTTATATTTATGATCCTCAAGGAATATTACTTCCACTGTTATTCGACAAAATTCAGTGTTCATCAATTATTAATTTATAGAGATATTTATTATTATTATCTTTTGGAAAATATTTTCTGTTATACATAAGAAATTTTTTTAATGCATTTTAGGTGTCATAAATCTGCTGCGTTATGAATGGGGTGGACATCCCATATTATTTGTAAGAATATCAAGTGAAAAACATTCAGGATGCACCTCAACTACAAGTCTAAAGCGACTACAAGAAAAATACGCCTAGAAATATGCAAACATGTCTAATTATAACGACGTTTCCTGACTATCAAGAAAGTGAATCGGTTTATCGGAACTGAGAAAATTCATGGCTCTAAAAAGTGTTTACGTTGTTCGGAAGTCTACTACATCATGGGTTCTGTGGCGGTTAGACATCCCTCGGTGCGGATCGAACCCTGGCACAAATGGATCCGTGAAGACTACACGCTAAGAGAGGGACATGTCTTAGCATTCGCCTCCCTCGTCGTCCACAGAAATAAGCCGCAAATGGCATGGCTCTCGTTCCCTATCCTGTCATCCAGGCATTGTTCCTCTCACATACTGCCGCTCTAGCCGCTAGTCATCCTCGAACAGTGGGGCATTGATTTTATCATATTATGGGGTAGTTTCAAATTCACACAAAGTATTCTGCTAATGTGGCCCATAGTCTATTAGAATGTCCACTTATATGTCCAAGTTGATATTACGGGGCAGGATGATAATAATAATTCCTGGTAATAATGTTTTCACTAAACATGGGCTGATTCTGGCATGATATTCCCCATGTAAAATATAAGCTATGAGGGTAGCTCACTAGCACTTTGCAAATGTCATATGGCTAGCTTGGACACGATCCCAGTTCATAAGTGGTGTGTAATTGGTAGGAGTGACACACAGTACAATAGTCAATCACTTGTGTAAAACAAGTCACACTCACATACCTGTAATTTTCTTGAAGTACCCATCATGATGAATTGTCACAATCATGATAATAATTATAAGTTTCGGAGCACTCGATAACACTTTAACTTTTTCACCACTAGTGCAAAATAAAACAATGTCCCTTGGACATAAGAACGTTGCGGAGATTGCCTATCTTCTAGGAGCACTTGCGCAGTATGACGGCGTATTAGAATATCGTGGCGACCTGCTTCACAGCACACACGTAGACAGGTCGACAGGTGACTGTAACAGTAACTTGACCTCCAATAGAGCCAGCTTTTATGCAGCCTCAAGTGCACATGTCGATGGCTGATATCGCATTACGTAATGCGAGGTCTCCTATCCTATTGGTCCTCATCATGGAAAACTCTAGAAGGTCATTCATTTCCATCAAAACATCAAGAATAAACTGAAGAATTACTCCAAATGTAATTCTGAAGTGCTAATACAATCATCTTCCTTAACCTAAAACCTAGCAAGCATATTGCGTTCCAATATTCCCTATCTGCACGTGGGAAACGCGACTATGGCGAGTCGACAGCCTGTTGCAGCCTCGCTGACGTCATAGCGCGCTCGCTTCAAAATCACGCCCAACCAATCCATGGTAAATGGGCACAATACTCACCCTCACGAGGCAAGAGGTGGGTTCAATTCCCTCTCCAGACAGCTAAAAAGTGGTTCCTTGTGCTTTTCCCAATTCTGCTCCAGGTACATGACAGCATTTCTCCAAATCTAAGGCCTCCCTAAACCTAACAACCATTACAGGAACACGCACTACTGCAGACATCATAATAGCACAGGTTAACAGAGAAATTCTCAAGTGCATGGGGCTGTTGGCCACTATGTCCAAATCCCTAAATGAAACAATATCAACAACTCAAATAAGGTCGAATGAAATAGTAATTCTCCATCTAGCTCAATGAGTTTTGCTATGAATGATACGCTATTTATGTAATATCGTAGAGAGGAAAACAAAACCACTTATTTCGTACTCTGAAGAGGCTCGTTAGTGATTGTTGTTTAAGGGAGGCCATCTACCCCTCTGCAGAGGCTACTCCATTTTTAAAAATATCTTCCTTTCCCGTTTCCTGTTATCCACTGGTGGGGATAATGCTCACGTAGTGTGTTATCCATCATGTAGTAATGACTGAAAATGTCATGGCAATTCAAAAGCAAATACAGTACAACCCAGACAGTGTTGAGAGGTGTTAAATGCTTTCAAATATCGGAAGAGGAGGGAAAGGGGAGCATTGGGCTAAGCCGAGAAATCGGATATAAATAGTATTTGTTATAATTATTCCAAAGTATTGATGATGTTCTCACACTGTAGATGCTATTAATTACTAGTAATTAAAGTAATAATAGATATATTCATTCGACATTTGAAAGAACAGTCAGGTTAGGTCACATATTGAATCCCGCGAACAGTTTTGTGCATTAGCTCGTTCTTACTAATAACTAATAGCCTACTTGAAATCACAAAAATGATCTTCCTCAACTAGTAAATCTTTCAAACCAATGTTGATGTTTCGAATTGAAAAGCATCCTGGAATTTACTGGAGAGGCAGAACCCTTCAGTTGAATAACACGGGGGACTGACGTCCTTGCTTTATAATTTAAGTGGAAGATATTCCCTCCCTCTCCGGAGCAGGTGCCAATGAATTTGTTCCTTTGCCCTATTATACCAAACAGCTAGTGAGGTATGAAACTTCATTTTTCTATTTTTTTATCACTTACTTACATTTCCTAAAGAACCAAACTCCGATAATAACGACTACTATTCTGATTTCAGGACATTCGTTCAGTTTTGAAGCAGATTACACCTGTGTGCGAGGCTACGCTATGTAAGGGCACCAACAAGCCTTGACTCACACTCAGCCGCCATGTACTAGCCATTCGCTCAACGAGTCACCAAAAGAAGGCGTGTCCTAGCATGATTTTCATATCCTCGATTTCTCAAAAAGTACTTGTCCGATTTGGGAAATAGTAGCACCGTTGAATTTGTCTTGGCGAAATCTGTTACCCTGTACGCAAACGTTAGTATAGTTCCATTTAAAAAAAATTGGTACCGTACCGTTACTTTAACGGTTTTTAAATGCATTTATGAATACAGTTTTGTGACTCGGCGTGTAGATATTGAGTTCGCCATTGATATAATTCTACACAGCTGTTATGTGGTAGGAGGAAATCCACTCGGGAGTGTAAGTCTCGCCAGCGAGCATTTCCGAAGAGGGAGCCGAAGGTACAACGATTATAATCAAATCAATCCTGTCATATCTCGTATCGATTGGTACACATGAGAAGGATTTATATAAAATAAAGGATATTTGGCGCCATTTACGAGGATCTGTATGTGTTAGAATACACATTTCCATAGTAGAAAACTATTATATACGCATGTTTGAACAACTGAAGAAGATCCATTGAATTACTTGTATTTGCTCCCACCTGTACCGATTAACATCCATTCATGACGTCAAGGAGTGGGGGTGATTTATGACTTCCTCTTTGCAGCGAGCATGAAGGGAGGCGACTCCTTGTTCGGACACGTTGCGGGAATATAATCACCACGAGATGGAGAGAAATACGTGAATTACGAGTATTACAAGGCGTGCGAGTGGATCGCGTTAACAGAGAATGATCGTGTATCATTTAACATTCACGAAAAGCTTCTAAAATGTGTTTAAGACAATATGTTAAACCCATTATGTGCTTACATTTATGGACATGCACAAACTTCGAGTAGCAAGAAGCGCGGAGTGATCTGTCCTTGCTTCGAGCCGCTATTGCGTGTGATTTTCGCCGGAACACGGGCGTATTTTAAAACCTTTTGGGAGCACAGCCCAATGTTACAAAGATATTTCCAAGTGTGTTATACATCTATGAACGACGTATTTTCGAGCGAGACGTCGGAGGGAACAATTAAAGTGAGTTTTGTATCTGCTACTATGGCAGGCTAAACGCGATGAGAATACTACATTAATAGGCATTAGCGAGAACATCGTGCAACCTACTTCTCAACCCCTGGCACTATACAGCCCATGACGGGCTAAGGCCGACCAATCGAACGCTGCCCAGCCATTTGGCCTGCAGATATTGGGGCGACGCGTGATCAGCTCGTCGGGTCCCCTCGGCCGTTAATCTTGGTATTCGTGATCGGGGCGCTGTCTCACTGTCAGACAGCTACTCAATTGTCCTCACGAGGCTGAGTGCACCCCGTTCAACCCTCACGACAGTTTTAAAATCCCTGACGGAGCCGGGGATCGAACCCGGGGCCTGCGGGTGAAAGGCAGGCGCGCTACCCCAACACCACGGGGCCGGCGCAACCTACTTCTGCGCCATGAATTTCATAAACGGATTCCATGCTATTGTAGGTTATACAGGCATGTATAAAAATTGTTCCGTTTCCATTTCTAATATGGATTTATTCAGTGGTTGTTCGAGTTCGCTCACACGATGTGACAAGCTGATTAACTGTATCCGGGAGAGCCATGCTCATTCTAACATGTGCGGACAAATATCGCGAGGCCACGATGGACGCAGCGACCGGCCAGACGTCGTTCGGGCATGGGAAGTCCGCTCGTTCGAGCTCAGGTGGTAGAGCTGGGATATTCTATGTCTTGGTCTAGCCTGGAGGCTACCAAGGCCAGCTTATATCCTTTTTGCACCTCTTTTCTAAATATCACTTTGATATTAGGAAGTTTTCGAAGACAGTTGATAAGAGATAGACTTTGATTCTTTTTCTCAATTATTTCAAGATTATACTTGTCTTTTCTGAGCAAGATTTTCTAGATGGATATTCCTAATGAATCAACAGCCGCTTAACCTCAGTATTTAACCTGGATTCATGGTGTAGGTATTATCCATCGTCATTTTCAAGTTCAGTGAAGTTAGGGGCGATCTTAGTTTTTGGGGACGATCAATTTTGACATTTTATAGCCTCATTTATTGAGTGGTTTTGATGATTGTGATATTTTGACTTATGAATTTAGCATTGGAATAAATTAAATAATTGCAATTGATGCAATAGTTTGCTGAAATAAAATAATGTATTTGAGATACATCCAAGTTTTTGCAAAACAAATCCCAGGGAGGACATACTACAAGTCATATGATTTAATGATAACGCACACTGTATTATATTATTGTAAGGCAAGTTTCTTGATTTTGTGGTATATTTTTGGAATCCACAATAACGAAGTTCAATGACGTGCTACAGTTTTAAATATTTTTTTCTAAGGCCGGTATTACACTGTCAAAAAAATTGTCAAAGATCTGTGATAAAAGATCTTTTATAAAAGATATGACAGTGTAATGGGGAAATCTTTTATAAAAGGTGGTTTTATAATATTTCTTTTATAAAATGTATGAGCATCATGCTATCTTTGATAGAAGATTCAAACCAAAATGGCGGATCATAACAGCTGGAATATTACCACAGCAAAAATGCTCATATCAGAGTGTGAAATACATGAAATGTTACATAATATGTAACATAATGAATGGTATACAATATAAAACATAAATAACAGATAGAAACTGTAGGTAAAAATAGCCGAGGCTATATGCGCTGCACACAAAGGACGCGCATTTCAGGATATAAAGAGGAATTAAATAGTTAAATATGCTGAAATTAGCTGTGAATAGTAGTGCATTTGGTGGTATAATATTTGTATTATAGTTTTTCAATTACGCTTATGTTATTACAAACGAGGGTATATAAGCACTTTGTCCTTACCGGTACGTAATGCATCTAACCAACCATTGCATTGGAGTGTCTAGTTAGCGGAATGAGTAGAGCGATCGACTCTGGTTCGAGGGGACCTGGGATCGAATCCCGCTTCAGGCGAAATTTTTTACTTAGTTTTTTTCAATTTTCTTTGCTCGGGCAGTGGTTTTTTCGAACGTTACCATCATTCATTTCACCATAATTATTAATAATTAAATATTAATGTAATTTTTCAAGTGCTCGTACTGCAGCTCGTTCACCAAGATTTTACTCGTAATACACTTTCACGTGGGCGACCCATGGTTTAACCCATATACGTTCACTTTATCTTTCCGTTTCTTTTATATACCGGTATTGCCAAAACAGAATTTCACCTACCGCAATACAGTAAAGTGAACAAGGAACTGTCTGTCATCCATTTTGCTGAACTATGATAAAATATTTGATGTAGTGTAATGGTGTGATTATTGCTTTGTATAACTTTTATAAAAGTTCAGTTTTATAAACTATTTGATAAAATTTCTTTGACAAATTTCTTTGATAGTGTAATACCGGCCTAAGCACGAATTTAGGCATTTTCACAATCAGCTGATTTTTGAAATAGTGAATTAAGATCGTCAGTCACCGATTAAGGGTGCATGTGTGTATTTATGTATCAGGCATATATTATGGATAATGTCAGTGAGTATGAGTGTTTTAGGTATTGTGCTTTTTGAAGCGTTTTTCATGTTGAAGATTGAGCCAGGTTGTGCCAATCGAGATTAGACTTAGTGAAGTCTCACACCAGATGTGTGGTGAATTTAACCTAGTGTGGTTACTGTTAGGATTGTAATTGCAATGTAATTTCGTTAGGTTGGCAAACCATGTTCAAGTGTTTTGTTCTAACAGTGTGTGCGGCAGTTGCCAATTTCCGTGGTTGATGTCTGTTCTACAATAAAGATATGTGTAATAACTTATGATTTGAAGGCCCTAATTCCAACATCTGGCGACCGTGACAGGACTTTTGTTAAATATGGAAAGGGCACGTAAAGTAAGAAGTGTTACAAGAACGGCATTTACACGAGTGCACAACGAGATAAAAGTAGAGTTGGATTCTGCCGAACCTCCACGCGTGTTTGAAGCAGAAGCGAAGTTCCCGCTATTAAAAATTAAGTACGATGAACTTCAGAAACTTGATGAACAGATATTCACGCTGATGTTAGAAGCAAATGCAACAGAAGATCAGCTAGACGCAGAAAACATGACGAGAGAAGATTATACTAGCAAGTATTTTAAGATGCAGTTTGTGTTGAATAAGAGAGTGAAAGAATGTGACAATGTTAGTGTTACAAGCAGTCTGACAGGAAGTAACCTTCAAAAAAGGAAATTTAAGCTTCCCCAGATTGAACTTAAGAAATTTAGCGGCAATATTAAGGAGTGGTTACCGTGGTGGGGACAGTTTTCAAAGATTGATCAAGATGAAAGCATTGAGTTAGGAGATAAGTTTCAGTATTTGATCCAGTCAACTGTGCCGTGTTCCCGTGCTAGAGATTTAGTGGAGAGCTACCCCCCCCCCCCCCCCCAACAGCGGTAAATTACCCTAAAGCCATAGAAGCCTTAAAATCACGATTTGGAAAAGAGGATATGTTGATAGAGGTATACATTCGAGAACTTCTCTCACTAGTGTTGAAGAACACTGTGCCAGGGTCTTCACGCTCACTATCAGCTTTATATGACAAACTAGAGTCCCATTTGAGGTCTTTAGAGTCTTTGGGTATAACTACTGAAAAATGCGAGGCTATGTTATTTCCATTAGTCGAGTCATGTATTCCTGAAGACTTGCTCAGGATCTGGCAACGACAGTCAACTGCTGGAGGAAGTCCAAAGGACCGTCTAAAGGGATTGATGAATTTCATCAAACTGGAAGTAGAGGGAGAAGAAAGAATCTGCATAGCCATGACTGGAATCAAATTCGAAAAGGATAAAGAGAGGGAAAATTTAGGTTTTCAATCAGATGAAATACCGACAGCAGCAGGCTTACTTGTCACTAAAGAAAAGAAAGTGAGTCTAACCTATAACTGTACATTTTGTAATGGTAATCATGCCAGCAGTGAGTGTTTTAGTGCTCAGGGACTAAGTCTTGACGAAAAGAGGAAAACGTTATCAAATAAAAAATATTGCTTTGTGTGTTTGAAGCCAGGACATTGTGCAAAGACTTGTAGAATATCACTTAAATGTGTAATTTGTCACAGGAAACATTATCCCATCATGTGTCCAGAATTGCCTTCCAATAAGGATATCAAAGAGGATGGAAAATTATCAGACAAAAGTGAGCAGCAGGAACCAAAGCCTATTGAAGCATTGCATGCAAGATCATTAGCTTCTCCTGAAGTGTACTTGCAGACAGTTATAGTTAAGTTAGTAGGAAAACATGTTGAAAGAAAAGTCAGAGCTATTATAGATACAGGGTCACAGAGGTCCTACGTTTTGAAAGAGGCTGCGGTTGAAATGGGTTATGAACCTATTAAAGAAGAGAAGGTTATTCACTCATTGTTTGGGGGTAGTAAAACGGAAGTTAGCCAACATAATACATACAGAATTTGTTTGGGCAGTATAGATGACAATTACCGGTGTACTATTGAAGTGTTGGATCAAAACATTATATGTGGAGATATTAGTCGAATCCAGAGAGGACCTAGGGTGCAAGAGCTAGAAGATGCAAACATTGAACTGACAGATGTAGGAGATAAGATAGTACCAATAGAAGTATTAATTGGTGCTGACGTAGCAGGTAAACTCTTCACTGGAGCAAGCAAGAAATTGGACAGTGGGTTAGTAGCCATGCAAACTAAACTTGGATGGACTGTGATGGGCAAAGTGAATGGGGCTCAGACGAGAGGCAAGGGTGGTATGGTCGTGTCATCAATGTTTGTCAGGAACATTCCAGTGTCAGATTTATGGGACTTGGAACTCATTGGTATCAGAGATCCGGTGTTGCAGAAAACCAAGGAGGAGTTGCATCAAGCTGCTCTACAGCATTTCAAGGAGACTGTGTCAATTAACAGCGAAGGACGTTTTGAGGTACACATGCCTTGGAAAGAGGGTCATCCACCTTTACCAGATAATTATGATATAGCTTTGAAGAGGCTGGATTTGAAACTGAAAAGGGATGGTTTGGTAGAAGACTACCAACAAGTGATGAATGAATGGATCACTGAGGGAGTAATCGAACAGGTTCCAGAGGCAGAACTGACTCATTATGGACACTATCTTCCTCACCATCATGTAGTAAAGAAGAACAGTACCACTAAGATCAGGCCTGTATTTGATGCTTCTACGAAAATGGCAGGAAAACCTTCACTAAATGAGTGCCTGGAAACAGGGATTAACCTGATTGAATATATACCAAAGATCCTGTTGCAGTTCCGAGTGAGGTCCATTGGCGTTATTGCAGATATAAGAAGAGCATTTCTTCAGATAAGTCTACGTGAGTCAGACAGAGATTTCCTTCGTTTCCTCTGGTTTGACAGTGAAGGAAAGTTAGTTGTTTATCGTCATCGGAGAGTAGTATTTGGCGTGACATGTAGTCCCTTCCTCTTAGGAGCTGTGATTAACCACCATTTGCTGAGCAAACTTAACCAAGCAGAATATAGTACAGGCACTGCTTCATGCGATACTTTAAATAAACTGATGACAAGTTTTTATGTAGATAACTGTGTCACTAGTGTTGACGACTTAGAAGAGCTTGGCAGTTTTATCAAAGAAGCATCTGATGTCATGAAAGAAAGAAAATTTGACTTAAGGGGGTGGGAGCATACGTTGCACAATTCCTATTCTGGAGGAACCCAGACTACTAATGTTTTGGGATTGTCTTGGGATAGGGAAATGGACTCTTTAGAGATATCTTCGGAGGGCCTGCAGTTCAACATATCAAAGCTTATAACAAAGAGAACAATACTTTCTATGTTGAACAGGGTATATGACCCCGTTGGATTTACTTGTCCGGTATCTGTAGGCCCTAAGCTTTTGTTACAGTCAACCTGGAAGAAGAAGGAAGGCTGGGACACAGAAGTTAGCAAAGATATCAAGAAAGAATTTCTTAAATGGATCAATGAACTTCAATTCTTGACGAAGATTAAAGTTCCCAGGTGGATAGGCGTATGCAGGGGAGCAAAGCTGAGTTTGCATACCTTCTGCGATGCGAGCCAGTCTGCATATGCTGCTGTAGTCTATATTCGATGTGTCACAGTTAACAGAGTAACTGTGCAATTGGTCTCCAATGAAGAAGATGACTATTCCCCGTCTGGAGTTATTAGCAGCTACTATCGGAGCACGATTACACAGCTCAGTGGTGGAAGGTCTTAGAATCGAAATCCGTGAAGCATTTCTGTGGAGTGACTCAACAACCGTCCTTTCTTGGATTCGCCGTGAAGAGCAATGGTTGACATTTGTTGGAAATCGAGTGACAGAAATTAAGAATTTGACATCAGCTGATCAGTGGAGACATGTTCCTGGTGAAATTAATCCAGCTGACTTACCTTCTCGGGGATGCGGTGCAAAACATCTTTGGGAGTCCCAATGGTGGGAGGGTCCTGATTGGCTGAAAGGACCACCAGAATCATGGCCGGAAACTCCAAATGAAACCGATGAGACAGAGGTAATGAAGGAAAAAAGGATGTGTGTAAGATCCTCATTACTAGCTACAGGAAAGAATGCTCAAGACTGGTTATATCGATACTTTTCCAGTTTCTCTAGGATTCTTCGCTTGGTAGGATGGGTGTTGCGTTTTGTGGGTAACTGTCGTCATCCTGAAGCTCGGAAATCAGGAGAACTCACAGTAGAGGAATTCAAATGTGCAGAAACTTATGTCATTAGAACTGTACAACAGGAAGCATTTGTTGGCATAAAGGATGAAAAGTTACTGTCGTTATGTCCACTGAGAGATGAAAATGGAATCCTGCGTATCAGAACAAAGCTGACCGAACGAGAAGATAGGAGAGATTTCAGGTATCCTATGATTTTACCTGCTAAACATCCAGTGGTAGTTCGGCTTATTCAAGACCAGCATAATAGACACAACCATGTAGGTGTACAAGGACTGTTGTCATTACTACGAGAACACTACTGGGTCCTTGGTGGACGAAGATCCATTAAGGCAGCAATATCTAAATGCACTGTTTGTCAAAGATTCACTGCTCGTAAACTAGAAGCAGTGGCTGCATCACTACCTATTCATCGAGTCAGAGATGCTGCTCCGTTTGAAGTGATAGGCGTTGACTTCGCTGGACCACTCTATTTAAGGAACCAGGAAAAGGCCTGGATTTGTCTGTTTACATGCGCTGTTTACCGTGCAGTACATCTAGAACTTGTTTCAGGATTGTCTACTGACAAGTTTATTCAGTCGCTTCGTCGTTTCATAGCCCGACGAGGCAGGCCGACTATAATTTGTAGCGACAATGGCAGAAACTTCGTTGGAACTGATCATGCATTCAGTAAAGTTGACTTTGATAAGATCGAGTGCTTCAGTACGACCCAATGGATACAATGGAAATTTAATCCACCAAGTGCTGCCTGGTGGGGTGGATGGTGGGAGAGACTAATAAGAATCTTAAAAGAGACTCTTAGAAAAATTCTCGGTCGAGCAAAGTTAGACTATGAAGAGATGTCCACCATCCTTTGTGATTGCGAGTCTTTAATGAATTCTCGCCCGTTGACTTATCTGTCTAGTGAGCCTGAAGACCTAATTACATTAACACCATCCATGTTCTTGCAAGAAATCAAGGAAGTGGGAGTGCCTGACATGGATGCAATAGACTCGACGAATATTTGTGCAAGAATATCTTACAGACAAAAACTCAGAGAGGCTGTTAGAGAAAGATTTCGGCGAGAGTATTTGGGACAGTTGACTCTCAGGAGTATCAAATGGAGGGACAGGCCTGTTAAGGTTGGGGAAATTGTACTCATTGGAAGCGACAACATGAAACGCCTAGAGTGGCCTTTAGCCAGAGTGGAGGAGTTGATACCTGGACATGATGGGGAGGTTCGAGTAGTACGCTTAAAGACATCAGCTGGCATACTTATACGACCAATCCAACGGCTCTATCCTTTGGAAGCTGTAGGAGGGGACGGTATTGTTAAATGTGACTTGTTGGTAAAGGAGGGTGTTCAAGAGAAGACTGCGGTAGTGGAAGAACTGAAACAGACCATAGACTTACCTAAGGTGACAGCTAGGGGTCGAGAAATAAAGACTCCACGAAGGCTAGATTTGTGAGATTATAATTATTGATCTGTGTGAAAGGGGTTAAGTTCACTCATCAGGATTTGTTAACTTAAGGTGGGAGTATATTAGGATTGTAATTGCAATGTAATTTCGTTAGGTTGGCAAACCATGTTCAAGTGTTTTGTTCTAACAGTGTGTGCGGCAGTTGCCAAGATCCGTGGTTGATATCTGTTCTACAATAAAGATATGTGTAATAACTTATGATTTGAAGGCCCTAATTCCAACAGTTACAATAATTGCCGGGTGTTTGGAGGCTTGCGAGCTCAAATGATCCTTGGGGCTATGCCAGCGGGAGCTTCGGCTCCTGGAAGGGCACCCAAGCTGGACAGGCCTAAGGTGATTGAGCCAGACTAAGAGCGGTACCCTGGTCCTCCAGGTTGGGGATTGGGCTTGGGGCTAACAACCCTACCCCGGAAAAAAAACACTTGTTACGGAACCAAAGGACAAAGGAAACCGGACGGATGAAATGGATAAACGACCTGGGCAACGGAAACGGTACATGAATTGGTATTTTGGTACATGGAATGTAAGAACACTGAGTAAACCTGGAGGATTACGGAACTTGAAGAAGGAAATGAAGAAATATAATGTTATGCTGGCAGCAATACAAGAGGTAAAATGGAATGGAAGTGGAATAATTGCCACGGGGACACACACCCTGTTCTATAGTTGTGGGAACAGAGGATATGGTGGGACATGTTTTCTTGTTGATTATGAGTATAAAAATGTTATACTAAATGTTAAGATAGATTTAGGTATTAGGAAGTCATTTTTGAAAGCCTTTGTCTGGAGTGTGGCGCTCTATGGAAGTGAAACTTGGACTATTGGTGCAGCAGAAAATAAGAGAATTGAAGCATTTGAAATGTGGTGTTACAGGAGAATGATGAAGATCAGATGGGTAGATAGGGTTACAAACAAAGAGGTATTAAGACGAGTGGGAGAGGAGAGATGTTTCTGGCGACTGCTAATGAAAAGAAGAGATAGGTTGGTAGGACACATACTAAGACACCCAGGAATAGCAAGCTTAGTTATGGAGAGAAGGGTCGAGGACAAGAACTGTAGGGGTAGACCAAGGTTAGAATATGTTAAACAGGGAGGCATGGAGAGCTGCATCAAACCAGTCAAAAGACTGAAGACTCATACAACAACAACAAGCCTGTTAACGAAAGGATGTGTGTATTAAGAGTGAAAGCCCGTTTCTTCAATATATCCTTCATATGAACATACGCACCAACCGAAGATGCAGAGGAGGAAGAGAAGGATGTTTTCTATGAGCAGCTGGAACAGGAACTAGCACGAGTGGCAAAGCATGATGTTAAGGTTGTTATGGGGGACTTTAATGCACAAGTGGGAAGAGAAATTGCCTACAGGATTACAGCGGGAAAGGAGAGTTTACATGAGGTGGCCAATGATAATGGTATTAGACTGATTGATTTTTCTATAGGTAGTAACATGCTTATCAAAAGCACATGGATGCAAAGGAAGGATATAAGGCAAGTGACATGGTGCTCCCCTGATGGGATCACAGAAAACCAAATTGTTCAAGTGATTATAGATAGACGACATGCCTCAGATGTGTCGGAAGTGGATAGCTGTCGAGGAGCAGACGGAGATAGTGATCATTTTCTGGTAAGAGTTAAATATAGACAAAGGATAGCCAAGTGCACAGAGATTAAGAGAGCTGTTATACATAGGTTTGATGATGCTGAATTAAGAAAGAATGAAAGCATAGCTCAGCAATACACAATGGTTTTTACAAATAAGCTTAATGGAAGGGAAGCAAGGAGAAAGTATAGAAGAACAGTGGCAGACGGTCAAAAATATAATACAAAACACGGCGGAAACTGTGCTGGGTAGAAAGAAGAAACTGAGGATGCAGGATTGGTTTGATGAAGAGTGTAGAAAGAAGATTGAAGAAAGGAATGAGGCAAGAAGAAGAATGTTACAAAGAAGAACAAGAACTACTGTAGAGGAATATAGGGAGAGGAGAAAAGAAGCAGACAAGGAATGTAGAAAGAAGAAGAGAGATTTTGAGAAGCAGTGGATTGAGGAGTTAGAAGACAGAAAGACGGCTCAGGAAACCAGAGAGTTCTATACAAGGGTTAAAGATATAAAGAAAGGATTTCAACCCAGAGCAGCTTTCTGTAAAGATAAGGAAGGCAACTTGATTGGAGGTAAAGATGATATGTTAAATAGATGGGTGGAGTATTTTAGTGAATTGCTGAAAGCGGAAATTGGATATGAAGGTGAGGTAGAAGTTGGAGAGAGGAAGGAGATGGGACGGGAACAAAATGAAGTAGAGACGGACATGGAATCAGTCAAGGAACCCACATTGGAAGAAGTTGAAAATGGTATTTAGGCCCTGAAAATAATAAGGTGCCGGGAGAAGATAAAATCACAGCAGAAATGATAAAATAAGGAGGGAAAGAACTAACAAGACGGTTGCATAAGATCATGGTAGAGATATGGCAAAAGGAGCAAATGCCAGAGCAGTGGAACATAGCAATACTCTGCCCTATACATAAGAAACATGACAAAGCAGACTGTGGTAATTATAGAGGGATAGCATTGCTGTGTATTGTGTATAAAGTTTTAGCAAAAATTATAGCTGGATGGTTGCGAATATATGTAGAGAAATATCTAGGAGATTACCAGTGTGGCTTCAGAGTTAATAGATCTACTACGGACCAGATTTGTACCATCAGACAGATCCTAGAAAAATGTTACGAGTTCAACATTGATGTACACCAGCGGTTTATAGATTTTAAACAAGCATATGATAGCATTAAAAGGAATCAGCTATGGAAGGCAATGGAAGAGGCCGTCCATTACCTAAAAGTGAATTAGAAAAGTGACGGACGTCACCGTCTCCGTAACGCATAACTTTTGACACAAGCATAACGATGAAGTCGACAAGATCATTCGAAATGATAAAATGTGCAATCACGACCACAACCACATGTATTTGATGTTGTTCTACTAGAGTTTACCATGAGTAGCATGGAGTAGACACTCATGATGTGAAGGATACAAGAGGCAGGAATACCTAATAAATTAACAAGAATCGTACAAGTGAATTTGGAAAGAACAATATGTAAAGTAAAGGTTGAAGGTATTTTATCAAATACCTTTGAAGTTAACCAAGGATTTCTAACATGTGTAGCATTTGTAGCATACGTGAGTCTTTCAGACTGGCTGTAGTTTTTTCAATAATAATTTCCACACGCGGGTGAACTCAGAATCTAGTATTAGCGTCGAAGCAATTATGTAAATTCTTTCACAGGCTTTACACAGTAATGTGGCAGACTTCAATATAGAAATGGCCTTCACTGTCTGCATTCACTGATTTTACAAGACACGCTTGGTGTCATCTCATAGTTTCTAATACTGGCAAGAATCACTTTGTATCGTCGCAATCCGACGTCGAAAAATGCTCGCTCAACAAGCGGCAATGTTACTTTTAAACAGTGGCGTGTTTCTCGTCCACGTTAAACGTTGTTTGTCGAAAGTTAAAATGACTGGTCTCAAATAAGGAATACTGATTCCTTAAACAAATAGACATGTCAGTTCAGAAACTGATCCGCAGAGTATAAATATGAAAATGATGAAAGACAATCATCTCAAATGATCTTGTAGAATAAAATCTAGTTACACACATGAAATATAAATATATGTCGAAACATCGAAATACAGAAAATATGGAGTAAAGCGTTTGCTCTGAATGTCACTATATAGCTCTCAATACAAATGTAAATAACACTGCTACCTTATCAGACGATATCTCGAAGATCATGTTAAGTATTTGGAAAATAGATGTTTCCTCAATCCAAGATACTGAGTTGAACCCATGTCCGTTTCCTCGGACCAGCGACCGCGGATAAGGAAGGAAATTCCTCTCCGGTAATCACCATCCTCCGTTTGGAATAGAATGACATAATTCTGGCTTAATTCTTCTGGAATGCCGGGACTTTCCCTGGCATCTTGACAAATCTTCTTATGATGCATTTTCATTCTCCGTCGTAGATATATTTCAGTGTCATTGTTGAGTAGCATTGTAGAAATATTCATATAGATGGTTAATGAAATATTTCTATAGCTCGTTGATGTTATATGAAGTTCGTGAAATGACGTTAATGCACGAGATGTAGGTGTGCGTAACATTCAGAAGTATTCTGGTTAGCAAAGCTCCATGTTGCACCTAAATCTCTGCTTCAAATATGTCCCTCACGCATAAAGATCTTATGTCATCATCGCAACATTGTAATAAATATCAAATAACAAGTCTTGATGAACATTAGCAGTCATAATGAAAATGTTTGTATACTGCTCCAATGTGAAAGTAAAACACTGTTACTCACTTGGCTTGTATTTACTGAAGTCTCGTTCTAACTAAAATGCTTTTCAGCTTCTGCTCGTGGGTGGACTTGTATTCTTCGTCTCAACGGACGGACTTGACAACTCGTCCAGTAAGGACGACTCTAAACTCGGTTGTGTAGAGGCTCGCTTCGCCTCCTGGGTCCAAGCGTATACTCGAGTCGTTGAGAGTCTAATGACATCCTCTCCACTTATCTGCGGCGTAAGTTACCTTTACCAAAAACATCACAATGTTTAATTAATACTGCATGACGATGTGGTAAGTTCTGAGGCTTCCAAAATCAAAAAGTGAAATAATAGTTGCTCAGAAAAATATCTAGGATGAATGTCCAAAGTCAAGACAACATCCTTTCTCGTGACAAGCCATGTGCTGGTTCCAGGGTGCGTTCGGTGATGAAGCCTGGCTTGTACATTAATATCTCAAAGAAATATCGCCGAGCAATGAGCTCAGGCGGGCTCAGTACCTATATCTCAGTTATTCACAATAAAAGAAAAAAATAGTTTAAGTTAGTTTATGAGCCCCTTAGCACCAGTCACAAAAGTGAAAACCGAATATTGATATCTTTAACGGTTTAGAAGATACTGGCGAGGGGCATCTTAGGTGACTAACCCCTTATATATGGGGTAAACAGTAGATACACTTAAATTCCACCCATACTCCCATACTGTAGGTTTATTATTTATTTGTTTATTTTGTTGTTGTTTATTTGTTTATTTATGTATTTATTCATTTATATTTTTATTTTTCCATTTATATTGTCTGATAAGATTAATAACTGTATGTTTTGTTTGCAGGAAATTACTGTCAAACAGGAAGTAATTGATGTTGACGATAGTGATGAACCTGATGTAAAGTATGAAGCTTCAGCATCTAGGGACTCCATGGTATAGTACATTTTATATTATTTCTTTGCATTCCTATTTTATCCAAACAAATTTCAGGTTGGTTCGCTACGGCCACTTCATTTCCAACCCTAACATCAAGTACAGTATAAACGATAATACAGACAGCACACTAATACAGTTAATCAGATAAATTCTACACACACCCAAGTACACAGGGCTGAAGACCACCATTTTCAAGCCCCTAAGCAAAACAACCTGCTCCTATCTTCAATTATTTTTTACTGATATTATTCATTCCGCATTATTCCTATTGCAATTAATTTTGCCACTATTTTATCAACAATTTAATTTTAAGAACTTTAATTTATATGTGCTACTTCATAAGAGAATTATGAACAACATTTATTACACAAAACCAATCATCATAATAAGAATAGAAGGAAAGAAACACAATGACAGGCTGGTGTGAACAGGGAGTATTGCTGGACACATAGTTGTCTTCATAGGTGGGCATTTATACTAGCCGTCCACCCAGTACCTCTTCAATAGCCCCCGATGAGTTGCTTGTATAAAATAACACCCAGTAATAACTTAACTTTAAACTACAGTACTGTACCAAGAATTGTGATAACTTCTAAAGTGAACATCAAATGGTTGTTTATTGTACAATGAGTACAAGTCATACAGCTGGAAGGTAGAGAATTATCCCTGGCATGAGGAGTAATACTGCAGCCAATCCATAGATCGGGGGGTTCGATTCCCACATCCTGTCAAAGTGAACGGTCGTGTTTTTCCCGTGCTCGCAGGTGTGCTGAAATGGGTTGTTCACCGGAGGCTTATCGCGCGAGGATCTGACTGTGGTATGCGAAGAGTAGTCGGGATCTCCGGTGTTTTGTGAGTGCATACGGGGCCTAGTAACTTAGGGTTTATAGCCCTAGTGATAGCTGCGTTGTTAGTTATTGGTGCAGTGGAAGTGAATCCTGGCCCTGTTACATAAAATGTGAATCAAGCTAATGCTCCAGTGGCAGTTTTAAAGTATTCTACGTGCAGTAAAACATTGAAGAATGGTATTGAGTGTGGACTATGTGAGAAATGGTTTCACTTCGGCTATATTAAGGTCAAGAAGGAGGATTGTGATGTCGGGAATTGGTTTTGTAAAGTATCTGATACGCCGGACTGTTTGAGGGTGCAAATCAAAGCAAGGGATCAAATAATACTGGAACTTAAAACAAAGCTTCGTGAGTCAGAAGAAAAGGTGAAGGCTTTCAACTGGGATCAGTGTGGAACAGGGCGAGCAGGAACAAACTGGTAACAATGACGTACTCATAATGTGAAATTCGATGATTAAGTGGAGCGGGGATATATCGAGGAATACGGGCAAGAAATTGATGTACCATCCGGGTGTTATATCGTGGGAGATACAAGATAAATAACACACACTTGTTAATATAAAACAACGGCTTATTTAACATTAGTTGATACACAGGATAGACGTAACTTGAGCGGTCCAGAGCGGAACTAGCGTGGAACTGACGTCTGCAGTCTGCGGGTGCGTATATGCGAAGTACGTCCAGAAAGTAAGTTCCGTTTGGTAATAACATTAAATTGTGTACCCATACAGAAAAATTATTTATTGCACAAAATTCTACAACCCTTAAACTACTTTTCCACATAACTGCCGAAATGTTGCAGGCATTTGTTGTAGCGTGGCACGAGTTTTTGTATACCTTCTTCATAGACGTGTGCCGCCTGTGTCTTCAACTAGTTGTACGTTCCGCTGCAGCGCAGTTCCGCATATGCGCGGTAGACGCTCTGTATCAAGTAGAAGAAACGTGCGCCATTTGGAGATCGCTGTCAGCCACGTACGCGTTGTTGTGCATGTTTACTCGTACAATGTCGGTGTTGATTGAAAATCCCGCCGCTTGTGAAACCAGATCTGTGATTCGTTTTCTGAATGCTAGGAAAGTGAAACCAATTGAAATTTATCGGCAAATTTGCGAAGTGTATGGACAAAATGCGATGAGTGATTCAATGGTGAGAAGATGGGTCCGACAGTTCAATGAAGGACGTAGTGTAGTGCACGATGAAGAACGAAGTGGGCGTCCATCTTTGGTTACAGAAGAACTGGTTCACGCGATTGATGACAAGATCCGGGAAAACCGCAGGTTTACAATTAGTGCTCTCGCTATGGAATTTCCCCAAATCTCACGATCACTAATTCATGAAATTGTTACCGAAAAACTGAACTTTCGAAAACTTTGCCGACGTCGGGTACCAAAGATTCTTACGGAGCAACACAAAACAAAACGGATGGGTAGTGCACTTCAGTTTTTGACCCGTTACAATGAAGGCGGCGAAGAATTTCTGACACCGATAGTCACAGGAGATGAAACTTGGGTTTCATACGACACCCCTGAAAGTAAACGGCAATCAATGGAATGGAGGCACACTTCATCCCCAGCAAAGGTTAAGCCGAAACAAATAAAGACACCTCGGAAAATGATGAGCACAGTGTTCTGGAACTGGAAAGGCATCCTACTCATAGATTTCTTACCGCGTGGTCAAACAATCAACGCAGATGCTTACTGTGAGACACTTAGGAAATTGTGCCGTGCAATACAGAATAAGCGCCGAAGGTTGCTGTAAAAAAGTGTTGTTTTTCTTCACGACAACGCACGACCACACACTGCAAATGTGACTAAAAACCTCCTACAGGGATTTGGCTGGGACGTGTTTGAATACCCTCCGCACAGCCCTGACCTCTCTCCTAGCGACTTTCATCTGTTCACACATCTCAAGTCTTTCCTTGGCGGTCAACAATTCAACAATGACGACGAGCTGAAAGAAGATGTTTCCAACTGGTTGGAGACACAGTTGGCAAACTTCTATGAAGAAGGTATCCAAAAACTTGTGTCACGCTATGACAAATGCCTGCAAAAGTTCGTCAGTTATGTGGAAAAGTAGTTTAAGAGTTGTAGAATGTTGTGCAATAATAATTTTTCTGTATCTGTACACAATTTAATTTTATTACCAAACGGAACTTACTTTCTGGACGTGCCTCGTACATAGTATATGGAATGTTCCAGATTAGAATGTTCTTGGCATAGCAACTAGAATATTCAGGTTATCTCAAGTAGATAGGCTACACAACATTTTCTAGAATGTTCATGTTAACTCAAGTAAATACACAACATTTCCTCCCTCTTTTAAATGGATGATTTTGGAAACCTAATCAGGAGAGAATCTCAATGGAGGTTGGCGCTGGACTGCGGGGAATAAAAGGGGTTTGCGAAATAGGCGGTGCCCTGTCTTCAGGTATAGCTGGCGTGGCTGGTGGTGTTTGGGCTGTTGCTGGTGTCTCAGTGAAGCGAATTCTTCTCAGGCTCTGTGGCTTGGTCGGTTGCGCGGTGACCTCGTCGGTTGCGCGGTGGCCTCGTCGGTTGCGCTATGACCTGGTTGCATGAGTGGTGGTTTGCTCGGGTGCGCGGTGACTTGGTCGGTTGCACGGTGACTTGGTCAGTTGCGCGGTGACCTCGATGTGGCCTGGTCATATTTAGTCTCGTGCGGAGATGAGGGTACCTTTGCTCCGTTGCTCTCATCGTTCGACTGGCGTAAGCTAATGGACGTTCTTGCCCGTTGCTGAGCCTGTGTGACAGTACTGCGCCCAGGCCGGTCTTGCTGGCGTCCGTGGCCAACAGGAGTGTTAACGCTGGGTCATACTGCATGAGTACCTGGGGCGAGGTTAGGGCGTTCTTGATGTCTTTGTATGCCCTGTCGCCTTCTGGTGTCCAGATGAGAGGGTCCTTGAGCAGTATGTTCCTGAGTGGTCGGTCTCTGGTGGACAAATCAGGGATGAATGAGCTGTAGTAGGTTGCTTTACCAAGGAACAGTTGGAGTTCTTCTGGTGTAGTCGGTTTTGGTGCATCACGTACAGCTCGGATGTGTGCATCAGACTTGTGGATGCCTGACGCATCGATTTTGTGGCCAAGGGCTTCCAGGGATGTTTGAGCGAAAGCATATTTGGCTCTGTTGAGCTTGAGGTTGTGTTGCCGAAACCGTTCTAGAGTGGTGCTGAGAGGCTGCATCAGATTTTCAAAGCTATCAGCAAAAACTATACTGTCATCGAAAAAACTTACGACGTTGTTTAAAATGGGCCAATATGGATCATGAGCTGTTATGTGTAGAAGTCTTGGATGAAGCAAAGTTAAACTCTCTTCAGATGATAGGGGCGTATCAAGCACCGAAGGACAACTTCTCGGTACTGGATGCTCTTTATGACATCGTCTGTACGGGTAAATCTATGGAAAAGAATGTTATAATTGCCGTGGATTTAAATCTTCCAAGTGTGAACTGGTCCGGTGATTCAACTAGTGGTAGCCAAGCTCAACTTGCAGCAAACAAGCTAGTTGGGGAGTGGGGTTTCTCCTTGGTGGTTGATTGCCCCACGAGAGGGAATAATATTTTAGATGTTTATTTAATACGAGCTGTGGCGCTGTATATTAGTTGTTTGAAAGTCCTGGAATCAGTGACCACTCCGGTGTGGAACTAAATATTAGACACAGTGACACTCCAATACTTGACTCCGTCGAAGCAGTTAAAATATTTCAGTACAGCAGAGCAGATCAGAGCAAATTTCAGGGTTACATGAATGGGTCATTTGTCAGATGGGCATCGGAGGGGTGTCATATAAATATATTGTGGGAAAATTTTCTAAATATCTTAGATCGTGCTATTCAGAAATTCGTGCCGTTTAAATTGCTGAAGCAAAACCCGGATCCGGAATATTACACAAGGGAAATCAGGGGACTCAAAAGGAAATTAAGGAAAGCTTATAACAAACGACACGATAATTACGAACATATGCTAAAGTTTAAATTATCGAAAGAGCTAGTGCTCAAAAAGAAGGCTGCTCACGATAATTACATGCAAAACTTAATTGGGGGAGGGGATGATGGGTGGAATTTTTTAATAGTTACGTTAGAAGGGGGAAGAGGAATTCCAATGATTTTTCTATGATAATGTCCGGAGATGGTGAATTATTTACTGAGAAACAGGCAATTGCTAATGAATGAAATATTTGGTATGGTAGTGTGTTTAATGAATTTAATAGCGGTGTATTCGACTTTAACTGTGATTCTGATAGTCCACCTTTCCGAATAAACCAATCGTTGATTCTAGCAAGAATTAAAAAAGCTACGTAGAAATATATCGAAAGGCCCAGACAATATTTGTGGAGATGTGCTAAAACTGGGAGGTACAGCCATTGGGCGATGCTTGGTGGTGCTATTTATTGTATCAATTAATAATACACAAATACTCAAAGACTGGAAAAGGGCTACAATAGTTCCAATATTCAAGGGAGGGAACAGATTGGTAATGGGAAATTATAGGCCTGTTAGTCTCACATCCATCATATGTAAACTGATAGAGCACCTTATTTCTGATTACTTAAGGGAACAGTGGGTAAAGTTACCATGGCTTAATGGGAGGAAACATGGATTTAGACAAGGGTACTCATGTGAGAGCCAAATGTTATCACTCTTCCAGGATATTAATGACTCGCTTGACTGGGGGGGGGGGGGGGGGTGCAAGTTGACGCTGTAATTATAGATTTTGCGGAGGCTTTTGATGCCGTCCCACATGACATACTACTCCGTAAATTAGCGGCAACGAAGATTGATAAAAGAGTAATTTTATGGATTCAAGAGTTCTTGACTGGTCGCTCGCAAAAGGTTAAAATAGGTAATGTATTCTCGGAGGACATTTTGATAACGTCAGGTGTCCCTCATGGTAGTGTGATTGGGTCCCTGTTATTTCTGGCACTTATTAACAACCTACCAAATGGGATTCAAAGTGACTGCCGATTGTTTGCGGATGATTGTGTAATATCATTTTGCTGGTATTGGCCCCGTATTGACACAAATTAATCCAGTGAATTCTAATTTATTATAATCCTCCCTTTCAATACAATTTAAATTCTTATTTCTACAGGTAGATATTTCGATATGCAATCATCCCTTCTTCAGCCTGCCTAAATAACTTTAGAAACACTTACTTGTTATAAATACATTATAAAAACATGAAGAAATGAACACACTCCTATATGCTATTATATTGTGAACCATTCTAACATATTAGGCTACATATTAGTTATTTAAAAACATTTATATATAAAACATTGGAAAATATTATTATGGGTGGTTTTGAGTTGGCCTCTTTCTGGAATCCATATCATTATTGCTTCGATGGGACTCTTGGTCCTTGACCTTACAATTTATAAAAATGGAAATTTTACGGTTAAAATCCTTGACTGATAAGTATCGGATTATTGACTATTTTCTATATGAATTAGCTTGTTAAAACATGTGTCTTGAGTTACATTGGTATTTGTAGATCCTGTTATTATGAATGTTAATTCTACGGATGTCTTCCGCTTGGCGTATTTTGTTGTGGTATGCGTCCCATTTCTTCCTTTGGCTAGGGCGGATGAATAGAAATTGCTGTTTCAACTTGTGCAAAACCGGGTTCTCCAATAGTTAGCACGTGGGTGACAAATTCTTATGGTTCTGGAAAGATTGAAAGACTCTAATAGGATGTTATCTCTTGGAAAATTGCAGGAAAAAGAAAAAGAAAAACACCTGTAATTAATGGTGTGTGCATTAACTCAATATTCGAGTAAAAAACTTACGCGAGGATGAGTGATTTGGTGGCATCTAATCAGCTGGTGTAATAGAAAAAGCAGATGGGATTTTGTTGATTCTATATGGAGAAAAATTGGAAAGTCGAGAGAATTTTAGTTATGAATCCGTTCTGGTTTAATAACAAAATGGGTTGAAAAAGCAAAAAACAAATGGGGATTTTTTAATGACAATTATAATAAATTAGATTTTACTGGATTAATTTATGTCAATACGTGACCAATATCAGCAACATGATGAATCAATAGGCGAGCCAAGCCAAATGGCTATGCTACAAATATAAAGATCTAAGACTGAAACTTTCAAATATTATAAAAGATTACACATCTTTGCAATGTCAGGTCCACAATACGACGTGACACCACATATAGTGTATTAATAACCACATATGTTATTTATTATGTCCAATAGAGTTCAATCTTGACTGGGGACAAACTCGCTTTGAGTTTCCAGTCGTAAGATAAAAATTATCTTCTATCAAGTTAAATCTCCTAATACAATTAAATGACTTAAGTCCTTAGCTTTGTCAAATAAAGTAAGGATTGTCAATTCCGCAATGTGTCTCCATTCTATACAAGAATGTCTATGAGTGGATGACTTCTATCATATCATGACGAATATTTCTTGTCAGATCGATGCGAAATTCATAGTAATTATGATACTATAACAATATATCATTCGTAGTTTTCTTCTGTTCTTGAAGCGTTCTTTTACAGCAAGATGCCCAAATTAAATTACCTAAAAGGAATTTAATTGGCATTCACGACTAAATGTCTGTAGCCTCAACTCAAATAAAATTCAAAACGTCGAAAGTTAAAATGACTGGTCTCAAATAAGGAATACTGATTCCTTAAACAAATAAACATGTCAGTTCAGAAACTGATCTGCAGAGTATAAATATGAAAATGATGAAAGACAATCATCTCAAATGATCCTGTAGAATAAAATCTTGTTACACACATGAAATATAAATATATGTCGAAACATCGAAATACAGAAAATATGGAGTAAAGCGTTTGCTCTGAATGTCACTATATAGCTCTCAATACAAATGTAAATAACACTGCTACCTTATCAGACGATATCTCGAAGATCATGTTAAGTATTTGGAAAATACTTAGATGTTTCCTCAATCCAAGATACTGAGTTGAACCCATGTCCGTTTCCTCGGACCAGCGACCGCGGATAAGGAAGGAAATTCCTCTCCGGTAATCACCATCCTCCGTTTGGAACAGAATGAAATAATTCTGGCAAGCCGGGACTTTCCCTGGCATCTTGACAAATCTTCTTATGATGCATTATCATTCTCCGTCGTAGATATATTTCAGTGTCATTGTTGAGTAGCATTGTAGAAATATTCATATAGATGGTTAATGAAATATTTCTATAGCTCGTTGCTGATTTATGAAGTTCGTGAAATGACGTTAATGCACAAGATGTAGGTGTGCGTAACATTCAGAAGTATTCTGGTTAGCGAAACTCCATGTTGCACCTAAATCTCTGCTTCAAATATGTTCCTCACGCATACAGATCTTATGTCATCATTGCAACATTGTAATAAATATCAAATAACAAGTCTTGATGAACATTAGCAGTCATAATGAAAATGTTTGTATACTGCTCCAATGTGAAAGTAAACACTGTTACTCACTTGGCTTGTATTTACTGCTGTCTCGTTCTAACTAAAATGCTTTCAGCTTCTGCGTCCGTCACTTTTCTAATTCACTTGTAATAAGTCTATATCTTCAAAACTATTCAATCTGTGACGCTTAAATTTCAACAAATACTAGTATTCAGTCAGTACTGTATAACTGTTCAATTGGCCGAAGTCTATACTCAACTATTAATGAGTAAACGCAATATGTAATGTCTTGTGAACATCGCCTAGTTTCAAAGCACGGGGATCTCCATTATCGCCCCGGCGATCACGCTGTCTCCACGAGTAGTCTCAATACCGTACTCGGACAAAACCTTCGGGATCTCGGTTAACCCGGTGATCACATCTACGCTCTTCGAAGTCTGTAGGATAAAGAACCTCGATGCTTGGATTTCCCTCTCCAAGTCGACATTTTGGCGGCCATTTCTGTTTCCCACCAGAAATTTAGTGCGCACTTTAGTAAAGCTTATTACTGCGTAATTCGTCCTTTCGGCGACTTTCAAAGTATCTGTAATATTTTCCTTTAGTTTTCTTCTCATTACCAATGAATATAATATCCTTCTTGGAGCCTAAATGCGTAAATTCTCCATATAATATAGTTGAAAGTATTCCTGTCTTCAATAAGACCTCTCCTCATTGGCTGTGGGCTTATGTCCTATGACATAAATTATAACAATATTTATAATTTTCCTTAGCTAATTCACTGTTGCTATGTCGAAATCAAGCTTCTAGAAGCTTCGATTGCGCAACATATCATGTGATTGGAATCTCCCTGCCTGCTTGCTTGCTAACACGACTGGTTTGTGTCAGGTTCCAGGATTTATATTGCCATATTAAACTGTATCATGGGCTCGGAAAATATTCTCATTTAAGTCCCAAATAATTCATTTTTCGGGGGTAGTACCACTCCCGACTTTACATTTACATTTACTGAATTTAGCTAAGTCCTGACAGTAATACAAACATTTACGGCGAATGACGTCCGTAATCACAAACATTACATCAAAAGCTACATGATAACCAGCACAAAAAACATTAGATTTACTCCTTAGACTAGAATGTGTTCATCAACATTACAGGTACATGAGGATAACATAGTATTTACACATGAATAAATAAAACACAGCATTCACTCAATATCTTATTAAACCATGCCTGCACATTCTGGAATACTCTTTGTATCCAAAAGTCATCTGACAATGTGTTCATTACCTTGGCAACTGCGCGGTTAAAACTACGACTTAGGTCACATGAGCCTCGCGCGACACCAGGTGCGAACTACTGGTTGGTACGCTGCTCCGTCGTCTCAAAATCGTGTACTCTGTCTAATGTAATTTCCGAATGGAAATGAAAACATCTTCATGGCATCAGTCAGCTGGCACAACATTGGGAAATCAAGTTTAAGTTCCAAATAATTAATTAATTAATTAATTATAATAATTATGCTTCATGATTATTAGAAGTGTTGATTAGGTTTATCGATGGTTTATGACGATTGACTGATGAATCCATGACACCTAGGCTGAACAAAGTGAAGTCTTCGGTAAGATCAATCACTTGCAAACATCGACTCTTTATTCGGAGCAATAACATGAGTTGACAAACTCAGTCACAACAATACAACTGTCAGAGGCGCACAGCTCTTCTGATACAGTCTCGGGCTACTCCCGGAAAAATACATGGTCGCAGATCTAAATCTGCACGACTGCTCTACAGGCACACAAATATAACAACAATAGCCTCTAAACAGGGTGTCAGCATAGCCAATAACAAAAGATAAAATCTAGCTTCATATAAAAATACACTCTTAGAAATAGTGTCTAAATGATATCGCTTCCCAACGGCGATCAAAATTTATGATAGTTTCGTCCTTCATGACGTAAGCAAAACATGTGATTTCCACAACACGGCCACTGGGCTTGACCTAGAGAATGATACAATCTCAAACGGTAAAATTACGATGCTGAAGCATCTGTCTAAAGTAGCTCAAAGTTAGTCTTACAATACAGCGTGGTGCTTTATGGGTAATAGTAACCTGTTCTCACTGGTATTTGCAACACGCTAGCTCCCGCTTCGTCAAGCAGCTTGTAATCACATTATGCAGGCAGCAATTCACTAAATAAAGTCCTGATGTGAATTGTGCTGATACAATCTATAACACATAATAACTAACAGTAGTTGTACCACGTAAGAATACGGCGTACGATGATATGTCATGTGTATGACATTCCAAATTGTAATAACAAATAGATATGTCACTCCCTTGGAGTGCTTTGGTTGATAAAGACATGCCACTCGGCTATTTGCATTCCTTAAGATAGAACTTCCTGTGTTCCACACTTGATACAAATAAATGAAAAATATTGACAATAATCTCACTTCTGCTGAGATGTACAAAATGATACATGAGGTACCAGGATTCGATGCTATGTTAGCATGTTTAACTAGAATCCCTGTACGTTCTATCTACAGAACAAATGTGGCTTCATAGCTTCACATAAACTGTTGTAACAAAAAGACATACATGTGATGATATCTGTCGAACATCCAAAGATACGACCATCTTAAAGAGCAGTGGCGTGACTAGAAAGTAACAATGAGGGGTCAGGGCCAAAAATTAAATAAGGACTGGCTGTCCATCCTTCCTGCAATTAACCCATGCTAAGGGTTGACCAAAAATAGCTAAAAATCATGGTCGCGTCTAGCAAGCAGTAAGAACATCACGTTCTACTGACATTCAACAAATTGCACCAAACTGTGTCTAACTCACACTGAAAACTAATGACATTAAGATGAGTGCTATCTATAAAAATCCCTACCTCGGCTGGTCATCAAGGAGTTCGGTTAAATATTCTAAATTAATCTACCACAGCAAAGACCCGTACCAGCTAGAGATACAGACGCACAGTACTATCGCCTCACCTCATTCTCACAAGAACTGAGGGGTATAACTCATCTGGACGGTTCACAAGGTGACTCCAATGCTAGGTTTCTCAGATCAAGCCTTTCCTGGTCCAGGCTTCTACTGCGTCCTCGTGGTCGTCTCACGCTCATCTTCTCTTCCATGCGGTCGGTCTTCGGGTTGATGGGCATCACATCTCCATGTCCCGCGTGGTTGAATGGTCCCTCTGACATGATGAAGTCTCCTCTTCGAATATCTCCTTCACATCATGAGTGTCTACTCCATGCTACTCATGGTAAACTCTAGTAGAACAACATCAAATACATGTGGTTGTGGTCGTGATTGCACATTTTATCATTTCGAATGATCTTGTCGACTTCATCGTTATGCTTGTGTCAAAAGTTATGCGTTACGGAGATGGTTGCGTTACGGAGACGGTGACGTCATGCAGCCGCGCGGGAAGCTTAAGTTATTGGGTAATGGACGGCGAGTGCGTGACGTCATGCAGCCACGCGGGAAGTCTAAGTTAATGGTTAATGGAGTCTGTTGAAAGAGTCCTGGGGCGTCGAGCGACCTGGGGCTTCGAGCTAAACGAAAAGAATACAGGGTGGCTCCTAATTAGGTGTACAAGATGCCAGATAAGAATACAGGGTGACTCCTAAAGATATATACAAGATGTCAGATAAGAATACAAGGTGACACTTAAAGAGGTGTATAAGATGGCAGGGAAGAATACAGGGTGACTCCTAAAGAGGTGCACAAGATGTCAGACAAGAATACAGGATGACTCATAAAGAGGTGTTCAATATGTCACACAAGAATACAGGGTGACTTCTAAAGAGATATACAAGATGCCAGATAATAATACAGGGTGCCTCCTAAAGAGGTGTGCAGGATGTCAGAGCAAAATACAGTACAGGATGCCAGATAAGAATACAGGGTGACTCCTAAAGAGATATACAAGATGCCAGATAAGAATACAAGGTGACTCTTAAAGAGGTGTACAAGATGGCGGAGAAGAATACAGGGTGAATCCTAAAGAGGTGCACAAGATGTCAGACAAGAATACAGGGTGTCTCCTAAACTGGTGTACAAGATATCACACAAGAATACAGGGTGACTTCTAATGAGATATACAAGATACCAGATAAGAATACAGGATGCCTCCTAAAGGGGTGTGCAGGATGTCAGAGCAAAATACAGTACAAGATGCCAGATAAGAATACAGGGTGCCTCCTAAAGAGGTGTGCAGGATGTCAGAGCAAAATACAGTACAAGATGCCAGATAAGAATACAGGGTGACTCATAAAGAGATATACAGATGCCAGATAAGAATACAAGGTGACTCTTAAAGAGGTGTACAAGATGGCTGAGAAGAATTCAGGGTGACTCCTAAAGAGGTGCACAAGATGCCAGACAAGAATATAGGGCACAAGATGTCAGACAAGAATACAGGGTGACTCCTAAAGAGGTGTACCAGATGTCACACAAGAATACAGGGTGACTTCTAAAGAGATATACAAGATGCCAGATAATAATACAGGGTGCCTCCTAAAGAGGTGTGCAGGACATCTGAGCAAAATACAGTACAGGATGCCAGATAAGAATACAGGGTGACTCCTAAAGAGATATACAAGATGCCAGATAAGAATACAAGGTGATTCTTAAAGAGGTGTACAAGATGGCAGAGAAGAATACAGGGTGAATCCTAAAGAGGTGCACAAGATGTCAGACAAGAATACAGGATGTCTCCTAAACTGGTGTACAAGATATCACACAAGAATACAGGGTGACTTCTAATGAGATATACAAGATACCATATAAGAATACAGGGTGCCTCCTAAAGAGGTGTGCAGGATGTCAGAGCAAAATACAGTACAAGATGCCAGATAAGAATACAGGGTGACTCATAAAGAGATATACAGATGCCAGATAAGAATACAAGGTGACTCTTAAAGCGGTGTACAAGATGGCTGAGAAGAATACAGGGTGACTCCTAAAGAGGGGCACAAGATGTCAGACAAAAATACAGGGCACAAGATGTCAGACAAGAATACAGGGTGACTTCTAAAGAGATATACAAGATGCCAGATAAGAATACAGGGTGCCTCCTAAAGAGGTGTGCAGGATGTCAGTGCAAAATACAGAGTGACACTTAACGAGGTGTACAGTATGTTAGATTCAATTCAAATACAGGGTGACCCTTAAAGAGGTTTGCAAGATAACAGATAACCCTTAAAGAGTTGTAAAAGATGTCAGACGTACATACAGGGTGACCCTTAAAGAGGTGCCCGCGCGGGAAGCCTACGTTAATGGGTAATGGAGTCCTTAGAAAGAGTCCTGGGACTTCGAGCGAAGCGAGAAACCCCCTTGAGCCTTTCTAACATGTGTATCATTTGTAGCATGCGTGAGTCTTTCAGACTTTCAGACTGGCTTTAGTTTTTTCAATAATAATTTCCACACGCGGGTGAACACAGAATCTAGTATTAGCGTCGAAGCAATTATGTAAATTCTTTCACAGGCTTTACACAGTAATGTGGCAGACTTCAATACAAAAATGGCCTTCACTGTCTGCATTCACTGATTTTACAAGACACGCTTGGTGTCATCTCACTGTTTCTAATACTGGCAAGAATCACTTTGTATCATCGCAATCCGACGTCGAAAATGCTCGCGCAACAAGCGGCAATGTTACTTTTAACAGTGGCGTGTTTCTCGTCCACGTTAAACGTTGTTTGACAAATATTGTCTGATATTTCGTGTCCCTCGTGGACTTTGATTATCACTGACCCTCGTGGTAGAAATGTGGTGTTTCCACGCGGTCTAAAATGTCGAAAATATTTCACAGTTTTACAAATTTCACAGATGGCCTTTACAATATGACTAATATCGTTGGTTTCACTTCACTGCACACTACACGGTGCGTAATTATACTCGACGTCTTCAGATTGCTATTCACATCACCTCGTGGGTGGACTAATTCCTCGTCTCAACGGACGGACTTGACAACACGTCCTGTATGGACGACTCCAAACTCGGTTGTGTAGCACTCCACACTACACGGTGCTAAATAATACTTTTCAACTGTAGATTATAATTCCACTTCATTTCACCTCGTGGGTGGACTTGTATTCTTCGTCTCAACGGACGGACTTGACAACTCGTCCAGTAAGGACGACTCTAAACTCGGTTGTGTAGAGGCTCGCTTCGCCTCCTGGGTCCAAGCGTATACTCGAGTCGTTGAGAGTCTAATGACATCCTCTCCACTTATCTGCGGCGTAAATTACCTTTACCAAAAACATCACAATGTTTAATTAATACTGCATGACGATGTGGTAAGTTCTGAGGCTTCCAAAATCAAAAAGTGGAATAATAGTTGCTCAGAAAAATATCTAGGATGAATGTCCAAAGTCAAGACAACATCCTTTCTCGTGACAAGCCATGTGCTGGTTCCAGGGTGCGTTCGGTGATGAAGCCTGGCTTGTACATTAATATCTCAAAGAAATATCGCCGAGCAATGAGCTCAGGCGGGCTCAGTACCTATATCTCAGTTATTCACAATAAAAGAAAAAAAATAGTTTAAGTTAGTTTATGAGCCCCTTAGCACCAGTCACAAAAGTGAAAACCGAATATTGATATCTTTAACGGTTTAGAAGATACTGGCGAGGGGCATCTTTGGTGACTAACCCCTTATATATGGGGTAAACAGTAGATACACTTAAATTCCACCCATACTCCCATACTGTAGGTTTATTATTTATTTGTTTATTTTGTTGTTGTTTATTTGTTTATTTATGTATTTATTCATTTATATTTTTATTTTTTCATTTATATTGTCTGATAAGATTAATAACTGTATGTTTTGTTTGCAGGAAATTACTGTCAAACAGGAAGTCATTGATGTTGACGATAGTGATGAACCTGATGTAAAGTATGAAGCTTCAGCATCTAGGGACTCCATGGTATAGTACATTTTATATTATTTCTTTGCATTCCTATTTTATCCAAACAAATTTCAGGTTGGTTCGCAACGGCCACTTCATTTCCAACCCTAACATCAAGTACAGTATAAACGATAATACAGACAGCACACTAATACAGTTAATCAGATAAATTCTACACACACCCAAGTACACAAGGCTGAAGACCACCATTTTCAAGCCCCTAAGCAAAACAACCTGCTCATATCTTCAATTATGTTTTACTGATATTATTCATTCCACAATATTCCTATTGCAATTAATTTTGCCACTATCTTATCAACAATTTAATTTTAAGAACTTTAATGTATATGTGCTACTTCATAAGAGAATTATGAACAACATTTATTACACAAAACCAATCATCATAATAAGAATAGAAGAAAAGAAACACAATGACAGGCTGGTGTGAACAGGGAGTATTGCTGGACACATAGTTGTCTTCATAGGTGGGCATTTATACTAGCCGTCCACCCAGTACCTCTTCAATAGCCCCCGATGAGTTGCTTGTATAAAATAACACCCAGTAATAACTTAACTTTAAACTACAGTACTGTACCAAGAATTGTGATAACTTCTAAAGTGAGCATCAAATGGTTGTTTATTGTACAATGAGTACAAGTCATACAGCTGGAAGGTAGAGAATTATCCCTGGCATGAGGAGTAAAACTGCAGCCAATCCATAGATCGGGGGGTTCGATTCCCACCTCCTGTCAAAGTGAACGGTCGTGTTTTTCCCGTGCTCGCAGGTGTGCTGAAATGGGTTGTTCTCCGGAGGCTTATCGCGCGAGGATCTGACTGTTGTATGCGAAGAGTAGTCGGGATCTCCGGTGTTTGTGAGTGCATACGGGGCCTAGTAACTTAGGTTTTATAGCCCTAGTGATAGCTGCGTTGTTAGTTATTGGTGCAGTGGAAGTGAATCCTGGCCCTGTTACATAAAATGTGAATCAAGCTAATGATCCAGTGGCAGTTTTAAAGTATTCTACGTGCAGTAAAACATTGAAGAATGGTATTGAGTGTGGACTATGTGAGAAATGGTTTCACTTCGGCTATATTAAGGTCAAGAAGGAGGATTGTGATGTCGGGAATTGATTTTGTAAAGTATCTGATACGCCGGACTGTTTGAGGGTGCAAATCAAAGCAAGGGATCAAATAATACTGGAACTTAGAACAAAGGTTTGTGAGTCAGAAGAAACGGTGAAGGCTTTCAACTGGGATCAGTGTGGAACAGGGCGAGCAGGAACAAACTGGTAACAATGACGTACTCATAATGCGTAATTCGATGATTAAGTGGAGCGGGGATATATCGAGGAATACGGGCAAGAAATTGATGTGCCATCCGGGTGTTATATCGTGGGAGATACAAGATAAATAACACACACTTGTTAATATAAAACAACGGCTTATTTAACATTAGTTGATACACAAGATAGACGTAACTTGTGCGGTCCAGAGCGGAACTAGCGTGGAACTGACGACTACAGTCTGCGGGTGCGTATATACGAAGTACGTCCAGAAAGTAAGTTCCGTTTGGTAATAACATTAAATTGTGTACCGATGCAGAAAAATTATTTATTGCACAAAATTCTACAACCCTTATACTACTTTTCCACATAACTGCCGAAATGTTGCAGGCATTTGTTGTAGCGTGGCACGAGTTTTTGTATACCTTCTTCATAGACGTGTGCCGCCTGTGTCTTCAACTAGTTGTACGTTCCGCTGCAGCGCAGTTCCGCATATGCGCGGTAGACGCTCTGTATCAAGGTGAAGAAACGTGTGCCATTTGGAGAGCGCTGTCAGCCACGTACGCGTTGTTGTGCATGTTTACTCGTACAATGTCGGTGTTGATTGAAAATCCCGCCGCTTGTGAAATCAGATCTGTGATTCGTTTTCTGAATGCTAGGAAAGTGAAACCAATTGAAATTTATCGGCAAATTTGCGAAGTGTATGGACAAAATGCGATGAGTGATTCAATGGTGAGAAGATGGTTCCGACAGTTCAATGAAGGACGTAGCGAAGTGCTCGATGAAGAACGAAGTGGGCGTCCATCTTTGGTTACAGAAGAACTGGTTCACGCGATTGATGACAAGATCCGGGAAAACCGCAGGTTTACAATTAGTGCTCTCGCTATGGAATTTCCCCAAATCTCACGATCACTAATTCATGAAATTGTTACCGAAAAACTGAACTTTCGAAAACTTTGCCGACGTCGGGTACCAAAGATTCTTACGGAGCAACACAAAACAAAACGGATGGGTAGTGCACTTCAGTTTTTGACCCGTTACAATGAAGGGGGCGAAGAATTTCTGACACAGATAGTCACAGGAGATGAAACTTGGGTTTCTTACGACACCCCTGAAAGTAAACGGCAATCAATGGAATGGAGGCACACTTCATCCCCAGCAAAGGTTAAGCCGAAACAAATCTTGACACCTCGGAAAATGATGTGCACAGTGTTCTGGGACTGGAAAGGCATCTTGCTCATTGATTTCTTACCGCGTGGTCAAACAATCTACGCAGATGCTTACTGTGAGACACTTAGGAAATTGCGCCGCGCAATACAGAATAAGCGCCGAAGGTTGCTGTCAAAAGGTGTTGTTTTTCTTCACGACAACGCACGACCACACACTGCAAATGTGACGAAAAACCTCCTACAGGGATTTGGCTGGGACGTGTTTGAATACCCTCCGCACAGCCCTGACCTCGCTCCTAGCGACTTTCATCTGTTCACACATCTCAAGTCTTCCCTTGGCGGTCAACACTTCAACAATGACGACGAGCTGAAAGAAGATGTTTCCAACTGGTTGAAGACACAGTTGGCAAACTTCTATGAAGAAGGTATCCAAAAACTTGTACCGCGCTATGACAAAGGCCTGCAAAAGTTCGGCAGTTATGTGGAAAATTAGTTTAAGAGGTGTAGAATGTTGTGCAATAATAATTTTTCTGTATCTGTACACAATTTAATTTTATTACTAAACGGAACTTACTTTCTGGACGCGCCTCGTACATAGTATATGGAATGTTTCAGAGTAGAATGTTCTTGGCATAGCAACTAGAATATTCAGGTTATCTCAAGTAGATAGGCTACAAAACATTTTCTAGAATGTTCATGTTAACTCAAGTAAGAACACAACATTTCCTCCCTCTTTTAAATGGATGATTTTGGAAACTTAATCAGGAGAGAATCTCAATGGTGGTTGGCGCTGGTCTGCGGGGAATAAAAGGGGTTTGCGAAATAGGCGGTGCCCTGTCTTCAGGTATAGCTGGTGTGGCTGGTGGTGTTTGGGCTGTTGCTGGTGTCTCAGTGAAGCGAACTCTTCTCAGGCTCGGTTGCTCGGTGGCTTGGTCGGTTGCGCGGTGACCTCGTCGGTTGCGCGGTGGCCTCGTCCGTTGCGCGGTGACCTGGTTGCTTGAGTGGTGGTTTGCTCGGGTGCGCGGTGACTTGGTCGGTTGCACGGTGATTTGGTCGGTTGCGCGGTGACCTCGATGTGGCCTGGTCAAGTTGAGTCTCGTGCGGAGATGAGAGTACATTTGCTCCATTGCTGTCATCGTTCGACTGGCGTAAGCGAATGGACGTTCTTGCCCGTTGCTGAGCCTGTGTGGCAGTACTGCGCCCAGGCCGGTCTTGCTGGCGTCCGTGGCCAACAGGAGTGTTAACGCTGGGTCATACTGCATGAGTACCAGGGGCGAGGTTAGGGCGTTCTTGATGTCTTTGTATGCCCTGTCGCCTTCTGGTGTCCAGATGAGAGGGTCCTTGAGCAGTATGTCCCTGAGTGATCGGTCTCTGGTGGACAAATCAGGGATGAATGAGCTATAGTAGGTTGCTTTACCAAGGAACAGTTGGAGTTCTTCTGGTGTAGTCGGTTTTGGTGCATCACGTACAGCTCGGATGTGTGCATCAGACTTGTGGATGCCTGACGCATCGATTTTGTGGCCAAGGGCTTCCAGGGATGTTTGAGCGAAAGCACATTTGGCTCTGTTGAGCTTGAGGTTGTGTTGCCGAAACCGTTCTAGAGTGGTGCTGAGAGCCTGCATCAGATTTTCAAAGCTATCAGCAAAAACTATACTGTCATCGAAAAAACTTACGACGTTGTTTAAAATGGGCCAATATGGATCATGAGCTGTTATGTGTAGAAGTCTTGGATGAAGCAAAGTTAAACTCTCTTCAGATGATAGGGGCGTATCAAGCACCGAAGGACAACTTCTCGGTACTGGATGCTCTTTATGACATCGTCTGTACGGGTAAATCTATGGAAAAGAATGTTATAATTGCCGTGGATTTAAATCTTCCAAGTGTGAACTGGTCCGGTGATTCAACTAGTGGTAGCCAAGCTCAACTTGCAGCAAACAAGCTAGTTGGGGAGTGGGGTTTCTCCTTGGTGGTTGATTGCCCCACGAGAGGGAATAATATTTTAGATGTTTATTTAATACGAGCTGTGGCGCTGTATATTAGTTGTTTGAAAGTCCTGGAATCAGTGACCACTCCGGTGTGGAACTAAATATTAGACACAGTGACACTCCAATACTTGACTCCGTCGAAGCAGTTAAAATATTTCAGTACAGCAGAGCAGATCAGAGCAAATTTCAGGGTTACATGAATGGGTCATTTGTCAGATGGGCATCGGAGGGGTGTCATATAAATATATTGTGGGAAAATTTTCTAAATATCTTAGATCGTGCTATTCAGAAATTCGTGCCGTTTAAATTGCTGAAGCAAAACCCGGATCCGGAATATTACACAAGGGAAATCAGGGGACTCAAAAGGAAATTAAGGAAAGCTTATAACAAACGACACGATAATTACGAGCATATGCTAAAGTTTAAATTATCGAAAGAGCTAGTCCTCAAAAAGAAGGCTGCTCACGATAATTACATGCAAAACTTAATTGGGGGAGGGGATGATGGGTGGAATTTTTTAATAGTTACGTTAGAAGGGGGAAGAGGAATTCCAATGATTTTTCTATGATAATGTCCGGAGATGGTGCATTATTTACTGAGAAACAGGCAATTGCTAATGAATGAAATATATGGTATGGTAGTGTGTTTAATGAATTTAATAGCGGTGTATTCGACTTTAACTATGATTCTGATAGTCCACCTTTCCGAATAAACCAATCGTTGATTCTAGCAAGAATTAAAAAAGCTCCGTAGAAATATATTGAAAGGCCCAGACAATATTTGTGGAGATGTGCTAAAACTGGGAGGTACAGCCATTGGGCGATGATTGATGGTGCTATTTATTGTATCAATTAATAATACACAAATACCCGAAGACTGGAAAAGGGCTACAATAGTTCCAATATTCAAGGGAGGGAACAGATTGGTAATGGGAAATTATAGGCCTGTTAGTCTCACATCCATCATATGTAAACTGATAGAGCACCTTATTTCTGATTACTTAAGGGAACAGTGGGTAAAGTTACCATGGCTTAATGGGAGGAAACACGGATTTAGACAAGGGTACTCATGTGAGAGCCAAATGTTATCACTCTTCCAGGATATTAATGACTCGCTTGACTGGGGGGGGGGGGGGGGGGGGTGCAAGTTGACGCTGTAATTATAGATTTTGCGGAGGCTTTTGATGCCGTCCCACATGACATACTACTCCGTAAATTAGCGGCAACGAAGATTGATAAAAGAGTAATTTTATGGATTCAAGAGTTCTTGACTGGTCGCTCGCAAAATGTTAAAATAGGTAATATATTCTCGGAGGACATTTTGATAACGTCAGGTGTCCCTCAATATAGTGTGATTGGGCCCCTGTTATTTCTGGCACTTATTAACAACCTACCAAATGGGATTCAAAGTGACTGCCGATTGTTTGCGGATGATTGTGTAATATCATGTTGCTGATATTGGCCCCGTATTGACACAAATTAATCCAGTGAATTCTAATTTATTATAATCCGCCCTTTCAATACAATTTAAATTCTTATTTCTATAGGTAGATATTTCGATATGCTATCATCCTTTCTTCAGCCTGCCTATATAACTTTAAAAACACTTACTTGTTATAAATACATGATAAAAACATGAAGAAATGAACTCACTCCTATATGCTATTATATTGTGAACCATTCTAACTTATTACATATTAGTTATTTAAAAACATTTCTATATAAAAACATTGGAAAATATTATTATGGGTGGCTCTGAGTTGGCCTCTTTCTGGAATCCATATCATTATTGCTTCAATGGGACTCTTGGTTCTTGACCTTACAATGTATAAAAATGGAAATTTTACGGTTAAAATCCTTGACTGATAAGTATCGGATTATTGACTATTTTCTATATGAATTAGCTTGTTAAAACATGTGTCTTGAGTTACATTGGTATTTGTAGATCCTTTTATTATGAATGTATATTCTACGGATGTCTTCCGCTTGGCGTATTTTGTTGTGGTATGCGTCCCATTTCTTCCTTCGGCTAGGGCGGATGAATAGAAATTGCTGTTTCAACTTGTGCGAAACCGGGTTCTCCAATAGTTAGCATGTGGGTGACAAATTCTTATGGTTCTGGAAAGATTGAAAAACTGTAATAGGATGTTATCTCTTGGAAAATTGCCGGAAAAAGAAAAAGAAAAACACATGTAATTAATGGTGTGTGCATTAACTCAATATTCGAGTAAAGACTTACGCGAGGATGGGTGATTTGGTGGCATCTAATCAGCTGGTGTGACCATGACATGGACTTACCTGCCATGCTAGTTTAAAAAATGAGTTTAGGGTAGGACAGAGGGACATAAAAATAATATTAACAACCACAAAATATTTTTATTACATCATTTTATTGTCATAACACGTCTTACAGGCTTTAGTCATTTTGGGATAGGGACGATACCAACCCATACAACAATACAGTCTTTTGTGTTTGTAACGTCCATAACACCGATGATGTCCCAATGTCTCTAAACTAGGTGTTTTCGGTGGTGAGCTGCTCACCGAAGCACCATGGACACCATATAGTCCACACGTTTCGCAACTTGTTTTTTCATCACTCAGAGGCACGAGTGAGGGATAGCTTGAATTACAAGGTATATTTCCCACCTCCATTCTGCACAGGTAGGGGCAGGCAGGTGACCAGCGCTGATGTTCCTGCATGGGTTCATCGCTCTCTTGCCATTGGCCTACGGTTCCTCAGAGTTTAAATTCATGGATGTGACGTCTCTTGAGGCTTTAACGCAAGACATGACTGAGCGGCTTGACGTGGGTTGCCCTGTTATTTGTACACTGGACACTTGGTTGGACAGTGGATAATAGTTGACTTGTTTGTGATGAATAATCAAACAGTAGGCCGTCGTATTGGCTGGTACATTGTCATGCGTTTCAAAATCTAGTCGAGTGTCAATATTGGATGGCTTGACAGACTCTTCCAGGTAAGAACAGTCAAAGCTAATCAGTGGCGCTATTGCCTTAAACGCTTGGGGTAGCAGGATGGGGCTGTTCTCTTTTTGGTAATATGACCATCGAAATTTAGAAAACAAGTCGTACAGGGAACCAAACTTATTTTTTGAAAAATCCAAATCCAGTCCACCATAGGGAAACACAGCACCGTTGAGGAAAAGACGTGCATTTCTCAATTGCAGGTGATCAAATTGCGTGGCATCCTTGGTTTGTTGAAACTTGCGATTCGTTTGAAAACCCACGATCATGTAGAGAGGTCTCCCTGTATAGCGAGCTGTTTTTACCGACCAACTATGTGTGTTAGTGGTGGGCAATAGCGGGTATTCATGGAGTGCCCAGCTTCTAAATTCCATGGGTAGAGGCATATCTCTCTTCACCATCTTGAGTAAGTCCAGTGTTTTTTGCTATCGTCAAGGGTCACACTTTCCATAGCAAGCGTTGTAGTTGAATTTTTGAAACTATAGGAGAATTGTCGGCTCCCTTGAGTGCATTATTATCACTCCTCTCTCTCACCAGATAAATCATTTGCCTTGCGTTGACCACAATGCGCTGGTGATCTTCGGCAAAGCCTAGAATTAGTTTAAAAGGTAAAATATCCAGTAAAGGTGCCATCGGTGTGTACTAGCCAGTCATTGGTGGATTCAGGGCACCAACCCGCCATGCAAAGTGTTTAACCTTCTTCCTCACTATAAGAGGGGTATAGTTTCATGACACTGGAAATACCCGCGTTCCGTGTGCTATCCACTACGATATCGTTAATGACATACCCCACTTCAGAAAACAGAAAGGCCAAACCATGCTTGGCTAACTTTTATGTGGTGGGTGTAGAGCCATCGGCTTTGGTGAGCCGACCTTCAATCTGAATCACACTTTCATGCGGTAGGGTGTAAATATCTTGGTTGTTGATAACAAATTGAATTTCATCATTGTTATTGAGTCCAGGTGTTTGAGCTTGATAGGAATGGAGATCAATTCTTACCACCCCTGGTTGCTCCTCGATGTGGTTCGCTACCTCTAGGATAGAATTCATCATGGGGGTTGACGTGGTAACACAAATGCTGTAAAATCTGCTTGTCCTTAGATGTTAACTTGTATTCACGTGGCAAACAAATAACACCATTCCTAGACGGTGTTGTTGCTTTATACACTAACTTCATAGTGGCTTTAGAGCCAACTTGTAAGTCACTGGTGTGATAGAATCTACTTTAATGAGTTGTTGCTCTCTATTGATCAGTCTTAATGTTATACAGTATTACCATGACGAATAGAAGGAGAAAGTGAGAAGACTCCTGAAGTTCAAGCGCGCCCCGCCAGGCAGCGCTAGAGTGGGTAAGTTCCACACTGGCGGGGTCAGCTGGTCTTAGGGATGGTGCTAAGGGAAACGAATTACTTTGTAACTAGTACTCTTTTAAAAAGTAATTAGCGGTTACAATTAAAATAGCACGGCAGGGCACAATGGAAAATATAATTCATGGAAATAAGAACTACGGTCTTCATTGCATGTTACGGAACGCACAGATTCCTGGAGTATACAGAAACAGATAAAAAAACACGGCTAATCCCCAGCATATTAAAACAAGCACACATAAACTATTTAAAGTAACTCTCTACTTACCAATTCATTTTGTCGGCTACGGTACTGAACTTTCGAAAGCTTGCGTGAAGACTTGGCGGATGTTCGAGATTGCAAATCTCGGCGGATTTCCTTCGTTCTGAAGATGAATCGGCACCCAAAATAAACAAGTCTAGGGATAATATCCATGACACGCTGAAGACAGCAGCCAGTTCCTGAATGATCAACTGAAATTGTTCCTTTGGAATCGATACAATCATAAATATTTCGCTCCACATCGATTTTGAGTTTAATTTTCCGGTAATTACTTTCTCGGCCTGGAAAAGAATGCCACATACACTTCTCGAAGGACGTGTTAGATACACTTCATTGTTCATCTTAGGGCACCTTTTTTAGTTTCTTTGTTGCTTTCTCTTAGCAACAATTTAGTCGTATTTCCGTTTATTCCTGATGAAGAAAGACATGGTTTCTTTCGAAACGCGTCGAGTTTGAATAAATAAAACACGGCATAAGCCCAAGATTCTACATTATGGATAAAATGGTATTAGTTGCGTTTGACATTAACCATACCGTACATAAAACATCACAATAAATTGGTTGAAAAACTGAATCCAGATAGCTTTAAAACCCATCATTTTGCACCAAATTATACAAAAGTTATTGTGAAGTTATGAATGCATTTGAGGTAGCACTGCTGGAGACGTAATCGGGCTAGGCTATTGCGTTTTTAAATTAGCTCCCTTTTCAGGGTTTTTAGGTTTTAAGTGCGAATAGTTCGTTTAATAGTTGTAAAAGAGTAAGGAGAGTATGTTTTGTGTAGGTTTTGAGTTGAATTAAAGTTTATGTCGAACTGAGAAGTGAATTTGGTATAGCTTAAAGTGTACGTTTTTTGGTCTGATCTGTTTCCTCTCAATTTGGTTAATTAAAGCTTAATAATTGAGTTTAAATACCGGTTTGGTGACCCATCGTCCCAGGCAAGCCGGTAACACCTGTAACTACTCAGGCAGATAGCTCACTTAGTCGTAATTTGGAAGTTATTGAGAAGTTATGAATGCATATGCGATGATGATGATGATGATAATTGTTGTTTTAAGGGGCCTAACATAGAGGTTATCGGCCCCTGATGAAATGAAATGGCGTGAAATGAAAGGATGAAGATTAAAAAACAACTCACTGCTATGGATGAAATGAAAATGGTTTAGATAAAAAAGACAATGAGCCCCAACAACTATGCCTTATGTAGCAGGGAGAATACTTACAAAAAGGAACTCAGATTGAAACTACTCTCCAAATGGAGAGCGGTAATACGTACATAAGGGAATTTTGAACGAAAATACTCGAAAAGGAATAGGTTGAAAAATACGCACAAAATGTAGGTTAAGTCCAAAATACGTACAAAATGCAACGTACAGTCGAAATACCTACAAAATGCAAGTGAAATCAAAATACTTACAAAATGCAAATGAGATTGAAAATACGCACAAAATGTAATGGAGATTCAAAATACCCACAAAATTGCAATTGAGACTTAACTACTTGAACAAAGCGGGGTAGGTTGAAAATACAAAATGCAATTGAAATTCAAAAAACTAACAAAAGCCCCGGCCCGGATATTGAAAGACATACTAAAAAGCAATTTAGATTGTCAATCCTTTCAAAATGCAATTGAGATTGTAAACACACACAAAATGCAATCTAGATCGAAAAGACTTACAAAATGCGACGTAGATTAAAAATACCTACAAAAAATCCTAAAAGGGAATTTAGATACACGGGGAACCAAGTAACAAAAACAGTGCGGGAATCTGAAAGAGAAAAGGAAATATAAGGAAAAGAGGAGAGGATTATGAGGAGAGGGGAGGGGAGAGAGGAGAGGGTCAGCCCCAAAGGGAAAGGACAAAAGGGGAAAACGGACCCAGCTCAGGAATCCCTCGGGGTCGCCAACTCCCGAACTCACCAGCCGGGAGCCCCTGAGGGTGTAGCATTATCTAGGGTGCACCAGCATTGGTGGAATCGATACAATCATAAATATTTCGCTCCACATCGATTTTGAGTTTAATTTTCCGGTAATTACTTTCTCGGCCTGGAAAAGAATGCCACATACACTTCTCGAAGGACGTGTTAGATACACTTCATTGTTCATCTTAGGGCACCTTTTTTAGTTTCTTTGTTGCTTTCTCTTAGCAACAATTTAGTCGTATTTCCGTTTATTCCTGATGAAGAAAGACATGGTTTCTTTCGAAACGCGTCGAGTTTGAATAAATAAAACACGGCATAAGCCCAAGATTCTACATTATGGATAAAATGGTATTAGTTGCGTTTGACATTAACCATACCGTACATAAAACATCACAATAAATTGGTTGAAAAACTGAATCCAGATAGCTTTAAAACCCATCATTTTGCACCAAATTATACAAAAGTTATTGTGAAGTTATGAATGCATATGCGGTAGCACTGCCGGAGACGTAATCGGGCTAGGCTATTGCGTTTTTAAATTAGCTCCCGTTTCAGGGATTTTAGGTTTTGAGTGCGAATAGTTAGTTTAATAGTTGTAAAACAGTAGGGAGAGTAGGTTTTGTATAGGTTTTAACTTGTATTATGGCTTATGTCGAGCTGAGAAGTGAATTTGGTTTAGCTTAAAGTGTAGTTTTTTGGTCTGTTCTGTAGCCCGGATTTATTAAGTTTATTGTGCTGCTGGCGTGATTAAAAGCTGTAGGATTTGATGTAGAGTGCTAGGATTGCGTGGGGGAAGTGTTGGTGAGAGGGAGAGGAGTGAGGGGATGGGTTTATGGAGTTGTTGCTTGTTTTTCAACTGCTGTTTTTTGATGGCGTGCTTGTAGTGCCTACAACCCTGGTACAGGTTGATGGAGATTATCGCTTGCAGTGCTTGTAGCGGCGGGACCCCAAACTACCGTGCTATAATGGCGGAGTCCTCACACTAGTTCCTTCTATTCGTCATGGTATTACTAATACCATTAACAGCCACAGAATGAAAAAGCACCACTGGAGGGTTTTCACGAATAATATTGCCATTGGGCGATGTCACAATAAAGTCATAAAGTGAAAGCGATGGTTCTTGATTGGTATACACTTGGCTAATAATATTACACGTTACTGACACATGATGGTCCTCAATGAATTTCACTTCATGGTCTGATTCATGTTTTTTGTTGGGCTCCAACACGCGTGGTTTAAATCCTAGTAATGGACCAATGGAATCGGGACCAGTTTTAAAGTCAATGTTAAATGTAGAGAAAATACTGCAGCGATGAGTGTTGGTATTTCCTACAAGTTCAAACTCGCGCGTTCCATCGAGGAATGACTTTAAACCATATTCATTGATCAACACCACATAAATGTGTTCATAAATGCCATCTATCGTGTATCCATCAGAGTTCAGGGTGAGCAGAGAATCATCAAAGTAAAACTTGTTGTTCACATTTTCGCGTATGTTGTATATTCGATTGTACGTTTCAAGCGAAACAAGTCCTAAACCATAAGGTCTTTCACTCAATTCGATAGGCGGGTAAAAGTCTAGGCTGACTTCAGGTCCACGTCCATGCAGTGTAAACTTCTTACTCTCTGCCGACATACTGTTGACATTTTTGCTTATGCTGTGTCTTATATAAAAAAAATAAACACAAACGTCCACACTGTTGGCTGTTAAACGGTTGCTCACGTTTCGCATTATAATATATCTTGATTCTGTTTCCAAAATAGGTCACTAGTGCCATGGGCGAAGGCAAATTCCCAAAACTGTCAAAGTACCATAGAGTGGATCCCTCTTTGACATTAGCTACATAATGCGTTCCAGGTTGTCGGTGATCATCCAAATTGACATCAGCACATTACTGTTTCCAGGGTCGTGGGGGTAATTGGTTCGCATAAACTCACCTCGAAAATGAGAAAGCCTTAGTTGTTTAGCATAGCTTTCCACTTGTTCATGCGTCAAGGCATGTCTTGCTGTGGCTGAGGTTATTTGTTTTAATTATTTCGAAATGGTGAAATCCCAAATCCTTGTTGATAAAAGGCTGGCTTTAAATTGCCATTTCTAGTCCCCATAGCAATCGCTTCCATGGTGTCATTGTGTCGCTGACTTTCTTTTAGTTGTTGCTTGCCCTGCTGCGCAGCTTTAATGGTTTTCGCCACTGCACTGGCACCACCCAAAAGTGAACCCAGAGCAGCCAAACCAGCGAATAAAGCAGGTAAAAATCCAGCTCGATTCGGGATGGGAATCACTCGCCCTTGTTTTAAACCCTGTCGCTGACGTTTTGGAATAACATGTCTCTCTGCTGCTCGAAGGGCTTTTCTTATGGCCAACACGTTATTTTTTTTCTTTTTCTTTCTCTTTCGCAAGGCCGTAAGCCCAGGCTTTGACAACGACAGGGTCTTATTTTTAGTCATTTTAGTCTTTCTCAGCACATATCTTTGTTTCACCATGATGATCACCAACAACCTTTCACAATAAAGTTTAAGTTACAACTAACGTCAGCTTGTTATTTCCTGGCTGTATATTCCAATTCCACATAAAGTGGGAAATCGCTTGTGGTTTTTCCTGCTTGCTTTTCATCCCATGTCAACATGAGATGAAAGGGAAATTCGTCACCTGCTTTGACCATTTCATGGTTATGGACAAACATCCTATGACCATTTATCTGTATTTGTAAATGGTTTTCATCAGGCATCGCGTATTTCATGTGAATGGTTCCATCATAGTGTAATCGATAGTGGTTTAAACCCGAAGCAAGCACATAGGCCAGGTGCTGATCATGGACTAGCGGTAAATGGTTTCTGTCATTCGCAGGTTTTTCATTTGTCGGATACACTAAAAATACGGATGGGATAAATTTATAAAGCATTTTCATTTCATAGGTCACGTAACGTTTGGTACAGACATCGTCTTCGTCTTGTGGGTCTTCCACGTGAATAATGCGGTGATGATTAGCGGTATAGCCATTCACTGTAAGCTAAGGCACTTTGTCATAAAATTCATACACTTTGTTGTCCACATACTTTTTTGTAGTAACGTCTGTAGACACTTGAGTATGTTTTACATGGGTTAACCGCTTTCCCTTAAAGTCATAATCTCCTTGTTTTGTGCGTGGCACTACAGACCTATCCACATTGTGTTTATTAGCAGGATCTGTTTCTTGTTTAGGATCATGTATGGGAACAGACCTAGCTTTGGCCAGCAACGCACGTCCAAAGACATCCATCGTCAACCTGTAGTACGAGTCTACTGTTTCTATGACAAGGCTCGATTCCATGTATATAGACAGCCTGCTAGCCTCTCTAAGCCTTAGCTGAAATGAAGATTATTAATCAGGCAAGAGTCCTTCCCCGTGGGGGACATGGTTTCCCATCTCTGTCCCACATCACGTGAACAACGCCATGGTTCACTGTTTCCATCTTCCATTCGCTGCATCATTGTGGGACCTTCCGTCTGTGGAAAGGCCAACCTTTTGCTGACGCTCATCACAGCGCCCAATGGTCTGCGTTTAAAAAAAATTATATGTTTGCAAAATCTCTTTACCAACCCCTTTACGTGTTTCTGGATCAAGTCATGTCTGGATTACAAAATGAGAATATGGGTTTATTTTACATTTTCCATGCAAGAAAATGATATTTCACCGGATGAGGTAAAGCCTGATTCACTCATGATTTTCGATGATGTATCCACTGAACTTCAAGGCATCATTCAAAGCTATTACAGCATGGGTCGTCACAAACATATCGATTGCTTCTATCTTGGACAAACGTATTTAAAAATGTCCAAACAGTTGATTCGTTACAATGACAATGTCATAGTTTTATTTCGCCAGGACGAGAGGAACAGTCGTCACATTTATAATGAACATATGAATCCGGATATGACCTTTCAAATGTTTACTGAATTGTGTGCCAAGTGCTGGAACACTCAACGTCATGCCTGTTTGGCCAGTGACAAACGAAGTGAACTCAACCAAGGACGGTATCGCTTAGGGTTTGATCTTTTTATTGCTATTTAAGGCACTGTCTCATTCCCTGTCAAGTCATTTGTCAAGACATCATGGCGTTAGCAGAGAGTCAATTGAAAAATCATATTATTAGAGCACAAAATACTAGTCGCCAAAAGTTTCGTCAATTGAAACGATCAAGTGCGGATCATGCTTTGTTTATTCAACAACATTTAGCTCCTCCGCTAAAAGCCATGTTGAAACCCTCTTTCAAGCCATCTGAAACGCTACCCACCGTTTCACAAGCCACTCAGACGCTACACGAGGACCCTGAGAAAGAGGAAGAGCAACAGGAACAGGAAGATTTGGCTAGTGTTAGCGAGGTTGAGGATGACAAGGAACAAGTGTTTACGCCTCAAAGAAAGTCCTCACCCCTTGCAGAGTTTTTAAGAAAAATAAATCCTTGGTCATGGTCGAAACACCTTGCCCTTCCAGATCGTCTCCGTTTTCACAACTCTTGGCCAACCCTCAACATAAAGCTCAACTGAAAAACATTTTAATAAAATATTAGGGATCAACACTAAAACCCTATTTCACCGATCTATTTATTGGAAACACAGATACCACGTATGGTGTTCGCTATGAGGATGATAGTTTTAAAATTGGGGATTCATCCATTAAATTTGCTCGTACTAAAGCTGTCATTAAAACATCAACTATAAATTAACACCAGGACTGTTAAAGCTGCTATTCTCTGGTACACCCTCTTTCCATGATATTACGTCGGAGGACCTTGGCAAATATAAATCCATTTTATTGGACACCCATGTCCACAAAAGACAGTATGATCCCGCTCAACAAGTGAATGCCAATATATCTCAAAAATATAAAACCATCATTGCAAAAATGTTTCCCACGAGTCAAAGTGGTCGTCGTAAAGCTTCCGCTTCGGGAGTGACATTTATTCCGTTAAAACCCCTTGTGGATGTTACCTACTGGCACAATCCCAATAAGCTCGTCCAGCGACTACAGCTGTTGCATGCTTCACGTCAGTGACGTCAAGCCGGTCATACCGGTCACGATTGGGAAATTCAAGAAATTGAAGAAGAACTTCGAAATGCCAAAATTATTGTTTAAGCCTTCACCCATTAAAGTGGGTATTGCTCATGAGTTGCATCGTCCAGCTAGACGTCATTATCCACGACTTAAGGTGATTTCACAAGGTGTGGATGAACTTTGGCAAGCCGATTTAGTGGAAATGATTCCCTATGCTAGTGTTAACGATGGTGTACGCTATTTGTTGACGGTCATTGATGTGTATTCCAAAATGGCCTTTGTTGAACCTGTGCGTCGCAAGTCTGGTCCACTAGTCACCAAGGCCTTTCAACATATTATTCAACACTCCAAACGTCAACCTCAGTTACTTCAAACCGACCAGGGGAAAGAATTTTTCAACAAGGATTTCTCCAGTTTTCTCAAATCTAAGGATATTCACCATTACACCACGTACAGCAATCTCAAAGCCAGCGTGGTTGAGTGGTTTAACCGAACATTGAAAACCCATATGTGGAAAGCGTTTACCGTTCCGGGCACGTATCGCTGGTTGGACATGTTAACTGAGCTAGTGTCACGTTACAATGACACCAAACATAGAACGATTGGGACCAAGCCACGGCTTGTGACCAAAAATATTCAGCGACTGGATAAACTGTTTAACCCCATAAAAACAGCAGACCCTAAACGTCACCGACTGAAAATTGGGGATTTTGTTCGTGTGAGCAAATTTAAGTCTGCCGTCAATAAGGGCTACACGCCTCTGTGGGGGACTGAACTTTTTCGAATTCGTCAAGTCAACCTGGACAGCCCAGTCACCTATTTACTCGAGGACCTCAACCATCAGCCCATAAAAGGCAGGTTTTATCTCCATGAACTTCAGAAAACAGCGTTTCCTAAACATTATCTTGTGGAAAAAGTGTTAAAACAAAAAGGAAATAAACTATATGTAAAATGGTTAGGATATAACTCTACCTTTAATTCTTGGATCAATAAATTACATGTTGTGTGAACCTGTGTACTTTATATTTATTTATTGAATCGTGTTGTACAAGAGCCCTGTGAACGGCGCTCAACACTTTATGCATGTCCACACATATTATCAGCAACACGTCTTTCTCTTTCTCTCTCACCTGTGTCTCACTCCTCAACTCCATGTTGACATACAACTCGTTCAGCTATTGGTTGTCGTGGGTTCTCTACTTCTCCCCTCTCCTCTCCCAGCCCCCTCAGATCCCGCCCCCTCACCGCTCTGCAGTGGTCACATGATTTTCTGTTGTATCTAGGTGTTCCTTCCTTACCCCTCCCCCTCTCTGCGGAGCCCTGCCCGCTGCTGCTCTGCTCGCCTGGCTGGCCGTTATTACCTTTATCACAGTTGCCAGATTGTTCCACCTGTTATCGCCACCCATCCGAGTTGCCAAGTCGCGTCCTGCGATAAAGGTTTCGCATTCCATTTTCCTAGCCACGCAGCTCCCAGCCAGGCCGCGAGCAGAATTTCTGTTTCCCGTTTAGGCTTTGAGCAAGACATACAAAAAGCAAGTTCTGTTGTTGTCGACTATAAAAGCCTTGCTTTTATTCGTCTCATACCATTATGAATTTGTCAGGTTACTGGTCAGTGTTTCCTAACACGTTTAAACATGACAATGAGGAATTTTGAAATATTCGCCTTCATTCATCTGTCATAGAAAAATATTGAAAAGCGACCCCTCGTTCTATCGTTCTGCCGTTCATCGGCTCGTCGAAATAGCCATTTCCTGTATTCACCATGGTCAGTGATAGGCTCGTTGTAACACACATGTCCAGCGGTACCGTCTCTCTCTGTCTACAAACACTCTTTATTTTGAAAAACGTTTTAAAATGCATAGGTTTTGTCCTAGATTCTTAAAATTTATTGTGGGAGTAGAGGGGTAGGGACCTTTCATTTATGTCAAACAATTTGTTTTGTAGAATTCCTAGTTTCCAAAATATAAGAATTTTAAAATTGGACGGTTTTCAAAAAAAAAACATAGAAAATAAAAAAGTTTTATAAAAAATAAAGGTCATAGAGGCCATTCGTTTGAACTATTGGACAACGTTCTATCAAGTTTGGTTTTCAAACTATCACCTACTTTCAAAAACAATTTTTTTTTTGAAAAATACTGTAGTACAAGTCCTCCAGAGCAAAGCGCCCGTCAGATCGAGACCAACGACACCTCATTTGTTAAAATCCGATCAGACGTTCGCCAATTATCGCTAATGTTCGCGAGAAAGTAGGCTATCATTGTTTTCCTCCTACACACTTGAAACGTACTGTCCACCTAGAGGGCATAGCCACCTTTCATTATCGTCAAACAAACTTTTTTCTCATATTCACCGTTTCCAAAAGAGCGCCAATTTCAAAATCAACAATTTTCAAAACTTTAAAAACAAAATACCAACACACATTCTCAGCAAAGAGGACGTCATCCCAACGCCAACAATACCTCGTTCGTTAAGATCCGATCATGCGTTCGGGAGATATCGGCAAAGTTTATATGAAAGTAGGAGATTGCACAGCTCACGTGAAATTTCTTATGCCTTGTAGTAATGCCACTGCTTGTAGAGTACTCCGTCCTTCTCGAAAGCCGAATTGACAATCTGGTATGTACATATTCACCTCCTTGGCTAGTCTTTTTGTTAAAATTTTAGAGAAAATCTTGAATATCGTGGGCTCTAGTACTATTCCTCTGTAAGAGTTGGGATCTTCAGTGTTTCCTTTCCCCTTGTACAGAATTGTCATTTGGGCCGTTCTCCAGCTTACAGGAATGACTCCTGTATACAAGCACTTATTAAATAGGTCTGTCCAGATGGGCAGAAGCAGATCTTGTGTCTCTTTTATGTGTTCTATGAATATCTTGTCAGGTCCTGCCGCCTTACCCTTCTTAGATGACGTGATATTAGTTTGTATTTCATCGGTGGTTATTTGGAGGAAATCATCAGCTATGCAATTTGTAGCAGAGACTTGGTGTTCTTCCAATGTTCCATTCTTGTTGAGGATCCCAGAGAAATGTTCCACCCATGTCTCTATTGGTATTTCTCTTGCCTTAGGAGCTTGCCTCTTTCTTACAGCTATGCAGGGATCTGAGCTCGCTAGTTCCGCTGTTTCCCTAGCTTCGGCTTCAATGTGCTCGGTTCTTTTAGTATGAAGTAGTAGTTTATACTCTTTCCTCCTCGTAGCGTAATATTCCAAATCAGCATTGTGGTTTGTGCACTTTGCTTTGTACAACGATTGTAGTGTAATTTTCCGAGTAATGTAGCACTCACTATCGAACCATTTTTGTGCATGTCTCTTTCTTCTGTAGGCGAAGGCTTTGCTGATCAACAAGCTAACACACTGCGCAGCGTCATCTAATTGATCCTGAGCGATGAGGGCTTTTGCTTCTTCAATACATGTTATGTCCTGCAATTTTGTCTGATCTAGGTTCCTAGAAGGGAGTTGCTCTGGAAATCGATATGCTATTGCAGTCTGTGACGCTATTTCTATCTCAGTGTGCACGGGGATGTGTTTTCGAATTGGAGAAGCACCCGATGCCCATAATCCTTCTTGTTTCACTATGCGAATCGCTTTTCCCCTGTAGAACACTTGATCGATGGCGCTTGCTCCATTGGGTGCGAAATAGGTTTGAAAAGTTTTTTCGTTTACTAACGTGAACCCTTCTTCTTCTAGGGTTTCCAAAACTAGATCAGTCTTTATACTTGGCTTGTCAGTTCTGCAGTTAATGTCGCCTGCTAATATTACATTCGTGTGACTTGTTACATGACCTATTGTTCTTAGAAGAGCGTCTATTACATCTTCTGATGCCGTAACTGGAGCGATGTATACCCCTATTATAGTGAGCCTTGTTGTTTTGACTATTATGGCATTTGACTCTGTCTTGTACTCCAGTATGCTTCCAGCTGTCGGTTTAAGAAAGCAAGACACTCCGCCAGCTGGCCTGCCTCCTGTGGCATTTGCATAGGCATGTATCCCGTAGAAACCTGGTAGGTCTAAAGTTTCTTGTAAAAAGGTCTCTGTCATAATCATTATGTCATAGTTCAATGTTAGATTTGGTGGCGTAAGTTGTAACGCGTATCTTAGTCCTTCCGTGTTCCATAAAATAAGTTTTATAGTTTGGTTATTCGAAATCAGCTCCTTCGGTAAATCTGTGGCCTCGAAAAAGGAATCTTCTAACAAGCACCCCTTTTGGCCAAAACTCTTGTTTCTCTAATTCGGCGAGATGATTAAAAGGAATGCCAACCTTAAAGGCTTCCTTAGAACCTAATGTGTTGAGCTTTTCACAAACAACTCCCTCGGTTATGTTGTTGCGTAATAGAAAGGTTCGAATTGCATTTTCGGTCGTTCCGTTCTTAGCCCTGCCCACATACAACCAAGCTGTTTTGTCTGCTGACTGTAAGTCTTCGTCGTTACCTTGTTTGGTACCGATAATCAGGCCCTGCCTCTGACTGCGACGTTTCCTGGGTGTCTTGAATAGCCCAGCTTCTTCTTCTTCTTCTTGATCGACTACACCCTGTGCCGATGACTCCTTCACCACAACGTGCGTCTCTCCTCCCGACTTAGAGGGAACATTGTTTCTCTTTGTTTGAATTAAGATGTCTCGCCCCGGCGCTATTGGTGCCGTTCTTTTTCGTTGGTTTTTAATGTCAACTGGATGAATATCTGCTACAATTGTATTGTTATCTTCTCTCTTCTTATGAAGATCGTCCTTGCGTGAACCATGTTGGCTATATAAACCGTCTTTTGTGAGGGAAGACTGCGTAGAAGAACTTTGATTCTCTGGCTGAGACTTCTGCATAGGTTTGATTATGTTTGCGGGTTGGATGCGTGACTCTAGTACCTTTTGTAAATTGTTTATTTCCATTGTAATTCTATCTTGTATTTTAGTTTCCATTGCAACAAGCAATTTCTCTATCCTGCTAGTCATTTCATCCGAGTTGTCGGAGTCCGGCATTGGTTTTGTCAAGATCCTAGTGTTACATTCCGTGCACAGCCACAATAGTCTACTATTTTTTCTATTAACGGAGTCGAATTCTCGTTTCGTAAGGCCACTGCATTCGAAGTGTTGCCATTTATTACATTTATCACATTCTATAGCTTTATCATTATCTGATACTGCTTTACTACATATTTCACACTGGTCGATTTCTTGATCGTTGCTACTTTTGAAGTTTGCTTTATTATTCGCTGACATCTTACCTTACTGGTAATAATATCTACACTATGAAAAGAAGACGACTGCACACGATTAAATATTCACTTTTACATAAGACACATTAGAACATTAGAAAGTCATACAAAGAGTTTCAGAAAATAAAAGACAGCGTGGTGTTAAATGTTTTACCGCATTCCGCGCATGTGACCTCTCCCGCGTGACGATGACTTCTTCGCTGACCGCTTCGAGCTGGCGCTGGTGGTGCTAAAGTTCGTTGTTGAACTGTGCTACTTTGCCCTTAACCTCAATGTTTTTCACTTTACATTTCCAGCTTTTATTATACTCTCCCGCTTTCTCCTTGATTCACTAACACTTGCACACGTACTTTTATCACCTCCGAACTTCTCCTTAAGCCTGTATCACACGACACTCGCAAGTATGGAAGCTGCTACCAGTACGGGTATACACGCTGGTATAGCCGCGTCTAGCACCGTGTGATTTCTACCTTCTATACTAGATTCTGCCTTCTATGACAGCCTTCATGGCAACTCAGTAACTGGTCCGGTGCTATTTTCGCTGGAAGATTGTATGGAGAGTTCAGCACCTGAGCCAATCTGCCCTTGCAGAGATCCTAGCGGTAGCATCTCCAAGTAATCTTGGTTAATCATTTTCTCGAAGGCAACGTATTTCATTAACACAGGATGTCACATCCTTGGGCAAATACGGTTATTTCTTCGCTTATTGAAAGGTACGAAAGTAATCCATGCCTTTATAACACTAAACTGCCTGTGTATCATACAATAATTGCCATATCAATGCATTACTGCCACAAAAAGAAAACTTTTCAGACGGAATAGAGTCGATTACTTCGCGTCGCAAAGCCGATTTCGAAGGATATGATCGCATGCGGCTGGCATCTTACAAAGGAGAATTATATATTAATAAATACAATAACCAGTACCCTACATTCTTCCCTGCACCACAAACTAGGCGACTTAGAAAGGTCGATTTGACAGCTGTTCTTTCCATGTGGCATAAATTACTTTTAGGGTAGCTTTATCGTAGGCCTACATGTGGTCGTCTTTCTTTAACTTGCCCCATCCATTGCTGCTTCAAATCTGTGAAGGTCTGGCCTTTTAAGTTTATAATCAGACGCCTATTAAAAATTTAAAAAATCTTTACACGGTAGTCAACTTGTAGGCTAAGCTACAGTCGTTGATGTATTGACTTCGACAGTATTAGGCTACCGGTATATCTTCCAAATTTAAATATATCTACTTACTGAAGTATGTAAAGCAATGTACCGACTCCACGCTTGTTAGGCCTACATTTTCCTGAAAAATTTTTTTTTCTTGGCAACTGGTACCGGTAACCGAATTTCATATTGAATCGGATAAGGTACTCCTTTCTAATTACAAGTTTGTAAACATAAAATCTTCTGTTCCTAGCACTTTTCCGCACATAATTATGTGCTTGGCGTCTAAAAATGCCTGCCCTTCAACAAGAGCCCGCCTAGAATTGCCAACAACATTCAACACAATCATCAGGCTATATGAAGTCTATCACCCTTGTCGCGACCGACCTGCCTCCTACATTCGATTCAGTTCGCGAATATCCAGTAAACACAGAACGTGTCATATTATTATTATTCTGGGATAAATTTTGAACTGTTTAAATTCTAATAGTTATCATGAATAGTAAGCCTCCGTGGCATTCGTATCCCAATCTCCATACGGTGTGCATCTGTGCAGTGAGTGGTATCGGGTGTAGGGTACGTGCTTTGCGTGTTGTGTGGACTTCGGGTTTGTGACCTGTTATTTGTTTAGTGTGTTAGGTCCCGTTAGTGTTTAATCAGGTTAGTACCCCCGCCTTAATAGGGGATAACTATTTGCCATGTCGTCGGAAAGTGATGGTAGTCAGATGGGGCGACCACCGGACGAATTTGAACAAGTCGAATACGAGGGTGTAGCGTCTGTTGAAAGTATGCTTGTAGTGTCGGAGGCTGAGGTAGCATCAACTCCATCAACTTCCACTGCTGAAACATCTCCAATTCTTGCTAAACGACAGCCATTGTCAAATGACAATCGATATTATGAACATCACACAGGACCGTACACCGTGTTTGTGCAAGGTGAAGGTGATCAACATATTGGCAATTTACATCCGATGGCATTAGGAAAGCTCTTTTTCGAAAATAAGATCGTAGGTATAAAGAATATTCAACGCAAAGGCCGCAATCGTGTTCAGGTACAATTTAACAAGGCCGTGGAAGCTAACTCCTTCTTACAAAATCCCTTATTGCCAGCAAAGCACCTGGTTGCATTTGTCCCGTCCGCTAACGTCCAACGTGTTGGGCTAATTAGGGGCGTGGACACATCCTTAACGCACGATGAAATCCTAAAATATATTGAGTCGCCTGTCCCAATTGTGAGAGTCCAGCGTTTTTTTCCGAAAAAAGATGATCAACGACAAGTTAGAATCCCTTCCTACAGGAACAGTGAAAATTTTCTTTAAAACACAAAGACTACCTGAGTATGTATCTATTTTTAATGTGATCTTAGAGGTAACATTATTCATATTTTCCCCCATTAGATGTTTGAACTGTCAACGATTCGGGCATGTAAAACTACACTGCCGGGCTCGCGCCCCAATTTGCGGTAACTGTGCGCAAGGACACTCTACGGAAACATGTAAGGAGACCCTGTTTAAATGTGCTAATTGTGGTGATAATCATCCGGCAGGCGCCGCACGCTGCCCCGAATTGGAGAAACAAAAGTCCATAAAACGTCAAATGTGTACCGAAAATAAATCGTACCACGAAGTTATTACGGCTAACTACAATGTACCGTTTAATCCTCTTACACTCCCACAGCAATTTCCAACCTTAGAACAGTCTCATAATACGCGTCGAGAGGATCTGCCGAGAAAACGAAAATATACAGAACTAGTGTCCCCAAAGCCGAAAGTGGTGAATCCCATAGGATACGACCGACGGGCGTATCTCGAGATCCTGAAGCAACCATCTGGAAGTGGTGTAGGGGTAGCTATGCAACCCGCCACAATGGGTGAGGAAATTTCGAAAAAACCGTGTTCTCAAACACCCGGCACTTCACGAGACCCGTCCCATGACATCATTGAAGATTTCCTGAAATTACAAGAATTATTAGGGCACAATGCCCAATGGAGCTTTTATGTGAAACAATTATTAGACAAAATAGTTCCGTTACTTCCCAATCCTCCTACCACAAAAAATAATACCCTAGTAAGTAGTAGCCTTACAGTGGCCTAATTTCGATAAGTGCTACATGTTACTACTCCAGTGGAATTGCCGGAGTATTTTAAATAAGAAGCACGAATTATTACTGTTAATACAGGAGTATGACCCAGATATCATATTCCTACAGGAAACATGGCTTCGTGCCTCGTATAGATTCTCGATTCCCAACTACCTGGTCGAACGTCAGGATGGTCCAGGATATCGTGGTATAATGACGCTATTCAAAAAGACCTTACGATACACTTCTCTCCCTACTCAGTTCTATATTCCTCATACTCATCATCACACATTCCTTGTACAAGATCTACATGTAAGTCATATTTATTGTCCCCCGGGTATACAAGGTTCCCGTCGGCAATGGCAGGAATATTTCCGGTTCATAAAACAATTTCCGAAACATATTACCGTGGGGGATTTTAATGCCCATCACGCCTTGTGGGGCAGTGGTCGCATTAATCCAAAAGGACGTCACATCGCTGCAGTTATTCAGGAGTTACACCTACATCTCTTAAACGATGGATCACCCACGCGCATTACCCCACCAAATAGTCCCAAAAGTGCGGTGGATTTAAGTGTCACTACCTTAGACTTATCTCATAAGATGACATGGAAGACCGTGCAGGATACGCATCAAAGCGATCATTATCCAATTATAATCGACTATGATGTCTCGCGTACCCGTCATATCCCAAAAAACGTCTTCAAGGTTAAGCGAAATTTACGATTTATTGATTATGAGCTGTTCTCCCGATTTTTAGAGGATAGACTTTCACAGCATACACAGGGGCTCAGTAACAGTTATGCCTTTTTATTAGAGAATATCCGCGCCTATCTTAATATATATCACCCTTTAATTCCAACGACAGGTCCTCCAAATAATCGCGCCTTACCCTCATGGTGGGATCAAGAATGCGGAAAGCTGGTAAGACGGCGCAAGGCGAGTTTAAAAGCTTTTCGACAGTATGGCTCTCCAACATCTTATTTGCGATACAAAAGTCTCACCGCGCAAATACAACGTGTATTTAATGATAAAAGACGGGAAGCGTGTAAAATATATACTACCCAATTATGCAGTTCTACGTCCCTCAACAGTATTTGGACGGCGATTAAACATTTCTCTAATAATCGTACTATCTCATCTCCCCCTCAACTTTCGGTGCAGGGACACCATGACCTGTATCATACTTGGACACCAGAAATAGTTGTTCGCTTGCCTACATCGTGTACATCTGGTTCCATGGAACGTTTTTCCAGTTTAATGCAGCCTATTACAAGTAGCGAATTCAGACACGCATTTCGGCACAAAAAAACATCCAGCCCAGGAATTGATGGAGTGACTTATCAAATGATCGCTCGATTTCCAGTAAACGCTCAAAGTATCATTATTCAACTATATAATTCCATCTTATGCACAGGGACCTTCCCGGAGGATTGGAATGTGTTTCAAACTGTACCGATTCTTAAACCCATGAAAGATGCTCGATTACCGAGTAGTTATCGTGGTATTCAACTTGGATCTTGTTTCCGAAAAATTTTCCAACATATACTTCTCAGACGGCTTCAATGGTGCCTAGAATATTATAACCTGTTTCCAAAAACCCAATTTGCATTTAGGAAAAATCTTGGTACATCCGACCCCTTAAATATATTCCTGACTGATTTACTCCTAGCAAAAGGAAATAAAATGCACACAGTAGCTGTGTTCCTTGACCTCAAAAATGCATATGATTCTGTTGATCCATATCTTCTTATTCAACTTCTAAGGGATCTAAATTTTCCCCTGCCCTTCAGGTGCTTAATACACAATATGCTATGCTATCGTCATATTACGTTAAACTCCCCCGTCGGTGTCTTTGATTCTCGACATACTTCTTATGGTGTTCCCCAGGGCGACGTTCTAAGCGGGCTTTTATACTTACTTTACACCCGTACTTTAGAAACAGTCATATTACCGCACGCTCGCATTCTACAATATGCGGATGACATTCTAATATATTGCACTCGAGACGAGTTTTCCTCATGTCGACGAGATATATACCACGCCTTATCTCATGCTCATGATTGGTTACATCAATACGGATTTGAAACATCCGTAGGGAAAAACGCTGCGATGATTTTTACACACAAACGAATTTACGACAGTTCTCCTATTTTATACCGTCAAGGTCACATTCCGGTGGTGACAAGTGTCAAATATTTAGGGATTCATATTGACAGGAAATTGCAATGGGAGAGACATACGCAATACCTACAGAGTCATCTCGCCAGTAAAATTAATGTTCTAAAATCTCTCACTAGACGGAATTGGGGGGCGGACCCAGAATCATTATTAACGGTTTACCGTAACATCATCCGTTCTGTACTGGATTACAATTCCTTTTTTTTTTTGATTCCATGCCCAGCATTAGGCTCCTTCGGCTAGATAGAATCCAGTTTTCTGCTTTGCGTATAATCATAGGTGCGCTTCAATCAACCCCCACAGGAGCCCTGCTAGTTGAAACCGGAGAAATGTCACTTCAGCATCGGCGTAGATATCTTGCATGTATGTACCTGCTACGAAAAATGATGATAACATCACCTATCGTCCCTAAATTACAACTATTAGAGGAATATTATACGCGTCGATTATTGCCTACCGTTTCTCGTCCTGCGTTACTAACCGCATATTCCATGCTTCAACCGTACCGCCATAATATATTAAAAGTCATGCGGTTACCGATATATACTATTCCGTATGCTGCAACGTACTTTCAACCTCCTATTCTTCAGAACTCCTTACCCCACGTCTACCAGACGTTTCAACATCATCTTGTAATTATTCCCCGTATTTTTCGGGAAATAACGAGTCCTTTGATCTCCTGTATCTTTTTTTACACAGATGGTTCTAAAATGGTTAACCCTGCGCGTGTGGGTGCAGCCTTCTGTGCCCCGGACTTACAAATCTCCTTTCAGTATACTTTACCCCCTGACGTCTCGATATTTACAGCCGAAATTTTTGCCATACGTCAGACGTGTTTTTATATAAAAAAAACATGCCATTCGTCGTGCTTTAATATGCACCGATTCAATGAGTGTAGTGCAAGCACTTCAAAATGTTAGAGAGGCTGACAACTGGTTTTTATGTCAATTAGTGCAACAATTGTACACTTTACACACGGAGGGTTTCGAAGTCAGTATCATGTGGGTACCCGGCCATTGTCACATTGAAGGAAACGAACTAGCGGATAACCTTGCCAAAGATGCAGCAAAAGGGCACGGAAAAACTTACAACATCGCCATACCAATGTCAGATCTGCGTTCTATAATTAGTTTGACAATACGGGAGGAATGGCAAGGCACGTGGACTAGCTACGCCAAAATTAAGGCCAAACACTATTTTGGGTTACAACCGACTATTGTAAACAAACCATGGTTTCATGGAGGGAAATACACACGACGACATATCATTACAATCATTCGTCTACGTTTCAACCATGCATTAACGCCGGTGTATTTATTCCGCATAAAACGACGTGATAATCCTCTATGTTCGTGTTTACAAATGGAGGGTTCCTTAAATCATATTCTATTTCAATGTCCACTATACGACCATCAACGAGTTTTAATGTTGAGAGCTTTATACGATTTAGGGTATGCACTTCCTTTAAATGTGGCCACATTGGTACACAAGCCTACAATTCCACTGGTCAGTAGCATAGTGGCATTTTTCGACAATATTAATTTCAAGATTTGAAAGGGTAATCCTTTCCCATATCCATATTTGTGGCCCGGTCATGTGTGTGTATGTGTAGCGAGTCACCAAGATGGGTCGCTTCGGTGTGAAGAGTCCATACCATTTGTGTCCTCGTCTTTAATTCCTATGTTTTTCCTCATACGTATCCCTCCGCGTTGCGTCATATTCTTGTTTACGATTCCCCGCTACTCACTGGTCTTACGCTTTCAATCGGTAGTCGACGGTTACCCAATGATACATACCACTGCACAGTAGCAATTGGGTAAAGAGTTTACTATGCCCACTACCGCACCACGAAGAAGAAGAAGAAGCCTCCGTGGCTTAGGCGGCAGCACGCTGGCCTCTCACCACTGGGTCCGTGGTTCAAATCCCGGTCACTCCGTGTGAGATCTGTGCTGGACAAAACGGAGGCAGACAGGTTTTTCTCCGGGTACTCCGGTTTTCCCTGTCAAAATTTCATTCCAGCAACACTCTCCACTATCATTTTATTTCATCTGTCATTCATTTAATCATTGCCCCAGAGGAGTGCGTGAGGCCTCGGCAGCCGGCACAGTTCATATCCTCGCCGCTAGATGGGGGCTTCATTCATTCCATTCCTGACCCAGTCGGAGACTGGAAGCAGGCTGTGGATTTTTTTTTAATCACGAATAGTATCCGCCATGGTTTTAAACAGTATTTAGGAAAAATAGATTTTTATGAGAGAAAACATGTTTACTATCGTCCTCGTAGATCATGTAGACAAAACTTTTTTTATTTTTTATTTAGTCAATTTACCCTCTAGGTTGGTGGTTCCCACGGACTCAGCGAGGGAACTCACCACTACCGCCTCTATGAGCAGTGTCCTGGAGCTTGGAACATCTGGTCGGGATGGATACAACTGGGGAGGTGTGATCAGCACTTCGCCCAGGCGGTCTCACCTGCAAAGCGAACAGGGCCCTCATGAGGGATGGGAAGGGATGGAAGACTGGGATGGATAGGCTAGGAAGAGGGAAGGAGGCGGCCGTGGCCTTACAGAAGGTACCATCCCGGCATTTGCCCGAAGACGAAGTGGGAAACCACGGAAAACCACTTAGAGGATGGCTGAGGTGGGAATCGAACCCCCTCTACTCATTTGGACCACCCGTGGCTGAATAGACCCCGTTCCAGTCCTCATACCACTTTTCAAATTTCGTGGCAGAGCCGGGAAACGAACCCAGGACCTCCGGGGCGGCAGCTAACCATGCTGACCGCTACGCTACGGAGGCGACATGTAGACTAAACTAAGTTGCAATATTGTTGTATGTCGTGAGGAGGATATAATAAAATAATTAAAAAGAAGTAAAAATATTCGCCTTTGGATAGACTTGAACCCGGGATCTTCAAAACATTAAGCAGGCGCGATACCACTTGAACACTTTTAAAACAGACGTTACCATATTTTGTTACGCTCCTTATTAACGCGTATGGTTATATACCAATTATTACAGTTAGATCTTAAATATTGATTGGAATGCATTCATTCAGTACCAGGCATGTTTTCAAATGTACTTAAAGTAAGTTTCACGACCGCTTTGTGTTAATAATGCGAATTGACTGTAAATTTTACCCCCAAACGACAACCGTCCTCCATGTTTTATTTCTTACAACTTGGAGCACGAAATGCTAGCGTGTGATACACTTCAGCCATAAAAGCAGGTGTACGGACGAGGATGAACAGAATCATACAAGATTTTATACCAGCGATTACAACAGCTTCCATGCTAGCGAGTGTCGTGTGATACGGGCTTTACGCTGCTTACCGCAATTACTCCTTTAAATAGTTATTTATCCGATTAAACTTTTTAAACCTTCCATTACCCGGTCAAGATACTACTAGCAATCATATAATAAGGCTACTAATAAACTACAGTACTGTACTGTACTTTATAAGCCTTGAGAAAGAAGCACTGCAAAGCAGTCAATGGGTAAGATTGTTTACTGTGCCCATTGCCTTTACTAGAAAAGAAAAGAGGAAGAGAAGAAGAAGAAGTACCTTTGGAATGACGATGGTGCAGTAAGGAACGGTACGAGCGGGGTTTTTTTCGTTCTTATTGAGCGAATATTTGTGACCGCCAAACGGTTGAAACGGAAATGGCAGCATTAGTGCGTAATCTTCGAGGTGTTCTTGTACGACGATCTTATATTTTTAGAGCGGCAGTTCCTAGAACAGCTGCCATAGGAATTTATCATAATGATCTTCACACCTATTTCTGGAATCGTACCTTTTGTCGTCCCCTCGTTAAGACGCAGGTACGAACACTATCAGTGCATTGAAAATGTTCGGTTCCATAAGTGAAACTCAGTTGAATTAACCATATGTTGTTTGTCCGGAAATGGGTGGCTCTATATTATGCATGTTCCATTTTTTGGTTAGGATTCTCATCCTCATCATTCTTAGGAAACCAGAGTGCGTTGAATCGTGCTCCAAGCCTACAAAGAGAAGCTACAAGAAGTCCGGATATTGAAGGTTTGAATACCTTTGTTGACAACGGCCATCCTTGTTTCCTCCCGAGTCCATACTCCCTCCAGTCAAGTCTTGGGATGGTACCTCATTTAAAGTTGTCGGGCATCTGCGTCAGTCTTGGACCCAAATATGAGTGCCATTGAAAAGTAAAGTTATGCTAGTTTATAGCAAATCAAGGTAACTTCAATCGAGTGTTGCAGTACAATGCAAAGTGACAGGTACACCACTCTTATTTGTTGACGTGGAAACATCATAGCTTGTGCATGGTAGCCCAGATGACTTTTTAGGCTAATCCATTTACAAGGGGAGGATACGATGCCTGGGTCACCGATTCGAACCATCTTTAGTACACGTGTAGGGTATATGACCAGGCGTATACCAGGTGCAAGTAGTAAGATGCGCTTCTCAGCCGTTTCCGAGTAATTAATTAATTGCAATTACAGTGCGGCGTCTATGTGCGTTGTACGCTGGTAAGAATCTAACGAGCGCGTGGTGCAGCGGTAAGAGCCCTGCTTCGTAAGCACGGGATCGCTGGTTCAAATCCCACCGGTGAGCGTTTGCAGCATGATTTTTTTTTTTTTGTAACCATTGTCAATTTCCAACCAATACCGATAGCAAGAGTCACTGCTTACGGGGAGGTCTGATGGTTTACAGACGTGCAATGAACGGAACAGACTGGGCCTTCAACGTATAAATGTATACATATGATAGAATACACCTGACCGTGTATAATACCAATGTATTTGCAATGCCGATACTGTACAGTATGTAATGTCACAAACGTTGACCCCCATACGATGATTTCAGAATCCCTTTTCCCACTCAAAAAAACATGTTATTACAATTGACTGCAAAAGGAACATTATTCACGACACCTACGGTTGTACGAATCGCCTATGTTTAAAAAAAAAAAAATGCTCACCGGTGGGATTCGATCCAGTGATCCCACGCTTACGAAGCAGGGCTCTTACCGCTGCACCACGAGCTCCTTGGCTTCATGATAACGTACAGCGCACATGAACGCCGTACAGCAATTACGAATAATTTATAATTAATTTCTCAGAATCGGCTGAGAAGCGCACCTTACTACTTGCACTTGGTGTACTGTACGCCTAGTCATGCCCTACAAGTGTACTAAAGATGGTTCGAATCGGTGACCCATGCATCATATCCTCCCCTTGTTAGTACCAGTGCAATGCATCTAGTTAAGTCTGAAATACATGCAATAGTGAACGACATAGGTAGGCAGCTGCAGAGAGGTCCAATATTCCTAAAATAGAATACACTCTGCACTAGAACAAAATCTTGGGTTAAATAATGAAAGGAGGTATGAGTATGGATCAAATCTAAACATTATTTGCTGTTACAAAATAAGAAAGTACACATTACTTTTCAACATAACCTCCTGCTTTAGAAATGGACTTATCCCAGCATATTGGGAGCTTCTTGATGCCCTCATTGCTAAAAGGAGCAGGGTTGTGTCTTCAGCCAGTTGACCACAAAGCTTTTTTCATGCCTACATCATCCTTCAAACATTGGCCAGCTAACCTAATGCTTCTTTGAGTGGTCCAAAGAGATGAAAATGGCAGGGCGATATGTTAAGGTTATAGGGCCTTAGGTCATATGGTGTCCATCGTATTTCTTCCGATCCCTTGTAAGCAAGAGTTGCAGTATAGGGTCGAGCATTGCCCGTGGAGCAGAATCACATCTTGCATCGATTGCTTACCTCTTTTGTGGTAATTAGGAAATCTGACCTAACTCCAAAAGGCATAGTAATATGCCTCGTTGATGGTGCGATGCTCCTGCAAAATATCAATATACAAAACTGTTACAGTTGGAAATAACTTGCCAGTTGATTATAGAGTCTTAGCTTTTACTGCAATTGCCTCACTCGTCCTTCTCTGCTCCATACTGACTTGGCTTGGCTCAGGCTGTAGTATAGATCGTGAGTCCCTGCATTTATTGGGATTTTAGTGACCTCCATGACTTCACCTATGACGTATTGTGTGCTCAGAACAAAAACTTCTGGTGGCGGTGCAGTTTAGTCAATCCTTTGTATAAAAATTTTAAAAAACTGAAAGTACCTGAATTAATAGGCGGGAGAATATCTGGAGAGGATTTAGTATTAGATGTTCACTGCTCCGCCGTCATGGACCCACCGTCCCGCCCTAATACCAACACGACTTATATAGTTGAAATCGAAGGTCTGATGACCATCTTTCTCACTGTGTCTGTAATGCCAACCCCACGCATTTGGTACTATATCGCATCCGGCAGACCAATGGTTTTGTCTAGACCAATGGTGGTTGGGTAGCGCGGCCAGGCTAACAGATAACACCCCTGGATTTTGTCACGTACAGTGGGGAAGTCACGCATCAATAATCTTTATCCAGGCCAATGGTTTTGGCTTTTATTTCATTATTCATGTTGGCAACGTGTCACGTGGGTATGACGTAGTGTCCACCGTCGATGTAAAATGGTGGACGATATTCAAATGAACACGGCCAAAAATGCTTACTATACGTAAAAAGCAATTAAGATATATTTCCGGTGTAGGCAGTGGGAATTGAAACAAATGAACTCGCTAGGACTCCCAGAAAGGTATTTTAATCATAAATGATATATTTTCAATAAGCTATGTTGTTAAAAGTGATGAAAAGGGAGGATTGACTAAACTGCACTTTTAATAAACTGGTTTTATGTTTGATCCAGTTATGTATTTTTTTTTTTTTAATTCTAAAAATGAGGTGAAAGTGAAGAATGGAGGGAGGATGGCAACCGTAATGTAATTTCTGAATTAGTTGTTCAAAACCTTTCTGGGAGTTATTAGAACATTTCAATTTGAATTGTCACTGCTGCACCGGAAATATTTCTTTTATTACACATATAAATAATTTTCCTTCTAGTTCATTTCACAAACGCCGCCATAACACATTGACGTCTTACACTACGTCATCCCGTTGCCAACATGTCGGATACAAAATTTACCACACGACACGTGAATAATGAAATAAAAGGCAAAACCATTGGCCTGGGTAAAGATTATTGATCCGAGATTATTGTGCGTGACAAAAACCAGGGGTGTTTATATTAGCTAATGCGGCCCGGGGCCGCGCTACCTAATCATTATTGGTCTAGGCGACAACTATTGGTCTGCCGGATGCGATATAGTACCGAATGCGTGGGTTTGGCAATACGGTGCATGACGGTACATGATGCTAAAATGGCTGAATCAGCTGGACTTTTGCCTATATAAGTAGTGTTCATATTTGGGATGGTTGGGTGGGTCTCAGAGAGCGGAGGAGTAAACATCTATACATCATCTCCATCTTCCAGACTAATAATTCCGGTAATTTGGTTCATTTCAGTACTTTAAGAATTTTGTACCGATTTAGACAGCTCCTTAACCCGGTCCATGAGGCAATTATAATTGGCTACATGGATAATTCTTGCCAGGCGCGTCCATGTCGCGGGGGTGGGCAACGGTACTGTAATATACCATGGAACTACAGTACCGGCTAAGTTCTGGTGAGGACCCAGTCCTATGGGGTATAACATAGGCCCCGTGCACTGGGTTACGTGCGAAGACCTCAACGGAATCTGCAGCGGAGAAGATGGACTTCGGAACAGTGGGGATTACGGAAGAGGCAACCCAGTACTCAGGGAATAGTATGAGTACAGCATCAATCTGCAGCGTCTGTTTCCCAGGTTAGGGGCGGCTGCAAGGGCGTCTGTTTCCCATGTTAGGGGCGGCCTGTATAATAGCTGGCAGTAGCTTCATAAAATGCCTTTGGGAGTGGCGACCCCATCGTAATAATAGCCTAAAATGGAAATTGCACTTTAAATGATTCGGAGAAGGTTAGGGCGTACCCTGCAGGCGATGCGCAGTTCTTTTGGTACTGGGGGAACTGTGAGAAATGGGCAACCAGTAACCGAAATGAAAGTGGGAATCATGAATGTCATGACCCTGACAGGCAAGGTGGAGGAGGTGGTAGACTTCATGGAGAGGGAGAATGTTGGATTGATGGGGCTGAGTGAAGTGAAATGGAAAGGTAAAGGAAGGAAGAAATTGAGGAAAGGATATACATTATACTGGAGTGGTGGCCAAGAGGCAAAAAATGGTGTGGGACTGATAACCTAGAAACAACTGGAGGAGTATGTTGAAGTGGTCGAGTGTGTGAGTGACAGAATAATGAAAATTAGAATGAAGATGAAAAATGACGTGATGGACTTCATACAAGTGTATGCACCACAGACTGGAAACAGAGAAGAAGATATTGAAGTATTCCTGGAGGATGTAGAAAGAGTAATTTCAGATGTAGAAGTGGTGATCATGGGAGATATGAATGCACAAGTCGGAAACGAGAGACAAGGAAAGGAAGAAGTCATTGGACCATATGGATATTGGAAAAAGAACCGGGAAGGAGAGGAACTTGTAAACTTTTGTGAAAGGAATGGACTGATAGTGGGTAATTCATGGTTTCGGAAGAAAAACAGCAGGAAAATTACGAGATATGGTTGGGGCGATAGAAGAACAAAATCAGTAATTGACTACTTTCTGGTGGAAAGGACTAATCACAGAAAGCTGATAGATGTGGCAGCTTTACCAGGAGAAGCATTTGATGGGGGCCATAGAGCTGTGGTGGCAAAATTTAGATGGGAAAAATTGGAAAACCTAAAGGAGATCAGAGAAACTAAAATAAAAGTATGGAAATTGAAAGACAAAACTGTACAGGAAGATTTTCAGGAGAGATTGAAGTAACAAATCCCAGTTACTGAAGTGGAAAACATAGAAGAGGAATGGTCCCACTTTAAAAAGGCATTTGTTGGTGCAGCAGAGAGTGCTTGTGGTAGGACGTCAACAAGAGTGAAAGAGAAGGAGACACCATGGTGGAATGAGGAAGTGAGGAAAGCAGTGAAAGAAAAGAAGTCGGCATGAAAAGAATGGAACCGAGATCAAACAGAAGAAAGCAAAAGGAAGTATCACGACAGCAAACGGAGGTGTAAGAAAGTGGTAGGAGAAGAAAAGTTGGGAAGAATTTACACGAAAAATGGAAACAGATGTAAGTGGCAGTAAAAGGATGCTGTATGGGCTTCTAAGAAGTAAGAGGAAGGAAAGAGTTACTACTAAGCTAGTGAAAAAGGAAGATGGAGAGTTGTTAACACATCCAGAAGAGATAAAGGGACGATGGAAGGAGTATTTCGATAAGCTATTGAATGTGAGCAATTGTACTGGTGAGATGGAAGTGACAAAACCTGACGACTCTATAACAGAAGATGATATAACAATGCTGGAGGTGGAATTAGCAGTTCAGAAAATGAAGATGGGAAAATCAACAGGGGTGGATGATATCAGTGTAGAAATGATAAAGGCTGCTGGACCTGTTGGTATGCAATGGTTGTATCGACTGCTAAAGTGTGTGTGGAAACGTAAATGTGTACCAGAAGACTGGGAGAAAGGGCTAATAATACCAGTGTTTAAGAAGGGGGACAAGAAGGTGTGTGATAACTATAGAGGGATCACCCTCATATCACAGATAGTAAAAATACCGGAAAGGATATTAGAAAGAAGAATGAGAAGAAAGGTGGAAGGAGAGTTGCAAGAGGAACAGTATGGCTTCAGGAGTGGAAGATCCACAGTGGACCCAATCTTTAGCTTAAGGCAGGTGATGGAAAAAAACTGGGAATATGGAGAGGATTTGATCATGACTTTCATAGATCTAGAAAAGGCATATGATAGTGTCCCCAGAGAGAAGGTATGGGAAACCATGGTTAAGAAGAGACTGGGAAGAGAAATGTTGGAAATGGTGCAAGCAATGTACAACAACTGTGTTAGCAGGGTACTGACCCCAGTTGGAAAGACAGATTGGTTTAGGAACAAGACTGGACTAAGACAGGGGAGTGTGCTGTCACCTCTCTTGTTCATAATGGTGATGGATGAAATTGTAAAGGAAACAAAGGAAGCATATGGACATAAAGAAATGAAGTTACTGTTATTTGCAGATGATATTGTGGTCTGGGGAAGGAACACCGAAGAAGTGCAAAATCAACTAGATGCACTGAACGAAAATATTCAGAAGTACGGCCTGAAAATCAGTATAGAGAAAAGCAAGACCATGGTGATGACAAGAGGGGAAAGACAAGGAAAGGGCACTGTGAAAATTGGAAGTCAGAGTTTGGAAATTGTGGACAAGTTCAAATACCTAGGAAGTGAATTGATGCAAACTGGTAGGTTGGACATGGAGATTGGCAGGAGGGTACAGCAGAGCAATGCATTCTATCAAAGTGTAAGAAAACTTGTTTGGGATAAGGAAGTACCAAGGAAAAGCAAGGAGGTAATGTATAAAATGTACTATGTTCCCATATTAACTTATGCAGCTGAGACTTGGACCCTGACAAGCAGGCAAGAGAGTAGAATCCAAGCCAGTGAAATGAAATTCCTAAGAAGTATGATAGGAAAGACAAGGAAAGACTGAGTGAGGAATGAAGATGTTAGGAAGGAAGTTGGGATGGAAAAACTAAATGAGAGAATTGAGAAGAATAAACTAAGGTGGTTTGGACATGTAAAGAGGATGGAGGAAAATAGAATACCAAGACAGATGCTGGAGGCGAAGTGCAAGGGTAAGAGAGCAAGAGGAGGACCTAGAACAAGGTGGATTGATTCAGTGAAGAACAGCGTAAGAAAAAGAAATCTGGACTGGGACAAGATCGTGGAAGAAGAATGGTGGAAGGAAAGAGGAAAGTGGAGAAGTGCCATAAATACCCCGACCCGGCAGGAGCTGGATAAGGGGAAATGATGATGATGATGATGAAGTAACCCCTTCTGAATTCTTACCATTTCTGATCTCAACAAATGTGTAGTTTTTTTTTTTCAATTGTGTGTATATGGTGATATTTCATTCTTAGGGACTTCGGACTTCTTGGTCATCAGTCCCATGTCCCTAATTAGATAGGAGTTCAGTTTGATAGCCTGTGTTTCTGTGGTGACTGTATTATGATCCAGGATTGTGGTAGGTGCCCTTGGGCTTGAAATGAGGTACCATCCTGGCATTTTCTAGGAGGGAGTGGAAAAAATAGGAAAAATCACATTCAGGATGTCTGCTATCGGAGCTGGGATTTGGATTTTCGATCTCTGGACTACTATTTTCCCCTTGCGTCATGGTGTGCGAATTAACGTGCACATTTATTGCAAATATGTTAGTCCGTCGATCAATACATCAAGTTACATATAATTCAACATTGGTACATGTTTCGGGCTATTAAATAGCCCTTCCTCAGCCACAATTTATCGAATCTAAAGAAACAATCTTATCACATCAAAGACACTGTAACAACATTAAAAACATGCATAAAACTTGGTAAAAACAGGTCAACAACATGGAATAAAATGTATGTACACATCGTTAAAAGATCACTAAAAAGGCTCTCCGGCCCATGAGTTCGTGGAAAAGTGAGTAAGTTCACATGGAATATTGGCACTACATGAAGTCAGCCTGTCACTGTTCATTTTTACTGTTATCAATGTGGCTTGAAGTTTGAACATTTCTTGACATGGGCGCCTGGAGCATCAAGTTGTGTTAATATGAGGTCGAAACAGACGAAAAATGGATCCCAAGAAACGTGGCCAAGTTAGCTCAAGCGAAGAAGCTGATGGTCCATAAGTGAAACAAGAGGAGCCAAAATCTAAAAGAAAACAGAAAGAAAGGCCAAAAATTTAAGTGAGAACCCGAGAAAACAGGGAAGGCAAACCCCATCGTGAAGAAAACCAGCGAAGTCATACCTGAGGAGAGACCCACGAGCGAACGTAGCCTGGGAGAGCACAGGAAGCACTGACACGCTGGGTTGAGCTGAGCGAGGCAAGGGATGGGGACGGAGAGGCGGGGAAGGGCTGCGCGGAGAGTGAGCGCAAAAGAGAGCAAGGTTGTGGCTATCGTGTGGGAAGCACAGGTGTAGGCAAACCGAAAGAAAAAGAACATTTTATGGGGGTTTGTTTAAGGGGATGTTAATGGTGTTTCTGGTTAGCGTGTCATAAAGTATGTTGCTGTCAAAATTAATTTCGTTAAGGTTGGCACACGGATTTAATTTTTGAGCCTTATCTATTTCAATCTGCTCCAGAATATTTAGCATAGTGCCTTTACTTCCATAATGTAGAATTTTGAGATCGCGCTCAATATTTGTGAATTTATGCCCCATTTCAGACACATGGTTGCCCATGGCTGAAAATTTTCTCTGTCTGACAGCGTTTAAGTCCTCATGGTATCTAATTTTGAAATTCCTGCCTGTTTGGCCCACATAATCAGCATTGCAATCGTTGCATTGCATTTTGTAGATGCCTGATCTGTTGTATTTGCTAACCTGATTGACTAAATTCGAATTGAATACGTGGTCTTGAGTGGTATTGGTACTCTTGTAGGCTATTCTCATATTCTGTTTTTTGAATGTGTTGGTGATGTTATGGGTGAGAGAGTTCGTATAGGAGAATATAGCAAAATGGGATTTTTCTTTCTTAAACGTTTCGACCGCATATTAACACAACTTGACGCTCCAGGCACCCATGTCAAGAAATGTTCAAACTTCAAGCCACATTGATATCAGTAAAAATGAACAGTGACTGGTTGACTACATGTAGTGCCAATATTCCATGTGAACTTACTCACTTTTCCACGAACTCATGGGCCGGAGAGCCTTTTTAGTGATCTTTTAACGATGTGTACATACATTTTATTCCATGTTGTTGACCTGTTTTTACCAAGTTTTATGCATGTTTTTAATGTTGTTACAGTGTCTTTGATGTGATGAGATTGTTTCTTTAGATTCGATAAATTGTGGCTGAGGAAGGGCTATTTAATAGCCCGAAACATGTACCACTGTCGAATTATATGTAACTTGATGTATTGATCGACGGACTAACATATTTGCAATAAATCATCAAAGTCAATACGGACCAAAAATTGAGGAAGTAAATCCCACAATTAACGTGCACAGTCATGCTGCAGGGTATGTGTATTTATGTGAAAAGAGACCGGTTGTAGGATACGAGTTTAACACCATTTATAAACTGTACCGTACCACCTTTACACCTCTGTTGATGTACCATTATGTAGATGAAATAGTGGCTTTCGCCGTCTAGTAATTAAAGTCCAGCAAATCTTCGAGGTTTATTATGCCATGTCTGTTGCGGGATTTGCCCAGGTTTACCAAGTTGGGCTCATCAGCTGGCATAGCAGGATTTAGTGAAAAGTTGGCTATCCCTGCAGTATCCAGGCAAAGTGTACTGAAAGTCTGCTGATGAACCCAAATCGTTACACCTGGGTGAAACTTCCCACCAGCATAAACCTCTAAGATTGGCTGTATTTTGAAAGAAGGAACGTGAAGGATATGGCGGGAGCCTGGAACAGCTGATCTGCGTTGCAGAGTTTGTATTGTTGTAAATCAGCCGATTCATATAATACTCAGGGCTATACTTCGGACATTATTTTGGTACAATTATGCATTATCAAGAGAGTAGAATCCAAGCCAGTGAAATGAAATTCCTAAGAAGTATGATAGGAAAGACAAGGAAAGACAGAGTGAGGAATGAAGATGTTAGGAAGGAAGTTGGGATGGGAAAACTAAATGAGAGAATTGAGAAGAATAAACTAAGGTGGTTTGGACATGTAAAGAGGATGGAGGAAAATAGAATACCAAGACAGATGCTGGAGGCGAAGTGCAAGGGTAAGAGAGCAAGAGGAAGACCTAGAACAAGGTGGATTGATTCAGTGAAGAACAGCGTAAGAAAAAGAAATCTGGACTGGGACAAGATCGTGGAAGAAGAATGGTGGAAGGAAAGTGGAGAAGTGCCATAAATACCCCGACCCGGCAGGAGCTGGATAAGGGGAAATGATGATGATGATGATATGCATTATATATTTTACCAGTCGTACTCGAGTCAAATTAGCCATTCAAATAGAGAAATACGATACATAAATAAATTAATAAATAATTTACCCTCCGAGGCTATGCTAAGTTTATCACCTGTATTCAGTTCAACTAATATGTGAAAGAAGACAAACACTCTACAGCTAATACAAAGCAATCTGATGAATATAAGAACACTCTCTATGCAATGATTGATAACTCCGAGCACACTCGCTGTATCATGACTCTTTACGGTTAATAATAGCTTTCATGATAATACATAAGTAATGTTAAAGAAATATTTATCACTGAGCACTCAAACAAGTCGCTCTATGGTGATATTATTGCAGTGTTTTTACATTGTCGAAATGTAGGCTATCGGATGATAATAAATCCATTTTACAATAGGTAGTGTACGAGTTGATGCAACAAACGATTGACGACGCGCGGAGCGTTTCAACAAAATCCCGTATGCGTTCATATACCATTCGATTGCGATGAATCTTTGTTGAGTTGTGTACACTTACGTGAAGGTTTCTAACTTAGTAAATCCATTTCAGAGTAGATAGCGCAATGGTGGGAAACAATAGAAACAACAAGAAAATGATGTTAATAGAAATAAGGGAATAAGAATGGAAACAAGAAATATTAATACTCAATGTTAAAGGTAAACGAAACAATGACAATGAAAAGACGGTCAACAAGAAGACTGAATTAACATGCGCTGGCATGTCAGTATGTCAACATGTTCATGTGCCCAATTAAACCTGGTTGGAAATTAACAAATTAGTAGCACTGGAGGAGACCAAATCAGTAACAGTGAAGGAGACGAGAACCCACGATAAAATTTTCTAAATTGCTGAAATTAGCCATAAATACCTTCTATAATGATTCAAAATAGATATGGAAATGATGTAGTTTACTCCTCCGCTGTCTATAACCCACCCATTTTCCCTTTATAGATCATGACTTGCATAGTAAAATTCCAGCTCTGTTGGCCATTATCCGCTTGAATTATGCACAAGTACAGTATTGTCAACCCCACGTATACATTTGTAATTGTATAGGTATTTTTTACTAGGTAGCGCATAATCATGTATGAACCCCTGGTTTTTGTAACGTACAGCGGAAACAGTAACGCATAATCTTTCTCTATACCAATAATTACTAGGCGGCCCGTTAGCCATATATTCACCCCTGGTTTTTGTCCCGCATATGACTGACCTCGTGTGAAAGTGTATTTTATATCTTACCTATATATGTTAGAAACTCTAACGTGACATCAATGTGTCGTCAATGTTTGTGCCTAGGTAACAGTTGAAGAGACCTCATGCGCTTGAGGAACATGGTACTGTCATTCAATGAGCAAGAAACAAAAACACATATTCATGTAATTTAGCACATATTTCCAGTGCACTAGTGGTAATAGTTGACGATTTCAATTGTTATTGTCCCCTAGATTATGAAAAGAAGGTTTGAAAATCATGTATTATCCGTATTAACGAAGTTTTGTCTGTCAAAAGCAGGTTCTCGTCTCTCACTATTAATGACCAAATCTTGGGGAAAAAAGTTCTTTAACTACTGAAATTAGATAAAATACCTTTCGTAAAGAACGCTTCCATGGCTTAGGCGGCAGCACGCCGGCCTCTCACCGCTAGCTCTGTCAAGAATTTAATTCTGGTCTTAAGGTTGTTAACAGAGTATGCTCAGCCTTCTATGTCAAAACTGAGAAGAGGAGAGTGTGATTCCCACCTGTCATCCTTGAAGTGGTTTTCAATGATTTCCCACTTCTACTGCAGGTAAAAATCCTTAAGGGGTTGTCCATGGTTTCCCACTTTCACTCCAGCCAAATGCCAGGATGATTCCTAATTTAAGGCCATAGCTGCGTCCTTTCCAATCCTAGCCTTGACTATAAATGCACACATTTCTATACAATAACACAGGTTATCAGACAATTTCTTCAGTACCTCAAATAAATGTGGTTGGTGACCTTGATTCATGCCCCTAAATGAAACAACTATGGATGTTTGGTGTATTTAAAGTTATTTTGTTACCTAGAAAACTTATAATCTAGAATTACATAAATAATCTTGAATAATTGAGATTAATATCTAAATTTTTTATACAAAGTTTAGACGCTTTTCAGTAGGTTAACACTATTGTACCCAATTGTAATGGGTGTTATTCTCTAACCCTGAAAAAAAAATGACATGAGATTAATAAATTTGCGTGGATAAAGTCAAATTAAAAGAGCATTCAACGAAACAGAATACATTCTCACCAAAGCTGAGAAAACAAACTATTAAACATGAACCCAATGTTACCGTCCTTAAGAGCACTACCAAAAATACACTGTATAACAAAAAAAACCAGATGCATCGGGAAGGCTTTGTCCAATTGTAAGGAAATTACGTATGCGAAGACATTCGGACCGAATATGCAACTGATTTAAGCTTCGTGTTCAATGAATAAATAGCGGGAGCTCCCGCGCATCCGAACTATGCATACGCGATTCTGAAGCGTATACTCAAAGTAGCTGTTGTATTTGACTGATATCTGAACGTCGGCTGTAAGAATGCCACGCTGAAGGATTCGTCCTCATTACGAGCAGATGCCAGAGTTTGAAAGAGGTCGTGCGATCGGATTGAGAGAAGCTGGTGGGTCGAATCGAGCTGTCGCTTGACATTTGGGTCGAAGTGATGCGGCGATCAGACGATGCTGGCAAGCGTGGTTCAACAACGGCAGGCATCAGCGCCGGGACGGCAGTGGTCGACTGAGGGCCACAACAGCACGGGAAGACAGAGCGATTGTCAGAACAGCCGTCACAGCACTGGAGTCGTCGTTACCAGCGATCCAGCGTGTGACCAGCACAGATGTGTCCACCATGACCATCAACAGCCACCTGAGCGACAGGAATTTGCGTTCGCGCCGCCCGTTGTGCTGGTTACCACTCACACCTGTTCATCGTCAAGTCAGATTACAGTGGTGCCGCGCTCGAGCAACGTGGAACTGCGGTGACTGGCAACGTATAGTCTTAAGTCACGAGTCCCGTTTCCAACGGTGCCCTGACGACAACCGCACACGTGTTTTGAGACATCCAGGCCAGCGTGGGGATCCTGCCTAGACTATTGCACGCCACACAGCCCCACAACAAGGGGTGATGGCCTGGGGTGCCATCTCCTTTGATAGCTGGACCCCTCTGGTAGTCATTCCTGGCACACTGACAGCACAGCGGTATGTTGATGACATTCTACAGACAGTTGTGTTAATGTTCCTTCAGCGACATCCAGGCCTTACTTTCCAACAGGATAATGCCCGGCCGCACACGGCACGTGTTGCTATGGACTGTCTTCAAGCTTGCCCTATCCTTCCTTGGCCAGCTCGGTCGCCTGATCTCTCTCCCATAGAGCACATTTCGGACGTCATGGGAAGGCGATTGCGAACATCCCGGAATGTCGCCGATTTAGCCCAACAGTTGAAGACCATTTGGCACAACATTCAGCAGGACACCATCCGGGAACTTTATAAGTCCATGCCACGTCGAGTGAAAGCTTGCATCCAGGCCAGGGGTGGACCGACACCTTATTGACGTCCTCACTTTGTAACGCTCTAACTCTGCAATAAATCATTCGATTGTTGTTCTGCACTTTTGATCGTTTGTTGTTCTATGTTCCTCACATCCACCGCTTTTTATCGCCATCGGACAATTCCTTCCCGGTGCGTCGTTTTTTTATTTTTATTATACAAAGTATATAAAGAGGAATGCCCAATAAGACCAATTGTTAACTGCAGGAAAGTGCCATTACAAAATTAGTAAGGAACTACGCAAAGTATTAAATCACCGCATGATCAGCAATAAAAACAACTCTGTAACGAACACAACAGAGTTAGTAACCACGCTGAACAAGTTACAAATAAAACCTCGCCTGAGGCTAGTATGGTTCGACATAACGAATATGTACAGTAATATACCAATAAATGAAACCATTAACATAATAGAAAACTAACTAAAGACAAAGAATCGGAAGAGATAACAGCTTACTGATTGTTGTCGTCCTCAACCAAAAGTGTTTCAATTCAATATTAAGATAAACACACCGATAGAGGGCTTAGCAATGGTGTCGCCACTGAGCGGGTTAATAAACACATTGGAAAATAAGTTCTTAGAAAACTCTGCAAAAGGAGTAGATGATGTGCTATGTGTCGACGATATGGAGTTAACAAACGATGAAACCTTACTCCAAGCAATGGATATTTTTACACCTCTCTATTAAATTTATTAAGGATCAAAAAACTGAGCAGAAATTAAATTATCTCGACATAACTATCGAACTTAAAGATAAGTAACTCTCTTATTCAATCTTCCGCAAACCTACACAAACATCGCACACATTTGAAACTCACTCAAACCATCCTAGCACGCTCAAGCTAGCAGGCTTCAATTCAATGGTACACAGGGCAATAAATATATCAATTTCGAAAGAAAGAAAGAAAGAAAGTGCATTAGAGAAATAAAAATCAAGCAAATAGCTAAAGAAAATAATTTCTTACGCCAGGCTAGATAAGCGGAGCAACATTAAGGGAAACATGTTATTGGAATAGGAAATACTTTGTACCATACTTCAATAAAACCAAGGCCAAAATTACAGCAGTATTAAAGAGTTCAAGGCACCCCCCAATAGACTGGTTGCGCTTCAAGAGGGCTTTTTAACTTACGAGTGGCAGAAGTGGAGATTGTTTTTTTATATTTGAAGATGCCCAGAATACATTAAGATACACCATGTCAGGACGTCTCTAGAATTGGCTAACAAAAATATGTTACAGATGAGACGAATATAGTTAGGCAGGATTGCTAGACCAGGCAATAGAGGGGTGAGGAGATACATTTCGTTTACTGCAACTTGGAATTTATTTGACTGCTATTGTTTCCAACTTTCCTCAAGAGCAGTGTTCTAATACTCCATTTACATACTGAAGAACCATGTGGTCGTGGCATGAGTATGTGGTTTGTAGCTGTCACAATACTGTGTTAGTTCGCCAGTGCAAGTAGCGCGTTTATGGATATAATGAATTATAATTTCGCAAAGGAGTGGGAGAATATTTATTAGTATCCCAACTTCAATGTGTGTTTACTTTTCAGCTCGGCATATTGTGATTATCCTAAATGTTGCATAAATATGTGAACATTTGGCATGCAGGTCCCACGTTTTGATTTCGTCTTTCATGTGAGCTGAAGATAGAAAAGGAAATTAATTCTCTTGTTCACACTGGATTTTTAAAATTTATATTGCTTTTCTTTTTTGAGGGGTGGCTGTCAACAATGTAGAGCATAATTCCTCTTTTGTTTTATTTAGTTCACGAATTCCAATATTTATGCAGCTTGCTGGATCATAAGCAAGCACTCTCATGAATCGTTAGAAACAAACATAACAACTAATGTCATACAGACTAAGATATTGAATATTCCTAGGTGATCTTGCAAAGTGTTCTATCAAGGAAAAGGCAGTACAACTACAGAACATTTCCTTAAGAACAGTGGAGAGATAAATTATTTTCTTGTGGCATGGTGATTGTGCAGAAAATTGGCCTAAAGTTATTCCGAAAGTTTTTGCTGTGTAGGCCTATACCATACATTAAATGGTGAAGTTTATGTTAAAGGAGGCTTCAGAAGAAGCTATTCAGAATCTTTAACCCCTATGAAAGAGAAAGAACTAAGAATTGTATTAGCCCTCTATATGTGACGTTCATCATTATCTAATGGCTGTAGAAAACACTCCATCGAATGCTGTTCGAAATACAGTAGCTGTTGTTGTATTCAACTTTACCACATTACTAATCAGATAGATGTCAAAGAGAATTATTGATAAAAATGGCTTCGGTGGCATAGTTGGTAGTATGCTGAACTTCTGTGCCTAAGATAGCGGGTTCAAACCCGGCCGAAGTCTTCGGATTTTTTAAGAGCGTTAAAATCCTTCAGTATGCCTTCCTTTGGAAGGGAAGATTTATGGCATGTAAATGATCCTTCCACTAACTAAACTTGTGTGAAGCTAAATTTCTAGGTTATATTTCGTTGAAACGCTCTATCATAATTCAAACGTTCACCACTAGGTGTCAGTGACATCTGGTAGCGAAAGTTGGAACTACTTGAAATTGAACGGAACTTGTAGCTCACCCCATGGATGTCCGCTTGAAGCAACTACAGCTTCTGGCGAGCCGAATATGTCCTCGGACATTCATAGCACTAAAAGCCATATGCTGAATAAATAAATTTATAAAAATATTCATTCAACTGGTATGTTCAGAATGGATGTTTTGACAGATCATAACTGTTGTCCGAATGATGGCTGCAATACGTGTGGTAGCGGCGGATTAATATGTTCAATGGGACTACTTCCCCAAGAGAACTATCAAAAAAGTGCCAGAGTAAACGAACTCTAACGTTGGGGCAATCCTGTACAAGGAAAATTCCTTTCAGTTCAGTACAGACAGCGAACAGTGACAGTTCTTTAATCCACTACCAAATTACCAGCACCAATCTGACCACTTACTAACCATTACAGGTTATCACTAGAGCCCTGCGTGGATAAACAAAATATTATCCGCATCCGCATGTTTGTTATCCACATCCGCTGACATTACAATAATATGTTTTTATTTATTAGATAACATATCAAAGCAACACATTTAGACACTTGAGGAGAAATTAGTTCCCCTAGGCTATGTATGAATTGCAAGACAATGTTGACTGATTTTGTCCCTCTGAGTAACACCAAGTGAAACAGTGGATGGCTATTTATAGCACTTACTTTGTTGTCAGATATGCCCACGCTGGTAAGCGCAGGTATAAAGAACTTTTTTTTGGCTTAAGTCTACACTAATTGAGGATACTTCCATGACTGTCTTCTCTCACTTCTCTAATAATCCCATACAATCCAAGCGAAAGAAAATAGGGAAATAACAAGAAACGTGAAAGACTCAGATCTTGGCAAAAATTAAAATCATTTAAAAAAAATCCAGTTGAACATTGTCTTCTAAAAACTATCCGCAAATTTACTCTAAACGTTATCCGCTATCCGCATAGCCATGCAAACCATATCTGCATGGCGAGAAACTTTGTCCGCGGGTTTATCCGTGAATATCCGCATCCGCGCAGGGCTTTAGTTATGACACTAATCTAGTAAACTGGAAAGTCAATACTCACTAACAATATCATAACTAAAATCACATAAAACTGACAAATTATGAAAGTTTACAATAAACTTCTGTAAATAAAATTGTATATATTGTAAATATCTTCACCCACATACTTGTAGACATAGTTGATAATCGAAATAGTAACTAATAACACCCATTACAATTGAGTACAATCGTGTTGACCGACTGAAAAACATTGAAATCTAGTTTACTAAGGCAACACTGAAAAATAGCCTCCAACACGTTAATGTTAATTTTGTATGTTGGCAGTTTCCTTTCGTCTTGTTATTCAGCCTGGCTTTAAATTATTGCTTTAAACTGAATGTTTAAAGCCAGAAGATTGCATATGTGTGAATGAAAATAATTTAAATTTTTATCAAATTTCTGTTTAAACTGACCTGAGAACTGGTCCCTTCTCATGTGCATGCATAGAAATGTTTGAAGTGTACCTAGTTTAGCCATTCTGTAGCCTATGCTATTCATACATTCCAGGGAATTGTACTGTAAGTTGTTTTAATTCAGTAATTATTATTATTTTACATATATTTTCATTTGAGACTGTTTTGCCTTTCAGCGTCCAGTCTAATCTGCAAGCCTCTTTTTCCGAGCAAGTCTCCTCCATGATCCCCTATTAACAGTTAGCACTGCAGCCTCGTCTGCTTCTACACCTCACTTTGATATCGTTCAATACTGACTCTACCATCCCCTTATAAGTGTAACTCTGCTCCTCTTACCCTCCACAGCCAAACTTATTAACTTCTTAGGTAATCTCTCCTCCCCCATTCTCTTCACATGACCCCACCATCTCGAGTCTGCTCATGCTAACAGCTTCGTCTAGCGCATTCAATTCTAACTTAGCCTTTATCTCTTCATTACGAGTATGTTCCTGTCATTGCTTCCATCTATTTGTCCCAGCAATAATTCGTGCTACCCTCATACTAGTTACCTCTAGCTTATGTATCAGATATCCAGAATCTACCCAGCTCTCACTTCTATACAGCAAGGTTGGTATAAATACTGTTCGATGTAGGGAGAGTTTCGTGCCTACACTAACTTCTTTATTGCCGAGTACTGTTGATAGCAACTGGGAACTCATTGCATTGGCTTTTCTACATTCCTTCTCCATGCTACCATTCTGAGAGAGTACACTGTACTTGAAATGTTGCACCTCTTCCAATTTAGTTCCTCCTATCTGGCATTCTATTATCTTGTGTTTCTTCCCTACTGACATATCCTTTGTTTTTGAAATGATGATTTTCATGCCATACTCCCTACATTTCCGTTCAAGTTCTATTATGTTGGCTTGTAAGTTTTCGACGGAGACATTGATTACAACCAGGCCATCAGCATAGGCCAGACTGCCTACCTGGTTTCCACCTAATTGAATCCCACCCAGTCAGTTTATATCCTACGGTAAATGGTCCATATATAAATTAAACATTAGTGGTGAAAGATCCTTGCCTCACTCCTGTAACTACAGTACCTTGAACCAAAAATACTCATCCATGAACTCTCACTGCAGCCTGATTATCAACATAAATACTTCTGATTGCCTGTAGCAGCCTCCCCTCGATATCATAATCCCTCAGGATTCTCTGCACCTTCTCCTTTGCTACTCTATCGTACGCCTTCTCTAGATCTACAAAATACAAATAACTATTCTTTCGTAGCATTTCTCAATGACTTGGCACATACTAAAAATGTGATCCTGACATCCTCATTGTGGTCTTAAGTTCACTGGTGTTCATCCATCTTATACTCGGCCAACAATCAAACTTTCCTTCCTACAGTGCCTGAGTACACATGGCTCGGTACACTTTCCAGAGAAGTAGGTCTATAATTGTTGCAATCTTTCCTGTAACCTTATTTAAAAATCAGGGCGATTACTGCTTTTGCCCAGTCAGAGGGTACCTTTCCTAAATCCCACACCAATTCGATTATCCAATGCAACCATTTTATCCCTGCTTTCCCACTATACTTGACCATATCTGGCCAAATTTCATCTATCTCTGCCGCTTTGTGATATGGTAGTTTATTTACCACTCTCTACTTCCTCAACCGTGATCCTGTCCCCATCACCATTCTCCTCCTGCATAACCTCAAAATCTGCCACATTGCCAGATATGTATCCATTACCATTTAGCAAGTTTCGGAAATATTCTTGCCATCTTCCCAGTGCTGCCTTAGTATCTACAATGAGTTTCCCTGAATTACTCATAATACTAGTCATTTTTCTTTTCTTTCCATTTCTAAGATTCTCTATAACACTCCAGAAAGGCTTTCCTGCCGCTTGACCTTTCAAATTTATCTCCAAATTCCTCCCATGATTACCTTCTGGACTCTACTATTATTTATTTGGTTCTGTTCCTATCCACTACATATAGCTCTCTGTCTGCCACATTCCTTGTTTGGAGCCATTTTTTGTAAGCCTTCTTTTTACTTTTACATGCAGACTTTATTGACATTCCACCAGGATGTGTGCTTTTTCCTGTCTTTACACACAGTTGTCCCAGGGCATGCCTTTGGTACATTTAGTACTGCATCCCTGTATCCTGACCACTCCGATTCATTGTCCTGCAATTCTTTACCATCTACTCTCTGGAATTTCTCATCAACCAATTCCATGTATTTCTGCCTTTTGAGTTCCTTATCCTGAAGATTTTCAACCGTAATCAGTCTGCAACCAGTCCTCACTTTCTGCACTTTAGGTTTTGAAATTATCATGTCGGCAGAGGGCGAATTTGGTATGTACATATTAATATGCTAGGATATCAGTAACTGTGTACTATTATTACATTTGTGGTAATTTCCATTTGTCCTGCCTATATTTTCAGAATGCTGATGGAGTTAGGCGTTTTTCTCATGAAAAGCTTTCCAAGGACCAGATCCGTGAAAGAGTCTTTAAGGTGTGCACAACTTTTGACAACATGACAGCTCATAAGGTACTTAATATTTTCATTATTTTGCATTTTTAAAATTTCTGATTCTCACCAAAATTATTTTACAATACAGTTTCTTGCAATTGGTATTAAAACTGTAGGCTATATTTAAATTCCTACCTCCAAAGTATTAAAACAATTTTATTTATGTCATATTGGCTTTCACAGCTATTAAACTCAAGAAAATCTTTCAGGCTTTTGCCGTGTCTGTTGCAGGGTTTCGCCTAGGTGCACCAATATTAAGTATAATTGGTAAAATTTTCGCCCAATCAATACCTTATTATTATACACATTAGGTACATGTTTCAAGCAAACTATGTGCTCATCTTCAGCCTATACAAATCAACTATGCTAGATCTAAGAACATTTGGATCATCAAAAGATATATGAATGACCTTGATATGTTGGCATTCCCCATAATCTAATATGAAATATAAAATTTAGATTAAAAAATATTAAAAATATTGGAATCTAGTTCACATTTTATATATATTTTACATCAGGACTGTGTGGACCAGCTGCGTATAGCTCATAATTGATAAGTGTTCTGTTAGCGTTCTTGTCCTAATTTTAACATGCTATAATGTCATTGCACTTCGACATGACGGGGCTATGTTGCACAAATTATTCTCTTGTGTCATACGGAACCTTGTACTTGGTAAGGTGTGTCAGCCTTGGTTTGCAGTTGTGGTATTAACTGCAAAAATATGAACAAATATGATAAAATGGCGAATTTGAGAAGTCGAATGTTTTTGAGAAGAAAGCCTTGATAGAAAGATAAATACCTTATGGAAATCTGAACTTACTGGATGATGTAAGTCCTGTCGTCCACTTAGGATACCCCCACTGGTTACTTATTCTTCTTCTTCATTTCCCGTTGAAACGTTTTGCTAGCCCCTAACTGTTGGGTGAGAAATGTAACTGTTTACCTTTGCCTAAGCTATGTTGTTTTAATGGGCGCCAAGACCTCAACCCAATGTTGAAATCTAAATTTGTATTTAACAACGTCTAGCTCTGGGAGAGCACCTTCAAGAATCTATTCACTCAGATCGTGGTATGATTTGATCATTAACCCAACAAACAATTGTATCAGGAGAAGGAATTGGTCTATATCTAATGCTACCTACTGAAAGCAAAGATTGCATTGTAAAAGAAATGAATTTATTATATAAAACAAGTATAGCAAAATTAATAATAATAATAAGTTTAAAATTTAAATTGGAGCGTTGCGATTTTAATATTACCGATAGAAGATTACGTGAAAACGGAGTCTGATAAATTGATTTTACTCTTATTTCCAAGCTATGAAGTTACTGAAATATGAAATATAAAACAAAGAAAAATGAGAGATTGCGTATTTCTGCGTCATTTGCGCTTACCACTGGAAATGGCTAAAGCATTTCCCTCGTACTTGATGATGCTGTGTGCTTCCCAGTCTCCTGGACGTCGTCATCTCCGTCGAAATTTGATGATATTCTGGTAGATTAGATAATTCTATGGTCCGTACATCGGACCCAAACCGTACAACCACCACGGTTAAGTTTCACAAAGATAGTCGCTAACTCCACTGAACATCGGAGCGACACGCACTTGCAACCGTACTCGGCAAGTTCTACACAGATTCTCCTCGTTCCACGGCGCGTCGAACGATATATGCACCCGTCGCATCCCCACTCCAGTCCAGACTTCCCGCTTACGTGGTCTCCTCCACTGATTGGCTGAGCACGCCGCTACTTCCCCTCCTCTGGTTCATTACACACGGCGCGCGAGAGGGTGAAGTCGTTTTCCGTTCCATATATTCGCCTTTCTTGACGCTGCAACTCCGCTTGCGTAATACTTCCCGACAAGATTAAGCGTGTACTTGAATTTCCAGTGACTCATGTCTCTCATAATATACCCTAACTGACGAAAATCTGTTAAATTCCGTAATCACATAATTTCCTATGATATTGTCGTTCGTAATAATTTGCTTGATAGCGTTTTCTAAGACATAGAAAACCTATCTGTATGCTTATAATTTTTATAAAATGCTCCGAAAATATCTTAATAATAATTTTAATAAATTAATAATAATAATAAATTAACATGAAAAATTCTCTTCGCTGAACAATTTGCCGCGTAAATAAATATAGAATGGCTCCCTACTGACTTATGCCAGTTGCACAAAAACCCCTCGAAAAACACGTTACATATTCGCCTCGGATCATCGGATGATTTACCGTGACGACGGTCCATTATCCGATTATCCCAGACACGTTAATAAACCCCATCCAAAATACATATTACAAAAATGTGATCACCCTAAATTACAGATATATACACTCATAATTTTTCTTCACGCACTTTGCGTCAAAGTTTGTTGTCACTATGGATTGCACTTTGCAACCAGTCCAATGTTTCTCATATAAAATAGTGTTCCACGGATATTTCCGCCTCTCAAATTTCTCTATGTTGGAGAAATAGACATAATTAATGTGTGAGCACTATGTATTTATGATGTCATATCACACGCATTGAAGGTGTTCTGATATATTTATATCACCATAGAACTTCCTAATTTCACTGGAGGTCCCTTCCTTATGGTGAAATTTAATCTCACTTAGCACTGAACACACGATCACACTATTGTGGCAGCGCCTCGTGACCATAATACTTAATCTCTCTTTAAAGTAGATTAAATTAATATTGACTTCTGAAAAAAAAAAAAAAAAAAACAGTAAATGCGCATTACATATAACACCAAATATTTCTGTGCCGTAATCGCCCTGTCTTGTTAAGTTCCCGTAGACCATATTCTACTTAATACTAGTTCTCAACACAGACCATTTCTCCTGACACAAATAATACCTTTGTACAAATTACCTTAAATTACACACTTACAAATCTTACATGGCGAGGCCGTAAACAGAAATCACGTGTGCTGTTATGTATGAGTTTCATGAAGGACTGTCTCGCATTCTGATGGCCCATCTTTTGCCTCGTGGACGCCTTAAGCAAAAATACCCTGTTCAAGCGCTCACCTATCTCTTGGAGGCAAATGGGAATTCACCAGCACTACCAAATTCTGGCCTTGGTGTATCGAGACATTTTAGTGCTCAAGAGCATCCGACAATCCCGTCATATTTCCCTGTACCTTAAAAACTCTCATTTACTTACATACTACCCCCCTGTGTGACTTCTGATACGCCTGCCTGGTAGACCAACTCCTCCCACGCACCAAATACCACACTTACTCATTTGATAGGCTGGCTCGCCAGCTAAACACACTCACTTTATGAGACATATTTTCGTAGACTATGTATATTATACGTTCCGTATAATCTGTTTCCCTCACTATTCTCCAGCACATATGCTGTTTTCCCAATACGTTTGGAAACTATAAATGTTTCTGCGTCACCTGCTTCCAACCTTGCAAGTGGCTCCCTTAAATGAACGTCATCACGTTGCTCTACTAGCATATTTCTCAGTATCTGTAACGATGCCCTGTTGCTACTGTCCACACATACTAACCCTACCTTCCTATGGTGTCACACCTCTACTCGACACTCTATGACCTAAAAATGTCACTTCTGACTGACAGAATGACGACTTAGACAGCTTCAAAGTGAACCCTGCCTGATCTAACTTCTGAAAAACTATATTTAAATGACATAGATGCTCCTCAAAACTGCGTGAACTAATTACCATATCATCTATGTAAATGGTTACAAACTCTCCTGTGTCATCCCCTAATGCGATGTTTAAAGCCCTAATTAAAGCTGCTGAACTACTCTTTAACCCATAAGGTGTTCTACAAAATTGATAAAGGTTATATTTATGACCAAAAGCTGTAAATGGTCTATCTTCGTACATAAGTGGCACTTGCCAAAAACTGGAACTCAAATCTACACAAGTGAAATACTTCTTCCCCTCAAATGTTTGCATTAATTCCTCTATTGACATAGATTTCAGCTGATCTGAACTAATTCTACTGTTAACCAAACGAGCGACTAAACAAATACTAACAGTGCCGTCGGTCTTGGGTACCGTGATCAAAGAATTAACATATGGACTGTTAGAGTGCTCAATAATCCCATCTTCAAGCATCTGGTTAATTTGTGCCTCAACTGCACTCTGATAAGCGAAAGGTACAGGATATCTATGTCCTGTGAATACTGACCTATCAATAACGTTCAATGAATGGGTATAGCAATTGGCCATACCAATGCGATCCTCAAAAACTCTCCTATTACACAATAACACATCATAGAGCCGAACACACTGTTCATCCTCTATATTTCCCTGAAATGCAGCCTCACGTAACGAGTCCTCTAGACTTCCGTTCGTAATCACACTGCCCACAAAACATGGAGAACCCCGCTCTACGGCTGGCGATATCTCATTTAAAGTACAAATCACACCTACAATACTACTCCTCTGAATATGGTCATTGAACGCTACTTCTACTTCAGAATCTCCCCATTTAAATTTCAAACTCCCTACATCATAACATAAGTTACCAGACACTCTACTTAGCCACTCTGAACCCAAGATAACACTGAATACTAAATTTGGAATTACAAGACAAATCTGCTTCTCTACATGATTATTAATTTTAATGTCTACTAAAACTTGCTTAGAAATTACTTTAGACCTCTTCCCAACAGCTGTGATAACAAAAGTGCTTTTAATTGGCATCTCCTCAAAATTTACTCCAGTTCCTTTCATTTTATCATAAAATGCACTACTTATGCAACTCTTCATACAACCACTATCAATTAAAACATCTGTGTACGCCTCGGACACGTTAAATTTAACTATGGGGCTCTTACTAACCACTTCCTGAATAATACCTTCATCATTTAGTTCATGTAATAATTCATTTCTTACATTTAGGTCATAGGGTTCCTGTATAATTGTATGGACAGGGCATGCTACAGACTGAGATTCTGACCTTACTTCGCAGCCTGGTTCGCGTTTAAAGAACCGCTACAGCTGGCCGTAGTACTAGTTACTACTACACTGGTCTGGTTGTTCTGAGTTGTGTTGTCATTGTTTGGCTGTATATTACTACCACTAGGCTGTCCTCTTCCTTGACCCCTATTCTGGTTGTAATTATTGTCGTTATAATTTCTCCCTTGATTTCCCCTGAAATCATTGTTCCTCCCTTGATACTGATTACCATAGCCATTTCCTCTGTTCTGATTTAGCTGATTATTATTATTTCTATTTTGAGCGTTGGCCCCTTCGCCACCGTTCCCTTGAACTTCTTGATGCCTGGCTTCATTAGGTCTATTATTATTATTACCCTGGTTCCGATTGAAATTGTCCACATAATCCCCTCTCCCTAGTGCATCAAATGTGCTTAACAAATTTTCTACTTGTGATATAGTTTTTACATTCTGGATACAAGCAGCCTCCTTGATCCTATAGGGAAAGTGCCTAAGTAGCAACCTCACCACATCACTTTCCTCCTTCAAGCCATCCAGATATTTACACACTAATACCTGCCCTAAAAAGTATTCGGTCATGGTGGAGCTTCCTTTAGGGTTATATTTACCACACACTACTCCCTCACGATGCTGCGACTGAATGACCTCATTCCAGAACTTTTCACAGAATTTCATTTTAAAATCATTAATATCAGTAAACTTGTCTCTGTAGACAGCAAACCAATTCCTCGTTTCCCCCACAAACACTTGTTCTAAAATTTCAACTACCTGGCACCACTCAATACTACCATTTTCCAACCTCTCCCCGAATTTATTTTCTATAGTGTTCATGAACTCCATTGGGCACCCCTGTCGATTGCTGAACTTACCCAGTTCTACCTCCCTGTGTGTGCTATTCACAAAAACTGGCCTATTCTGACTATTTTCTTGCCTGATCCTAGCTTTTAATTTTAACTCTAATTCTGCGATTTTCTCCTCAGCCTTCCTCTCAATACTGTTTACTGTTAATTTAATGTTTCCTTCTGATTCTTCTACTTTATCATATAGCTTTGCTTGTTTCTCCTCAATCTTGCTAATGCTCTCTCTATTACTCTCTCTTAAATCATTTACTTCTGCAACTATTTGTGAGTGGACTTTCTCAATTCTACCCCCCAGCTGTTCCTTAACCTCTTTAGTTGCTACCTGAATTTTGTCAATTTCTCCCCCCAATTGCTTTTTGGCCTGCTGTGTTTCCAGTTGCACTAGTTCTTTTAAATTTTCAGCCTGTGTGCTGATTCTAATTTCTAACTCCTCCTGTACTTTTCCTAATTTTCTGTCTACATCTGCAATAATCTCTTTAGCCTTTTCATCCATCACCGGTGATCTCACCTCTAATCAGTTCGAATTTGTCACTCGTTTCCCTACTGTTTTGTTCTAATTTAGCATTTAAAGTTTCAGTACTCTCTCTATTTTCCTTACTGTTTTGTTCTAATCTGGCGTTTAAAGTTTCATTACTCTCTCTATTTTCCTTACTGTTTTGTTCTAATCTGGCGTTTAAAGTTTCATTACTCTCTCTATTTTCCCTACTGTTTTGTTCTAATTTAGCATTTAAGGCATCTGTACTTTCTTTATTTTCCCTACTGTTTTGTTCTAATTTAGCGTTGTTTTGTTCCAGTTTTGCATTATTCTGTTCTAACTTTGCATTTAAGGCATCACTACTAACTTTGTTCTGATACATGAACTCGAGAAGTAAAGTCTTTAATTCTGGTTGGCCCACTACACTCCCTGTTTCAGTATCGGGATTTACCTCCGCTACCCCGGTACTACCATCACTCGACATACTGCTCGTATCATCACTCTCCCGTTGATGACCACTACGTAACCTCATCTGTCTTTCTTTCTCATCCCCCATAATGATATACACTGATACAGACAAATAACCCCCAAAATACAGGCACAGAAATATATACCCTTCTCCTTCCACAAATGTTATTAGGTTTTCAGCCCCAAGTTGTCGGCGACAAATGTAACGTTTTGCTAGCCTCTAACTGTTGGGTGAGAAATGTAACTGTTTACCTTTGCCTAAGCTATGTTGTTTTAATGGGCGCCAAGACCTCAACCCAATGTTGAAATCTAAATTTGTATTTAACAACGTCTAGCTCTGGGAGAACACCTTTAAGAATCTATTCACTCAGATCGTGGTATGATTTGATCATTAACCCAACAAACAATTGTATCAGGAGAAGGAATTGGTCTATATCTAATGCTACCTACTGAAAGCAAAGATTGCATTGTAAAAGAAATGAATTTATTATATAAAACAAGTATAGCAAAATTAATAATAATAATAAGTTTAAAATTTAAATTGGAGCGTTGCGATTTTAATATTACCGATAGAAGATTACGTGAAAACGGAGTCTGATAAATTGATTTTACTCTTATTTCCAAGCTATGAAGTTACTGAAATATGAAATATAAAACAAAGAAAAATGAGAGATTGCGTATTTCTGCGTCATTTGCGCTTACCACTGGAAATTGCTAAAGCATTTCCCTCGTACTTGATGATGCTGTGTGCTTCCCACAGTCTCCTGGACGTCGTCATCTCCGTCGAAATTTGATGATATTCTGGTAGATTAGATAATTCTATGGTCCGTACATCGGACCCAAACCGTACAACCACCACGGTTAAGTTTCACAAAGATAGTCGCTAACTTCACTGAACATCGGAGCGACACGCACTTGCAACCGTACTCGGCAAGTTCTACACAGATTCTCCTCGTTCCACGGCTCGTCGAACGATATATGCACCCGTCGCATCCCCACTCCAGTCCAGACTTCCCGCTTACGTGGTCTCCACTGATTGGCTGAGCACGCCGCTACTTCCCCTCCTCTAGTTCATTACACACGGCGCGCGAGAGGGAGAAGTCGTTTTCCGTTCCATATATTCGCCTTTCTTGACGCTGCAATTCCGCTTGCGTAATACTTCCCGACAAGATTAAGCGTGTACTTGAATTTCCAGTGACTCATGTCTCTCATAATATACCCTAACTGACGAAACTCTGTTAAATTCCGTAATCACATAATTTCCTATGATATTGTCGTTCGTAATAATTTGCTTGATAGCGTTTTCTAAGACATAGAAAACCTATCTGTATGTTTATAATTTTTATAAAATGCTCCGAAAATATCTTAATAATAATTATAATAAATTAATAATAATAATAAATTAACATGAAAAATTCTCTTGGCTGAACAATTTGCCGCGTAAATAAATATAGAATGGCTTCCTACTGACTTATGCCAGTTGCACAAAAACCCCTCGAAAAACACGTTACACCGTCTCCAGTGTTCTGGGTCGGGGTGTGAATCAAGGACCTCCATAATTTTCTGTCTCTCCACCACTCTCTTCCTTCTTCTAGTATATCTTCTACTTTTACCCTTCTCTATGCTCTCCCTCACTGTATCCATCCACCTCTTCCTAGGCCTTCTCCGTTGCCTCTTTCCTGTTACTTTCTCTGTAAATACTCGCTTTGGGACTCTGTCTTCACCCATTCGCATCATGTGTCCATACCATTTCAGCTTACTGATCTCTATCTTGTCTTGTAGCTTTGGGAATCCACTTCTTTCCCTAATTTCTGTGTTTCTGATTTTGTCTCTTCGTGTCTTTCCAATTATTCCTCTAAGAAACTTCATCTCGGCTGCCTGGACTCTGCTTTCATCCCGTTTTGTTTTGTCCATGTTCTGCTGCATATGTCATTATAGGTGTGTAATATGTTGAGTACATGACTTTCTTAAATTTCTCTGGAACATCCTGGTTCCACACTATACCTCTCACACACTGGTAAAACCCATTTGCTTGCTGGATTCTCTTACCAATTTCCTCACTTATCTTTCCATCTTCTGTGATTATACTCCCTAAATATTTAAAACTTTTCACAACTTCTAATGTTTTCCCATTTACTTCAATATTCCCCCTACCATCTCTCTTATTTCTCGTCATCGCTACTGTCTTACTCTTCTCCACACTTATTTTCATTCCATACTCTTCTATCTCCTGGTTCCATACATCGACTTGTTCCTGTACTTCTGTTTCACCTTCTCCCCATATTACTATGTCATCAGCAAAGAGTAAGGCCTTAGTCTCTTTACTTCCCATTTTCTGTTTCACTCGCTTATGGATTTCATCCATGACAGTGATGAAAAGTATAGGGGACAATACACTCCCTTGTCGGAGTCCTGTTTCTACATTAAACCAGTTTATTTGCCCAACCCTGGTCTTCACACTACTTATACACTTCCTATACATAGCTTTTATCATTTCCACTTCTACTTTCTTCTTTATCAATGCATCCCAAACCAGTTGTCTTGGTACACTGTCATATGCCTTCTCAATGTCTATAAATGCCATCACTAAATCCTTCCTGAATTCCCACCTTTTGTCCATCATGTTTCTTATGGTAAAAATTAGATCAAAAGTTGATCTGTCTTTTCTAAATCCATGTTGTTCTTCCTCCATTTCCTTTTCCACTTTCATCCTCAGTCTACCCTCAAGTATCCTTTCAAATATCTTTGCTACATGTGGGATGAGGGTGATTCCTCTGTAGTTGTTACATTCTTTCTTATCTCCTTTCTTGAATACTGGTTACTGTAATTAATAAATATCTAACGTCAGTGTGAGTGAAAAAAGGGGAATGTGTATTGAAACGAAAAGGAAATATTGTGCTTACCCAATGTATTGCTGTGAGGTTTATGATGTGCGTGCATGGCCATACTGGTGCAAACTGATAACTGGCTCAGACTGAGTCATGCAGTGTGCAGGGCGTGTTGGGAAGAGGGAGGGGAGGACAGGCACTGGAGGAGTGGGCGGGCATGGGTGTGACTCGTGCGGAATTGGTTTGTTTGCTTATAAACGAGGACATCAAGAGGGATATATGGTTGGCATTGGATTGGGAGGATTATTAAAGAGAGCATTTGTTTGCAAAGAGGGGGTCCATCCGGGGGTTTTGGATTAGAGAAGAATTTATGGATGTTCTCATATAAAATATTAACTTCGAAATTTATTTCAGTAAGATTGTGAATTGGGTTGTTGCGCTGAGCGTTTTCTATTTCAATTTGCTCAAGTATGTTCATTAAAGCTCCTTTGTTAGAGTAGTGGATGACCTCCATGTCACTCTGGATGTTCGCGTAAAGTTATGCTTGGTTTCTGACATGTTTACCCCCATAGCTGAAAATTTTCTATGTTTTATTGTGTTGAAGTGCTCATAATATCTTGTGGTGAAACTACGGCTAGTTTGTCCAATATAATCTACTTTGCATTGTTGGCATTTAAGTTTGTAATTGCCAGATGACTGATATTTGTTCGACTTGTTGTCTTTATTGGAGTTGAAGATTATTCTGTGGTTGTTATTGTTGGTTTTGTAAGCTACTTTAGTGTTGAATTTTTTAAAAACATTTGTTATATCGTGGGTGTACTGATTAACGTATTTAAATGCTGCAAATGACGTTTTTTCTTTCTTAATAGAATAGGGTTCAATTTAGTTTGCGGTTTGTTGTTTATTTTGTTAATGATATTCGTGACAAAAGAACGGGTGTAACCATTGACTTCCGCAATTTGTAGAATTACAGATATTTCATGTTTGTAATCTTGTTCAGATATAGGAACATTGATAGCTCTATTTATAAAGCTAGCAAAAGCTGCTTTTTTGTGACCTTGGGGATGGTTAGACATTTTCTTAATTACTATATTAGTTTGAGTTGGTTTCCTGTAGATACTGTATTGCATTTTCTCATTCCCAATAGTTATGTTAAAATCTAAGTAATTAATTGAATTACTATTACTTCACTTGTCAATTTCAAGTCATTGTCAATTGTGTTCAATTTGAGGAGAAATCAATCAAAACTGATGGTGTCAGTGTCCAGAATGACAAAGATGTTATCCACTTATCTCCCCCAAAAATTAATTCCTTCAATGTTGTTAAGTATTTTATTGGCATCTAAATGGTCCATATAGATGTTGGCTAGGATGTCTGATGCTGGGGAGCCCATCCCCAGGTCTTGATTTTGTTTGTAAAATTTATTGTTGAACTTGAAGTAGTTATTATTGAGTGTAAAACTTAAAGACATCGATAAATTAGTCTATTTCCACCTCAGATAGCCTCTCGTTATCTTGCAAATTACTTTTAATAATGTAGATTGTTGCTTGAACAGGAATGTTGGTTTACATAACCTTAATGTCTATGGTGAGGATGGAGTGTGAGGTTTTGATGTTTAATTTCTTAGTTTCTTCACAAAAATGAAGGGAGTTCTTGAATGACTTGTTAGCTTTAAACGTGTAATTGTTACGAAGGAACTTCTGAATGAATTGCACTGTTCTGTATATTGGGCTATTTCTATAATTGACGATTGGTCTGATAGGAACATTGTGTTTGTGGATTTTGGGGAGCGATCTTAAGGTGGGAATGTTGGGATTCATGTTAATCAGTTTATTGCTTTGTTTCTCGTTCAATATAAATGTAGTGTCCTTAAGTATCTGCTTAAGTTTCTTTTGAGTGGTCGTGGTTGGATCTTTGCTTACATTAGAAAAGTTACAGTTTTCAAAAAACTCCTCCGTTTTTCTAATGTAATCATCTTTGTTTATGATGACAGTAGTATTGCCTTTATCTGCTTTTGTAATAATTAAATTGTTGTCATTGATTTTATTGTTCTTGTCTGCTTTTTTTGGTGTTGCTGGTTTTCTTACGTTTAAGTACCTTTTTCAAATTTTTAATTAACATCCTGGCGAGCCTCATTTTGTGTGTCAAAAGGTAGTTCCCTAATTGCAGCCTCTGCTTCTGCGATAAGCAGAGTGCTGTTTTTCTTATTAAGCCAGATTTTCCAGTTGAATTGGGGTCCTTTTTCAAGAATTTGTAGTTCTGGTTGGGTAAAACTTACTTGTGTAAGGTTCTTGACGGGCTCTTGGAATTTGTGGATCTGTGGTGCCGGAGGTTCAATATCTGCGCCGCTATTTGCGTTGATGAGTTGAGTTAGCTGTTTGTTTAAAATTTCTCCTTTTTTTTTTTTTTTGTTTACTGTATTTACAATGACATTGTGGGTGTATATGAGAAATTCATCCCATTCTTCTGATTTTAATAAATTAGCAGCTTCCATGTGTGTGAGGTATAATTTGTTACTAATGTGATTTTCCTTAATACACACATCAAAAAAAGTTTTGCATCACCTCGGTTCCCAGATCTCCGGCATATAGACGTTGACTGTGTATATTGTATCCAAGATACAGTCCCTTTGACTGTTCATAGATGTCACTAAAACTGCTCAAAGATGTAAACAACCATGCATGAGCAGGGCCTATTAGACGGAGGGGGTACGACAGCCGATCAGTTCCAGTCATTCCACCAGGACGAAGGTACGCTGCTCATGTTGTCTGTAGTTCTACCATGCCTAGAAGGTCAATACCGCAGTTCGATCGCGTCCGCATTGTTACTTTGTGTCAAGAAGGGCTCTCAACAAGGGAAGTTTCCAGGCGTCTCAGAGTGAACCAAAGCGATGTTGTTCGGACATGGAGGAGGTACAGAGATACAGGAACTGTCGATGACAGGCCTCGCTCAGGCCGCCCAAGGGCTACTACTGTAGTGGATGACCGCTACTTACGGATTGCCGCTCGGAGGAACCCTGACAGCAATGCCACCATGTTGAATAATGCGTTTCGTTCAGCCACAGGACGTCGTGTTTCAACTCAAACTGTGCGCAATAGGCTGCATGATGCGCAACTTCACTCCCGACGTCCATGGCGAGGTCCAGCTTTGCAACCCCGACACCATGCAGCGCGGTACAGATGGGCCCAACAACATGCTGAATGGACCCCACGGAATTGGCATCACGTTCTCTTCACCGATGAGTGTCGCATATGCCTTCAATCAGACAATCGTCGGAGACGTGTTTGGAGGCACCCTGGTCAGGCTGAACGTCTTAGACACACTGTCCAGCGAGTGCAGCAAGGTGGTGGTTCCCTGATGTTTTGGGGTGGCATTATGTGGGGCCGACGTACGCCACTGGTGGTCATGGAAGGCTCCGAAACGGCTTTACGATACCTGAATGACATCCTCCGACCCATAGTGCAACCATATCGGCAGAATATTGGAGAGGCATTTGTCTTCATGGACGACAATTCTCGACCTCATCGTGCACATCTTGTGAATGCGTTCCTTCAAGATAACGACATCGCTCGACTACAGTGGCCAGCATGTTCGCCAGACATGAACCCTATCGAACATGCCTGGGATATGTTGAAAAGGGCTGTTTATGGACGTCTTGACCCACCAACCACTCTGAGAGATTTACGCCGAATTGTCGTTGAGGAGTGGGACAATTTGGACCAACAGTGTCTTGATGAACTTGTGGATAGTATGCCACGACGAATACAGGCATGCATCAATGCAAGAGGACGTGCTACTGGGTATTAGAGGTAGTGGTGTGTACTGCAATCTGGACCACAAATGCTGAAAGTCTAGCTGTATGATGGTACAACATGCAATGTGTGGGTCTCATGAGCAATAAAACGAGCTGAAATGTTGTTTGTGTTGATCTCTATTCCCTTTGTATTTAAAGGTTCCGGAACTCTCGGAACCGAGGTGATGCAAAACTTTTTTTGATGTGTGTATATAGAAATTTGATTTCTCTTTGAAGTATAGTCTTTCATTGATGATACTTTGGGTTCTCTTCTGAAAAGCGCTCCTGATGTTTTTCTTTTGCATATTCCTAATAAAATTGGGGATCAGTTTGAGATTCCTACATTTTTTTGTTAAATTCAATGTCCTTGATAATCGTTGCTAGTTTAGTTTTAAGGTCTTTATATTTATAACGTAACCTCTTAGCTTGGCTTCCCTTATCTTGAAGATTGTTTGGAATGTTTTCCATTTTTGAGGCCCGTATTGCCGCGTACAATATTAAGTATAATGGGTAAAATTTTCGCCCCATCAATACCTTTAAAACTAATTGTAATATTAGTTTATTATACACATTACGTACATGTTTCAAGCAAACTATGTGCTCATCTTCAGCCTATACAAATCAACTATGCTAGATCTAAGAACATTTGGATCAACAAAAGATATATGAATGGCCTTGATATGTTTGCATTCACCATAATCTAATCTAATATAAAATATAAAATTAGGAATATAAAACTTAGATTAAAAAATATTAAAAATATTGGAATCTAGTTCACATTTATATATATTTTACATCAGGTCTGTGTGGGCCAGCTGCGTATAGCTCATGATTGATAAGTGTTCTGTTAGTGTTCTTCTCCTAATTTTAACATGCTATAATGTCGTTGCACTTGGACTTGACGGGGCTATGTTGCACAAATTATTCTCTTGCATCATTCGGAACCTTGTACTTAGTAAGATGTGTCAGCCATGGTTTGCAGTTTTGTGGTATTAACTGCGAAAATATGAACAAATATGATAAATGGGGAATTTGAGAAGTCTTTGTTTTTGAGAAGAGAGCCTTGATAGAAAAATAAATACCTTATGGAAAAATGAACTTACTTCCCTTAGCTTCTTACCAGCCAATTTGATGTCTATAGAGGTTTCTGACTTCTTTCGGCTGCATTCCATTATTTTTGTTTTGCATTTATTGATTTTCATCATGAATTCTTTCCTCATACTGAGTCCATTACCATTAAAAACCTCATTCAAATCCTCTGATGAATCAGCTAAGATGACAGTGTCATCAGCAAATCTCATTGTTGAAATTGTTTCTCCTTGAATCTTTACTCCCACCAGTAAATCTCATTGTTGAAATTGTTTCTCCTTGAATCTTTACTCCCACTTAAAATTTTTCTCTAATTTCCTTCATTGCTTGTTGAATGTGCAGATTGAAAAGTATGGGTGATAAGTTGCAACCTTGCCTTCAACTTTTCTGAATACCAGTTACTCTCTCAGGTCCTTCAGTTCGAATAGCTGCTGTCTGTTTTTTGTACAGATTGTAGATCACCCTCCTATCCCTGTACTTAATTTCAGTCCTTTTCAAAATGTCAAACAACTTCCTCCTATCAGCATTATCAAAAGCCTTTTCTAAGTCTACCTGGGTACAAATGCCATTAAACATTCTTTTATCTTTCCTTATTCTACCTTCCAAGATCAGCCTAAGACTTAGGCCTACTGTCGACCAAAATATTATGTACACTAGAGTTTGAAGGTTGTTTGTGAAGTAACCAATAGGACTACATAAAATCCAATTACATCATCCTTTCCGTCGTTCTATTTTACTTTAGTTCATGTAGGTTTGGAATTTTTAATTTGTATTTTAATAATTTTTATCGCAGTTGGAACACAATAAGTGCCCGTTTTTAAGCGTGTTTCAACCATGCGTCGCATTTAATAATTAGTTTCTCAAAAACCCGTCATTAGATCGAATCCAAATTTTAACACAATATACATTGGAATGTTTTATTACTGGTTTATTAATTTCAAAATTTGGTCTGTCCAAGAAACAAAGTTGTTATTATTTTTGTGAGGTAACCTTTTCTCGGCTCAGGGTGTTTGGAAAATGTTGGTCTTGGTCGCATTGTAATCCTTAAAATGTTTTGCTGTATGACTGTGAAATACGTAAATGAATTCACGTATTTTATATCGGTATGTATTTGTCCGGGATAAAAATGACATGGTTCAGCAGCTAGCCGATACGGAGAAAGCTGTACAGCGTTGAGATGGAGAACATTCATGCGTAACGGCGCGTTTCGCTTGGAATTGCATGGGCAGCTTCCTTCGCTATTCAAAATTCCAAACCTACATGAACTGACGTAAAATAGAACTACGAAAATGATATTGGATTTTATGTACGCCTATTGGTAGAGCCCTGCACGGATAAACAAATCGTTACCCTCATCCGTATAACTGTTATCCGCATACGCACGACTTTTCTCCGCATTGGCATGTTTGTTACCCGAATCTACTGACATTACAATACTATTTTCAATTAGATAAAGCATAAATTACTAAAGCAACATATTTAGACATTCAAGCAAAAAGTCGTTCCCTTAGGCTTTGTATGTCATGTGCTTATGTTTTAAATGATGTTATACAGCCAGAATTGCAACCCTTTCCTCTCGGGAGTGTTAATTATGCTTAACATAATTTGAATGAGATTAGCTAAAATCATCATCTCACATTTGCCATGAAAAAAAAAAACGGAAAAATATTATATGTCATAATTCATAAACATCCAGGTCCTAGTAATGATATTAAACAAATTCGGATTGTATTCTAAAATCTTTCCGCAAATTTTCTCCAAACATTATCCGCATCTTATCCGCTATCCGCACAGCTATGCAAACTATCCGCATGGCGAAAAATTTTGCGGATATCCGCATACGCGCAGAGCTTTACCAATTGGTTACTTCACAAACAACCTTCAAACTCGAGTGCACATGATATCATGGTCGACAATAGTACAGCTTCCCTTGTTCCTACGTTTCTCCTGAAACCAAATTGATCTTCACCCAACTCGGTTTGGGTCTTTCCATCCTCTTGTAAATTATTCTAGTCAGGATCTTGGAAGCATGAGTGATCAAGCTGATTGTACGGTAATCTTCACATCTGTCAGCTCCTGCTTTCTTCGGTATATGGATGATAACATTCTTCTTAAACTCTTGAGGACATCTCGTCTATTAGAAATATTATTCATTTCAGGTTCCGTATTGACAGTAATTATGAAGAATAAGAATTTTCAATCTTGAATAGGCGGAAAGATTGAAAATTCTTATTCTTCATGACATCTCGTCTGTCTCATAAATCCTACATACCAAGTGAAGTAACCTGATCAGACCTTCATTTCCTATGCAACGTAGCAACTCAGTCAGTATATCATTTATGCCTTATGCTCTGTTCCCGCTTAAGTGCTCTATCCAATTCTGATCTCAATATTAAATATCCTTTCTCATCCTAATCAATTTCTTCTTCCCTTTCCATTACATGATTCTCAATCTCCTTACCCCTATACAAACACTCTATGTAAGCTTTCCATCTCTGAAACTTTTCTTTCTTATCTGTTAGAGATTTTCCATCCGAGTCATTAATATTACAGCACTTTGTGTTCCTTTCCCCCAAAAGTATTCTTTAATCCTTTGATAAGCTGTACTGTATCTACTTTTCCTTCATTCAGACAATTTTCTACACTTGCACATTTCTCTTTCAAATATATATATATATAACAATAGCAATATAACAACTCCATTAAAACAATTTAGACTTCAATTTCCTTTGTATATGATCCCTGCGGTGGTCCTAGAAGGGTGTACCAAGTGTCCCCTGATAAGCCTGACTTGCTGCACCTTGAATCAGAATGTTTTGTATATCCTTGCTTGTTCGCTAATTGTATATTATTATATTACAGTTGACTGAGGACTCACACTTCATGGACGATATGGGTTTGGATTCGCTCACCCATGTTGAACTGATAATGGCAGTTGAGGACGAATTTGGTATGTTCATATTAATATGGCTAGGATATCAGTAACTGTGTACAAATTATTTTAGTATCTGGTGTTGTATTTAATAGCCCTTGTTAGGTATGGAACCATAGAATGAATCAACACACCTTTAACCCCTCAGTGCCGACCTCCATATATCGTATAGACCCCACAACCCCCGTTCATCTGTAGCCACCGATCTCCGTACATGGTATAGACCTCTCATGTGTCCATTCATCTTACCCTAGTTAGTCTAGTTTTGAAGCTATGAAAGTGGAAGTGGTATGTCTTTGAAGCTAAAGCTTTTGTTTGTATAATAAGAAATCCTTTTCAATGTTTAGTTTTCTTTTAGAGAGACCGAAGCAGTACTCTTTCTTTCCACTCGAGTGCACACGTCTATTAATTCTGTCGCTTTCTAGCGGTTGTACTGTAACGTAATTATGATTATGGTACAAATTATTATTAATGTCATTGTGTAATTATTATTATTGTAATATCAAAGTTATATCATTTTATTCACCCATTAATATCAAGGGAGGAGCCATACCATATTCACGTCAACACCATAATCATTAAGGGCCTTATTTTTTGGTGATATAAAACTATTGATTTCGGTGTTAAAACTGACGCTATTTCGGTGGGTATTTCGCGAAATAAATTGTCACAATGATCGATGTTTCTTCTGAAATCTTCCTTATAGTATGGGGAAAATCTAACAAATTATGTGTTAAGGGGGTTTTTCAACTTCTTTGCGATGTGTCGAGTATCGCCGAATGTTATTTGCGGTGTAGAATTATGTTTCATTTCCTTCTTTCTTCCTCTTTTTTATGCGTTTCTGAATCGCTGCAGTGTTTATTGCACGTTTCTTTTCGTTCCCACTGAATACAAACATTGCAGTATTTACACATTAGAATCGTTCTTGCAGCGTCAAATACATATAACCCCTCACTGTTGTATTCCTCGGCCTTCGAGAAAACTGTTTTGACTTTAATTTTCGGCATTTTTTTACTTAAATACTGGATGTTTGCCGATAGTTTTATCAGTCGCGAACTCCCACTGCTGTATCTACGACCACAACGCCATTTGATGTAATCGATAGCCTTAGAGATCGCGGAACTGAATACATATACAGCACTATCAATCAAACGAGAAGGAAACCAGGACGGGCAATTCCTCAGAAGCATTTAAACGTGTATTGGAGAGCTTTTTCGATAATATTTAGCATTTTCGTTCCAAGTGGAGTATATTTCGTGATTATTTGTGCAATTCGCGGAATACATCAGATTTCGTGATATTTCGCGAGTTTATTTTGCTAAAATATGCTACTTTAAGTACTTACAAGGTCATATATAGGCAAGAAAGAAGATATGAAAAAAGTTCGTGCGTATCGCTAATACCAAAAAATACGGCCCCTAATAATCATATATGAATGAAAATCCACAGCCTGCTTCCAGTCTCCGACCGGGTCAGGAATGGAATGAATGAAGCCCCCATCTTGCGGCGAGGATATGAACTGTGCCGGCTGCCGAGGCCTGACGCACTCCTCTGGGGCAATGATTAGATGAATGACAAATGAAATGATAGTGGAGAGTGTTGCTGGAATGAAATATTGACAGGGAAAACCGGAGTACCCGGAGAAAAACCTGTCTGCCTCCGTTTTGTCCAGCACAGATCTCACATGGAGTGACCGGGATTTGAACCACGGACCGAGCGGTGAGAGGCCGGCGTGCTGCCGCCTAAGCCACGGAGGCTTCCCCTAATAATCATATATAATGTCAAATGTTTAGATTAAGAAACAGGGTTTTTATAGAGGTCTAGGGCTGTTTTATTAGTTAAATTGTTGGTTGGAAGAAGTTTCGGACAGTGAAGCAACGTTTTGCAAGAAAATTTATTTCTGCAACGAAGCTAGGGTGGTTGGTAACGAGGGTTTTGGAGGAAGATTTGGCATGATTTAGCATGCGCAACGAGAGGAATGACGTGTACTGAATGGAATATTTGAAGTACGAGGGCCTGTATTCCCGCTCATAAGAGTCAACGCGTCGCTTGTGTACTGAGAAATGCTTTGCTGTAAGTGGTCGGCTTCATGGCGGGCAAATTTATACCTCGAAACATCTGGACCACTCAGAAAGTATATAAAGCCCAGCGCGACTGCAACATTATTCATTCACTCAAATCACTCATTGACTCTTACAGTCGTAGAATTTGTCAGTCTACTCAGTCATTCGTTCAATCATTCAGTTGATTCTGTAATAGACTTGTTCAATCTTTGACTTAGTCAGTGCCTCAGTGAGATGGGACATAGTTGATTCAATTAGCCTGGTCTGTTCAAATTTGCTTACCATGGCGATCAAACAGAGGAATAAATCGCAGCAACAAGACGCAGTACAGTTAGCCAAGTGAAAACATATGTTTTAAAGGTCATTAAACGCGTGTTGGCGTAAGATCTTAAATTAGCCTGCAAGCAGACCAACGAGATGGAATCTGACCCACAAGGAACCAGGTATGTAGACCGAGTTGTTATCAGCACAGAAGATCAGCGCTAGTGAGAAGACTGTCAATATTGCCCAGCAATTAGGGGATATTAATGCATATATTGTACACAGCTCGAAACCTCAGATAAAATGTTATTGATAATTTTGTTGTAAATACACCAGTAGTGTCTTGTTCATTGAGAGTTGATGGGTATATATAGTTGGAATGCAAAGAGTATCTCGGAGAGCAAGTTCATTACCCTACCCCCCTCCCCCGAAAATAGCAACGATTGTTATGTAAACTGTTGCCATCTTGTGCATTGGAAGGGAAAATGTCCAAGCTGTTTTTATTGTTTACTGGACCTTATGTAGTTTCCAAGAGGATAGGAAAGCATGCCTACTTATTGAAAGATCAGGAAAATTGTATCATAGGTACATATAACATTTACAATCTGAGGAAATGTCACAGAAAGGAGCTAGTGCAGCAAGAAGGGCAGACTGCCATGTGTTACCATAGAGGAAAGGAGGTGGTTATGGATAACCATTTTGTTTTACGGAAGTAAGTCCAAGGATTTCTTTGAAAAAAATATTTTTATTATACTAGGTTATTGGCTTGCTATTTATCTCTATTACGCTCACATTACAAGGTTTTTGGATAAACAGTATGATTACAGTTTTTTTAATGTCAAACTAAGATAAATGGTAGGGGTTATGGAATACTGCTGGGGTATGGAATAGTATATCCCGAATATAAGCAAGATATCCTTATTTACAAAAATCACAGATATAAAGATTGCTATCACATCCAGAACAATCCTCATGGACCCACATCTCACACTGCATGCACTTAACCTATGTTTCGCCTCTGAAGTCCTCCGAAAATCTGGCATTACAGAATATTCACTCTACATTGTCATATTTTTGTTGGGGTCGGATTCTGACGGTTTCAGTGCCACTGGAATCCTGTAGTTCTATTGAGTCAGAATCACCAATTTATCCTCTACATTTGCTGGTAGGACAGTTTACCCCTAATTTCGAGTCAGCTGCAGTTTTTTCGTCTTTTTTGAGTCAATCCAAGGAGGAAAAACGTAGTTCTAGGGACACCAAACTCCTTTACAGCTTCAGCTTTCCCATTTTATTCTCACGCACTGACTTGATAGCTTTTGCAATTGCCGATGGATCCCATTTCTTCCACTGCTGGTGTTCTACCGGCGCGGGTTTAATACAACCTGCCATTTCTTTGGCTGGGGATGAATATAAAAACTACTAATTAAAATTTATAGTGATTTATGTCCTTAGTCGTGGAATATATATTTATAGTTTGTGTTTCATATTTAAAGCAAAACATTATATGACATAGATGTGAGTTATTAGGTAAACATTGTTGTTACGCGCAATCCTAAGTGGCACTGTAGTTACCTTTTAACATGGGAGGAGTTATGGAATACTTGAAACTCAAGTGGTCCATAACCCCCTCCCATTTAAAGTTACATTTACATGTTCTTATACGTCACATCTTATTTTCCTTATTAATTTCAGTTATATAATTTGAGAGCCATATTAAGGCATTTAAAGCGAGACTGGAGTTAAAGGATGAAAACACAACACATACCTCAAAATTGCGCAATGAATACGCACCTGTGGAAGTTTCCGCAACGTCTGATGGAGAACATTGACGCTTACCGCTGCTGAAGTAACACGAGGGGCAATCTGCCATTTTGTGGCGTCTAATAGTACCATAGAGGATTAGTTTAAACGTTGACGTTTAGGGAGTAGCACTTGTCAGAGTAGATATCATGGTATTCCACAACCCCATACCTATTCCATAACCACAACCTTTCCTCTATCATTAGACTGGGATGACGGGCCGTCAGTATACCTCGTCATCCGGTTCATGAGGGAGAGTGGCAATTTTTTAAAGTTTTAATGTAGTTTAAGACCTTGTTTATCTTCTAGTCTTGTCTTGTGTTTTTATTGTATTCATATTTATTTTTATATTTCAATATGCCTTATTTGTTTTATTGTTTTAATCATCCCCGTTTTAATTCCTTTTATCCAAATAAGGCATAACTGTTAGGGCTCTCTATGACTGTTTTATACAAACCATTTTTGTTTTCTTCCTTGGCAGTGGGATGTTTTTATCTTCATCCTTTCATTTCATAAAATTTATTTCATTAGGGGCGATAACCTAGATGTTAGGTCCCTTAAAACAAGAATTATCATCGTCTCAGTTCTGAGTCCACCCAACTTCAGCCATTAGACCAGAATTAAATTTCTTATCAGAGCCGGGAATCAAACCCGGACCTCATGGGTGATGGCCAATAATGCTAACCACTACACCTATTAGCACTTATAAACCAGGTCTTCTAAGGAAAGCTCACCTATCACCTCTTTCACCTGATGAAGTACGCGTCTGTCGCTTGGGATGTATCAACACATAGGGCACAGGAACCACTGAGAGGAATAGTGGAACGAGAGGCTTGTCTTTGTAGCTGAAGCTTTTTTTGTGTAATAAGAAGTCCTTTTCAATGTTTAGTTTTCTTTTAGAGAGACCGAAGCAGTACTCTTTCTTTCCACTCAAGTGCACACGTCGATTATTTCTGTCGCTTTCTAGCGATTGTACGTTTATCTTTCGATCAGTATGGTTCTTTTGGAAATATATTAAATGAAAAGCAATGATATTTTCCCGCCTCGTCAATACTTTTAATTCAAAATTAAATTTTAGTAGTACATGTTTCGAACCTTGATAGGTTCTTCTTCAGCTAACTATGCAAGAAATCATTGATCACAAAATCACAGACATCATTTGCTTTAACCATGCTTATAAAAATTATTGTTCTTCATTTTAAAATTAAAAACAAAACACACACTAACATATTATGTGACATTTCATTCACTACAACTTTTATTAATCACCGTTAAAACTCTTAGAAATGTTCTATACACTACATCACTCAAAACTACTTAAATTTACTGTCGCAGATTTAGTGTCTCAAAACACACATCATGAAAGTTTCTGGTCAGCCTTTGAGTGATATAGATTACAATATTTTGTGATGATTTTGTTCTTCATGAATGACAAAATTGTCCCATTATGCAAATTACGTCGTAGGATAAGCTTCTGCTGAGCATCTGGCAACAATGTATGTTGACGGAGTCTTTAATATTTTATACTAATGTGATACAATATTTACATGGTTCTTGCTTAATGTTGAATTAGCATAAATAAATTTAATTTGTTTTTGTAATGTAATGTATGTTTTACGATCGAGAGATAGTCCTGCTCTCATAGAGTTTGAAGAAGTCTATTCTATGGCTGTTCAAGTGCGCATGGGGCAATCTTTGTGATGCTCTCTGATGAGTTTGTTAGTAACTATCTTCTTCATCTTCAGATATCACGTCTGAAAGACGATGTCTCGAATTTGTATTCCTGCACTTTCTGCTTTTAGAAAGAAACACCCTCTCTATTGGTGAACCTACAATTGTTGACGTATATGTTTTCGCAGATAGCCGAGTGTGTGTTGTGTTTATTTGCATTTCTGTGTTCCTTGTAACATATTTCAAGCTGTCTTCCACTTTGCCCTACATAGTTAGCCTTACATCTTTCATCTTGGCATGTGAACAAATATAAACCTAATTTTGAATGCAGGTTTTTCTTTGTTAAGTTGCTATTATGTAGGTGCATACCGAGTTAGTTGTTTTTTCTGAAGGCTATATTTAGTCCTCGTTTCCTGAAAGATATTTTGTATGTGTTTTTGTTTACGTAATTGAATTGTACGTACTCGTTTTAATTTTGGATTGGTGAATTGATCTCTTTTTTTTTTTCTTTTCTTCCGTTGTTTTTCTAGTATCTGGTCAACAGCATTGGGCGAGAAATTATTCTCTGTTGCCACTTGTTTTATCGTTTCAATTTCTTTATTGAAGTTTTGAGTTGACATAGGTATGCTGATAGCCTTCTTTACCGTGAACTGGATGCCTGCTAATTGGGGTGAATTAGGGTGGTTTGAACAGTGTGTGACGTTTGTGTTTTCTTGCAGTATATGGAATACATTAGATCAGGGTGGTCCAACCTTTAGTTATCCGCGGGCCAATCAAACTTTAGTATAGGAATGTGAGGACCAGAGACATTCCAGAAAGAAAACTTATTCGGTATTACATATTTTACTCAAAAACATTTATACAATTTTTTATTAAAAGAAGTTTAATATTACTAGTTTAATATACCACTTCATTTTACAGTTGAGAATTCAATGTGATGATTGGCACTGCTTTCCTGATACAAGTGTATCAATGTCAACTGTAAGTTCAGTAAGGCAAAGTCTCAGGCTCGATTCCAGCGAAGCACTTTCAATTCGATTTCTCGTTTTTGATTTAATTTGTTTGAGAGCAGAAAAAGCACTTTCGCACACATACGTACTGCCAAACAGCGATAACACTTGCAGAGAGAATTTAAGCAGTTTAGGAAAACGTTCTTTAGAAATGAGTTTCCAGAAATTTTCAGGGACATCACACTTTTTAGTCTGGTAGAATGGGTCTGCCTGATCACAAATATCCATTTGAAGGTCGCAGGGCACCTCACTCACTTCAATATCCATGGGGTTGTTGAACAGTGCAAGTTTTGGTTTTAGGGAGTCAAAATCCTGGAATCTGTTCTGGAACTCTTTCTTTATATCAATTATTATTTCATGAAACATACTGAAATTTATGTCACTTTTTTCTTCTTTCAACTGCTGACAATATGGGAAGTGTGCCATATTATTTGCCTTCAATGAAATTTGTAGTACATCAAGTTTTTGCAGAAACCCTCAATATGTCCATAAAGCTGGGAGATATTTTGTTTTCTGCCTTGTAGTTTCAGGTTTAAAGCATTTAGATGAGATGTTAAATCTGTCAGAAATGCAAGATTATTTAAAAACTGGATTTCTTCCAGTTTTTCTTGATACTCATGCCCAATGTTTTCATTTTTGAGAAAGCAACAATTTCATTCCTCAACCCAAATAACTGTTGCAGGCAATTTCCAGCACTTAGCCAACGCACTTCACAGTACAATGAAATGTCACCATACTCAGCTTCCAAATTGTCCAGGAATGCAATAAATGCTCTGTGTCTACCGGCTTTATTGCCTCCTCTTATTAAATTTACAGTATTTACAACAGTTTTCATTGTCTCACTGAGCCTTATAATTTTTTCCACAGAGAGCCTCCTGGTGGATAATGCAGTGGAAAAACAAAAAATTCAATCCTTTTTCTTTACACAACCCTACTAAACCAATGTTACGACCAACCATTGCTTTAGCTCCATCTGTTGCAATGCCAGAGCACTTCACAAAACCTCCATATTTAGAAACGACATCATCCAGTGCGTTGAATATGTCAATACCTTTCTTGCTGGTTTCTAATGATCTAATGATCTTAATTCCAACAGTTCTTCATAAATTTCAAATTCTTCGTTTATTGTTCTGACAAAGATAAGGAGCTGGCCGATGTCAGCTATATCTGTGCTCTCATCTAAAGCTAGAGAGTAAAATTTACATTTTTCCAAAATGCTCTTTGGAGAACCTGGAACTTCAACAGCCATATCATTAATTCTTCTACTAATTGTCTGATGAGACAAGGAAACTGTTTCAAAATTTTTAGCCATCCTATTAGTCCAAATGAAGATGCCATTTTTACAGCACATCTCTTAATGAGCTCACCATCCCTAAAAGACTTTTTACTTTTAGCTAGCTCTAAACATACCTCATAAGATGCCTTTAAACCGGCAGTGCTTGATGGTTGCTGAAATATATTCTTCTGTCTTGTTAATTTCTGCTTCAAATCATTAAACACACAACTTCTGGCACTTCCCTGGTATTGGTCGTATTTTGATTTATGCAAGCTGGTATAGTGTCTATTCACGTTATACTCCTTCGAAACACCTAAGACTTGAGAACAGATAACACACTGTGGTTTTCCATTATGTTCAACAAAAAAGTAACTTTCCTGCCACTTTGACTGAAATTGTCGTTTCTCATCTTCAACACGCCGTTTATTAAGTCCCGCCATATTGGGTACCGCTCTCGCAACGTGGAAGGTTAGAAGGTGGGTTTGTTGCTTAACAATGGGTAATGGTAGGATAGGGTATTGTTGGTTTCAACTTGGGAGCAGGAGAGGATTATTGGCTATGGCAGGCTTGACGATAACGAAGAATTAGCAGCTAATGGACAGGCAGATCATCAAGATGGCGGCTGAGTAAGAGTGGCGTGTTGTTCAGCTCCCGAACTTTGTGTATTATTTTGTGTACTAATCTGAATATTTTGCAACTACAGCAAAGAAAAGTCTTCCTTTTAATTACTTTGACAAACTGAGTGTGCGTTGCTTAATCAGTGTACCATCGTTTATCCGTGTAATCGTTGTTTACTGAAGTGAGCTGTGTCACCAAGAAACATGCCGACCTGCGCCTTCTGTGACAAGGAGCTGGGGAAGAAGAAGGTACAGTGTGTAGCGTGTGAAAAGTGGAACCATACGAAATGCATGGAAGAAAGAAATGGCGAGTGTTGTGTGAAAGCTGCGCCGAGTTATTCATTGGAGAATATCGTAAAACTCCTATTAGAAATGCAGGCAGAAATCAGGGAGATGAAGCAACAACAACAATCTCGGGAGCAGGACCTCACAAAATCTCTGAACTTTTGCCATGAGGGAGTAGATGAAAATGCGAAGAGTATCAAACAGCACGATACTCATCTGAAGGAAATCTCGCATCAGGTTCTATCCCTACAACAAGAGAACACTGATCTCAGGGCCCGTGTGAAGACATTGGAGACTCGCCTCTCGGATGGAGAGCAGTATTCACGCCGTAACACTGTGGAGATATTTGGGGTCCCTGAAACTAAAAACGAAGACGTGCTCGAGACCGTTAAAGCCTTTGGCAGGGCAATGGACATGAACATTGACAATCTGATGGTGGACGCATGTCATCACTTGCCTAAGCGACCAGATCAGCCTCATGGTGGAATCATCGTGAAATTTGTCCGGCGGTTCGACAAGGAAGACTTCATGTTTCGAAGGCGTGTGAAGCGTAACCTGTCCACCAAGCACATGGGGCTTTCTGGAGACAACATAATCTATATAAATGAAAGTCTGTCACCTGAGAAGAAGAAACTGCTGGCTCTATCGCGGAACTTCAAGAGGGAACACGGCTACAAGTTCTTATGGGTACGTAACGGTGTGATAAAACTCAGGAAGAGTGAGGGGTCAAATATTTATATCATAAATGACAGTAATGATCTCAGGAAGCTATCATAATTCGTGACAACCCGTAAGGTCTCATTTGAATTACCTTGTAAGGTCTATAGTGATTGTACACTGAGAGTACTGGAGGGTCACTGTCAGATTATTTCTGGACAGTTTCTTGAGCCTTTCTCTTCCCTTGCCCCATTGTTTCGCCTAACGGAAATCCCTACTAATGGCCTAGCCTCACTGCAGGTGCCTCTCTTCTCATTTAAGTAAAATGTCTTCTTCTTATAAATCGCTAAATTTATATTATCAAAATTGTAGGGGTTTGAGAACTAAAACTACTCAGTTTTATACAAATATGACCAGCGAGAGCTACGGTATAGTGGTTTTAACAGAATCTGGGCTTATTTCGTCAATCTATTCGTCTGAACTCTTTGATGAGAGGTATGCTGTATTTAGAAATGATCGTGACGAAAATATAACCGGCAAGAGGCTAGGAGGGGGTGTAGTCCTCGCTGTCCATAACAAGTATAAAGCTGTGGAGATTGACCTGGGTCTGGAAACGGAAGTCCTTTGTGTGAAACTCTTCATAGACAACTATTTTACCATAGTTATCAGTTCTGTTTACTTTCCGCCGGAGTCGAAGGCAGAGAAATACGAGGAATTTTACACAAGTATAGAATCGAACTCACTCATAAGCAACAATCCTGTTCTTATTTTGGGAGACTTTAACATTCCAGAAATAACCCCAACATTTGATTTAAAAACAGGATCTCGGCTTTCTACCTCCTTAAATAATTTTATAAATATGATGAACTTGAAAAGTTTTAATAATATCGTGAATGTGAATAATAGAACACTTGATCTAGTACTGTCCACCATCTCCTCTATTGCTGTCAATAGAGAGGAACAACCCCTTGTACCGGAAGACAATAATCATCCCCCCTTAAACATTAATGTACGATACTGGCAGAGAGAAGTTAGACACAATATTCACCAAACTCATACATACAATTTTAAAAAGGCTAATTTCGAACAACTTTATACAAAATTACAAGAAGTGGATTGGAGTGTTCTCTCGCAATTTTCCCATGTAGACGAGGCGGTAGATAATTTTTATTCCCGTTTCTATCAGGCTCTGGATTCTAGTGTACCTGTAAGCACTAGTAAGAGGACCAAACTGTATCCATGCTGGTTTAATTTTGATATAATAAAAAACATCCGAAGAAAATCTTACCATCGAAAGAAAATGCATAGGGAACAGGCCAACAAGGAAAAGTTTAAAGAGCTCAGGAAAATTCTAAAACGTGATATTCAATCCGCCTACCGGCAATACGTACGTAATGTCGAAAATGCAATCGGAGAGGACACGAATCGCCTCTGGGCATTTATTCGACACAAGAAACGATCCCCGGCAATACCCGTAATGAAAATTAATGGGGAAATATTAGAAAATGATAAGCAGATAGTCAACGGTTTTGCTGATTATTTCTCGTCAGTTTATTCCAAGGAATGCGCCAAGTATGACAATTTAGGTGCAAGTGACCAGGACATACACCCATTGCTTGATGTACTGGATTCTAAACAGATTAGTATTTTTGATGTTAAGAATGCGATACTAAAAATAAATCAAAAGAAAGCCGCTGGCCCAGACCTAATTCCTCCATACATAATCAAAGGCTGTGCAGAGGTGCTGGCCTATCCTTTAACTATAATATTTAATATAGCCATTCAAACTGGTACTTTTCCCAGTCGTTGGAAAATTACCAGGGTAAGTCCCATACATAAGTCTGGACATAAGTCTGATTTTGATAATTACAGACCCGTGGCAATACTGTCAGCCATTGCAAAGCTCTTTGAACAATTGTTATATCAGCATATATTTCAGCACGTACAGTACATTATAAGTGACTTTCAACATGGGTTCATGCCTAAAAGATCAACAGTAACTAATCTAATGGAGTTTACTCACAAAGTATCAGCAGCAATGGACAAAGGAAGTCAAGTTGATGTAATTTATACAGATTATGCGAAGGCATTCGATAAGGTAGATCATGATATCCTCTTAAATAAGTTAGCATATTATGGCTTCTCCTACAATTTGCTGAAGTTGTTCACTTCATATCTCAGTGAACGAAAACAGTTTGTTGCTTGCAATGGATGTGAATCCTATTCATTCATTCATTTATTTGCAATGGGGGGAGTGTCCCCCGGTGGCAAATTGGATACACATAACAAATAAATAATTATACATAGCAATTCAATAACAATTATACAACAATTAAACTGGAGTATTTACACAAATAGTCAGTCTTTTCTTAAACACACCTATATGTTTGGGAAATGGCTCTAAGACTGCGGCAGGTAGAGAGTTCCAGTTATCAATGGCACGGTTTACAAAAGAATATTTACCATAATTTGTTCGCTGTGGTCGGCCCTTAACTTTGAAAGGATGATCGCTCCTACCCATGTAAGTGGGCTTTCCCAATCGTTTGCCAAGCTCACCCCATGCTGGTTGATTTGTATACGTGTTGTACATAGCGCAGAGTCTAGATTTCATCCTCCTAGCCTCCAGTGATTCCCACCCAAGTTTCTTTAACATACGGCTCACACTGCTCCTGGGATTAAAGTCACTGAACACAAATCTAGCGGCCTTTCTTTGTACCATTTCCAACTCATTGATGAGCCCTACTTGATATGGATCCCAAACCACCGAGGCATATTCCAGAATAGGTCTTACAAGTGACAAATAGCCTAATTCTTTAGCAGAGGTACTACTTCCTTTTAATACCCTCATTACAAAGTGCAGGGATTTGTAAGCTTTTGAAACTACACATCCTACATGACTATTCCATTTCATATCATTCCTTACGTGAACGCCCAAATATTTGCAAGAATCTTCTTCTACAAGTATTTCCGAGCCAATGTTATATTGAAAATCCTGCCTCCGCACTTTCCCTATTTTTAAGAGACTACATTTTCTTGTGTTTATTTTCATTTTATTTTCAATCGCCCACTTATAGACCAGGTTCAGGTCCTCTTGAAGCACTGCATTGTCTTGTGAGTCATGTATCTTTCGATATATTACACAATCATCCGCAAACAATCGACAGTCACTGCGAATCCCATTTGGTAAGTCATTTATAAACGCCAAAAATAACAAAGTTCCGATTACGCTGCCCTGAGGGATACCCGACGTTACGGTAATTTCATCCGAGAATATGCCTTCGACTTTCACTTTCTGTGAACGACCCGTCAAAAATTCTTGGATCCATAAAATTACTCTTCTATCAATCTTCGTCGAAGCTAATTTATGGAGTAGCATGTCATGCGGCACGACATCAAATGCCTTCGCAAAATCTATAACCACGGCGTCGACTGAAACTCCATGGTCTAACGATTCGCTAATGTCTTGAAAAAGTGATAGCATCTGACTCTCGCATGAGTAACCTTTCCGAAATCCATGTTGCCTATCATTAAACCATGATAATGTTTCCCACTGTTCCCTCAAGTAGTCGCAAATGAGATGCTCCATCTGTTTACAAACGATGGACGTAAGGCTAACCGGCCTGTAGTTGCCCAATTCAAGTCTGCTCCCTCCCTTAAATATTGGGACTACCGTAGCTCTTTTCCAGTCATCTGGGATTTGCGCATTGTTTATGGACACATTAAACATCACCTCCAAGTATCGTGCCACGGCCCTACCCCCTAGTTTAAGTACTTCACTAACAATATTATCAGGACCATTTGATACATTGAAACGTAGTTTTTGTATTAGCTTTACAATTGCTGACTGGTTTATTTGGAACAGGGGAGCACCTGATTCGTCGTTAAGGTCCAACACACAGTTATTGGATTTATTGAACACACTACCGTAAAAGACATTTAATTCATTAGCAATGGCCTGTTTCTCAGTAATTAATTTACCGTCACCGGACATTATCATCGACAAATTATTTGGATTTCCCTTTCTTCTCCTAACATAACTGTAAATTTTTTTCCACCCATCACCTCCCGAACCAAGTAAACCTTGCATATAACTGTCATGAGCAGCCCTCTTTTTTAAGACGAGCTCTCTTGATAAGGACTTAAATTTCAACATACTCTTGTCACTATCATGTCTTTTATTGTATAATTTCCTAATTTTCCGTTTTAGACTCCTAATTTCTCGTGTGTAATACTCAGGATCTGGGTTTTGTTTCAGCAATTTAAATGGGACAAATTTATCAACAGCGCTATTTAAAATTTTCAAAAAGTTAGTCCACAGGATATTAATGTGATTTCCTTCCGATGCCCATCCTACAAATAGCTCATTCAAATACCCCTGAAACTTGCCCTGATCTGCCCTGCGATACTGGAATATGATCTTTTTTGCTACATCAGAGTCTAATTTTGTAATGTCACCATATCTAATATTTAATTCAACCCCAGAATGGTCACTAATTCCTGGTACTTTTAGACAGTTAATATACAGCTCTACAGGCCTTACCAGATAAACATCTAAGGTATTATTGTCTCTAGTTGGGGAGTCAACTACTTGGGAAAATCCCCCCTCCCTTAAGAATTTATTCGCAGCGCTCTGAGCTTGACTACAGCTAGTTGACTCACCAGACCAGTCTACTTTGGGGAGGTTTGAATCCCTGGTACTTGAACCACATTAGTGAAATTGAAATGGTTCAGAATAAATTCCTAAGATATCTGCAGTATAAAATGACGGGTATTTATCCGAAATATGATAGTTTATTACATTTTACTGCCCAATTATTTTGTTAGAAGCAGATTAGAATATGCATCCAGCATCTGGAATCCCTGGTACTTGAACCACATTAGTGAAATTGAAATGGTTCAGAATAAATTCCTAAGATATCTGCAGTATAAAATGACGGGTATTTATCCGAAATATGATAGTTTATTACATTTTACTGCCCAAGAACTAGAACTGAACAGCATAAACATTCCCCAATAATAAGTGCTATTCAATTCATACTATGCCCGATCAGGCGTCCCACAAGGTTCAAACCTAGGCCCTCTATTATTCTTACTGCTTATCAATGATCTTACAAGGTGTATTAAATATTCGAACGTTTTGTTAGTCGCGGACGATGTCAAAATTTTTAGAAATATTCAGACAGAGCAGGACTGTCAATTACTACAAGAAGATCTCAATAATGTGGCATCCTGGAGTAAATTAAATCGCTTGAACCTTAACATAAAGAAATGCTCAGTTATGAAGTTTACTAGAAACAAATTCCAGGTGATGTTTCGGTACCGGATATTGGATGCGTATCTCACTATTAACAATTCTATCAGAGACCTAGGAGTCCATTTTGATTCAAAGCTAACATTTTCATTGCACACTCATGAAATGGTAGCTAGTGCTTATAAAATGCTAGGCTTTATAAGAAGAAATTCTAAAGATTTCGTCAACCCAAAAAGTATAAAATTATTGTTCAATTATTTTGTTAGAAGCAGATTAGAATATGCATCCAGCATCTGGAATCCCTGGTACTTGAACCACATTAGTGAAATTGAAATGGTTCAGAATAAATTCCTCAGATATCTGCAGTATAAAATTACGGGTATTTATCCGAAATATGATAGCTATGGAAATCTTCTAAATTACCTGAATTATACATCTCTGGCTAACAGACGAAAAATTGCAATTCTTGTTTTTGTCTTCAAAGTATTCAATAACCTTTTGTATAGTCCGTATTTAATATCACAGTTTAATTTACGTGTCCCACCTCCATCAACTCGACCTAAGTTTATTACATTTTACTGCCCAAGAACTAGAACTGAACAGCATAAACATTCCCCAATAATAAGTGCTATTCAATTATACAATGAACATTCAATAGCAAACAACCTCGACTTATTCAGTTACACATATAGTTCCTTTGTTTCTGCCTGCTGTGCGATCACATGAACTCGTACATTCCACCTACCAATTACCTGCACAGTATTATTATATTTTCGTATTTAGTTGTAGAATTAATTTGCATTACAATCTCAGCATTATGTCTGTCAATTATATTATAATTTGATAGAATTGTGTAACCAAATGTACATGTGTTTCTTTTTATTAGGCATATGCCTGTTAGAAGCACAATAAATCCAAATAAATAATAAATAATTCTCGGAGCTCGAAGTGATAGCGTGTGGCTTGCTCGGAAGCTATAATAGTCTCGGCCTCGATCTCTGTCTGTTATATGACCTCTTCGAAAACAGACAGACAGAAGACCTGCGACGTAAAGTCAGCGAAGCTTTTTTGAAAGCCTTTCAGCCCAGCTGTGTAGGAACGGTATAAGGAAATAGCAGCATTTGTTTAAGAGGGTTTGGTCTATTCCTATGCATCAGAACTGGTCAGAATGTGACCTGATGCATATAGCACGAAAGAGTGAAATCAGAAGTAGCGAGAGGGCTAGTAATTATTGAAGAAGAAAAGAAATAAAAGGAGGAGTTAAATATGAGATGTACATAGAGCCAGGAGAGGCATACGGCGTAGTGAGGGTTTGGCTTGGCGATAAGATCGAACCCGCGGCCCGTTGGGCACCATCCCGAGTAGCTCGACCGTGGCTAACCGCCCGAGCAGGTACTTAGCGCCACCGCGGGGCAAGGAGGGGATGATGAGAGTATTCTTGATTAGCTGTTGGAGTATATGAGGGCTGATTAAAGGGAAATAGTTGCTGGAGAATATGGAGTATGCTAGTAAGGGCTCTATTTTGGAGTTGTGGAGCGCTTGGAGGGGAGATGGGTAAAGTGAGAAGGGATGGGATGAGTTGGCGCGTGTGTGTAAGCTGCAACTGCCTGTGTTGATGTTTAAGGGCAGATTTATTAATGTGCTTACATCCCGCATACGAACGATCGCGAACTTATCGGCAGCCAATCACTGGCAGCCAACCAATTGTCGCCTGGGGGCGGGGCCACTCTTGTGCCGTACGTATTCGTGGAAAGACAAATCTGATTACTGGCGTATTTTTCGGGATCTTTTCTTTCCCACCTGGCTCCTTCGTAACATTACTGAATGAAAGTAAAAATTAAAAAGTAGGCACGCCACGGATTATAACTGTCGAAGAGTGAAGGACAGTAAGAAGGGCAAGGGCCAACAAAATGAACAGGCGGGCCGCGGGTTGGACCACACTGCATTAGATTATGGTTCTGCTCAGTGGATTGTTAAGTCTAAGTAACATATTTTAAAACCAGGTCAAAAGTGCGCTAAATAAAATAGAGTTCATTCTCATAAAATCAGAAAAAACTAAAATTATTGACATGAAGCCACAGTTACCATCAGAAGGGCACTACCTAAGATTCACAAGGACCCTTGCCCCTTTAGACCAATTGTGGATTGTAGAGGTGAGCCAGGCTACAAACTAAGTAAAGTGTTGCTAAGAATTCTGAAGAACAGGTTAATTATCAAGAACAACGTCTCAGTTTTGAAATACGTTAACTTAGATTGCCTAGAATACTGTAGAAGCTGCTTATGAGAGATGCCTGATAAGGGAGACAGCCGTTAAATGGAGACAAATGCTGAAAAACAAATGTACCAAAACAAGGTTGTTTCAGTATGCTTAAGTGATACAGCACGTCGGTTTACAGAGACAACAGAGGTTTTCTACTCTTCATAAGAAAGTCCAAGTCAGATATGTACAGTAGCTTATTAACAGCTAAGCATTGTTCCCGAGTTCAACACTTGACTTTGTCTTCATGTCACCATTGTTGGTGTAACTTTCAGTGTCGGCTGTGTCACATCATGAGTGAAATGGCATGTAAAGGTTTGTCGCTGTGCGAAAAATATTCTGTTCTGGACAAGATCAAAACCCAGCCGGCTAACACCCCAGTTCGAGAACTTACAAAAATCATGGGCGTCTCCAAAGATACGATTTTGTGTTTGAAAACAAATGAAGGGAACATGCATGAAGAGTGTCGCCGTACAGAGAAGGGCAGTCATTCGGCGGGAAGGAAACGGAAAAGAGAAGATAAAAAGCAGCTGTACAGTAGAGTATGTATTTTGTAATTTTATGTAGTGTATGCAGTACAGTACATACCAAACCTGTACATACTGTAGTTCTTTTCCTTTCATTTCAGTTGACATGTATGTGGTATACAGTAATAACGTTATTCACATTATTTTAGCACCTACTCTCCTAAATACAACATTCTATGAATTTCGCTTTAGTGAGACATCCCGTTAATAGAGACAAAGTAGCTCCGCCGTATGTGCGTCTTATAAGCGGCTTCTACTGTGTACAGAACTGACACTTGTAGATTGCTTTTCATACTATCCATCAAAAGTTCGTTTTTATTGATCATAGAGTGCCTGTTCGCATTTGCGAAGGCTACTAAAGCCGGTAATTTATTCATTTTAGCTTGTCAACATTTTCGAGAGAAAAGAAATTAAAATTTCAGCTGTTGTTTAACCTAACTAATTTGTCATGTGCTCCCGTGTTTTCTAACATGTTTTCATTTGGGTCTAGATTGACCATTTTGTTAAATGTTTACGACCTTTTTCACTTACTTGTTCTACCTAGATGTTAGGCCCCTTAAAACAACAATTATCATCATCATCAACTTACTTGTTCTGCATTTACGCCTGCTTGGTTTTAAGACATTTTCTTTAGGCCTGTTACAGTTAAAATATTTCTTCCCATCTTCAGTTGTGCACCGATTTAAATGACAGCCATGTTGCTGCCATACCTTTTGTTTCTATTTCTACGCTTCTCAACTGTTGCTGAAGTCCAGCCGACCAATCACGTCTCCCGATTCATCGAAGTTTCCAGAAACTCCTCGTCCGAGCTCCTATAAAAGAACCCGCCGTCTGAACATTATACACACACGTTGTCAACTTAGACACTCGCTGTCAACCACACTCGTCGTCTACAACAGGGGTTCTCAAACTTTTTCTGTCTCCCCCCCCCCCCCCCATTCTCATTTCCTTTCTTAGCACTTCTCATAGGCTACTTCCCACAAAAAAAAATCACACAATATCTACTGTGTATGCTACTGCCTAATTAGGATTTCAACTAGCAGTTACATTAATAATAATAAAAACACACAATTCATTATACTTAGAGCACATCAAAGTACAACACCGTTTTGTGAAAAAATTGTCATGCATATGTATTACCGGTATTTCTCTAGTTGCGATAAATTTCGCGAGTAAACCTAAAAATTCGTATATGGAGCCGAAATGTCAAAATTTCGCGAATAGATAGTGTTCCAAATTACATTTAAATTCGTAACACATGTCCTATATGCCTTTCTCCCATCATATTTAACACTTTTGAAAAATTCGCGAATTTCGCGAGTCGCGAAATTTGAGTGTCCCTATTAATAACCTAACTTATTTCCTGGTTGTTGAAAGGCACTTTCTTGCCATTCACTTGTTGTTAATCAATGCTTTCTTGTTTGCATTCTATGGCTACATCATTTAGTGCATACACGTAGCAATTGCTTTATTTTGTTCACATATCTACTGATTTTGCTATTTTCAATTTGATTGCAAGCACCAGATGATATTGTATTTGTTAACGTTTTTTTTGGAACTTTGATCCTCTTTGTAAAAACTTCATGTTAAAGCTTAATTGTTAATCAGATACTGAATTTAGTTCCATTTGTTAACTTTTGTTGTCAAATATTTATTGGGCTTTGCCTTTTGTTAGATTTACATTTATGAATGATCAAAGTTAGTCATCATCATCTTCATTTCCCCTTTTCCAGTTGACACTGGGTGGGGGCAAATATGGTTTCTCTTCACTTTGTTCTGTCGTTCCACCATTCCTCTTCCGACACAGTGTTCCAATCCAGGTTCCGTTTTCTAATACTATTCTCCACCGAGTCCATCCAACGTATTCTTGGTCTACCTCGTCCTCTCTTCCCTGTCATCCGTCGTTCCAGTGCTCGTCTTGGTAGTCTTACTTCATTCATCCGTTTGACATGTCCAAACCATCTCAATCTGTTTTGCTCCAGTTTGTCATTTATTTTCTGTACTCCCAGTTCTTTCTGTATATCTTCATTTCTCACTCTATCTCTCCTTGTTTTCTGGCCCATTCTTCTCAGGAATCTCATCTCAGCTGCCTGAACTCTGCTCTCATCCCTCTTAGTCATTGTCCCAAGTTTCTGCTGCATATGTCATTATGGGATCATAATATGCTTTGTACATAACTTCTTTAGTCTTAATTGGTATATCCTTGTTCCATACTAGTCCCCGTACCTGTTGGTAGAAAGCACTCCCGAGTTGTATTCTTCTGCTAATTTCCAAATCTAGTCTTCCATCTTCAGTCTGTTCACTTCCCAAGTATTTAAAGTGTTTCACCACTTCCAATTCCTTATCTCCTACTTTGATTCCTCCTTTTCCTTCTTCTTATCTCTACTCATCACCACTGTTTTACTCTTTTCCACATTTATCTTCAATCCCCATTACTCAATCTTTTCATTTATTACGTCTAACTGTTCTTGTACCTCCATCTCATCCTCGCCCCAGATCACAACGTCGTCTGCAAACAACATTACCTTCATCTTTGCCCTACTATATTCTTTCATTGCTGCCTTCATGATGTTATCCATCACCATTACAAACCATAATGGTGACAACACACTTCCTTGCTTTAGTCCAGTGACAAATTTAAACCATTCCGATGTCCCGACTCTAGTCTTCACACTACTGTAGCACTCCATGCACATTCCTTTTATCATGTCTCTCAGTTCCTTGCCTATCCCCCTATTTGTTAAGCTTTCCCAAACTTTTGTTCTAGGGATGCTATCATAGGCCTTTTCTAGATCAATAAAAGTCATTACAATATCCTTCCCATATTCCCAACTGTTTTCAATGTTCTGTCTCAGAATGAAAATGGGTTCCACTGTTGACCTGCCCCTTCTAAATCCAAACTGCTCCTCCTCTATTTGGCTTTCTACCTTTACTCTAATTCTTTTTTCTAGGATTCTTACTTTGGCAACATGCGAGATGATGGTGATTCCTCGGTAGTTACCACACACCTTCCTGTCTCCTTTCTTGAATATTGGCAATATTATTCCATTTTTCCAGACTTCAGGTACTTTCTTCTCTCTCCACACACTCCTGAGAAGTCTGTATGTCCACTGCAGTCCCACTGGTCCTGCCGCCTTGATCATTTCTATTGCCACTTCGTCGATTCCCACAGCTTTCCCCATCTTCATCTTCCTAACTGCCCATTCCACTTCTGCCATAGTAATGTCTGGTTCTTCTTCTATTTCTTCCTCCACCGTTTTAGCTGTTTGCATAACTTCTCTGCAATGCATGATCAAAGTTAGTAATAAATTTAATGCAATTAAGTAACTTGTTCTGCCCTTTCAACTTTCTAACCTTACATTTCCGAAACCCTCATTGTAACGCTCAACTTAATTTTAACTCTAGGTATTTTCTTGAGTTCTGTCTGATTCAGGAGGTCTTAAATCGACCGATCCGTACCAGTGTTGTTTGTAATCAGATTTTACATATTATTATTTGGCTTGTTTACTAAGGTACATCATAGAACTATCAGCTGAACTACTCCATCCCCTATTTACAAAGATTTGGGAACAGGAGAAGATTCCAGAAGACTGGGAAAGAGGTTTACTGGTGAAATTGCCGAAGAAAGGGGATAGGACACTATGTGACAACTGGCGAGGTATCACCTTACTTTCAATACCAAGTAAGGTGTTCACAAGGATTCTGTTAGATCAAATTATAAATATTGTGGATCAGAAACTGAGAAGAGAACAAGCTGGATTCAGGAAAAACAGATCATGCATTGACCAGATAAACACGTTGAGGGTTATAGTGGAACAGTGTGTGGAATGGAATACTACACTTTACTTTATGTTTGTGGATTTCTGCAAAGCTTTTGATTCCCTGAGGAGAGAATTCATGTGGAAGGCGTTGGCCAGATATGGAATACCTGAGAAGATCATCAGCCTTGTAAAGAGCTTTTATAGCCATTATCGATGCCAGGTGGTCCATGAAGGGAAGCTTACTGAACCAATACATGTCAATTCAGGAGTTAAACAGGGATGTATCTTATCTCCTACCATCTTCCTTATTGTTATGGACCTGGTTATGAGAAAGGTAATGTTTGGAACAAGAACTGGATTGCAATGGAAGTTGATACAACAGCTAGAAGACTTGGATTTTGCTGACGATGTTTGTGCAATCTCTCAGAACTTTACGGATATGGAAATGAAGTTAAGGCACATCACAGAAGAGGCAACAAGAGCAGGAATGAAGATAAATTGCAACAACACCAAAGAAATGGGAGTAAACAGTTTAATAAATACAAACCACAAGTGCAAAATAAATGGAGAAGAAATTGAAAACCAGATCAAAGAGAAATGAAGGTGCCTTCAAATAAGTTGGACGAAGAAACAAGAGAAGGCATCAGAATGCACATCAGAATATTCCCCTTAAACCCAGTCACTACAGCTGAGAGAAATCTGGTGGACTATGCCTTGGTAGCCATCTCAATATATCAAAGATGAATTCTTTGTAAGGATAACAAGGTGGAGTAAGAGTTAATTACAAAGCATTGGCTTTACCATGATATTTTTAATACAGAGTTTAACTTATGTTTCAAGGAACCTGCTAATGATACCTGTGATGACTGTGACGAATTTCAGATGAGACGTAAAGATAATATGAGGAGAAGAAAGAATCAAAATTAAATCAGACTACCATGCCCACTTTTCACAACCAGATATCAGATATAAAAACAAGACCTTTGACAAAAATCGGTCAAAAGAACCTGGATTAAAAACAAAGGTGGTCTTGTTCAATCTTCAGAAATGTCTGCCAACACTACACCTGTCTAATTCCAGTGATATATGTAAGAAAGTTTTGAACATATAATTTGATGATTCTTGATGCTACAGAGCAGAAATCCTATAGATGTACTGTATGTGGGATAAAACAGTTGCAGGTCGTGGACTTAAAGAAGTGTCATCTTATTAGCTGAAGTGTTGGTCTGACTAATCTGCCTGAAACTCAAATATTGATAACTGTGGACGTCAGAATCTTAACTTCCCCATGATTGTGTCAAATTTTTGGAGATTGAGGTGTGTTCCTAACCTCAAAGTGATTAACACAAAGGGACACACTCACATGGAGGTACATGGTGTCCATGCTGTTATTGAATGAGCCAAAAGCAAATTGAGCTCAAATGCCATAATTGGGACACCTTGGGATAGGGAACAATTAGTTCGCCGGTATCACTTGAAGGAACTGACTGAAGTGTATGACATGGCAGACTTCAACGAGCAGAGAATTACGGTTTTGTGTTCCATAAATACATTTGATTATGCATTTCAAGAGATTGATGTATAAGAGCAAACAAGACGGGCTGCTAGGCCTGAAGAAATTCCTCCTATACGAAATACTTTCTGACCTATAGCTAGAACCCTGCGCGGATAAACAAAACGTTATCCGCATCCTCATGGCTGTTAACTGCATCAGCACGACTGTTGTCCGCATCCGCACGACTGTTGTCCGCATCCGCACGACTTTTATCCGCATCCGCACATTTGTTATCCGAATCTACTGCCATTACAATAATAATTTTAATTAGATAAAATATTAAATCAACACATTTAGACATTAGAGGAGAATGTCGTTCCCCTAGGCTATGTATGTCATGTGCTATGTTTAAAATGAATGTTATACAGCCCGAGTTGCAACCCTTTTTAGTTCGGAGTGTTAATTATGCTTAATGACATCATTTGAATGAGATTAGCATAAAGCATCATCTTACATTTGTCATGAAAAAAAAAAATGGAAAAATATGAAATGTCATAAACATCCGGGTCCTAGTAATGATATTCAACAAGTTCGGATTGTTTTCTAAAAACTATCCGCAAATTTACTCCAAACATTATCCGTAGTTTATCCGCTATCCGCACAGCCTTGCAAACTACATCCGCATGGCGAACAATTTAGTAGATATCCGCAGCCGTGCAAGGCTTTACCTATAGCTCCAGAAAAGTACCTATATAGATTTAAAGGTGGGTGGGTGGGTGGGTGTCTCAATGCTTTCACTATTTCTACAAGAGTATCCCTCAGATTGTGTCAACACAGCACACCTGGAATGAATTGAAAGTGATGAAGATATTATCAGAGAGTTTTACAAGTTAGCTCTAACATTTACAATTACTATATTTTGCCCTTTCTTTCACTTTTATTGATGAATGGATGCTGAATGTGGAGTGAAATGTTTGTTATTGCCATATGTCGTAAAGTACCTATAGTTATGTTAGTTGGAGTGTTCAGCCGCTATGATTGAAGTTGTTATTTTTGTTCTGTTTACTTGATCTATTCGCAGCCATTATTAGTGACAGCATTTTTTAATGGAAAACATCTTATACTTCTCAATATACAGTATATTGGTATACAATACATATGATTGTTTTATTTCTAAAGTAACCACCAACTCGGATGTTCCCATTCACCTTCCTCATAGAATAATCCTGTATAATAAAGATAAACACTCGTACTGTTGTTAGTTAATGTTGTATTAATGGATGGAATTGCAAGGTCATCTGCTCCCAATGAACTCTTAAATAAACATAAAAAGGAAAATAAATGGACAGCAAACTATTGTTAAGCACCTTGATAATATTGTAAGTGTAAATAAAGACGGATTCAAAAGTAAATTTCTGAGAGGTGAAATATCCTAAGTGCCTTCCTCCCTTGGACTACACAAAAGCATTCATAAAGACAAAGCACACACAGAGACTAGCTGTAAAAAAATAGTCAGGTTTTTAGTAATTGTGCATTCAACTTGCTTTACAGGTAGCAAAATGTGTGCCTCAGTGTTTTATTTCTGGTCTCCTGTAGTGTTATTGAAATGCCACTTCTGTCTTCCGGAATTAGATGATGAATTTTAATATTTTTATGTTGGAATCTGGAACTACTAAGACAAAAGAGATGTCAAGTCTCTTTGCCATCATTTATAAAATCTCGGATCGCTGAGGTTCTCTTATTTCAATTTCCTTGTATCACCACTTTTCAGGGTTTAATTTATTATGAGGTGCCCAAATCATTTTTGGTTAGGGTAGATTAGGATTTTTCATTTTCAAAGGTGTTTTTTTGTGTTAAGGTCAGTTAATTTTATTTATTTCATTGGGATAGGATAGGTAGGAGCTTTGTTGGACAAAGAATCTGATATCATTTATAATTTAGCTGACTATTTACTTGTATTAATTCCCCAAGGTGCAGTACCTCGCTAACAAAACCCATATCCATTTACCCAGTAGGTAACCCGAAATAGTTTCATGTTCTATCTTGTAAATTTTGAGCCCATCCTTAATATGTTTGTGGTGTGGAACCTCTCAATGACTTGGTCCCTGAGCTGTTGCATCATCTTATGTCAAACGGGCACAGCACCCAAATGAACAATTCAAATGGATGGATTTGAAAATCTCACGAACTTCATTCAGGATTGTTTCAGTATATGCTCCATGTGAAGGGGACAATCAGGATGAAGTAGACAAGTTTCATGAGGCATTGACTGTTTATTTATTTTTATTTATCGTGTGGCTTTTAGTGCCGAGAGTGTCCGAGGACATGTTTGGCTCGCCTGAGTCTGTAGCTGATTCCAGCAGACACCCTTATTAGGGTGAGCTACAAGTTCCGTTCAATTTCAAGTAGTTCCAACTTTCGCCACCAGATATCAATGATACCTAGTGGTGAACGTTGGAACTATGATAGAGCGTTCTGACGAAATCTAAGCTAACAATTTAGCTTTACACAAGTTTAGTCTTTGAAAGGATCTTTTACATGCCATAAATCTATGACATGGGACCACCGGCTTTACTTCCCCTCCGAAGGAAGGCATACTGAAGGATTTTTAACGCTCTTAAAAAGATCCGACGACTTCGGCCGGGGTTGAACCCGCCATCTTGGGCACAGCAGTTCAGCATGCTACCGACTATGCCACCGAAGCCGCTATTGACTGTCAACAGTAAGGATAGTGTACTGCTAATTAGGGATTTCAGTGTTAGAATAGGATATAGGTACGAGGGAAAGTAGTGTGGAGTTAAATATGGAAGAAAGCAGTATGTTAGCTGGGTTTCTGTGCTAGCATGGGATTAGCTGTTGCAAACTCATTCTCAAAGCAGTGCAGATTGTGAAATCTCTTTTGCAAAGGGAATAGGGTTGAAAAACTCCAGGACATGGAAATTCTGCTGAAACATAAGGTGCGTTCAAAAAGTAACGAGCCGGAGGCATAATTACAGAAACCAGTACCTGTATGTTAGAAGTATTGGCCCTGGCTGTTGAGGCACTTGTCCCACTGTCACACAAGGCAGTGAATGGCTGTCTCATAAAATTCCCTGGGCTGTGATGTGAACCAGTTCCGCACGTACAGCTGGACGTCGGCGTCCGAGTGAATCTTTGGCCCCGCAGGGGCCTTTTCAGGGGACCAAACATGGCGTAATCACAAGGAGAGAGGTCTGGACTGTATGGAGGGTAGCCGAGAACCTCCCATTTGAATTTCTGCAGGAGTGCCGCGACTGTGTTGGCCGTATGAAGTCGTGGACGACCACGGCGGCTATGGCGTTCACTGTCACTCGGCGGTCCTGGGTAATGAGTGCATCAACCAGCTGGACGTTGTTATCGGTAATGCAGGGGGGTGCCCCAGACCGGGCATCATCGGCTAACGACACCCGTCCTTCCCTGAAGCGCTTGTGCCACGCCTTGGCCCTTGAAAGGGACATGTAGTGTTCGCCGTACGCTTGTGACATTCGGCGATGAATGTCCGTTCCCCCTACTCCTTCCGCTGTCAGAAACCGAACAACACCTCTTTGCTCTTCGGTTGACGCCTCCATGTCACCGTTTGCAATGCGACTGGCAGCGTTGGACGATTGATGCATGCTGCTGCTCGCTTTGTATCGTCACGTGACGTGCACGCGTGCCCTTGAGCGACGGGCTGTGACCTTCGTTACACACGCCACGATTAGCCGATGTAGTCACTGGTTTGCGCATTCCAGCCTCTGGCTCGTTACTTTTTGAACTCACCTTATACATTAAAATGATTGATGGGAAACTCCAGAGAGTAGATTGTAAATAATTATTATGATGATGGTTGTGGGTGGTGGGACATCAATGCCATCAGCCTCTATCTGAGGACATTAAAACAAAATGGTTGTATATGGCAGCCACCTTCACCTGCCTTGTTTGTGACGTAGGAGGAGCTTTCCGAGTTCAGTGCTTTCCTTGTGAGGAGTGCGCTTGCCAGCCAGTGCAGTGGTGCCTGTTCGAGTATACAGAGTTGCACGCCGTCTCAATTAAGTTAATATTATTTCTAACGAAAATGTCAACCAAAGGTCGTAGACTCCTAACATTTTCTTGTCTGTGTGGGAAGAACTATTCTTGTTCGTCGAGTATGGAGGACACCGAATATTGAAAAACTAGTAAGGAGTAAAACGATTAAGTAGTCCTGGAAGAACAGGGTTGGTGATCAACAAACATAAAATCTTTATTTGTCCCATTTGTGACTAAAATAATATTGTGTGGAAAATCGATCAATTCAGGTACTGTTGGCTTAACTCCAATATATGCCTTATAAAAAAGATAACAATACGTATAAAGCTACATGTAAAAACTGTATTTCACCATGCAGTATTATTATTTTCATTATTTATATATTTTTGTGTGTGTTGAGTAGGTGATTTTTCAACAAATGTTCACTTGATATTATTATTCGTCATGAAACCAATGGGCATTGCACATATGTTCTGCCTGTGTTTAATAGCAAAACAAATAAATATATATATATTATTAATAAGTAATAAATGTTTAAACCCTATAGGTTATCAGAGCAAAATATACCTTTTATAATGTCAAGTATTACTATAAAGAATACTGTGCATGCATAGTTGAGTGGAGTCCCCCACTGCCAGACATGTTTGCCCTCCCTTCCACCACCCCTACATTCCTCTTTTTACGTTCCATTGGAGAAACGGAGCATGGATTCTCCGGCCGGTGACGTTACAGAGCACTGTGCTTGCAGGAGACTGGTATAGAGAGAGCTGTATTAGAAGTAGGAAAGGCATGTTTTTAAACAATAGATCTATAGATAGGGAAAAGTTCACATCCTGATAAAATAACACATTGCTGTCAGCTTGTAAAAAAAAAGAAAAGCGTTCAAAAAGTGGCTCCAAATAATGTATCTGGCAGATAGGGAGCATTATGTTGTGGAATAACAACAGAGCCTAACAATTACGGTAATACTGTACTGATCTCTTGTTCCAACACAGCAGAAATCATGAAACTTGAAGTCCTCAAAGGATTAGATCTGGACTCTGACCATTATCCCACAAAATTCTCTTTGGACATTATCCCAGGAAGTGGAAATTCGCTCCTAAATTACCACCCCGTCGATATGATGTCTATCTTGTACAAAATAGTATGGAATTCACGCAAGAGACACAGAATTGGCAGCAACTTCAAGCTGTAGTTCTAAAAACGGCTGAAAAAATTGCACCTCTAACCAGGGTACGGAAACATGCATGGTGGACTGATGAGTATGACCACCTCATATACCTAAGACAACAAGCATAGCTGAACTGGATGTGCAACAAGAATGAAAGGACGCTACAATATCTTCAAGACTTTAGAAAAACAGTAACAAAATCGCTAAGAGTGATTCGTAAAAAACATGAAAACACTAAATTAAAAGATATGGAAGAGGACTTCAAGAAACATCATTCTAGAAATTACTATAGAACATTCAAGCAGAAATTAAATAAATATTCCCCACCTTCTCTCCAGTTTCAAAACGACCTTGTGAACATCCCCCACTCCAACTCTGAAAATTGTGCACTTCTGGCAGATTATTTTGGTAAACTACTCAATTGTGAGAAACCTCAGGAAACATTTCAATTTTGTCATACTCTACGGAATCCTGACTGAGAACCACCGGACCTACTGGAAATTCGGGAAATAATCCAATCCATGGAAAACAACAAAGCGTCGGGAGAGGACCAGATCGTTGCAGAACTATGGAAAAATGTAGGTGAAAACCTCATCATCAAACTCAAAGAAATTATTGATGAAATCTGGCAAACTGAAAAAATTCCTCCAGATTGGAAGATGGCGATTATCCATCCAGTATACAAGAAAGGTAGCAAAACGAATCCAAACAATTACCGAGGGATCTCATTACTCTCGGTAACTTACAAAATTTTGTCCAAAGCCCTTTTGAACCGTGCCTATCTTCAACTGGATCCGCTGATTGGTGAATACCAAGGTGGGTTCTGGAAAGGCCGATCTTGTACAGAGCAAATTATCAATTTGAAAAACTCAATGTCTTACTTCCGTAAAATGTCGAACAAAAACTATGTCATTACTTTTGTTGACTTTGCAAAGGCTTATGACAACATTGACCGTGAATTCCTTGTTGCTGTACTCGCAGAATTTGGATTAGATCGCAAGACGACATCAATCATCAAAGATACCCTCTTGAATACAAGTTCAAAGGTTAAATTTATGGGAGGACTGAGCGCAGAATTTTCAATTGATACATTAGTGCGTTAAGGAGATGGATTATCTCCATTGTTGTTTAATTGTGCGCTCGAAAAAGTCGTCCGAGAATGGAGACGAGCTGGTGCACCATCCCATAGACTAGGACCAAAACTCAAGGGATAACACTAGACTGTTTGGCATTTGCGGATGACATGGCGTTAATTGCTCCAAACATTTCTGATGCACAGAAACAACTTGAATTACTCCAAGAACAAGCAGCAAAAATCGGCTTACGGATTTTTTTTGACAAAACAAAATTTATGACGGATATTAAAACAGCTCCGAATACACTCCGCATTGGTAATTGTAAGGTCTCCCGAGTGAAAGACTTCAAGTATTTAGGTGAATGGATCAATGAAACTGGCAACGAAAGAAAATCTATAGAAGCAAGACTACAGAAAATGGAAACTGCTTTCCATTTGACAAAACAAGTTTATAACAAAAAATGCCTCTCTTGGAATTGTAAAATTCAACATTATAGAACAGTAGTCTTGCCTGCAGCCCTTTATGCAGCCGAGACAATTAATCTACAACATAAAACACTGAGAAATCAATTGGAGTTTAAGGAACGCAAAATCATGCGAAAAATTTTGGGATCAAGAATCAAAGATGGAATTCACCTTCCGAAACCTAATGCTGACATCTATTTAAAAATTACTAAAATCACAGACACAATCCGTATGAGAAGGATCCAATTCGTGGGACATTTGGACAGAATGGACCCAACTAGGTTAACAAATAAAATCTATACGTTTTTGAAGAAAAAGGCAACAAGGTCCAATTGGTACAAACAGGCAGAAAAAGACTTGGCTTAATTAGGTTTTCCCAATCTCAAAGATCGAGAGGAAATTAGGAAAATTACTCATACACGGGGTTTTGAGGCAGAAGAGAGAAGACCTACCAGTCACGTCTGGTCGCAGCAACGAAGACTCGCTCAATCGTTGCGCATGAAGAGTTATTGGGCAAACACCAAGGCCAAGAAGTGTTGATTCCACGTGGTCCTAGGAGACCCATTCGCGCAGAAGAAGAAGAAACCTAGAGGAAGCCATAGAATGTTATAATCCATCATAGAAATGGAGAGAAGAGGAGGAAGATGGCACTAAAAGGCAAAGCGTTCATATCTCAATTGTTACTAGTTATATGAGGAAAATGTATGTATACGACTGGCTGCGTGGCTCAGCGGTAACGTTCTCGCTTGCTGGGCTCAAGGTTGCAGGTTTGTTTCCTGGTGCAGTCAGCTGGCATTTGACGGTGCGCAAATGTGAGGGAGCCGTGTAAGTAGATTTACTGGCATGATAAAGATCCTCTTCGGGGCAAAATTCCAGCACCCCGGCGTCTCTTAATGCCAGAGTGGTTAAAGGGGACGTAAAACGAATAATATTATTATCATTATTAAAATGTATATTACACAAAACAAGACAAATGATATCCCCTATATCATTTATTATTTGTGACACTCTCCAGTAAACCATACCTTAAGTCGTGTAACAAAATTTTACACGACAAAGGATAAGCGACAAAGGCATGAAATATCAATTTTTAGATTTGAACACCATCTGTAAGTCAGAGTTTTGAACTCCTGTCCTCCTCCTCAATAATAGGATTCAATTATTTGAGTACAACCCTTTGTTTCGAAAGGTTGAACTTATTAAGTTAACTTATCTCCTTATTATAAATTTGTTCAATGCATTATGTACTGTACTTTTCTCTTTTCTCTTTTGCAGGTTATGAAATTCCTGATTCCATTGCCGAAAGGTTATATAGGCCCTCGGATATCATCCGGTATATTGCGGAAAAGCAAGATATAAATGAGTGACCTGTGCAGTTCGGGAACTATGAACATCTCTGTATTTAGACTGTTTATGTTGTGAAACTTAAGACAGTTTTATAGTGGTGTAGATATGTATTTGACCAAAATCAGTGTGATGTGTTTTACTGACAGGTTGTGAATTGATTAATCTTCTGATTATACATGTGCAGCTTGTAACTGATAATACATATACAGCGTGTAAGGGGTTATACTTCACATCCTTGTAATCGGTAATTGATAAAAGAAATGGCATCTTCAACAATGCCATTGGTTGTGCTCACAAGAGCCCCAGGGCTGGGCCTTAGATCCAGCCATGTTGTAATACTGACCAGATCCACAGTGAATGAGATCACCAGCTGCCATCTGAATCAAGATTTGGTTTGGTTAGATTTTGTTATGCAATCATGTAATTTCTGCTCTTACAACAATTAAATCTATAGTACTATATGTTGTTATTCATTCCTTTGTGCATGGTTTTCAAATATCCAAATTAAAATAGCAATTGTATACATGTATATCAGGCTCATCCAGAAATTGTTTCCCTATTGTTTAAATAAAAAGAAAACTTAGTTACATGAACTTTGACACCAGATAAAGCAATGTATGAGTTATTTTTCAACATAATCACCACCAGAACTGAGACACCTGTCATATTGAGAGATCAATTTTTGTATTCCTGTGTCGAAGAAATCTGCTGCCTGAGAATTTAACCAGTGTGTGACATTCGTCTTCAGCTCACCAAGCACCTGCTGTTCAAGAAAGTGTGTGCAAGCTGGGTGCCGATAAACCTGATACCCGACCACAAAATGCACCGCGTAGGAGCAGCACCGACATTTCTGCAGTGGTATCATGACGGCGGCGATGACTTCCTCGACAGGATCGTCACACACGATGAGACAGGGGTGCTCACTTTCCTGTCCTCCGGTCAGCATTTTCACACTGATGAAGAGCTGAAGACAAATGTCACAAGTTGGATCCATTGCCAAGCGACAGATTTCTTCTACACAGAAATACAAAAATTGATCCCAGGATACGACAGTTGTCTTAATTATGGTGGTGAATATGTCGAAAAATAGCTCAAACATTGCTGCATCTAGTGCCAAAGAAACTTTTTCATGTTTTCTTTTTATTTAAAAAATGGGGAGTGGGGAGACTTATCTTCTGGAAGGCCTCGTATTGTGAAAATTGTAATTAATTGAGGAAATATTTCTGTCGTGTGAAGTTTCCAAAATGAGAATTTATTCACCACTCGCTTTTATTAGCCTACTTTTCACATTTTGCAAAAATGAGGAAAAAGTAGACTTATGAGATCGGGCAAATGTGTGTCTGGCTGGCTGGCTGGCTGGCTGGCTGGCTGGCTGTGTGTGTGTGTCCCCCTATCAACTCCTAAACGGCTGCAGCAATCGAAACAAAATTTGGTAGGAGTAAAGATCTATACCTGAATATCTCACGGCCATATTTGAAAATGATGTCAGTGCTACCAACTGCTGAAAAATCACAATTGAAATTTGAGCTCCATGTTGGATATCTTGGAAGGTATGAATGGGAGCTATATCAAAATTGGCACACATATAGATATAATATTGCAGTTTAATTTCCAGGAGGCCATACATGGCAGTGTTGCCAAAATGATTATAAGCCTGCTGATAGGTCCAAATTTTAAATGCATATAACTTCTACACTATCAATTGGATTTGAACCAAATTTCGTATGGGCTATGTGTACATAAGCAGATATGACTGAGTGTATTCTTAAGAGCCACCAGGGCTGCCAACTGTTAATAAATGCTCTCAATTTTTTTAAATCCAAATACCCATATATCAGAAAGTATGCAAGCCGACAGCTTTAAACTATGCACACGTATAGTACCTGACATTCTATATTAATTTGGAGTAACTTATATACGTCAGTGCTACCAACATGATTCTAAGCCTGCTGAGAGGTCCAACTTTAAATACATGTAACTTATATACTATCATTTGGATTTCAACCAAATTTAGTGTGTGCTATGTGTACCATAACAGATATGACTATGCCGATTCTTATGAGTAACCAGGGCTACCAACTGTTAATAAATACTGTCTCTATTTTTGTTACCCTAATATCAATATATCAGAAAGTATGCAAGCCAATAGCTCTAAACTTTGCACACGTATAGTACCTGGCATTCTAGATTAATTTGGAGTAACTAATATAGGCCTACGCCAGTGCTGCCAACATGATTCTAAGCTTGCTGATAGGTCCAATTTTAAAATGCATGTAACTTCTATACTAACTAATGGATTTCATTCAAAATTGACACAACAATAGATCAGATTATTTCAGATTATTTCTGACCAATACATGTATGTCATTGTTGCCAACATGATTTTACGCGCTGTTAGATCCAATGTTTAACTGCATGTAACGTCCATGCTATCCATTTGACTTCAAACAAATTTTGTATTCTGTACCTTAAGAGATGGAACTAAGAATATATTCAGTCACCAGGGCTGCCAACTGTAGTTCTCTATTAGGCTACATTATGCCAAATATACAGTATTTCGAACTAATTAGAAATTTTGATATTACCAACTTAATTTCGTCATTATTGTAGATAGATCCATATAGATTAATCATTGGCATGAATCTTAAATTTTAAGAAAAGTAGGCTCGTTAGTTTGTCACGGAACTTCTTGTTTTTTCTGTGATAGGCATGTACATGGGTCCACAGGCAGGAAAAGTCAGGAATTTTGTTTTTGGTCAGGAAAAGACAGGAAAAAGTGTGAAAAACTGGCATGAGTCAGGAAAAAAAGGCAAAAAGTATTAGAAAGTCAGGAATTTTATATTAACCGTACAGTATTTTGTGTTTTATAGCCATATTTTGATGTTACTAGAGCTCGAGTCAGCCCAGAAGGCGATGCGTAGAACACAATGCTACCATTACATCATGCCTCACTTCCATCCCACCACCAATCACAGTCAGTCTGTCTTGAGAATCTAAGCTACTGTGTTGTCAGGAAAGCGAAGTGATTATATCGTAATATTTAAAGATTCAGTGGAAGCGATTGTGTACATTTCGAGTGCTATGGAAGCAGAGGGAAGTTAACGACAGGTTGTGCATAGGCAAGCCCGAGAAATAGTTTACAAAGTGTACGAATACTTGAAAAGTCTAATGCAGCGTGAAAGATACGGGCTCGACGAGGTAAGCGACGGTGTTGCCACACAGCAGGAACTCACGGCAGCAGCCTGCGGTGTGGGGACTCTGACATGGTGGATCGTTTGGACATGTATCTCTGTCTCTCTCTGCGCAAATCCCAGGCAGCCGGCTGACGCGAGTTTTAGTTCAACTAATCTCTGAAGATAAAAGGCAATAACTCGCTGGACATTATGATAAGTTTCTATTTTGACAGTAAATCATAGTAAAAACCTCTCTTACCTATTTTTTGTGCGCTGTTTTGGCGTTGGTGTAGGAATGTGGCGACCCCATCACCCAGCACATTGCACTACGTGTCTGCAATCAACCTCTAAAATTTTGTGACTTGACATTCATAAACAAGAAAATTTAAATGCCAATCACTTGATATTTCTTATTTCCATAGTGGCAAGTTTGATATACCTTTTTTCCGATGTTACGATGACTTCACGAGTCAGGAATTTTGTTGAAAAGATGTCAGGAAAATTGACATTGAAAATTCTGTGGACACCATGCTGTAAGATATTCCTTTCTTTCTCTAGCCATCATATATCTGGACATTCCTAAACATCCCAATAGGCAGAAAGGGCAAATCATTTCTCTGTTCGGAGAGAAGTGATTCAGGTTTTTATATGCGCACAATTTCTCAGCCACTACCATACTCTATTACAGATGGTCCAGATTCAATTCTCAATTCTGCCATATACTGTATAGAGATACAGGAAAATCGCAACTGCGATAAATGCAATTTTACTTTATCTAGTTTTTTTCAACTATTTGTTAACTATTATTATTGTACCCGCAATTTGTGAAACTGAATATGCGACAAAGTGCGATAACTATGGGTTCTTGCGAATTTACCTGATAAATGCGAAAAGTGCCCAATTTACCAAAAATATTGAATATGTTTTCTTCTTACAAAATTTTCGCACCGCACTTAAAAACTTAGTTACTAGCATTACAAATATCGACATAATAATCGATGTTCAAGAGTATCGATTGTCGTGAAAATAATCGATTGAGGTAGTTGAAATCGATTTGAAAATGGCTGTACTTGCTGTACACACTGCTTACAGCCGATAAAAGGATGTTTTTGGAGAATTTTTTTCGTAGTTTCACTTGATTGTGCTAATATAAGGAGTGTTCTAATGGTTTGTATTGACTCTTTTTTTTTTTTTAGAGTAATAAGGTTCGGTTGACCGGTATATTTGTTTATATCGTGCTGGCCACTAATTTCTACAGTGTTTGAACATGATAAATAAATCTGAAAACGTATGTTTCGTGATATGAATCACATACACTGTTTTCTCCTTGATACTTCGGATACTGTTATATAGATTGATTGTCATTCGAGAGTCGCAAAAAGCTTTATCAGCAATTGCATGTTTGTAATCTTTGCAGTTTTTAGTTGTTTTTTTTTGGGTGGGGGAGGTAATCTGCAGTTAATTTGTTAGGGGGGGGGGGGGGGGGGAGGTAGTCTGCATTTAATTCGAAAACCTCTGTTTTTATCCATCCCATTTCAGAGGTTTTACTGTATGCTTTTTTAGATTTAATAAAAATATTCTGTTTAACTCAACTTAAGACAACCATTGAGACGAACAAAATGTGATCATTTTAATCTTGGGAGTAGGCATGAAAGATGCATAATAAAGTTCACAGGATTGTGCATTGGCAGCAGTGTTAAGTCTCCTGTTGCATTTTATTTTTTTCTACTAAGGGAGTGCTGGAAGTACTAAAATCCCAGTATCATTATTAAAGAAATGTAGAAACTTGACACCGAAAATTTTTCAGAAATGCAAGATTGAGCTCAAGCGCTGTCTAGTTGTGTGACGTGAGACAAGGGCACCTCAGCTATGCTGAAAAGATCCAATGGTGAAGTTCTCATTATGCCATCAACAATATCAGGTGTTGTGCAGCAACTCAAATTACCCTGAGCTGCTGGTGTTATCAATGCGATGCTAGCTCCACAGGGTCAGATGGAGTGAAGATCGAGTGCCGGCGGTGAGTTGTATTCTCTGATACCAAGGTGCCGATTCTTACAATAAAGGGAGCTGTGGTCAGGCTACAATGCTTGTCTTACGAAGTTTACCGTGCAGCGGCTGTTGATGGAATGACAACAATACTGTGCTGTCCTGGACTCCGTGGACGAATTGGTTCAAATTCTGTGAGATGTCTATGAAATCCCATTCTGTGGTTTCCCTATTAACTCCTTGCTAAGTTCCATTCATTTCTTTTAATAACTCGTCTTCTGAGGTTGGAATCAAGAAGTGCTATTTGACCATTAAACCATCAGGCAAATAGAAATTCAATGCTCCTCGTCCCTGGCCCCCATAGAAACGGGAATGATGAAGGGGGTAAACATACATTTCATTATTTAATTATCCATTGTATGGTATTTACCTGAAGTTAAGTAAATCTGCGATTCACATTACATGCTTATGCCATTTATCAGAAACACCCATATATCGAATCCTTCGCATGTTTGAATTAGATTTCGTGCTTATTAATTTTTAACCTGTTCAATTTATCTTACCTGGTGACGAACTTTTAAATGCTGCAAAATGTTAATTCTTAAAATACTAAATACCATTTTTCACAATTAAGTGCTACAAAATCAATTTCAAAATGCTATTTTCTCGTATCCTTAGCTATATAAGGTAATGGTATAATGGTTTGATGAGATGTGGCCAGGTTAGAAGTGGCTTCCTATGGTTTTTCATTTCAATTCCAGGTTAATGTTTGGATGGTACCTGATGTACAGGCCACGATCACCTACTTCCCATTTCCCCAGTACATCTCTTAAAAGAGCACATGGTCAGCTGAAGGGCATCTGGCAAGGGCCTGGTGTTTCTCCTTGGTGCCTATCTTGTATATCTTTTGGGCATCTTGATGAAATCAAATAAGATTTAATGTGAAATTTTAAAAAAATATGAAGTGCTCCACACCCATGAAATGTTTTTCTACAATATTATTTAAAGAATTTATGAAAACTAAAGTCTGTCTTTCCGGACGTTTTACCAGGCATATTTCCTCAATTCGTTTTTTAAAATGAAAGGGATATATGCCCAGATATGTCATCGGTCATATAAAACCACCTACATCTCACTTTACTTGAGTTATATTAAAACACAATTTTTTCCTGATATTTTCCACTTTTTTCTTCATTCAATCGCCCATATCTCCCGCTATAATTACTGTACACCGTTGGTTTATGTCGTAACAATACTCCAGGGATCAAGGGCTCTTTTTTGCGCAGTTGGTCATTGAAATCGGCTGCGTCTAAGTGAAGTTCTGAGGTAACTTAACCACCAAATCAGCGAATGCTTCTTCCATTTAAGTGACTATATCTCAGATTGTAATTGCTGTACACCGTTTGCCTAAGTATTAAAATGTTAATAAATCAATCTCTCTTTGGCGCTGTTGGTCACTGAATGAATGAAGTTCTGAGATAATAAACAAGTCAGCGTATGTTGTTTTTTTTCTCCCGAGAGTTTCTTCCATTTAAGCGACTATATTAGCCCAATAAAATTAGACAAATCAAAGGGAAAAAAATCACTGAGTTTTGAAAATTTGTACAGTTGTTCCTTGGTATCTAAGTTTCGAGAAAATAGAAAGTCTTTATGGGTGGGGGGTGAGCTCGAGGGAGGGGGGCCCTTCATAGGGCCCTTTTTTAGTTTTTCTCTTGTATCTCGGTAACTATCACTCGTAGCGAAAGGTTGTTTGAATAAAACGTAAAGCTAATATAATTGCCTACGAAAATGGTTCTATGCTTATTTTACGTAGGACTAATACTTTCAGAGTTATGGGGCCGAGAAAGTACCAACATTCTTTATTCACATTCTCATTATGCTTATGACTATTTAATATATAATATTAATAATGTTAACATTAGTAGTGAATATTATTTATTATAATGAAACGGTCAAGTGTCAGGGTCGTTTATTAAATCGAGCAGTCAATCTCATCTTCGTCCATGCTTGCGTTGCCTACAACTGGAAGGCCTTTGGTGCAGGCTCCCTTACAGTTTTCACACACTGTTGTTCAGTGGATTCCTGCCTTGCGACACCCACAACGCGTCCCACAACCTGTCGCACATTTGCATAAAATTGTGTTGAGGACGGAGGCAGGGGCAGCAGGTTCCATTGTCATAACAGGTCAAAGATTGCCATCGACGCCCCTCACCCAACCCCAATCTATAGGTGGCAGCTGGTTGCCCAACCAGTATTGAACCTGCAGATACACTCTAAGAGTGCTGCTGGGCATAACCTCTTATGGTGGCAAGGACGACAGGTTTGGCTTGACCTTTGTGGTTGATTTGAGGAAAGCATTGTATCAGTGGGCATTGAGATCCTGTTCGCGGGCATTGTACAATGCGAGGAATCTGCGCTCACCGACTTCAGTGACCTCCTGTAGCATTTGATATGGCTTTGACGCTGCTGAACTTGTTGAACAATTTGGCGATTGATGACTTGCCTTTCATGAAGATAGATGTCGTAGTGAGTGTCACACCCACTGAACCCATGAATGAACAGGATGCTTTCAGCGAAGTCACGTTTCTTGCAACTCCAAGGAGGAATACGTTCTGCTTTCCACTTTTCCTCTTCCAGGTTTGACAAACAGAATGTTGCTTTCAGGTGGAGCTAAAGCTACGTCTTCGCCTACGACAGCTACATTTACATTTGATGCTGCTTTTTCAACTGCACGCCGCACAATCATTGCGTAAGCATCAGCCTCAGCCTGTCTCACTTCAATTCCTTCCGTGATTAATTTCTCAGACACCATACTAATGAACTTGGCATTGTTCCTCTCATTACTAAGGAAGTGTTCTTGCTGAAACATCACTGTCATTCCTTTGGTGAAATCGATGTCAACCGACGTCTTTGTGTTACTTCGACGTTGTTGTTCAAAACGCTTTTTTGAGTTCACGGTGTCTGTAGCCATCAAACACAACAGTGGTGCGTTCACCGTAGTGCCTCTTTATGTACCGGTCGAAGTCAGGTTAAATTATGTCGAAAAAGGGCGCTTGTACCTAACTAGTAGTACTATCCTATGTCAATTAAGCGATGAATAAAAGATCAATTCTTAGAAAAAAAATAGGCAAGCAGACTAACCAGTGCTTGCGATGTTTATTTAATAAAGGGCAATACAAAAATATGTCCCTCTCTGAAATAAAATGAACTGGTGTCTTTCTAGACACAACTAAAAATCAAATAGGATTATGAATCCTTTATCTAAGAATTAGTTCAATCTCTGATATGTTCCAGACTTCACTAAGTCCTCTTCCACAAAACTTTTACATGTTAACTTCAAATAACACATCGTATTATACTCTCCTCCACCATGAACAAACATATTGAACACCGTGTAGTTCTTTAAATTCCATCAAATTATAGAACTGTAAAAACAAATGTCGCTTATTACAAATATCTCTCTATTTAATACATCATTCATACTCCCGAACTATCGTTCCAAATCTACACTAAAAAAAAAGTTTAAATATTATGTTGATTATTATTTACACAAATATATGTTATTTACATTATCGCGTCCTGCACGATATCTCTCCTCTTGTACTACGATCTTAAATCTTCCTCAAAATCCACTCTCTATATCAGAATACACAATACCTCTCTGGTTTACGTATTTTAAAAATACTTAGTCATGTCCAATTGAACGTAAGTATCAAGCAGTTAAGCTAAGACCATCTCAGCTACATTCAACAATGCAAGAGATTCAGTATCCCTATTCAATATTACCACTGTAATATCTTTAAAGAAACCAACTCCTCCTCTACATAAATTCTACCGATTGTACATACGTCGTGCTTTACAATTCCTTGTTTGTTCCAATAACAAATCTTTAATCTCATCGTACAGCTTTTTATACTCTTCGTAGTTAGATACACGTTATTTCCACTTCCAAATTCAATCTTGAACTTTGTTACATAATAAAAATATCCTTCTGAGTTTTAGTCTGCACGTATTCGCAATAAAATATACTTATATCCTCACGTTCTGGATCATTCAAATGAATACATAAATGCATATTAGTCTTCCCTGACTTCGACATGACTATAGGTTGATTTCCACAATCACACCTAGTCTTCTTTCCATAAAAATATGCTTATAAAGCCTTTACAATCGTTCGAACTACTCCAACAATGAGTTTTCTTTCATCATAAACAAAACTGACTTTATTGTCATCAATCCACTAATATTTTCTCTTTGATCATTCTCAGATTCCAAAATCTGACTATAACAATGCCTTAGTTATGAGCTTTACAATGTTCTAAGCATAGCTGAACTTACACTGAAGAAAATGGAAATTGCAACACCCAGCTGCAATTGAACATGCAGTACGAGTGTTCGGTTGTGATTCGAAGATTACAATTTCAGGTTCCTCGGACCGCAAGTTTGGACAACAATCAATACAGGATGTGCCCACCACGAGCTGCAATACATTGATGAATTCGGCGAGGCGTGGAGTCAATAAGGCCCTGGATCGCTTCCTGAGGAATTGTGGCCCATGCTTGCTGCACTACACGGGTCAGTTGTTCCAGAGTTGTGGGTGGCTGAGGACGGTTGGCCAGTTGTCGACCCATCATGTCCCACACAAACTCAATAGGACTGAGGTCCGGGGTTCTGGCGGGCCATTCTAAGGTGGTGATGTCGTGGAGAGCTTCTCTGGAGATTGTGAACCCGGGCATTGTCCTGCTGAAACATCCCATTAGCAATGTTCGCCATCATAGGGACAACCACTGGATTGAGTACCCTATCAACGTACTGTCGAGCAGTCATAGTGCCCTCAACAAGCACTAATTGTGATTTCACATTAAAGCCAATAGCTCCCCAAACCATAATGCTTGGTGTTGGCCCTGTGTGCCTCTCGACAATAAGGTCTGGGCGGCCCCTCTCCCTGGTACGTTGGCGCACATGATTCCAGCGATCACTGCGGGCAAGACAGAAGCGCGATTCATCACTAAAGACGACCCTATGCCATTCGTCGACCCACGTCGATCGTTCTCGACACCAGGCCAGCCTTACACGTCGCTGTTGTGGGGTCAATGGAACACCTTCTGCAGGGACACGGGATCGTAAGCCAGCTGCACGCAGGCGATTACCAACTGTTTGTTGTGTAACGTGGGGTGCCACAGCTGCTCGATTTTGCGCTGCTGTTGCATGGGGTTCCATCCGGGCCATCCGAATGATGCGGCGATCCTCTCTCTCAGTTGTCTGTCGAGCTGGGCCTGTTAGGTTTACGAGTGTGGGTACCTTCATTTGGCCACTGCTGCCATACACGTTGTACCGTAGATGCCTGTCGGCCAACACGTGCAGCGACAGTCCTTAGTGATAATCCAGCCTCACACAGCCCAATTATCCGAGCTCTCTCAAACGGTGACAGTTGTTGATAGCGTGATCTTCTCTGTCGTCGAGGCATGTTTGACGGGGAACACTTCACTGTATAGACTGCAAGTCAACTACGCTACACCAGAGTCCGTATACTGGAGTTGATTCCTCCGCGACCAATCACGTGGGGAGACCTGTAGCTACAATCCAATGGGTCTGAAACTTTGATCGTTTACATACCTACATGGCATCGTTCCATATCTTGAAAATCAACACAAACGACCAATGCCTTCATGGTGTTGCAATTTCCATTTTCATCAGTGTATTAAACGAAATTGTCGAACATTCCTGACAAATATTAACGGTCGGAACTAAAGAAATTATTTCACTCTTTGATGAAACAGATAGATTAAAAATCGAAAGCTTGCTAATCGAAATAGTTAAACATGAAATCTCTAACAAAGATCATCAAAATGTCAAAAACGAACTCGTTGACTTAAAAAAGTTTACTGTGACATTTTCGAAAAATATAGCAACAATAACAACATGAGTTAGAAGTAGAATATACATGAATATGCTGGTCAAACACTGAAATATCCCCAAAACATTGCTAACTACATAGCTGATGAAAATTCACTTATCTACCTAGAGTTGAATCGTTTTCGGTGGAAACCTGTGGTCTAGGAGCGTTGGAATGTAGCCACGTGCGTTTGGCACACGCCAGCATACTTCAGGAAGCATGCTCGCATTCTTAAAATGCACGCGCTCGCTCTCCTTATACTTACATGATCCTTGCTCCTCTCTGCAGTTGTCGGCTGCTGGCTGGCAGAAAGTGGGACACAGCTGACTGAGTCCACTCCGCTCTGCACTCTGGCTCTCCCTGAATTGGAACTGCGTGGTTGTCTGGATCTTCATTCTTCTCGACCACCGGTCTAGTAACCACTTACGCTTCCGCGTCCTATGACTTCTGCTGAATTTCTCTTCTGACGTCGCCTCTCTGGTAGATTATGATCGTAATCATATGTTGCAATATGCTTACGATAAGGATTCCGAAGTAACATTGGAACCCTATGTAGTAGTATTATGTTTTGTGATTATAACTTACTGCTGATGTTCTTGCAGTTAAGTTCCATCGTTGCTGTATGATCATCTCTGGACTTCACTCACTCAGTGTAGGCTAACTCCCCTCCATGATGAAGTTAATACATCTCCACAACCTCAAGTGAAATGTTGCATGAGATCCTTCCCCTCCGACTTGATATAGAAAGCATTTTTAATAGTTCTGTCGAATTGCGATGATAAAATGTTTGTAGAATGATTTCGCTGCGTTTTCGTAAAATCTCAGTAGTATATCACTTGTTGTACAGTGAATACTTGTAGAAAGGATCTCTATTCTTTCGTAGTAATGTGTTCGAAATATACTGCTTATAATACTGTTGTTATTTGCAAATCTTCTTCTGTATATTACTATAATGTGTTTCAACGGAGTCTCCACTCCAAGTTGACTATGAACGACTCGTCTCCTTCCGTCAAAGTATATCTTCTTTCCTCGGTCCAATCTATTTGACTTTTCTTGGAGTGACTGTTTAAAAGGGGTCTGACTTCGACCAAGCGATGTAATAGAGTGATCTTCCTCGTCCTGTCCTGCTAGTCTCCTGGGCTCTGTTTCCCGCTCAAAAATGGCGTCGCTAGCCTCACTCCTCCTAATAATATCACTTATTTACTCATATCTCCCATTGTTGTATTCCAACTTAAATTCTGTAATGATAGATAAATTTCATTTATTATTCTCTTGATGTTAGCGTATTTCAGTTACTCATAATGTTTATATTTAATTATTATAACAATTTAGTCTCTCGGAACTGTAAATAATTTGGATTGGTTGAACTGTTGCTATGTCAATTTTCATTGTTCCTCGCTATCAAAATAGTGTCGTGTGCCGATATCTCCTCTCCTTGTCATCATTGCGCATGTCGTCATCGAGCTCTGAACTCTGCAGTCTGACGTGCAAAAACGGGTTCTGTGGCTGTCTTGCCATGTAACTTGTCATAAATCAGCCTCGTTTGAAAGTCATTCATGCTTGGTTATAATAATTCAGATGATAAAATTACCATTCCTTCTTCAAATGAAAGCTTTTCTATACACTAAAAACTTGGCAAATACTTTCTTTCACATCACAAACTCTTATTATCTGAGAAAAGTAACTCATTTCACGACTTAATTTCCAAGCATAAAATTATCTTGTGACACAGTTCGAATCTCTGTTGATGCATTCTCATTGTCACTGATAAATTCGAGTACAGTGCCTACAGGCTAGTCTCCTGCTACTGGCCTCCCGGAATCCCGTTTGTCCCAGATGATCTTGCATTGGTATACCGGCGGATGATACTCCTGTAATCCTCGCGGGTGACTTCAATGCTAAGAACCAAATATGGGGCAGCCGGCTTACCAAGACCAGAGGCAGACAACTTGCTAATTTTTGTAATGATCATGATTGCCTTGCTCACATACCTCCTGGTTATACGTACTTTCCCCATGATGCAAACAAACTTCCGGATATCCTTGACATTGCCATCAGCAAAAACTTAGATATCCCTATCACAGTCAAAAACTTTACATCACTCAATTCAGACCACAACTCCATAGTTCTCACACCAAAATCACACTACACCCCCTCTCATCCCTTCATCCCTCTTCACGACCGAAATATCTACTGGGGCCTATACAAACCAACATTGCAAACCTCCGTTGCTGTAAACCCCAGCATTCGCTGCAAGGGAGACATTGACTCCATTGTAGAGAAGTTATCCACTTCCATCCTACATAGAGCTGCAACAGGCCCTTCACACAAACCCAGTCAACACCTATTACACTTCAATCTCTCATCGAGAGGAAAAATATGATCGGGTAGAGATGGCAGGTCACTCGTGATCTTCGCACAAAACAAGAATGGTTTTGCCCTAAAAGGCAAATATATTCTGCCATGCTAGACATTAGAAACAAGGCATGGACTAATAAAATTAACCAACTAAATGACAACTCGACCTCAATGCATGGCATGGCTAGAAAACTTACTAGTAAACGAACTGACATACCCCCCTCTTCACAGCCTACGTGGAATGGTCTACACTAATACAGAGAAGGCTGAAGCTCTGGCGGATACCTTCGAAAAAGCCTGCGAACCTAGCGATGAAGACTCCATCGAAGAAGTCTATCGAGATCTTCGCGATGGTTTTCAGTGGAGTTACTGCCGGACTTCAGGCTTGTCACACCTAGAGAACTGCTCGGTCTTATCAAGAAGCTGAAAAATCGTAAAGCGCCCGCTCCTGACGATATTTCTGCTAGTTTCCTCAAAAACATCACTAAAAACGTCCTCACAGCTCTAACGAAGCTTTTCAATGCAATCTTTAGATTTGGTCACTTCCCCACAGCCTGGAAAATGCCCAAGGTGATAATGATAGGAAAACCTGATACCGACGGAACCTTCCCACAAAATTACAGGCCCATTAGTCTTCTCTCCACCATCTCGAAGTTATTCGAGACTATTCTACTTTCCAGGCTCTCCCTGTTCACAAATGGATTAATAAATGACGAGCAGTTTGGCTTTCGAAAAGGCCATTCCACGGTTCACCAACTCTTAAGGTTAACAGAAATCATTACTCGCGCATTTAATGAAAATAGGATGACAGGAGTTTGTTTTCTCGATATCAATCGTGCTTTTGACAAGGTATGGCATAGTGGACTGCTATACAAGCTTAAGTTCAGAGGAATCCCACATTTCTTACTCAGAATCATACATTCCTACCTTAGGAAACTTCAATTTTATGTTCAAGTGGAAGATGCTCAATCCTCTCTGAGGGAAATTAAAGCCGGTGTACCACAGGGCAGCGTTATTTCTCTATCCCTATTCAATTACTATGTTTCTGACATGCCCTCCTCAGTAACGTCAAACTCCACTTTCATGCAGACGACACTGCAATTTCCACTACTTTCTGGAAAGCACTTATGATTGAACGTAATCTTCAAAGCGCCCTTAACGATCTTGAACCTTGGCTGAAAGAATGGCGAATTAAAATTAATGTAGATAAATGTTCTGCCACTCTTTTCACTAAAAAAGTCAATAACACAGCCACTAACGATCTTCATTTCTTTGGCGAAGTGATTAGATGGCAGACAAAGACTAAATATCACAGTGTCGAGCGCTCTCTTATGCAGGACGCTGACGTGTACTTTCCTCTTGTCGGAATCGACTAGTGTGTTGGGAGTATCCATATAATTCCATACTTACTGGTTGTCGTGTGTGTTCAATCTTCCTTTTTTGTATAATCAGTGTCCTAAATAAGCTAGGGTAAGTACCTCAAAGGTCGTACACCAGGCGCCATAGAAGAAGGAGAGACTGCCCGACCTCCACATGAGAGTATGAAGTATTTACTACCAAAATTGTGCCTTTAAATGCACCCATTCAATCTGTAACACCTACAGTTACTATGCATTCGAATCTGGCAACTCCTCAAGATATTGTTATAAATGCATCTCGCATGTATTACCCTATAATGCACAGGATCATTTTTACTTGAACGGAAGACTTTTATTCTTTACCAGCATTGATACAATATAACGGTCACAACACAAAGAAGAAGCAACATAAAACAAGTGAACATAAACTAAAAGGTAGCTACCAACTTAACTTCTATAAACTGTGCAGATGCAACAACTCTCCCGTCTAAGCTAGAGCCAATTTGAGGTTAAGTCTATCAGGTTTCTTTCTAACTCTAGAACTACGACGTAACTCAGGAACTTGCTGATTAACAGGGTGGATGGGTTCTACATGTGATTCGGGTAGGACTACTGCACTTATTTTATATTTTGGAGGAGTTAGCGGAACCACAATCTCAGGTATGTTATCATCATCAGGATCAGAACATAAATCAAATAAATCATCAGTTATTGGTGCAGACATTGCACTAGTTCCAGGAATGGCACAATTATTACATCTACATGGTGTCCACAGGCAGGAAAAGTCAGGAATTTTGTTTTGGTCAGGAAAAGTCAGGGGAAAATGTGAAAAAAATGGCATGAGTCAGGAAAAAATGGTGAAAAGTATTAGAAAGTCAGGAATTTTATATTAACCATACAGTATTTTGTGTTTTACATCCATATTTTGATGTTACTAGTTCAACTAATCTCTGACTCTCGCATCATAAAGCAAGGTTTATGATGCAATCCTTAACTATGGAGGTGTACATAATGTACCCATTTCTCAAAAAATTATTTTGTCAGTGATGGGGGCTAGAAAGCGCTAAAAATGGTTTACAAGTTAAGAGAGAGAGAGAGTATGAAAGAACATGAAAAGGCAATTGCAGCTAAGAGAAAACTGATATCGGAGATTAAAAAACTAGAAGATGAGAGGAAAAAATTAAGATTAATGTCCCAATATGAAGAAGAGGACATTAAAAGAAAAATTCAGCTGTTGGAAAAACCCAAGAATGAATTGTGAGATGCCAAAGTCAGATGATAGTGTAAGATTAGAAAGGTTTTTTAAGATTGAAAAAACTTATTTTTTAGTATCAAGGCTGTGTGAATTCACTATAGTTTAGGTTATTAAGTACTTAGATTTATGTATTATTGCATTATAATTTACTTTATTTTGTATTTTAAATGAATAAAGAGGCGAGCGTTGGGCAGCTATGGGGACGGTGTAGGCTGCTAATATAAAAAATATAGGCCTATTTGTTTGCTCGATAAACCTTTTTTTCCAATGCTACGATGACTTCACGAATCCGGAATTTTGTTGAAAAATGGTCAGGAAAAGTCAGGAAAATTGACATTGAAAATTCCGTGGACACCATGATCTAGACGGCAGGAGTTGATCTACATGTTTCCTGTGAGTGATACCATTAGCGTCTTGCACAACATACATAACGTCTCCTTCACCTTCATTTATTATACATTTCTCTCAGGAATCAGTTTTATTACCAATTCTCATACGTACCAGGTCTCCTATCTGGAATGAGCATGTTTTGTCTACTTTTAGGTTGGACATCAAAGAACTTAACCAAACTTAATCTAGTCCTCAGACCTCGACCAAACATAAGCATAGCTGGGCCTTGACCTGTGGAAGCATGTTCAGTATTACGATAAGCAAGCAACCAAGTATACAGTTCATATATGGTGGTTGTTTCATCGAATTTGCTGGCTTTTAATGCATGCTTGATACTTTGGACATCTCTCTCTCTCTGCCTGCCCATTGGAGTTTGGATGGTAAGGAGCAATTTTCAAATGCCTAATGCCATTTTTTGGCACAAAAAGATTTAAAATCATCACTGATTAATTGGGGTCCATTATCAGACACAATAACTCTAGGCAAACCAAATTGAGCAAACAAAGGAATTGAAGCATCAACCAAGGCTGATGTGGTAGTAGATGACATTTTGATAACTTCTGGCCACTTGCTATAGGCATCGACTACAATCAAGTACATGACCTTGGAGTATTCTGCAAAGTCGATAGGGAGTCTTTCCCAAGCCTCCCTGGGCCATTCCCATGGGTGGTAGGGAGCTTTAGCTGGTGAGTTACTAACCCTGGAACATCCATTACTATCATCAGCAATTAAGCCTATTTCTTTATCTAATCCAGGCCACCATACAAAGCTACGGGCAAGAGCCTTCATTTTAGTAATTCCTAAATGACCCGAGTGGAGTTCTTTCAAAATCTGGGGTCTTAAACTAGCTGGAATGACAGCTCTCCCCCATTTTACAATGCAATTATGATCAGTAGAGTATTCATTTTTGTGTTGGGAATACTTTTTCAGGAAATTTGGTAATACAGCAGGCCATTGATCATTTTTGACACAAATCAGGACAACAGATATTATTTTGTCTGTGACCGTTTCATTAGCAACTTCTTTCGCTGTAACAGGGGCACTATCTAGCATGAGGAAGTTTATATGCAAAACAGTTTCATTAGGTTCAGTCTGTTTCAGGCGATGGATATCTAACTAGGCAATCAGCATTACAGTTCTCATCTGTTTTGCGATAAATAATGTCATAGTCATATTGAGACAAGAGTTCAGCTCACCTTTGTCGCATATTGAGGATAGTGAAGTTTTAGGACTAAAATTATAGATAAGTGGTCAATGGTCTGTCACCACCGTTAAATGATGCCCTCTTAGATACAAGTCAAATTTCTTCACGCCCCAAACAATAGCCCTAGCTTCCTTATCCAAAATACAATAGTTTTTTCTGCTTTACTCCATGTAGAACTAGCAAACAATAAGGTTATTTCTGTCCTATCTGAAAATATGTGAGATAAACAAGCTCCCATACCTGTTTCAGATGCATCACAAGCTAAAACTAAAGGCATTGCTGGATTATAATGACACAAAACCTTATGAGACAATAACATAGATTTAGCCTGTTCAAAAGCCTTATCACATTTGGCATTCCATTTAAACTTTGGTTGATTTGCACATTGGTACAGGGGACCGAAAACACTAGACAGGTTTGGTAAAAATTTACCATAATAATTCATCAACCCACAAAATGACAAAATCTGGGTCTGAGTAACAGGTTTAGGTGCTTTTTGAACAGCCTCTACTTTCTCGTTAGTAGTGTCCAATCCATTCCTGTTGATAATGTGCCCACAGTACTCAACCTCATCTATAAAAAACCTACTCTTCCCTATGTTGGCAGTCAGTCCTGCTGTTTTATATCTTTCAGTCAACACTATTAAATGGAACCAGTGTTCTGCAGGTGATGATTGATGACCCAGTGATGATAGTAACATCAAGATAACAGAACTTTTTCTTAAGACCTGAATGGATATTATCCATCTTGGCCTGCCAAATAGCCGGAGCTGAAGCAATACCAAAAGCAAGTCTCGTAAACTTGAGCAGCCCCGAGGGGGTAACAATCGTATGCAAGTTTTGAGAATGCTCATCCATTTCTAGTTGTAAGTAGGCACTCTTTCAATCAAGCGTAGTAAATTTCTCGCCCCCCTCCTAGCTTTGCAAAAATGTCATCAATCTTTGGTAAAGGGTATTGGGGCACTACAAGGTTATGGTTGACAGTTACTTTAAAATCCCCACATATTCTCACTTTCAGTGCCACGTTCTTAGCTTGATCAATGATGGGGACAATGGGTGTAGCCCACCTTGTTCGAGCCAACTCCTCATCTGCTAACTTGACAAGTGTTCCCTCATCCACCATATCCTGTATTTTCCTTTCTACCAGAGATTGGCGAGCTAGTGGAATACATATAGCTTGAAGAGCTATGGGTTGAGCCCCTTCCTTATGCACTAAGGTCCCCTTGGCCCCTTTAAAGATCCCTGGTTGTTTAGTGAAAACCTCATGATACGCCTTTACTAATTTCTCCACTGAGTTGATTTCAGGGTGAAAGACTTCCAGTTGTTTCACCTGATGCACTTTCACCACACTTTCCCAGTTTAATTGAAGGGATCTAAGCCAATTCCTACCAAACACAGTGGAGGTAGCTGAGGATTTCGCGACATACAAAGGCAATAAATGCTTTACATTTTCAACCTCAGCCACAACATTCACTAAATACACAGAACCCTTTACAGGTGTGTTGTCATATTGAATAATATTTATTTTCACATGACACAGTTTGTCTTTAGGGAAATGTTTACACCATTCTTCATATGTCATACAAGTAGCATGTTCACCTGTATCTACCTCAAAAGGAACCTTTTTTCCATCCACCATTACCTTAACAAACCAGGCGTCATTGCCAACCCTTTCAATAACACCTATTTTGTGCACTGGAAACTGCCTTATGGCAGTGGAACACTCAGACACGTTACCACTTCCTACTCATACTTTAAGATCACTTGAAACACTGATACTCTCCTCTTTGCTACTTCCTACACATACTTTAGGATCACTTGAAAGACTGATATTACCCTCTTTGCTACTTCCTACACATACTTTAGGATCACTTGAAACTCTGACACACTCTTTATACGCACTATGTTGAACACACAATTTTCTGACCATAATGTTTTAAAGACACCTCACCTCCCTCACTGTTTGCATCAGTCGACTGATCTTCTTCGGAGTCATCTAGCACTAGCTTGTAAACCCTCCGCCCTTTTGTCTTGGAGTTGAAGCGCCCAGAGTGTATTTTCATACTTGGCTTCTTACTCGAATATGGATCTTTTTTTTTTTTTTTAGCTACCTCCTCGATGGCACATAATGGGAACATGTCCTTCGACTCCACATGTTCTACAGATGTTGTCTCGCAGGTGGCACTGTGGTTTTAAGTGTCCTGCCTTCCCACAGCAATAGCAACGCCTGCCACCAGGTTGGAGATTTACTTGATGCACTCAATTAGTTGAGGCATTACTTCGGTCACTTCCCACCAGAGCTGCGTCAGCACCAGCAGTCTCCATAGTCAGTGCGATATCCTGGCATTTTGTGAAAATCAACTTCTTCTCACAGAACAACTTCTTCCGTATAGTTCCATTCTTTAAACCACACACTAATCTGTCTCTTAAAGCTTCATCGAGGTTGTCTTTAAACTCGCAATTTTGAGCTAAGGATTTCAGCTTAGAAATATATTGAGGAATCGTCTCATCAGGCGACTGGTCTTTGGTATACAACTTGTACCGCTCTCGGATCACAGATGTCGTTGGCTCTAAGTGTTTTTTTTTTTACTAATCCTACTAGGAGATCAAAATTATTATTTTCAGGTCTTAAGGGATACGCTAAGTCCGTAATGAGAGCAGCATACTCAAATCCAACGAGACTCATCAGGTGGTTTGTATGAAGTGACTCGGGAGTGTTGTGTACAAAAAACTTACTTTTCATAATGGATATATATACCATTTTACTTGGTGAGTGAATTCTGGCATTGAAATTGCTCCTGGATTATTTACCGCCTCGAATTTTTTTATTCGAGTTGTCGTTTTCTTCTCCGCCACTTTCACCGCTGGCGAGAGTATCTTGGACGGACGCCATGTGGAACTTTTGGCGCCGATCTCATTCACCATTGAAAAATTCTCAACTCACACACACGGGCTGGTAAGAATATTAACACACACTACGAGTTTATCCTCGACGCCACTGTTATAAATGCATCTCGCATGAATTACCCAATAATGCACAGGGTCATTTTTACTTGAACACAACACTTGTATTCTTTACCAGCATTGATACAATATAACGGTGACAACACAAAGAAGAAGCAACATAGAACAAGTGAACATAAACTAAAAGGTAGCTACCAACTTAACTTCTATAAACTGTACAGATGCAACAGATATCCCTTCTAACTCTTTAACCTCTAATGAGAGTGAACCCCCACGCATGTACCCATTGATCAATGTAGATTCTAATGACACATCGCGCATAGGCAATCTCCACCCCATGGGTCTTGGAAGGCTTTTCTATGACCGTAAGGTTGATGGTATCAAAGCCATTCAACTTAAGAGGAGAAATAGAATCCAGACTACCTTTCCTACAGCGCGTGCCGCCAATTCTCTCCTCAGTCACCCCCTTCTTTCGGAGAAGTATTTGAAGACTCTTATCCCTTCAGCGAATATACAACGAGTAGATGGAATTAGAGGTGTTGATCTCTCTCTATCAAATGACATCAAGACGTTCATGGAGTCCTCATGTCCAATCGTCAAAATGCAACGAATGGGCCGTAAAAAGTTATTGATGGACAAATCGAACTCTTACCAACAGGGACTGTCAAACTAGTTTTTGAAACACAAGAATTACCGAAATTTGTCTCCATTTTTCATGTGGTTCTCGAAGTACAAGTATTTATTTTCCGCCCCATTATGTGTATTAGGTGCCAGCGATGTGGCCATACAAGACATAACTGTCGAGCTCTAGCCCCTCGATGCGGTAAATGTGCCCAGGGTCACGAAACCGCCACATGCACCCAAATTCTTGTGACATAAGCTAACTGTTCCGAAAATCACATTAGTGGGTCCCCTCATTCATATCATCAACAACAAGTTGAAATGAAAAGGAGGATGTGTACTGAAAATAAAACGTACCAAGAAATCGTGCACAATGCCCCTGTCAACCCTTTCCAACCATTAAACGTCCCTCAACAGTTCCCCTCTCTTTCCCATCGTACGTCGCCCACCCCTCTTACTGTTCCCAAGAAAGCGCAAATTTACGACCATCGTCACCAGCCCTCCATAGGCAATTGCCCCCTTAAGGTATGCCCGGCAGGCTTATCTCTCCGTTTTACATGATGGGAATGTTCACCCCGCGATGTCTCATCCTCCTCCTACTTTGACGCCTGTGACGTCACATCCTCCCTCAACTCCCATTCAAGTGCCACCCCCATCGGGCGTGCCTCCAGATATAACGCGTGACGTACTCCATCGTATGGAACTTTTGGGTACGAATGTGCAATGGACTCATCTTCTGAAAAGGATTAATGAAGACCTTTCCCTACCTCTATTCGGAACCCCCCTCCCACTGAGGATCCCTCTCTTTTCACTCCTCTAACCTGAAAATTCTATAGTGGAATGCAAGAAGCATCCAAAATTAACGTCATGAATTGTTACTTTTAATACAAGAACATCTACCGGATGTCATACTTCCCATTATCACGTCGAACGACAGGATGGTCCACAATATGGTAGCCTAATTACATTAATTCGTGAGCCTATCCCTCATCGTATAATTCCTTTCATATTTCCCATCCCCCGAACCTATTCTCTCACTATTCAAATTGGCATCTTTACCATTTCCAATATATATATATACCTTCATATATAATGGATAACAGTCGACAATGGGCTTCCTTTTTTAATTATTGTCATTCCTTTCGCTACTACATCATTGGAGGTGATTTTAATGCACATCATGTTGAATGGGGTTGTAGCCGGGTTACCCCTAAGGGTCGTAATGTATGGAGCGCATCTCAGCAAGCTCTTTTTCATCTCTTAAATGACGGTTTTCCCACCCGCATCTCCGCTCCCTCACAAGCTCCTAGTGCCGTTGATTAAATTTGTTTTCCCTCACTATTACTCATAGGTTATTTTGGTATACGACTTGAGACCTCCATTTAAGTGACCATTATCCCATTATGATTAATATTGATTCCATGCCTCAGACCTCCTCACCATCGATCCCCCCTCGTTTACACGTAATTTTAAAAATTTCGATTCTTCCCTTTTTTCGGAATATATACAACAGTTTTATTGCCAAGCTGCACCACTATTACGAAACTCTTATGAGCACCTCATCACTGTAATTACTCAATTCTTTCACATCTATCATCCTCTTCTTCTCCGTTCCAAGCCCCAATGCCATGAGTCGTTCTACGTACCATGGTGTGATGCCGAGCGTACTCGTCTAGTGAAGAGACGAAAAATTTTACTTTGCCTCTTTAGAACCTATAATACTCCATACACTTACTTCCATTATAAATAGTTTGCAGCGAAATTACAACGGACTTTTAATGAAAAAATGTCGTGATGCTTGGAAGCTGAATGTAACAAAATAATATTCATCACCAGACTCCTATTAATCAAATTTGGAATGTCATTAAGAACCTTTCGGGAAGTAAAATCCGAGCCAGTCCACAGCGCCATACTCATGAAGGCTCCTTATGTTTTTACCGCACTCTGACTCCGGACTTCGTTCAACCTTAATGTATCTCTCCCCTGCCTGGACAAAATTCAAAGTTTTCGTGTCTCTTACAACCTATTAATTTTTCTGAACTCCAACAAGCCTTAGTGAAAAGATATCTATTGCTCCGGGACCGGACTATATTTCTTACCAGGTACTGAATACCTATTGTTGCTCTAAATGTTCTCTTGTATCTATTTAATAATGTTCTGGTCACTGGTCTTATTCCCTTGGAGTGGAATGTCTTTTATTACTTCCCGTTTCAAAACCCGGCAAAAATCCGTCCGAACCCTCCAGTTATCGTGGAATAAATTTAGGGTCGTGTATCCGAAAGACATTTCAACGAATCCTAATGACACGTTTGATATGTCCCCTTGAATATTACGATTTGGTCCCGAAAACACAATTTGCCTTCTTAAAGCGGAAATCAACTGTTGATGCTTTGTATTGATGTTCTCTTGTCCCACTGTCGTAAACACTTCACATTAGCAGTTTTCCTTGACACAAAAGGTGCTTATGACAATGTTAATGTATCGTTACTCCTTCAAATACTCCAACAACGGCATTTCCCGGCACTGATTTCTGCTTTATTGAAGCATCGTCACATCATTCTTTCTACCTTCCCTAATAATAATCCCTGGCACTACAGCCCGTGAAGGGCCTAGGCCTACCAAGCGACCGATGCTCAGCTATTTGGCCTGCAGATATTGGGGTGAAGCGTGGTCAGCACATCGGGTCCCCTCGGCCGTTAATCTTGGTTTCTGTGATCGGGGTGCTGCCTCACTGTCAGAGAGCTACGAGGCTGAGGGCCGGTTCCATCAACCTTCGTTAAAATTTTAACGACACGTTAAAGTAATTTAACGAAAATGTTAGCAAAATGGTGTTCCATCAACCTACGTTACTGCCAACAAATCGTTAACCTATCCGTTATTTTAACATCCCATTCTTGCTCAGTTAAGGAGTTTAACATAGTGTTAAAAATGTTTACAAACAAATACAGTATGCCTTTCGTGCTCAGTTATTGTATTATTTATTTTTGATTACCGTATTTGAATCTTGCTACAGATCAAAAATTCTTGCCAAGGTCTCATGACATATTGCAACTGTCTGAAAAGAAGTTTCAGGAGATGTGTGGTGCATAAATACAGTGAGGACTTTACCTTACAACCGGCCACTTAAATGATATGCCTAGGCCTAACCTACAAATTAGCCTACTTGTAATGAAATTGGTAAATATAGCCTATTCACACAGCAACATCAATACGTAATGGTCAATAATGTAGTTATATAGTGCACAAAATGTTATTGTACTGAATTTCAAATGATGGATAAAACTAGTGGAAACGACAGCCAGTTGATTTGCATCCAAAGCTTTCAGTTGATCAGCATGAGTGTTGATTTGTAGTTTTCATTTTCACATAGTTTGGATAAACAGTGTCACGATGCAATTTAAATATAAACGCACATACAATTTTTGATCTATAAATAGCCTACAAGTTGACTATAAAGATTTTTTTTTTTTAATAGGCACCTGATTATTAGGAAAACTGATGAGCTTCACAGATTTGAAGCAGCAATGGGGCAAGTTTTTTTAAAAAAGACAACCACATGTAGGCCTACGATAAAGCGACCCCTAAAGTAAATTTTGCCACATAGGAAGAACAGCTGTCAAATCGACCCTGCTAAAAGTCACCTGGTTTGTAATGCAGGGGAGAATGTAGGGTACTGGTTATTTTAAGAAATTCATTACCGGTAGTATTTATTAATAAATAATTCTCCTTTGTAAAATGGCAGCCGCATACGATCATATAGAGTACCGTACTTCGAAATCGGCTTTGCGACCCGACGCGAAGTAGGCCTAATCTACTCCATTCCGTCAGAAAAGCTTTTTTTGTGTGTGGAAGTAAAGCATTGATATGGCAATTGCTGAATTTGAAGAGCACAGCGGAACTGAGCAAATAAATTACTCATCTCTTTGCCTCAATTATTATAAAAATAACTGAAAATACGAGAAAAGAGCACACCCATCTACTCAAATCACATGTTATAGGATCAGTTCCGTTTGTTTATGTTTCCATCGCCCTTACGCTAGTTCCAGATAACGGCAACACCATCGCTTGAGTTCGCGAATAGCAAACAAATGAATACAAGTTGACTAGACACAGTTCAGAAGTCTGAAAAACCATCTATGCCGTTCACTGCTTCCTTGATCCTTACAGCAAGTGACATTTAACGCATCGTTTGTTAACCGACTTGTTAAAACGTTTGGTGGAACACGTAATCTATAACAGAATGTTAAAATTAGAACGATTTGTTAACTAACGTTTCGTTAGCCAAATTTAACGCAAGGTTGATGGAACCAGCCCTGAGTGCACCCCGTTCCAGCCCTCACGTCAATTTCTAAAATCCCTGACGGAGCCGGGAATCGAACCCGGGAGTAGGTTAGTAAGGGGGTTTTAAAGCCCTAGCGTCAGCAGTTTTTAAATTGCGCGCACCTGAGCGAAGTAAGATGGTCGATATCTCGCGAACCCAGGGATCGATATTGACAAACGATCTGTCGTAGGACTCAGAGAGACGCCCCTTTTTTTAAATGTATTTTTGAAATTTTGACAAAGGGCATAACTATAATTTTGTTAATATCTTGTGAATGAATAATAGGGATGTAGCCGGAGAAAGTTCGCGCCAGATAGTGCTCGTGTAGTATTGGGTAAGCGCAAGGCGATCGTCGTATGTTTCTCCCAGTCAGCTGTGAGGAATGTAGAGATTTCTAAGCTTAAGTAAATTATATCTTCTCTAATTTTGCTCCAAGACTATATTAATTAATTCTATAGGTATGTACCCTAATATATTATGGACGATTTTCAGCGTTTAAGCGTTAAACATCTGCAAAATGAGCTACGGACCAGAGGCACTAAAACTAGCGGGGGGAAGGAAGAATTAATACAGCGGTAATAAACAAATTCTAAGGGCCGGTTCCATCAACCTTGCGTTAAATTTGGCTAACAAAACGTTAGTTAACAAATCGTTATTATTTTAACATTCTGTTAAAGATTACGTGTTCCACAAAACTTTTTAATAAGTCGGTTAACAAACGATGCGTTAGATGTCACTTGCTGTAAGGATCAAGGAAGCAGTGAACGGCATGGATGGTTTTTCAGACTTCTGAACTGTGTCTAGTAAACTTGTATTCATTTGGTTGCAATTCGCATACTCAAGCGACGGTGCTGCCGTTATCTGGAACTAGCGTAAGGGCGATGGAAACATAAACAAACACACAAACAAACAAATGCTATAACATGTGATTTGAGTAGATGAGTGTGCTCTTTTCTCGTATTTTCAGTTATTTTTATAATAATTGAGGCAAAGAGATGAGTAATTTAATTGCTCAGTTCCACTGTGCTCTTCAAATTCAGCAATTGCCATATCATTGCTTTACTTCCACAAAAAAAAAAAAAAAAAAAAAAAGCTTTTCAGACGGAATGGAGTAAATTAGGCCTACTTCGCGTCGCAAAGCCTATTTCAAAGTATTGTATATGATCGTATGCGGCTGCCATTTTACAAAGGAGAATTATTTATTAATAAATACTACCGGTAATGAATTTCTTAAAAAACCCTGCATTACAAGCTAGGCGACTTTTAGCAGGGTCAATTTGACAGCTATTCTTCCCATGTGACAAAAATTGCTTTTTAGGGGTCGCTTTATCGTAGGCCTACATGTGGTTGTCTTTTTTTAAAACTTGCCCCATTGCTGCTTCAAATCTGTGAAGCTCACTTTTTCCAATAATCAGGTGCCTATTAAAAATTAAAAAAATCTTTATGGTCAACTTGTAGGCTATTTATAGATCAAACATTGTGTGTGCGTTTATATTTAAATTGCATTGTGACACTGTTTATCTAAAATATGCGAAAATGAAAACTACAAATCAACACTCATGCTGATCAACTGAAAGCTTTGGATGCAAATCGAATGGCTGTCGTTTCCACTAGTTTTATTCATCATTTGATAATATATTCAGTACAATAACCTTTCGTGCACTATAAAACTACATTATTGACCATTACGTATTGATGTTGCTGTCAGAATAGGCTATATTTACCAAATTCCATTACATGTAGGCTAATATGTAGGTTAGGCCTAGGCATATCATTTAAGTGGCCGGTTACTGTATTTATGCACAACACATTTGGGGCCGGTTCCATCAACCTTGCGTTAAATTTGGCTAACAAAACGTTAGTTAACAAATCGTTATAATTTTAACATTCTGTTAAAGATTACGTGTTCCACAAAACTTTTTAACAAGTCGGTTAACAAACGATGCGTTAAATGTCACTTGCTGTAAGGATCAAGGAAGCAGTGAACGGCATGGATGGTTTTTCAGACTTCTGAACTGTGTCTAGTCAACTTTTATTCATTTGTTTGCTATTCGCGTACTCAAGCGACGGTGCTGCCGTTATCTGGAACTAGCGTAAGGGTGATGGAAACATAAACAAACAAATGCTATAATATGTGATTTGAGTAGATGGGTGTGCCCTTTTCTCGTATTTTCAGTTATTTTTACAATAATTGAGGCAAAGATATGAGTAATTTAATTGCTCAGATCCACTGTGCTCTTCAAATTCAGCAAATGCCATATCAATGCTTTACTTCCACAAAAGCTTTTCAGACGGAATGGAGTAAATTAGGCCTACTTCACGTCGCAAAGCCGATTTCAAAGTACTGTATATGATCGTATGCGGCTGCCATTTTACAAAGGAGAATTATTTATTAATAAATACTACCGGTAATGAATTTCTTAAAATAACCAGTACCCTACATTCTACCCTGCATTACAAGCTAGGCGACTTTTAGCAGTGTCGATTTGACAGCTGTAAGGAATCAACACTCATGCTGATCAACTGAAAGCTTTGGATGCAAATCGAATGGCTGTCGTTTCCACTAGTTTTATTCATCATTTGATAATACATTCATCAGTACAATAACCTTTTGGGCACTATAATACTACATTATTGAACATTACGTATTGATGTTGCTGTCAGAATAGGCTATATTTACCAAATTCCATTACATGTAGGCTAATTTGTAGGTTAGGCCTAGGCATATCATTTAAGTGGCCGGTTGTAAGGTAAAGTCCTTACTGTATTTATGCACAACACATTTGGACAACCTATATCGCTCCAGAAACTTATTTTAAGACAATTGCATCATGTCATTAGACCTTGGCAAGAATTCTTGTTCTGTAGCATTATTCAAATACGGTAATCAAAAATAAATAATACAATAACTGAGCACGAAATGCATGCTGTATTTGCTTGTAACCATTTTTAACACTATGTTAAACTACTTAACTGAGCAAGAATGGGATGTTAAAATAACGGATAGTTTAACGATTTGTTAGCAGTAATGTTGGTTGATGGAACACCATTTTGCTAACATTTCCGTTAAATTACCTTAACGTGTCGTTAAAATTTTAACGAAGGTTGATGAAACCGGCCCTTGGACAACCTATATCTCTCCAGAAACTTATTTTCAGACAATTGCAACATGTCATTAGACCTTGGCAAGAATTCTTGTTCTGTAGCATTAGTCAAATACGGTAATCAAAAATAAATGATATAATAACTGAGCACGAAAGGCATGCTGTATTTGCTTGTAACCATTCCTAACACTATGTTAAACTACTTAACTGAGCAAGAATGGGATGTTAAACTAACGGATAGTTTAACGATTTGTTAGGAGTAATGTTGGTTGATGGAACATCCTTTTACTAACATTTCCGTTAAATTACCTTAACGTGTCGTTAAAATTTTAACGAAGGTTGATGAAACCGGCCCTCACACGCTTTATTATTCAGCATGCTTTCTCCTAAAGATTACAATTATTTGAGTATTGTAGGCCTATATTGATAAGTATATCTCCATAAGACTTAAATCATAAATAGAGATTTAAATATTCACTTGCTCCCCTTGCTTATAGACTTCGATTCATGTCTTTTCTTAGGTTGATAGCTTACATGAAACTGTCATGTTTTAAGGTAAACATAACCAAAGAAAGTTGATACCACGAAAATCCATTGCAACGTTTGGTTCTTATGTCATTTTGTTAATTTCTCAATAAGAATCGTTCCCGTACCACTTGGAAACGACTTAGGGGTACAATTTTAAAAAAAATTGATAATACCTGCTTTAGGGCCACGAACCGTTTCCATTCATCTGACTACCCGTATGTCTCAAGAATGCACAAGTCAGTCGCTACCACATTCTCCGTCGGAAAGATGGAAGTTGACGATTAATTCTGATTTCAAGAAACCAACCATAGTACGTTTGTGACTTAATGTTGCGACATTTATTCTTGAAGTATTTGTCCGAGTATTTATGTCTTTGAAAACGGGAGTCACAAATGTTACATTCACTTCTTCGTGTATATTGACGATTTCTTCCCGTACTTCAATGGAGATGTTTTCTGCAGATTACGATATTGTACGTTCATCGTGGAAATCCGGCAATTTTCTTGTGTATGGCCTCTTCATTTTTTGTAGTGTTCATGATCTGCGGAAAAAGCGATGGAACAGCGCCCGGTTTTAATCTTGCTCTCTCACCTTCAAATACAAACGTATAAATTCAGTGGTTGTGATCGAAATGTCTAATCAGTTTATAGGTACAAAATAGGAATTATTTCCCTTTGTAGGCCTACATCACACTTACCCAACACAGTTTTCGTGAAGTCATCGGGTTGAAAGTGATGGGTACACACTTTAATATTTTCGGTCAGATTTTTCTCACCGAAATTTTTCCTTCTAATAGCATACATACATACCTGCATATATTTATTTGCAGATGTGGACGCTGTCCACGGTGGCAAATTACAACAACAACAACAAACAAAAAACACTAAACAAAATAAATCATTCATACAACTATAAAAAATACATTTTAGATACAAGGATAAATTGGTATACGAAAATAATAATAATAGAAACAAATACAAAATACGAATAAGGATAATTTACACTATTCTTCATCCATGTCATATCACTGGCTTTGAAGACTACGTGTGAAAAAGCCAGGCTAGAATTATGGAAAGCTAAGAAATCTCCTCTCCTGGGCTGGAAAAGGATAGCCGAAACTTTACCTCCTGGTCATGATCAAGATTGGGTAACATGGAAATCCTTGAATAGATTAAGATCAGGAGTGGGCAGATCTAAGATCAATCTTGCAAAGTGGGGCTACATTAAGGAAGATGACATACAGTGTGACTGTGGAGCAGATCAGACTGTGAAACATATGCTTCAGTGTAGACTGTGCCCGACCTCCTGCACAGAAGATGAACTTTATGAAGCATCAAAGAATGCAGTGGAAGTGGCCAAGTTTTGGTAAAAATATTATATAATGTTTGTAGTCATAGTATTTGTATATGTGTTTATTTGATGTTTCTGACTCGAGAATAATAATATCACTGGCTCCTGATCTGGTGCTTTCTCACCAACTCTTTAAATTTTCCAACATTAGAAGGCAAAGGGCTGAAAATGTCCCCTGGTAAACTGTTCCATTCTACTTCCCCCCTCCCAATGAAAGAATATTTGCCCCAGTTACTATTCCACTGACTTAATTTTAATTGACACGAATGACTGTATCTGCCCATATAAGTACCTCCCTTTCCCAATCCCTCATGAATGTCTTCCCCAGCAATTTCCCCCTTGTAAGCTCAGAAAACACCCCCTAGTCTTGCTCTTGAACGTCTACCAGCCAGACTTTCCCATCCCAAATCCTGAATCAACCTACTTACACTACTCGTCGATCTGTGGACCTCCTTTACATACCTGGCGGCCTTCCATTGTACTCCTTCCAATTCCTTTATTAAATACATTTGGTATGGATCCCATACTCCCCCAGCATATTCCAGCAGAGGACGGACTGGGGACATGTATGCCCTTTCCCTAATCTCTCTGCCAGCCCCTTTAAACACTCGCATAACCATATGTAGTGACTTGTATGCTTCCTTCATTATTTCCCCAATGTGCCTACCCCAGTAAAAATTCCCACCCCCCAGAGTTACACCTAAATACCTACATTCGTCCCCAAATACAACTTTATTTTCCCCTACTGAATATTCAAAAACAATATGATTCCTTTTGTTAACAAATCTCACTGCCTGACATTTCTTTGAATTTATCATCATATCACTTTCATCTGCCCAGCTTTGTATGACAGTCAGGTCCCTCTGCAAAATGCCGCAGTCGTCCAGATGATTTATGCTCCTGTATACTACTATATCATCAGCAAATAATCTTATCTGGGATGATATTTCAACTCCTATGTCATTTACATACATGAGAAATAGCAAAGGTCCCAATTTACTTCCCTGAGGTACCCCCCTTCCCACCTTTAACTGTTCTGACACTGACCCTCCAACCCTTACCCTTTGACTTCTCCCCTCCAAAAAACATCTCACCCATTGTACTACTCTCCTGTTCAATCCCACTGCCTCCATTTTCCTTAATAGGATATCATGATTGACCCTATCGAAAGCCTTTGAAAGATCAATTGCAATACAGTCAGCTTGACCTCTATTATCCAAGGCCTCACTGATATCTTGCTGAAAGCCTGATAGTTGTGATTCACAAGAAAATCCCTCTCTGAAACCATGCTGTTCATTTGCCAACCACTTACTATTCCCTAAGCATTCCCTTATGTAAACATTCATAATTCCTTCAAAAATTTTGCATATAATACATGTTAGACTGACAGGTCTGTAGCTATCACTATACCCCCTTTCCCCTCTCCCTTTATATATCGGAACTACCAGAGCCTGTTTCCAGTCATCAGGCACTACCCCATTATTTATACAAAAATCAAACAGAAACATTAAATAAGGTGCAATGTTCCATCCCGTAATCTTTAACAATTCCCCATTTATCCCATCTACCCCAGTTGCTTTTCTTGACCCCAATCCCGGTATTGCATTATAGACATCCTTATTTACATATCTAAATTTCTTCCCGTCCTCAATACCCTGCTCTACTTTCTGATCTACATTTCCCTCCCCAACAATCCCCACCACCTTACCATACACCTTATTAAATGCTTCAGCCTTCTCCCCATCTTCCACCAGCAACATTCCATCTTCTCCCTCGATATCAGGTATTCGGCCTTGAACTCCTCTCACTCCCCTTAAATATACATAAATATTTCTCCACCGTTCCTTGAAATGCATCCCCCCGCCAACCAGCCTACTCATAAAATGTTTCTTAGCTACTATCTTAGCCCTGTCCAGTTCCCTCCTTAACCTATTTAATTCTATTCGGTGGCCTATCCCCTTCCTGAGCCTATTGCTTACTAATCTACATTTCTTCTTTAATCTTCTTACCTCCTTATTGTAATAAAGTGGATCGGTAGTCGCCCCTACATTTTTAAATGGCACATGTAATTTTTCACAATCTATAATTATGGTTTTCAAACCAGCCCACAGTTTATCTACATTTTGTCCCCCCTCTATCCACTGATTGAAATTTTCAGCTAGGTAGGCCTAACTCCCAATCTTTTCTTTATTAGCTTTGTAATACTACTTTACCAATCTTGTCTCCCTCTTAACCTGCCTCTTTATACCCAACTTAACCTCTACTACAACAGCATTGTGGTCATATATCCCTTCAATGATCTCTGATTTGACCCAAATATCCTCAGGCTTCATCAAAAACACGTCCAATAAGCTGTTCCCCCTAGTGCTCCCCTCGATAACTTGAACAAAGCCCCCCTCCCATATTATGTTGTTAGCCAGCAATTGATAATGTTCTTGAGAATCTGCCCTACCTTCCCAGTCCACTCTTGGCATATTAAAATCACCCCCTACAATTAAATTTCTTCCTGCCCGGTCAGCCTCCATAGCATAATTTACTAACGTTGTTCCTAGATTTACATCCCGTTCACCCCTCCCTGTTCTTTATACACCCAAAATGTCTACTATATCTTTAGAACCAACCCTAACCCCCAGGATCTCATTTACTTCATCTGTAAACACTAGATGACTCCTAAATATATCCTGAACTAGTATAAATACCCCACCTCCCGTGCTTTCCCTGTCCCTCCTGTATACCCTATAACCCATAGGAAATAACTCCCCTTCCACAACATTTTCAACTAGCCATGACTCAGGCCCGATAATAACATCTGGATCATATATTTCTACCATGGTTCCAAATGTTATGCCCTTTTTAACTACACTACGACAGTTCACCAGAAGACACTTGAAGCTCTGATAACGCCCTTTGAACCCATGACTAGCAACCATCGTGCTCCGTTTACTGTCCCCTTTACTGGTTTGGGATGAATCATCTCTTAAACACTTGGTGTTTTTTTGACAAACTTTTAATCACCCTTCCATAGAGTTGTCCCAGTTTGGCCGAACCTCGCCTATTTAAGTGGAGACCATCCCACCCCAAATCATAGTCTTCTATCCACAGCCCAGAGTTAATATATAGATTATTTTATGTCTGTTAATCCATTAGAGATCAAGGATGATGATAGCTGTGAAATAATAGTGGACAAATTGATCTATTATTTGGAAAACGTCAACAGTGAGACTAGGGACCTAAGATCGAGTCATAATACAAGTGGAAGATTAAGGCCATCTTGTCCATGGGTAACTCCAGATTTTTTAAAGCTAATTGATGAAAAGAACAGGTTATATAGTAAACTAAAAAGACAGCAAATCAGAGTAAGATCTGGATGTGAGTATCAGTCAAAGGAGCTAATTGCAGACTATAATGCACACTGTAAGAAAGTAACAAAAATGAGAAGAGAACTAGAAAATGCATATTTTTTGAATAGATTAAACAACACAAATAATCACTGGAAAATTACCAATGAAATATTATCTACAGATACCAAAGCCAATAATAATAGTAATATTAACCTGGAAGTAAATGGTAATTTGGTTACAAATCCAACTGAAGTCTGTACAATTTTTAATGAACATTTCACAAGTATTGGTAAGTCACTTGCCGATAAAATTCCTATCAACGATTGCACCAAATCAGTAACAGGACCTGTCAACTCAATTTTTCTTGAGCCCACAGATGAAATTGAAGTCTCACGAATAATTAATGATCTTAACAAAAGTAGTAGTATGGATGTTTCTGGCTTAAATAATAACATAATTAAGACCCTGTTTCATCAGTTAGTACCGTATATCACAAAATTAATAAATAAATCCTTGAGCGAAGGGAAAATTCCTAAGAAGTTAAAAGTGGCCTGAGTAGTACCGATCTATAAGGGATCAGATAAACATGATGTTAATAATTATAGACCTATCTCAATACTTCCTGTTATTTCTAAAATATTAGAAAAGATAGTGAAGCCGGCTACTAAAATTTCTTCTTCGTAACCATTATTTCTATAAGCATCAGTATGGATTCATTCCCAACTCTAGCACAAACAATGCAGTGGAAGATATTATTGTTAGACTTCAAGAGGCTCTAGATTCAGGATTGCTTGCTTCAGGATTATTTATAGATTTAAAAAAGGCTTTCGACACTGTGGATCACTCTCTACTGATTCATAAATTAGAATCAGCTGGTGTGAGAGGAACTGCACTTCACTGGTTTGTAGATTACCTTAAAGACAGGGAACAATTTGTTAGTTGCATGAATGCTGAGAGTAGTTGCCAAGCAATTACTATTGGGGTGCCACAGGGATCTGTTTTAGGCCCAATATTATTTTTAATATTTATCAACGACATTGGTAGACTAAATTTAAACGGTAAGATATCCCTATTTGCTGATGATACCAATGTATTCTATGTTGGAAAGTCTGTCCATGAACTCGAACGGAAAATGCAGGAAGATGCACATCTGATTCTATCATGGATGCATGAAAACCGTCTAACAGTTAACTTAAGTAAAACTAACTATATCGTCTTTCACAAGCCTTACAACCTACCTTTAGACATGCAATTATTCTTCCACGACCAATGTCTACCCCGAGTTAAATCTACCAAATTTTTGGGATTAGTCATTGATGAGCTACTCTCATGGGATGATCATGTCAAAGCTATTGGTGGAAAAATAATTCCAGCTATAGGAGTTCTAAGCCGAGTAAAATACAAAGTTTCTCGAGCACTACTGAAGTCTATATATCACGCACTTATTGAAAGTCACATTGCATACATGATTCACATTTGGGCCTGTTGCAGCAAAGGATTATTCAATAAAATTAATATATTACATAAAAGGGCTTTGAAAATACTTTTCAATCTTCCCATGTTAACACCTACAATTCAATTATACCAACAATGTAATGTCCTATCACTAAATTGTCTCCGTCAAAGAGCTTCAGTAATAATGATATATAAAATTAAACATAAAATAACCAATTCAAATATCATACTCACAACCAATTCAGATACTCACTCACACATCACCAGAAATGCAAGCAATATCCACTATAATGTAATAAATACCAGCAGGTTTGGAAATAATTCACTATGGCATTACTCATCATCTATATATAATAGACTGCCTGATGGCCTGAAAAATATCTCCTCACTGAGAACTTTCAGGAAAGAACTGTTTAAATTCTTAATGGATTCAACAATGTAACTTACATGTAATTTCTAAAATACCATTGTTACCTTGATGTACTGCACTATCACGAGCCTCGGCTCAGGTGCCCCTTATGAGATAATAAATTTAAAAAAAAAAAAACTTCCTCTTCACCACAAATCCAGTCCAGTACACCATTTACTGCATCCACATACCTGCAATCTACGTCCCGCCGATATAAAATCCCACTCACTGCAATAGAAGCATTTCAATACTTCTCCCTGCATACTCTTATCAGGTTTTTAATGTCATTTCCTATATTGTCTGGAGTAGGAGAGCTCCTTAGGTCATTTGTTCCAACGTGTACTAGAACTGATTTAACTTCTTCACCCCCTCCCATTAACATCACTTTTCTTCTCAATTGTTCAGTCCTTATACCAGGAAAACATTTCACTTCAGTATTTGTTTCCTGAAGCCCAGTTCCCAAGCGCCTAGTTATCGAGTCCCCAATAACCAAGGACCGGCACACTTCCTCCTCTGACTGATATTTCCCTTATTTCATCACATATCTGCTCCACGGTGTCCAGCTCCAGTCTTTCCTTCGCCAACCGTCCGTCAGTCACATCTGTGCGCTTGGATCTCCTTGACTTCCGGTCACTGTTGATCCCGCCATCTGCTGCCATCTGCCCGCCAATCCCCGAAGTTAAAATACCAACCTCCAAGTTTAACAAATTTTCCTCCATGGTCTTGTTTGCCTCCTTGGCCCTCTCCAAATCTTTAATTACAGCTTCTAGCTCTAGCCGGAGCAATCTAATTATCTCGTCTTTGCTGCTTACTTCCTCAACCAAGACCACACATTTCTGGCACTTCATAACCTCTAGGCCTACACTGTTGCACTCCATGAGGCCCGCTTTAATGGCCTTTGTAGATAGTCGTGTCGTCATCCTTTCCGTATTCTTCACTTTTAACTCACAACCACCACACATCTCACCTTTAGGGTAGTTAACTTTACACTTCCGACACAGTTAACTCCTAATACATTCGCTTTTCGCCTCGCACCGCTTACTTGCACTGTCAACTGACGCCATATTTGAACGTACCCATGTAACCATTTCTTCCTCATTTCTTTATTTTGTGGAAATTAGTAAACGAAAACGGGCTTCTCTGATTTTTGCAAAGAGGAACACTGCAATAGCTCGGCATAGTCACGAAAATAACAATTTAAACAACTTAAATTCATGGATATTAGCGGCATGAGAACACAGGAGACAACTGAAGAGCGCCTTGCGCTTACCCAGTACAACAGCAGTGCGCTCTATCGGTGCTAGTTTTATACATCCCTATTGGACAAAAAACAAAAGTTTGGTGCTTTTCAGTCGGTCAACACGAATGTACCCAAATAGAGCTGGGTTATGCCCTAATCCTGAAATAAATTACATAAGATTAATAAATACACTAGGATGACCAGTTTCGATCGTCAAGCGATCATCATCAGATCCATTACACTTAGGCTATAACATCTATGTTGGAGACTACAGGTGAAAAATATATACAATATGTACAATTATTTAGTTGCAGTTTTAGTAATTCAACAATCGGTGTATGCTAAATGTGGTATATCTAGTGTTAGGTGAACTTCTAAAATAGTGATAAAAATCCGGAATTTGTCTGTTAGGGGAGATTATATGGTTATACAAAATCAACTATGGTTATACTGTAATAATACAGGCTTATACTTATCGGGCTGTCTCCTTAACTGGAACTTGAAGCTGTCGCGTGTTTCCTTAGGCACCAGTTATAGTCGACTACCCCGGGTGTTAACTGGGCGGAACTGGTTTTCCCCTTCCTCCCCTTTAGTTGCTATGTTCTTTCTGAGGTCAGTGCCATGTTTATTTGTGTGACGTTGCCAAATCTAGATAAGAATGTATGCTATTGAATACAGGAGTCTGCAACTATTAAAGACCGTGGAACTATCTTCGCCGCGCGTGGACTAAAAAAGCCATTTAAACTAAGCGGTACGCGGTCTATTGAAGACGTCCCGGCACCTTTAATACTGCCGCGCATATCGGCCTAGGATCATTGCAGATAAGAGTACATAGTACCCTGATCCAAATAACATTTACCTATAACCACCGCTATTATCCCCCCTTTTTTATCTAGCTTGCCTGTATCGCTAAGTTGTGTCTTGTTTTCGACCGGGTGTGTTTTTTAGTAGAGCGAAAAGGGGTGAACTCTCCATGAAAGTGTGTTAATTTAGATTGTTGGGATTGTTTTGTTTGGCTAGGTGAATCTCGATTGCTTCCTTTATGCCGAGAGCTCTGCCTTTCGATTCTTGATGAATTATTTTTAGGTCAGTCTCGATTTTAGTAAAGCTGTGCCCCGTGTCACACACATGTTCGCATACGGCTGAATGTGTTCTGTATCTTATCGCATTCCTATGTTCATTATAACGTTTATCTACTCGTCTTCCGCTCTGTCCAATGTAATTAGCTTGACAACCAGTGCTTTGGCATGTAATATAATATACCCCTGACTTTGAATACGGGTCTTGTTTATTTAGATTACTATTTTGCAGATGCCTCCCGGTCGTATTATTCGTTGTGAATGCTATTTTTATGCCTTGCTTTTTGAATAGATTAGTGATTTTATATGTGTTCTCATTCACATAGTTGAAGCGGGCAAATGTTTTCTCATTAATGTCCGGTTTTGGAATCATTTTATCTTTATTTTTATGTTTGGCTACAATTTGGTCTATTTTGCTTGGCGGAAAATTGTTTTCCTTTGCTATTGAACCCCGCTAATTTATGCGTACTGGGGTGATTAGACTGATTGTCGATTGCATGCGAGGTTTGTGTGGCTTTTCGGAATATGGAGTATGAAAGCTCGTTGTCTTTACGTTCAATAGTTATGCCAAGATAATAAGGTGCCGGGACGTCTTCAATAGACAGTGCACCTCTTAGTTTAAATGGCTTTTTTAATCCACGCATGGCGAAGATATTTCCACGGTCTTTAATAGTTGCAGACTCCTGTATTCAATAGCATACATTCTTATCTAGATTTGGCAACGTCACACAAATAAACATGGCACTGACCTCTGAAAGAACATAGCAACTAAAGGGGAGGAAGGGGAAAACCAGTTCCGCCCAGTTAACACCCGGGGTAGTCGACTATAACTGGTGCCTAAGGAAACACGCGACTGCTTCAAGTTCCAGTTAAGGAGACAGCCCGATAAGCATAAGCCTGTATTATTACAGTATAACCATAGTTGATTTTGTATAACCATATAATCACCCCTAACAGACAAATTCCGGATTTTTATCACTATTTTAGAAGTTCACCTAACACTAGATATACCACATTTAGCATACACCGACTGTTGCATTACCAACACTGCAACTAAATAATTGTACATATTGTATATATTTTCCACCTGTAGTCTCCAACATAGATGTTATAGCCTAAGTGTAATGGATCTGATGATGATCGCTTGACGATCGAAACTGGTCGTCCTAGTGTATTTATTAATCTTATGTAATTTATTTCAGGATTAGGGCATAACCCAGCTCTATTTGGGTACATTCGTGTTGACCGACTGAAAAGCACCAAACTTTTGTTTACTTAGGCAACACTGACAAATGGCTTCAAACCTCACAATATCCCTATTGGATTTGGACATGCGACATGTTGTTGGGCTCGGTATGCCTTTTGTATGGCGATCTTGTGATTAATAATAAAAAAAAAGTTTTGGAAAGTAGGCTATATTTCGAACACGTATCATTTTTAGAAAGTCATTTATAGGCTTAAACGAAAGGTCTCTATGTCCATGATTGTTAGAACAAAACTTTATATTTTTTACATTTTTTTCAAGTCCAATTTTGAAATTTCTATATTTTGGAAACTAAGAATTTTACAAAAACATGTGTTTGACATAAATGAAAGATCTCTTTCCTCTCTACCCTCAAACCAGTTTTCAGGTCTTTAGGACAAAACATTTATTATTATTATTACAGTACAATTGTTTTTTGTTGTTGTTTAAGGCAGGATATTGGACGTGTTAGAACTTGTTAAGCTCATGAGATAAGAAGATTAGCCATTCAACAAAGGGGATGTTAGGTTATAAGCGCTTAACATTTGCCTGGAGTAGAAGTGGGAAACCACGGAAAACTATGTTTAGGATGACCGATTTGAGAATCGAGTCCATGTCTTTTTAGTTTTGCCTTTAAAGTGACTATACCCTGTTTTAGCTCTCAGACCAGAATTAAGTATTTTGATAGAGCCAGGAATTGAACCCGAGGCCTCTGCAGTGACAGCTGAGAGGTATATTAAAGAATGAATGGTGTAATCGGAACCACAAGACGTTATAGTTGACTTTGAAAAATCTGACTATGGTATTGAAAGTTATTGTAAGTGTGGTGGATATGAACTTACTATAGTTATGAGTTGAATGTAATAATAACATAGTGCATGCAATGGATTGAGACTGTTTTCAGTCAGAGACGGATTTGGCTCAAAAGCACATACACAGAGCGAGGATATAAGACACTTTGCCTCTTTGTCACGTACACAGGAAGAGAGTTTGATAACAGCACTGTTCTTGGCAAGTAAGGCCATACTCTCAGACTGATCAGCTGCTTACACGATCCATGTATATAATATGGTTGCTTAAAGAAAGTCTGTTTTTGAGAAACGTGTTGAGATATAATGTGGTAAGTGGTATGATGTTTTTTTTTATGGCAGCCTATTTATGATGGCGTTACCGTACGAAATGTTTGTTACTGTGGAAAAATTGGGCTAAAAATAGTTTTTTTACGGAACGTGTGTTTTTTGGGAAACGAGTTGAGATATAAAGCGGTAAGTGTTATTATATTTTTTGTTATGACAGCCTGTTTATGATGGCGTTGCGAAATGTTATGTTACAGTAGTAGTGTGTTTTGGATGGTTCTGTGACCTCCTCCTCCTCACCCTCCTCACAAGATGGCGGCAGCCCGATATCTCTCGAACGCATGGTCGGATTTTGACGAATGAGGTGTCATTGAACTCGGGCGGACACCCTCTTTCCAATGGACAACATATTTCCACCCCAAAATAAAACCTACCACTACTAGAGGGTGAAATTTTAATTTTTAGAGAATTTCTCTTTAATTGCAACATGTGAGAGTTTGAATGCCAATATGGAATGAAACGTTGTTCTACACATGAGACATGTATACGGTGGAAAGCCAATATGAATTAACATGCTTGTTTTTTTGTTTTTTAAGCATGCCCACTCATGGCTTTTGTAAGAGGGCGGGCTTTTTAAATAAACGTTATTCAACACAAGAGACATGTATACGGTGGGTAGCCACTATGAAGTAACATGCTTGTTTTTTTACGCATGCCCACTCATGGCTTTTGTAAGAGGGTGGGGGAGCGGATCCCTGTGGACGGGTTATTGTTGACGGGTCATTGTTGGCGGGTCATTGTTGACAGGTCATTGTTGACAGGTCATTGTTGACGAGTCCTTGTGGACAAGTCCTTGTGGACGAGTCCTTGTGGATGAGTCTCTTTGGACTGATCCCTTTGGACCGGTCCCTTTGGCCTGGTTCCTACGGACGAGCCCATGAATTTATTTAAATTATGTCACAGGGCCTAAGTACATTTTGCGTGTAAAGCAGTGTGTTGAACTGACGTTGTTCACCACTACTATAATGGGATAACGATACGAAAGGAAAGTGTCACCTCTAAAATGGCTGTCGTAGCTTAACTTAAATTAGCTTATGAATCAATAAGGCTAGAGACTTGAACGAGGTGTTAAATTACTCGGACGGACACCCCCTTTCCTCTAGACAACTTATTTTAACCCTAAATAAAACCTACCCCTACTAGGGAGTGAAAGAGTAATTCTTTTAGTAAACGTAGCTTTCCTAGTGAGACATTTGGAAAGTTGAATGTTAATATAAAATTAAACGTTGTTCCACATGATAAACATGGCTTAACCTAACCTATCCTAGTTAAGCTATTCTACTCTTATCAAAATGGCGGCGGTGCACAACTAGTCTATCCTAGTTAAGCTATTCTAGTCTAATCTACCTAACCAAAACTTAATTGAGATCATGCCAAAGGGCCTAAGGGTAAAACTCGGTGGGTGAATGTGTTTTAGAGTAATGGCTAATGCATACACCCAAGTACAAGGGATACATGCAACTATCCCATGCAGTTCTTTTTATGGAGGATGAGACAAGCCTGCAATGTAAGATTTAAAACAAGCCAACTCCTGCAGTATATGACGTCACGTGAAGCAGGTGTCCTCTGACCTTGCTTGATAAGAATACACCATACCTTGCAGTGTTCCGTTACACTTCCTGCAACCTTTGACAAATGCTTACTATGTGTGAACGCGTAACTCTCACACAAAAAAGTAGAGTAAAAGTATCTTTAGTTGGTCAACTAAAAGCTAGTAGCGGTTAACGGGAGGGTGGGGGGCCGGTGAGGGTAGTATTATTTATGTATTTATTATTTCATTTATTTATTTCACAGGTGACTGAGCAGGGAGTATTTTTAATTGGTGAGCAAAAATGGTTAGAAAAGAGTGGTAGAGAGTAGCAAAGCAGATTATCTTGCGCAAAATGACCACTACGCACAAAAAGCTTAGAATTATAAAACACTTGTAATTTAACTATAAATGATATAGATAAACTCGTATTGCAGGTGTATTAACAAGCTTTGCAAACCTGAATGATAAATACACCTTAAAGGGGTGCCATACATTATAGTTAAGTTTAAAAAGGTATAAAGTTTTTCTGCTCTCTCAAAATGCTATACGTAAACAAACCCTAAGGGCATACAGGTAGCGAGTTTGCTATATCATTTAAAACAATAACAATCATATTACATGTTGTTATAGGTAGTTGAGTAGTGTGAAAGAATCAACAAAAACAAAAAGCATTTCAATAGAAAGAGAATAAGTTAAACAAATTACCTCAAATATAATGTGCGCTAGCTATGTAGAAATAAATAATTAGCATGGTATGGAAAAGCAGTCAGGGTAGCTAAGCGGAAGTATTTTTCCTGAAACATTATGTGCATGGGTTTAAAGGGTCATGATATTGGATAAGACTGTAGAGTGTGACCCATGGCTAATTGCTTAGCATGGTAAACTTTAAACTTAAGGGATTCGAGTTTGAAAATGATAAAGATTTAAAGGGTAAATAGAGTAACGAATAAAGAGGAATGATGGGGTGTTTTAGAGCCTTTTAATGAAGAGGTGAGTAGGCTCTACCACTAGTCATTTAAATGAATTTTGCTGAAACTTGTATGAGAAAACTATATTTCCGGAATGAACTGTACAGGATTTCTGAGAAAACTTATATTAGCAAAATCATGAAGTATTCTTAAACACACATGTAACTTTCATATCTTTATACTTCTCACGTCACTTGATTCCAGGTGAAAAGCTGAGACCTTAGCTACGATGTGTTTTACATCCGTTTGACACTGCACAGCTATGTTAGCTTATTTCCTACCAGTCATTTAAATGAATTTTGCTGAGACTTGTATGAGAAGACTATATTTCCGGAATGAACTGCACAGGTTTCTGAGAAAACTTATATTAGAAAAATGATGACGCATTCTTAAACACATGTAACTTTCATATCTTTATACTTCCCACGTCTTTTGATTCTAGGTGAAAAGCTGAGTCCTTAACAATAAAAAATAAAAAAATAAAAATGTTTATCCGTTTGGCATTACGTAGCTATGATAGCTTATTTCCCACCAGTCATCTAAAATGAATTTTGCTGTGACTTGTATGAGAAGACTATATTTCCGGAATGAAACTACGCAGGTTTCTGGGAAAATTATATATTAGCAAAATAATGATGTCTTTTCAAACGCATGCATTTGTTACAATATGCTAACTTGGTTGTGTTTAAGTGTTAAATATCGCTTGTGTGTAAAGCTGAAATCTAATGATTATTATTCATATTTTGTTACAATTGCATAATGTAGCATTAAAAGGAGTGTAAATAATCTGTTCACGTTTGATTTCAGAACAGTTTATACAGTATCTCAACATGAATACATTTAGTTTGACGACAGTTTGTAAAACAATTAAACATGTTGAACGTTTAATTGTTTTAAGTCAATTAGCGCATGATGCCATGCGTTATGGCTTTCTTTGCACTTTAAATGGTTTTAACGAAGAGTTAACGAATTTTTTCAATACTATGGAAGACGACTGTCATCAACTTTTTCATCAAGTTATATTTACTATGGGTTCTATAAACAATCACAGAACATTATCATCATGGCTGATATTCGGGTTGCCACCAGCAAAATTATCCCAAATATTAGCTCTTTTAGTGAATTATAGTCATCGTGGTGATTCAGTGAGAGTCAATGATTGTTATCAGTATTCTTCATTTTCACATTCATCTGCAGGACAATTTTGTCAAGAGCGTGAAACTTCGTCAATATATAGTCACTATGATGGTGGCAATGATGTTTCACAATCATCTACAAGACTATTGCAGAAAGAGCATGAAACTACGTCCATACATGGCCACTATGATGATGGTGATCTTTTACATTAATCTGCAGATCAACAACTGGAAGCTTTGCAATAGCGTGTGGAAGTGTGGAAGTGTTTAAACATATTTAAAGATAATGAATAGCTTGTGTGTTAGTATTCATGTTTTAAACTTATATTTTTATGTAATTTAATGAGCAATGTAATGTAAACTGATAAGTTTTACTTTTTTCAACATATTAATAATACCATTTGACTTTGCAATAGCGTGTGAAAGTGCGTAAGTGTTTAAACATATTTATAGATAATGAATAGCTTGTGTGTTAGTATCCGTGTTTTAGACTTATGTTTTATGCAATTTTGATGAGCAATGTAATGTAAACTGATAAGTTTTACTTTTTTCCAACATAATAATACCATTTGTTTCAATTTCAGTTGATATAACAGTTCATAAATATCGGTTGTCCTCTCTTGATTAGTTCTAGTTCTCTATCAACAAAGGATGACGGTTATTTATCTAGATATATTGCAGTTGTAAACATATGTTTCACGAACTATAAAATGGAAATAACCCATTGGTTTACCAAATTACACTAGCCTACTTTAAAGATAATGAATAGCTTCTGTGTTAGTATCCATGTTTTAAACTTATATTTTATGCAATTTGATGAGTAATGTAATATAAACTGATAAGTTTTACTTTTTTCAACATAATAATACCATTTGTTTGAATTTCAGTTGATATAACAGTTCATAAATATCGGTTGTCCTCTCTTGATTAGTTCTAGTTCTCTATCAACAAAGGATTGCAGTTATTTATCTAGATATTGTTGTTGTAAACATATGTTTCACGAACTATAAAATGGAAATAACCCATTGGTTTACCAAATGACACTAGCCTACTTTAAAGATAATGAATAGCTTGTGTGTTACTATCCATGTTTTAAACTTATATTTTATGCAATTTTATGAGCAATGTAATATAAACTGATATTTCACGAACTACAAAATGGAAATAACCCATTGGTTTACCAAATGGCACTAGCCTACTTTAAAGATAATGGATAGCTTATGTGTTAGTATACATGTTTTAAACTTATATTTTATGTAATGTAATGAGCAGTGTAATTTAAACTGATAAGTTTTACTTTTGTCAACATAGTAATACCATTTGTTTAAATTTCAGTTGATATAACAGTTCATAAATATAGGTTGTCCTCTCTTGATCAGTTCTAGTTTTCTTTCAACGAAGGATGATAATTATTTATCTAGATAAATTGTTGTTGTAAACATATGTTTCACGAACTATAAAATGGAAATAACCCATTGGTTTACCAAATGACACTAGCCTACTTTAAAGATAATGATTAGCTTGTGGGAGTATCTTTGTTTAAACTTAGTGCGATTGTTAGTAGCTTTAAGGTAAGTTTTATATTAAGTTTTACAGTTTTGTTGTAAAAAACTAATAAAAAAGTATAAGATAAGTGTACCTAACTTAATTATATAAAATAAGTATGTCTACTTACTTGTTTATAAGGTTCTATACATATTACACTGTATGTCAATGGGCTTGATAACATGTACATATTGCCAATATATTAATAAAATTGTAAAGCACTGAAATACACGTGATTAAATAATTCATATGTTCCTTTCTCAGTCAACAAAGTAACTACACTAACATTTTCACAGACGAATGACCGCAGAGTGTTTATCAGCTGTAATTCAGTACTTGCATGTCAGCATTTACTTTAGATAACATGATGCTCTGTCAGAGGCTATAGTGTGTTTCACTTTGTATGTCGACATGTAGACTACTGCTCGGGACTAAGCTGCGTGGACCTGAGAGGAATGTGCATTGCAGACTATGAGTAGTGGTAGTAATGAGTAATGAGGTATCTTGACCCGTGTGTAGTAACAAAAGCAAATACATTCGTTGGTGACTCACTTACTCATTTCCCAACGCCACACTGGTTTCAGAAAATACCCTATGTTAGCAGTATTGGAATAGACAAGAATGGTAGGTAACATAGCGAGCTGTTGATAGGTTTTATCAATTCTCACCTGCTCCTACCCTGCCTCTGCCCTTTATTTCCACAAGTCTACAGAGCTTTGACCCGAGCAGTACTTAAGATAACATTATCGCTCTGCTAGGGGTCAAAGTGTAATTCACTTATTTCTAAAACTTAGGAAATGCATACACTCATTATAATTGAATTATCAATAACCTAACCTTTACGTCTCAGTTTTACCTTATAAGGTTGACGGTTAGTCCCTGCTCGAGCTAATTTAAGCTATATTTAAGATAATCTGTTGAGCTTATTCAACCCTTGACCTATCCTACAGTACTTAGCCTCAACCTTTTTTCCATAACTATGTTTCCTATTTACATAATAGATTTAAATCCCTAAGAGTGAAACCTAAATCCCCTAAGGTTAAAGTCTACCATACAAAACCAATTAGCCATGGGTTACAAACCTAAGAGCCTTAGTCAAATCTAACCTATAATTTAGCTTTACACACAAGCGTAGTGAAAGGTTCTTTATTATACCATAAATCTATAACATGTGCCTGTCGGCTTTACTTTCCCTCTAAAGTAGGGTATACTGAGGGATTTTTAACGCTCTTACCATTTATTCCGCTAGTCTACAGAGCTTAGACTTGAGCATTACTTAAGATAACATATCACTCTGCTAGGGGCCAAAGTGTAATTCACTTATTTCTAAAACTTAGGAAATGCATACACTCAATATAATTGAATTATCAATAAACTAGCCGTTGGAGAACTCAGAAGAATGGATTGCCCCAGGGAAGTGTATTGTCTCCTATTTTATTTAATGTGTACACCAATGATCAACCACAGCCTCAAGGGTGTAAAAGCTTAATTTACGCTGACGATCTTGCTCTTTCTGCCCAATCAGAACAGTTTGAAGTTGTATAGCATACACTCACTCGTGCTCTCAAACAGCTGGGTACTTACTATGAAAGGAACCAACTCATGCCCAATCCTAATAAGACTCAAGTATGTGCCTTCCACCAGAAACATAAACAATCTAGTCGGAAACTTGAAGTATTCTGGAATGGTATGTTATTGGATCATTGTTTCCATCCCAAATATCTAGGTGTCACCTTGGACCGTACACTCACATTCAAGGAGCAGTGCTTTAAGCTAAAACAGAAGATCTCTTCGAGGAACAGCCTCCTCCGTAGACTGGCAGGGACTAACTGGGGCACCCATCCCCAAACGTTAAGGACAACAGCAATGGCCTTATGCTATTCAGCAGGAGAATATGCCAGTCCTGTGTGGTACAAGTCAGCCCATGCAAAGCAGGTGGATGTAGCCTTTAAATGAGAGCTGCAGGATTATTACAGGTTGCTTGAGGCCAACTATCATCAGTAAAGTGCACTATGTTGCAGGGATTGCTCCACCTGACACCAGAAGAGAAGTGGCTGCAAACAACGAAAGAAGTAAATCATCTGTTATGACCTCACACCCACTCTTCAGATATCAACCTGCTGAGAGGAGATTAAAAACGAGAAAGAGCTTCCTAACAACTACTCAACCATTACAAGGAACAGCAGCAACAGCTCGAGTGGCCGTGTGGAAGGAGGGGACCAGCAGTCTGTCTGAATGGATGGAACCAAAGCAATCTCTACCTCCTGGTCACACAGAGAACTGGCTAATCTGGAAGTCCCTGAACAGACTGAGGGTGGAAGTTGCAAGATCCAGGGACAACTTATATAAGTGGCATTTCCCGACCAAGACAGTCCTGTGTGATTGTGGCGCAACCCAGACCACACAACACCTCTTCTCCTGTCCATTGTGCCCGTACAGCTGCACAATGAATGACTTGACTGAAGCTAATTCAAGTGCTATCGAAGTGGCTAAGTTCTGGGCAGAAACTGTTTGAAGTCGTCTGTTCAACACATACTTTGTACTTCTGACACGAATAAATAAATAAATAATCAATAAACTAACCTTTACGTCTCAGTTTTACCTTATAAGGTTGACAGTTAGTCCCTGCTCGAGCTAATTTAAGCTATATTTAAGATAATCTGTTAAGCTTATTCAAACCTTGACCTATCCTACAGTACTTAGCCTATGGTTCCTATTTACATAAGAGATTTAAATCCCTAAGAGTGAAACCTAAATCCCCTAAGGTTAAAGTCTACCATACAAAACCAATTAGTCATGGGTTACAAACCTAAGAGCGTTAGTCAAATCTAACCTATAATTTAGCTTTATACACACACATACAAGTACAGTGAAAGGTTCTTTATTATACCATAAATCTATAACATGTGCCTGTCGGCTTTACTTTCCCTCTAAAGTAGGGTATACTGATGGATTTTTAACGCTCTTACCATTTATTCCGCAAGTCTACAGAGCTTAGACTTGAGCATTACTTAAGATAACATATCGCTCTGCTATGGGCCAGAGTGTAATTCACTTATTTCTAAAACTTAGGAAATGCATACACTCATCATATTTGAATTATCAATAAACTAACCTTCACACCTCAGTTTTACCTTATAAGGTTGACAGTTAGCCCCTACTCGAGCTAATTTAAGCTATATTTAAGATAATCTGTTTAGCTTACTCAAACCTTGACCTATCCTACAGTACTTAGTCTATGTTTCCTATTTACAAAGGAAATATTTAAAGACTTAACCTCAGCTCATCTAACATAACCTAACTTAGTCTAACTTAACCTTGTCATGTAACATGTTCTACAAGTTTAGACTTGCTTTAGGACTTGCTATGACATCATACTTAGTTCACCTAACTGACGACCGCTAGTTTCTATCACGTGGCATGATCTACAAGTTTAGTAGTCAAGTTAACTCGATAATAAAAATGATAGTTTGTAGTATGTGTAGTTTAAAGTAAGAGCAAAAGTGAGAGTCAAATGGTAGAAAAGTGTTAGTAAAGTGGTGAAAGAGTGCTAGCAGTTTATAGTAGTCATGATTTTTACTAGAATGTGATTTGAGTAAATGTAATTTCTAAACCTTAGCTGTGAGTAGTCAGTTAGTCTTGGTTCAGATAAACGTAATCAGTTCTCTAATGAATCGGAGCTTAAGATTTTCATTATGAAAGAGTTGTGCAAGCAATCAGGTATCAGTACTTAATAGGATTGAGGAAATGGTATTTTATTTGTATTCTATTTTGTAAAGCTCTATTTGTTGTGAAATAAAAACAAGGTTTACCAGATCACAATGTCTTTTATTTTTAAAAATGGTGATAACCATTTCTTCATTTTCATTTTTTTCACACATGAATATTTACATTTTCCACATTACATTTTATATTCCCCTTTTTTTAGTTCACACATTCTGTACATTTTTTGTTGTTGTGAAATAAAAAAAAGGTTCACCAGATCACTATATCTTTTAATTCTAAAAATGGTGATAGCCATTTCCATTTTTTCACACATGAATATTTACAATTTCCGCTTTACATTTTTTACATTCCCCTTGTTTAGTTCACACATTCTGTCCATTTTTTGTTGTGAAATAAGAAATAAGGTTCACTAGATCACTATATCTTTTAATTTTAAAAAATGGTGATAGCCATTTTACTTTTTCACACATGAATATTTACAATTTCCACTTTTCATTTATTACATTCCCCTTGTTTAGTTTACACATTCTGTACATTTTTGTTGTTGTTGCGAAATAAAAACAAGGTTCACTAGATCACTATATCTTTTAATTCTAAAAATGGTGATGGCCATTTCTTCATTTCCATATTTTCACACATGAATATTTACAATTTCCACTTTACATTTTTTACATTCCCCTTGTTTAGTTCACACATTCTGTACATTTTTTGTTGTGAAATAAAAAATAAGGTTCACTACATCACTATATCTTTTAATTTTTTAAAAATGGTGATAGCCATTTCACTTTTTCACACATGAATATTTACAATTTCCACTTTTCATTTTTTACATTCCCCTTGTTTAGTTTACACATTCTGTACATTTTTGTTGTTGTTGTGAAATAAAAACAAGGTTCACCAGATCACTATATCTTTTAATTCTAAAAATGGTGATAGCCATTTCTTCATTTCCATTTTTTCACACATGAATATTTACAATTTCCGCTTTACATTTTTCACATTCCCCTTGTTTAGTTCACACATTCGGTACATTTTTTGTTGTGAAATAAAAAAATAAGGTTCACTAGATCACTATATCTTTCCCTTTTGTTCACACATGAATATTTACAATTTCCACTTTTCATTTTTTACATTCCCCTTGTTTAGTTTACACATTCTGTACATTTTTGTTGTTGTTGTGAAATAAAAACAAGGTTTACCAGATCACAATGTCTTTTAATTGTAAAAATGGTGATAGCCTTTTTTTCATTTTCATTTTTTCACACATGAATATTTACAATTTCCACTATACTTTTTTTTACATTCGCCTTGTTTAGATCACACATTCTGTACATTTTGTTGTTGTTGTGAAATAAAAACAAGGTTTACCAGATCACAATGTTTTAAATTTTAAAATGGTGATAGCCATTTCACTTTTTCACACATGGATATTTACAATTTCCACTTTACATTTTTTACATTCCCCTTGTTTAGTTCACACATTCTGTACATTTTTTAAAATCTTTTTCGTAATATAAAAAGCAAACATTTTACACTAAAATGAATTACTTATCTTATTTTTACTAAACTACAGTAGCCTAACATTATACATTCTACTTAAAGTTTTTGCAAAAAATATTACAATATAAAACACACTACGAATATTACAATATAGTGATCATTAGACTTAAGTAAAGTAATAGTCGTCAATGCGACTGTTTCCCCAAGCAAGAGTATCAAATGTGTTGGGTATAATGAATCGTTTGTTGTCTTCATTACTTAAAGCAAATTTGTTCAGCAAATTGGTATGTAGCTGATGATTTTTACTTCTAAATACATACATTTTCCTATATAATACAGGTGGGTTACTAACTATACAGTTTTTATAATCATTTATATTTAACTCTTTACTAACAACATTCTTTTTCACTCCTTTTAATTTTTTTACTACTACATCATCAATTGTAATATAGCTGTATGATTTAGATTTTGTGCCTACAAAGGTGTCTATAATAACACCAGCACATTCATCCTTAAATTTCCCAAGAACCTTTTTGTTTACTAGAGGTAAATGGTAAATATTATCCTCGGGATAGTCACTTGTATCAAACCTATTTAGCTCAGTTTTGATATCCTGATAAAAATCATCAATTTTAAACTCATAAATAAAAGAATCTGTGTCTGTGTAGAGTAATTTAGCATTATCAAGATAGTTTTTCTTTACATAATCATAGTGAAATTCATACATAAGTGTTTTTGACAATTCCAGAATGGTGTAACCCACATATATGGGTTTGTTGTAAGTTACTTTAAGACGATTCATTTGTATTACAACTAAATCCTCATGAATAAGGCTTGCTTATTAAGTTGCTCGCACCATACCTTTTACCATCATTCTCCCACTTTGTTATCAGCTTTACATCAACTCGTTTATCAACATTCTCCATAGTCTTTCCAAAAACACTATTATTCATGAGTTTATAAAAATCTTTTTCAAACGCGTTTGTTGACTGTGTTCTTAAATTATTGTTTAGATCAATATACGGTTTGAGCCATGCTGACTGATGAAATTGCAATACGCGATGAATTTTAGTTAATTTCAATCCATGCTGTAGACACTGTTTCAAGTTTTGATAATGTATTACATATTTACATTAGCAATTAACATTTTTGTTCGTGATGAGATGTATGGAGATTTCATATTCTTAGGACAAAATGGTAAATCATTATGATCATCATGTAACTCTTTAGGGTACTCAAGATTTACCTCTAAAATATATCCTTTATCATCGTTATCATTAAGAGTGTCAACATGTAAGACATCAATTTCAGGTTGTGTTAGCCAGCGAAAATCTTTCAGTGGTAGATATTGACTCATAGCCCAACCATATTGGTTATTTGCATCGAGGTAGACAATATACTTTGACTCTTCACAAGGGTTGTAGCGAGGCATGTATTTATTATTCGCTTTAGAGTACCGTCCACTACATTGGCTTAATCCACCTCGAATTGATGATTTTATAAAATTGATCATGTCTATATCAGTCATTAATTCTAAATTTACTTTCGTTTTTTTCAACATTGAACTGAAACTTAACCCAGGAGCAGTGAAATACTGACAAGCATCAAGGTCATAAGTTTTCATACAAACATTCCGAAAATTTTCAAAAACATCTGCTAATAATAACACATCTGTCTTCAAATATATGTCTGAAAATTCTCCTAAAGTTTGAATGTGGAACTGTGTCCATACACGTTGGGCATGTAAATATTCCTGATCACTGATATGACTTGTGTTTAAGGAACTGTAAAATGCATCTTTCGGTGGTAAACAACACTCCTCAAGACGTTCCACACAGTTAATATATTCGTAAGGGAATATACCCTTTTGACGAATCAAATTAAAATCATCTTCTTTAGGAAAGACACGTTGAATTTCATGAAACTGATCTGATTTTAAATTACTAGCCAGCTTATCAAGACTACTCGGCATAAAGCGGAATGAATCTAAAAATCGCAGTTTAATGTTTTTTTATTGCTAGTTTTGATGTATTTTGTGAACGATATGTATTGTTCCTTATTATTTGCAATCACATCAATTTTCACATCTGAAGCTCCAAATTCTTTAACGATAAAGTGGTTATCGTATTTGCTACCGTTGTGTAGAATGACCGGAATGGATTTACTTACTCTATAATTTAAATTACATTCTTGGTGAGCAGCACCACGATATTTTCCTGTTAAATGATCATGATCGCGAACCCTGTCTGTATATAAACATTCACCACATATAAAACAATTAGTTTCAGTTTCAAAATTCATTTGCTCTGATGAAGTTAGTGGCTCCATTGGAATGATCGTATTTAAAATAGAGGATATACGGATGGCATCTTTCTCAAGCCTTTCCATAAAAACTTTAGGTGCATCAGGTCCTCTATAGAGCTCAAACTTATTTAAAGAGTCATCATAACTACATTTAATATAATATGCAAAGCTAAAAGGTTCATGAATATGAGTATTGTTAGTGAAAGGTTGGGCTGGATTCGATGAACATCTATTAAATGGTTTTAGCAAAGCCTCGAAGTCAGCATATATAACAAATGGTACTCGAAGCTGTTTCTCATAATCCTTGAATTTTAGAATATTATTTTTAGGAGTCGGTAATACCGTACACACATGATTACAACCCCATTTTTGGTGTTGAGTTAGTTGGTCCTCTTTTCTGAAATATAGCAAACAGCCATCACACAACCACTTCTTATTTTCTCTTATTGATAGCTGACTACCAACAAGTCTACTTAAATGTTTTATCCAGCAATAGTGAGCATTTTCATCTTCGGTTATGTACAGTAAATTTACATGAGCATCCTTTTTTCCTGAGTATAATATAGAGGACCTACTATACTCTTATTTTCAATTCCATAAACATTAACACTTACATTGTTCAGCTCTTCAAAACGTTGAATGTCTTTTATCGCCATAGGAAATTCTATTTCTTTTAAATCTAACACTGAGGAATAGTGAGGATAGGATGATGTTCTATCCATATGCCCCACTGCTGAATGGAGAGCTGAGGTTACAGCCCACGCAAAACATGCTTGATCATTATTCCAAACGTTCACAACAGCTTTCTTCCGTTTGATCCATTCTGGCGAATCAATATATGATGATGCTCGAAGGGGATTGTATTTATTCAGGTTGGTTTCTAAATAAAGTACTTCAACCAACGCCCAGCCTGACTCCCTTTCCTGGAACTCTTCACAATGATAGCACTTGAAATATTTTGGTATATATCACTAATATTAGTTGATTCGCTAACAATTATGTTTTTAGTATTAAAGGATTTGATATCCGTAATTTCACCTTCACTCCCAGTTTTTACATAGAGTCCAAAAAGTTCAAAATTCATTTTAATTGTTTTATGCTCTAATAAAACATTACCTACCAAGCCAAACACAGTAGGTTGAACAGTTTTTAAAAATGATTCAATACTTTGAGTTTTTTCTTTACTATAAAGTCTATAACTAGCAATTCGACTTTTAAACGCACTACCAATTTGTTGAATATTTCCAGAATTTCTTTCATGGCAAGCGTTATTTTTATGATGAATACTGCGTAAATGTCCATGAATGATTGAAGAAGGTATATCAATATTACATACATCACAATGTGTTATCGAAGGTTCACCATTCTTCTTTCTTTTTGTTGCACAACTATTTTCACAATCTTGAGAACGTTTACGCTTTTGAGCATCACATTCATTTAAAGGTTCCGTGCTAGTTGATGGCTTTACAGATTTCAATTCCTGTTGTTCACCATGCACTTCAACCATGTGGGATTGATATCGCTTTACAGCAGAAAAACCAAGTTCGCAAACTGAATACGAAAATGGTGCTGAACTAACATGCATTAAATTTACATGACGTGCAAGATTATCTTGTCTGTTAAATGTGGTAGCACAATGACTGCACACAAACATTTTAATGTCATGTTTAACATTTGCATGTCGTTGAAGGTTGTCAGGTCTTGAGAACTGTTTCTTACATTCACCACACTTGAACATGATGATCACTGTCAAAATTACCTATAAAAGAAAAAAATCATAAATGTTAATAAATGATAAAACAAAGTACAATATAAATAGTTTAATTACATTCCAGCCAATGGTTATAGCAGGGTATTTAAATCGATCATATGTGAACTCCTAGCAAGTCTAACTTCACGTAGTTCTAACTAAGGGTTACTATATACCACTGTCACTGACACTTAGCGGGTAACATTGGAACTTGATAGAGTGGTAGAAACCAGCGGTCGCCAGTTAAGTGAGCTATGTGTGACGTCATAGCCAGTCTTAAAGCAAGTCTAAACTTGTAGAACATGTCACGTGATAGAAACCAGCGGTCGCCAGTTAAGTGAGCTAAGTGTGACGTCATAGCCAGTCTTAAAACAAGTCTAAATTTGTAGAACATGTCACGTGATAGAAACCAGCGATCGCCAGTTAAGTGACCTAAGTGTGACGTCATAGTCAGTCATAAAGCAAGTCTAAACATGTAAAACATGTCACGTGACAAGGTTAAGTTAGGTAAAGTTAGGTTATGATAGGTGAACTGAGGTTAAGTCTTTAAATATTCCCTATGTCACTGACACCTAGCAATGAACATTCAGACTTAATAGAGCGGTAATCAAAATCTAACCTACAAATTTAGCTTTACACATTATGGTCAAGTAGTTCCAACTTTTGACTGCTAAATATACCATTTTCACTGACATGTAGTGGTGAACATTGGAAAATATCACTCTTGCTGTTTAAAAGTTATTAGAGGGGCACTTACCATTTTATAATTGATCAACTGCTGCCACTGAATGAACAGATTGTAGGAATCTGGTAACCTACAGGTACCCAATTATCTGTAAACAAATTAATCAATAAATACATTCCAATCAATAACTTCAACATCAATTAGTAATAAAAGACTACAATCCATTAATAATAAGTACTTACCTTGCAAAATAATTTAATGATTTTCTACCAAAAGGTTTTTTTTTACAACTCTTGAGCAGTAATAGAGCACTGTTCACTCAAAGCGAGTAATAAAGACTGACAGTAGGGAAATATATGACACCCCTCTTATATAAACTCTCATCGCTCGTGTCAGCAGTTTTTTGCAGATCATTGCAATTCCTTTCCCAATACAGCTGAGAGTCCAAAGTACACTAGGAACACCTGTGTGGTATCCAATGACTGCTGACTTTGCATGATCAGCACCCATTGTCTTGATCAACACCTGAGGTTTCAAATTACTGCAGCGTCAGTCATAGCAACAGCAGTGCGTGCTCTCTACCATGTCAGCAACATAACACCGGAAGGAACACCTGTGTAATATCCAATAACTGATAACTTTAAATGATCATCACCCATTGTCTTAATGAACACTTGCGGTTTTAAATTACTGCAGCGTTAGTAATAGCAACAGATCTGTGCGCTCTCTGCCATGTCTGTAATATGACACAGGAAATAACAAGACGTCTTACTGCACATATCATCTCCTCAGTTTTAACATCTTAAGAACATGTATTATTCTCTTTCAACTACAAATGACTCGTTAGAACACATCCATCCACCAAGTTAGATCCCTTGTATGTTCCCTTGTATTCGTCACTTTCCTTTCGTATCGTTATCCCATTATAGTAGTGGTGAACAACGTCAGTTCAACACACTGCTTTACACGCAAAATGTACTTAGGCCCTGTGACATAATTTAAATAAATTCATGGGCTCGTCCGTAGGAATCAGGCCAAAGGGACCGGTCCAAAGGGATCAGTCCAAAGGGACTCATCCACAAGGACTCGTCCACAAGGACTTGTCCACAAGGACTCGTCAACAAGGACCTTTCAACAATGACCTGTCAACAATGACCCGCCAACAATGACCCGTCAACAATACCCCGTCCTCAGGGATCCGCTCCCCCACCCTCTTACAAAAGCCATGAGTGGGAATGCGTAAAAAAAACCAAGCATGTTAATTCATAGTGGCTACCCACCGTATACATGTCTCTTGTGTTGAATAACGTTTATTTAAAAAGCCCGCCCTCTTACAAAAGCCATGAGTGGGCATGCTTAAAAAACAAAAAACAAGCATGTTAATTCATATTGGCTTTCCACCGTATACATGTCTCATGTGTAGAACAACGTTTCATTCCATATTGGCATTCAAACTCTCACATGTTGCAATTGGAAGGAGAGATTCTCTAAAAAATTAAAATGTCACCCTCTAGTAGGGGTAGGTTTTATTTTGGGGTGGAAATATGTTGTCCATTGGAAAGAGGGTGTCCGCCCGAGTTCAATGACACCTCATTCGTCAAAATCCGACCATGCGTTCGAGAGATATCGGGCTGCCGCCATCTTGTGAGGAGGGTGAGGAGGAGGTCACAGAACCATCCAAAACACACTACTTACAGTTGAAAAATTGAGCTAAGAATAGTTTTTTTACGGAAACATGTGTTTTTGGGAAACGTGTTGAGATATAATGCAGTAAGTGGTATTATGTTTTTTGTTATGACAGCCTGTTTATGAAGGCGTTGCGAAATTTTTGTTGCGGTGGAAAAATGGGGCTAAAATAGTTTTTTATACGGAAACGTGTGTTTTGGGGAAACGTGTTGAGATATAATGCAGTAAGTGGTAATTATGTTTTTCGTTATGACAGCCTGTTTATGATGGCGTTGCGAAATTTTTGTTACAGTGGAAAAATGGGGCTAAAAATAGGTTTTTACGGAAACGTGTGTGTTTGGGAAACGTGTTGAAATATAATGCAGTAAGTGGTATGATGTTGTTTGTTATGACAGCCTGTTTATGATGGCGTTGCGAAATTTTTGTTACAGTGGAAAAACGGGACTAAAAATAGTTTTTTACGGAAACGTGTGTTTTTGGGAAACGCGTTGAGATATAATGCAGTAAGTGGTATTATGTGTTTTTTTTTTGTTATGACAACCTCTTTATGATGGCGTTGTGAATTTTTCTTGTTACAGAGGAAAAATGGGGCTAAAAATAGGTTTTTACCGAAACGTGTGTTTTTGGGAAACCCGCGAAGATATAATGTTGTAAGTGGTATTATGTCTTTTGTTATGACAACCTATTTATAATGGCGTTGCCAATTTTTTTGTTACAGTGGAAAAATGAGTCTAAAATAGTTTTTTTTGAAAACGTGTGTTTTAGGGAAAACCAAAAATAAAGCACTAAATCAGTATGTTTAAATTGTAAATCGTGTGGTTTGTATGTGATTAAAAAGAAAAACGTATTATGAATATTATTATTTGAAAGTGAACTGGTGTTTGAACTAAAGACAGGTAAAGCTGTGTGTAGATAACGCAGAGCAAGCCATATGATAATATATGAAGCTGACAATTGTGTTCTCGAAATGTGAGTAAAGACTGTATAGTCCCTGTTCGACGGAAACTCATGACTATGCTGTTTTACACATGCATGTAACTTGAGAAAGTGCAAGTTTTCAGCACAGACATGTACCTTGAGAAAAAGAAAAGTGCAAGTGTTCACAGCTGACTCAGCTGGAAAAGTACTGTCCTTCCGTGGGAAAGACTTGACATAACAAGACCACTGAGTGGTGGGGAGATGTGAACTGCAACTATTGGATCTATATGCAGTATATAGACCGTGATTGTGAGACAGACATCACTCTTTACTTACCGGTGATGGTAGCGTGTCTGTATGCTTACAAGTAACTTGAATTTTCAAAACATTGATAAATATTGAGAAGGTATGTTATGCTCTTATATTTTATGAATGATTTAATGCTATTTGTTTATTTATTGGTGATTGATTTATTTATGGTATTGACTATTTTTGTTTTGTTTTGTTTTTGTTGTAGACTTGCTGTAAACGGGGAACAGTGAGAGAGAGAGAGAAAAAGAGAGAGTGAGCGAGAGGGAAAGAGAGAGAGAAGCAGCTTATTGATTTATTGAAAGGTGAGTGAGTGCGTGATATACAAATGATAACGGGTTTTCACTCATGAATGCTATTTATTTAATGGTAATTGTTTCACATATGGTGTTGATTTTTAATTTTGTTGTAGAATTGCTGTGCTAGAGAGAGGCAAGCAGCTTGACCACTGAATCACTGTTCCATTTATTAAAAAGGTGAGGTTTTTTTTTGTTAAATTTGTTTATTGACTTTGTTAGTTTGTTGTTTTTGGTTGTTTTGTTTAGTCTTTTAACTGGTTTGATGCAGCTCTGTATGCCTTTTTGTTTTTGTTTTGTTTTGAGCTAATGGTTTCATTTGTATATAGCTATCACACACTATATGCAAGTCAATTTTCCCCCCAGGGGCTCACATCGAGTGGGCCGTGGGTTGGCGACCCTCGCACCCCAGCTGGGTCCGGCATTGCTTCCACTTACTTGTGCCGGGCTCCTCTCCGTCTTCTTTCCTGTCGACCTCCCTTGGTCGACTCTTGTTCTTTTCCGACCCCGACGGTATTAGGGTATCCAAGGCCTAGGGAGTCTTTCACTTTCCCGCCTTAATTGGCCCTTGTCTCATCTTTCCTGATCCCTCCCTCTTCGAGGGGTCAGACCTCTTGTTTTCTTTTCATTAAATTTCCTTTTCTCTTCAAGTTTCCCGCACTGTTTTTGTTGATTTGCCCGTCGTGTATCTAAATTCACTAGCGACTTTTTTTTGCATCCACATCATTTCGTAGGTGTTTTCAATCTACGTTGCATCATGTACTTTTTTCGATCTAAATTGCATTTTGCGAGTGTTTTCAACTTCAATTGCATTTTGTAAGGAATGACAATCTAAATTGCTTTTTAGTAAGTCTTTCAATATCCGGGCCGGGACTTTCGCGAGTATTTTGAATTTCAATTGCATTTTGTATTTTCAACCTAATCCGCTCTTTGCAAGTATTTTCAATCTAAAATGGATTTTGTATCACCGGCATTTTGCAAGTATTTTGATTCTCGATTGTATTTTGGGGTATTTTGAATCTTAATTACACTTCGTAAGTATTTTCAATCTAAATTGCATTTTGTAAGTATTGTCTATCCAAATGAGTAGTTTGAAACTACCGGGCATTTTGTAAGCATTTTCAATTTAAATTGAATTTTGTAACCATTTTGAATGACAATTGCCTTCTGTGAATATTTTGGATTGGAAATGGGAACTTTCAATCTGAATTGCATTGTGTATTTTCAATTTCAATTGCATTTTGTAGGTATTCTGAACCTCAATTGCATTTTGTACGTATTTTCAATCTCATTCGCATTTTGTAAGTATTTTGAATTTCACTTGCATATTGTAGGTGTTTCGACGGTACATTGCATTTTGCACGTATTTTAAACTTAACCTACATTTTGTGCGTATTTTTCAATCTATTCCTTTTGTGAGTATTTTCGTTCTAAATTCCCTTTTGTAAGTATTACCGCTCTCCATTTTGTAAGTTGTTTCAATCTGAGTTCCTTTTAGTACGTATTTTCCTTCTCATTTAATTTTCGTTCTGGTTCCATTTTATTGCCACTTTCGCTATCACCCAGACCATTAGAGGCCGATAACCTAGATGTTAGGCCCCTTAAAACAACAATTATGATCATCATCATCATCATGCAAGGCAATTTCCTTAAGCTATTGTATTTTTAATCTACCGCTACAGTTCTTGTCCTTTACTTTTTTGAAACTAAGATTGCTATTTGTAGATGTCTCTGCATGTGTCTTACCAATCCATTTCTTGTCTTGATTAGCTATTGCCAGAAATATTTTTTTGCCAGTAGTATCCATACAAATTTATTTGTTAACCTATTTAGCAATTTTTTATTATTCTGTAACGACACATTTTAAACATTTGTATTTAGTTATTTATTTATTATTTTTGTTATTTTAACAGCGCATGTTTTATATTTATAGAGCGCTACGCTTGATGCAAAATCTAATTATTTTCTTGGTTGGTTGATTTACAGTGTATTATTGGTAACTTGTTGGCGACTGTTGTGCCCAAGGTTGCTGGATTAAGGCCTGCACTATACAGCAGCTGCTACTAAAAACCTCAAAGGTGCTTACGGGTGAACTATTGTTGTGCTGTCAGCGACAGAAAACACAGGTAAGACTGTTTTTACAAAATAGCATTTGATTCTACCGCTGTGAATAGTTTAACTTGGGAACCCCTAAACAGTTGTTTTACATCGCGTGTGTTCTCTGGTCGCGTGGTCAATGTTAGGGAAAGTTAAATCCCAAAATAATTTTTAGAATCTTGCTTTGACATTTTTAGGAACCAAATTCGTAGAGTGCAAGGGTTGCACACGGCTTTAAAGGTGAATACAGAACTCGTATGCGATTTTGTATATAAAAAGAAGGACGTTGAGCATAAAGAGACATTTTATATTTGCAGTAAAATGCATGAGCTTTTCATAGCCCACAATTTGGAACAGTGGTATGAATCCAACGTGGTCAATGCTCTGCTGACTAAATTTGATAAACTGCAAGAAGGACCCAGTGGTCTTGCGTTAGAAAACATTCATTACTTGCAAATTAACATTTGTCAATTTAATCCTTTCAATGCCGGGTCTAGTTTTATTGAGACACCACCAGCGATTGCCTGCCGGAGAGCGGTGGTTAACATTGAAAACAAGGACAATAAATGCTTTCTGTGGTCAGTGGCTGCGATTTTGCAGCCAGTACAATAGCATTGTTATAGACCTGGAAAGTACAAGGCCATGTTTCGTTCGTTATGGACTTAACCGACATCCATAAGTTTGAACGAGATAACCAGGACTTTTCGTTCATGGTGTATGGCCTTAATGGTGATGACATTGTGGGTCCTCTATATGCTACCAAAGAACCGAAACGACATCACATTCATCTTTTATGTTTGTCTGAGTGAGAGGTGAATCACTATTGCCTAATTAAAAGCCTGAGTAGATTGCTAAGCAGTCAAGTGTCCAAGGACAAGCGTCCAAAACATATTTGTGATCGTTGCTTGCAATATTTTAAAACCCCTACACTTTTAGAACGTCATAGGGTAGATTGCGTTTCTCAGGAAGCGCTGAGACTGATATTGTCACAAGGGGACAAGGCTGTGTTGAAATTCAAGAACATTCATAAGCGTGACACTGTCCCCTATGTGGCGTATGCAGATTTCGAAGCTCTCACCACACCCGTGGCGGGATGTGAACCAGATCCCGCCACAAGCTCAACCACACCCATTCAAAAATATGAACCTTTTGTCATATGATTTAATGTGGTGTGTGCCTATGACCCCACACAATCTGTTTACAAATCTCGTGAGGGCCCAGATTGTGCCAGATGGTTTCTGGATGAACTTGTAAAGTTGGCTCATCATGTACAGGAATTACTGGACCACCCAGTACCCATGAGCCTATCTCCAGAACAGCAGCAGCAGTATGAGGATGCCACGACATGGCATATTTGCGAAAAGCCTATTTTAGGCGGAGAGGAAAAAGTCAGAGACCACTCGCACTTTACGGGAGAGTTTTGTGGAGCTGCGCATAGCAAATGCAATTTGAACTTTCCAGCTCCTCGTTTTATCAGTGTCTTTTTCCACAATCTGGCGAATTATGACATACAGTTTTTGATTTGTGAATTGAGTCATGTCGACAAGGGCTCATTTTCCATTATCCCCCAAAACCATGAGCGTTTTACAGCCTTGACATGGCGGTTGAGCGACTTTAGCATTCAATTTTGGATTCCTTTAAGTTTATGGCATCCTCGATAGATAGTCTTGTGAATGGCCTGAATGAGGAGGGATTAAAAAACACCAGAATGCATTTTAATGATCCTGAGCAATTTCAACCGTGCATTCTGAAAAGTATATTTCCCTATGATTTCTGTAACAACTGGGACGTGTTAAAGCAAAACAAACTCCAACCACAAGACAAATTTTACTCGAAACTATCACGCAGTACCGTTTCCGACACAGACTATGCACATGCATGTCAAGTTTGGCGAGTGTTTGGCATTAAGACGCTATGTGAACATGCAATGCATTACCTAAAACTGGATGTATTGCTGCTCACCTATGTGTTTCAAAAATTCCGTGAGTTGTGACAACACATTTATGGTCTTGACCCGGCTCACTATTATACAAGTCATGGGCTCTCGTTCGATGCCGCTTTGAAATACACTCGAGTGGAATTGGATTTACTCATTGATGTAGACTTGGTTCTATTCTTTCAAAACGGCATTCGCGGTGGCTTTGTGTCGCTTAACCAACACCATGCCGAAGCGAACAATCTCTACATGCCTAATTATTCACCAGACAAACCAGAATCGTACTTAAATTACTATGACATGAATAATTTGTATGAGTCAGCCTTTGCCCTGTGGGGAGTTTGCTTGGCTGACAGAGAAACAAGTGTCAGAATTTGCTGTGAACATGGCTAGTCAAGAAACAGGACGTGCATATGTCTTAGAAGTGGATATTGAATATCCCTCATCCTTGTATGATGAACATGCTGATTTCCCATTCTGCCTTGAGCAAATGGTCCCCTCTGACAGTAAAGGAAAATTGAAAAACTCATGGGCACACTTTACAATAAAAATCGGTATGTGCTGCATATCCAAATGTTGGTGCAATGCCTTGCCCATGGCTTGGTGTTGAAGAAAATCCATAGGGGGTATTTCTTTTGCTCAAAAAGCATGGCTTGAGCCACTCATGTGACTCAAAACAGAGCACCGACAAATGGCAACACAGCAGTTTGAAATTATTATTTTTAAATTAATGAACAACTGCATCTATGGCAAGTCCATGGAAAATGTCCGCAAATACCGTGACATTAAATTGGTCAATGTCTGGGACGGGCGGTGGGGTGCCCGGCGGTACATTACCAAGCAAAATTTTAAATCGATCAACATTATCGATGAGGATTTGGCTACTATTGAATTGAGTAAGACCAGCATGACCATGGATAAGCCCATTTACTTGGACCAAGTCATTTTAGACTTTTCCAAATAGGTCATGTATCGATTCCACTACGAGTTTGCTAAACGCCATTTTGAGGACGTCTCTCTTTTGTATATGGATACGGACTCATTCATTTACCACATTCGCCACTGCAACCCCTATGGCACCATGAGGCAGCATAGTGACTGGTTCGACACCTCTTCCTATAGCGCTGACAACGTGTTTCAGCTGCCCATAACAACAAGAAGGAAATGGGCGTTTTAAAAGATGAATGCGGTGATTCCCTCATGACGGAATTCGTAGGTTTGACCTCTAAAAGTTATGCTTATCGCACACTAGACCGTAAGGAAGCCAAAAGAGCAAAAGGTGTAGGTAGGGCAGTGGTAAAATCGCTGCGTGTAGATAACTACCTGGCGGTTTTACGCACTGGCAAAGCTATGTCTCATACACAGTGCAGGATACAATCCAGGAACCATCATTTGTATCTTGTGGAACAGAGAAAACGTACCCTCGCCTCCATGGATAACAAACGTGTGTGGGCTGATGATCTGCTTACCAGCCTGCCCTGGGGTTATGACCGCAAAGAGGAGGAGGTGTGATTTTTCTGTTTTTTCGTTGGGGGACGTGGCTTTTTTTGTAACTCGTTGATTTAGTATTTTTGTAAATATTGGTTTTTGTCATTGTAAATGGTAGATTTTGTAAATAGTGGCAACCCACTTGGACCTTTTGCTCTTTAAAAAAACTTCTGTGCAACCTTATTTTAATAAATTTTTGATTGGGTTAGGAATTTGAAAATCCCTTATGGTAAATGGTAAATAGTTTGATTCTTTTAAAGCTATACAAAAGTGTTATTTGTTTTTTTGTGTGTAAATATTTATTGAGTAATAATATTTTTTAGTAACTTTATTGACTAGTATTTAAATATTTTTGTAATGTTAATTATAAGTTAAATGGTAAACTAAAAATGTTCTTTTGGAATAAGTGAGCATGTCGAGAATGTGATTTTGGGAATGAATAAAGTGGTTGTGTTTGTTCCTAATGACAGGTGTGAATGTATGAGTAGAGAGAATGCCGGTGTGTATGTATGACCAGGCCAAACACAGTGAGGTAATAATTAATGCATATAGCAAATGGTCAATAGTCATTTTTTGAATAGTTTTTTTTAAATGTAGCGGTAAATAGACATTATTTTTGTAAAACAGTCTTACCTGCAGTAGTCGTAGATCTCCACGTTTGCGCAATCCCATAAACGCACTGCATTATCACCATCGTCAAGCACTCAGATCAACATCATTGACAAAAATGAACTTTCGACATACACCAAATGGAAAAATGTGAAAACAGCAAAATGCAAAAATCCATGTTTCGATATCAGCAACATTCAAAAACGTAAAACTGTCATTTTAAAAACAGGAAATGGCCATGTGTGAAATATGAATATTCAAAAATCTTCAAACGGACATTTTTAAAAAGTATAATCAACAAAATGGAAAATCCGTATCATCAAACGCGTAAAAACTTCAAACGGTCATTTTTAAAAACTGTAAATTGGAAATTGACAAATGGCAATGAAAAATTAGCCCATCAACATCATGATTTTTTTAAATAAAACAAAAAACATCATGCACTGGTAAACCTTTGTTTTTATTTCATAGCCAAAGTGAATTTACAAAAGAGAATAGAATACAAACAAATCCCAATTCCTCAATCCTCAATTCCTCAATGTTTTTGTCCATGCATCATCAACTTTCCTTTCATAGCACTGATCACAATCAGGGCTGCCATCCTCTCACCCACTGAGGCATCACAGGATGTGAAACATTGTTTAGCTTTTTTCAATAACAATTTATCTGCCACATGTTTTAAACCAGAATGACTACGGCAATAAGAAAGGTCGTGTCCTTTGCATGCTTGATCCAAAAGGTTAATGGGTACATCACCACGCTGCAAACGTTTTTCGAGACGAGTTCCTGGGCCACGAAAACGATACCCTCGGAAATGGATTTCAAAAGGTAAGTATTGAATCACTTTGTCAATGACGCCATTGCCAGTACAGGTCTGGCATATCCTTTTCGATGGAAGGTGAAAAGAATGTGTCTTTCTTCTCCTCTGTGGACGATGTTTGTGTTTGTTGTTGTTGTTGCTTTTTCTCGCCATGACTTCCGTGGAATGATTCAACAAAGTCTTACACGGACTTTTATGTCCGTGATACAGTTTGACCAGTTGACAAGTCGCGCACTGACGCATAGAGGGTATTTTTGCTATGGCCACTTGGTTATGGTGATAGCAATCCGTACAGGGTTGCAATTCACTCAACACAAAGTCTTGAGTCCACGATTTTGGTACATGTTGCCAGATTTCTTTCACCGCGTTGGCGGCCACATAATAAATACGACTTGGGCAGCGCCAATAGTTCCTCTTTGGTAAAACTGTCTAGTTTCTTTTTGCACACAAAGAACTTGTCGATGGCTTTGTCCGTAGCATTGCCTTTCTCCATGGTATCACGTTCTGTACATGTTTACACGTCGCTTGTAGAAATCTCACTGGCGTCATTCACAGATAAATCTTGAGTTTTAATTTTGTTCAACAACTCCCAGCAGGCATGGGTGGTTGACCAATGAAAGAGATGCCACGCATGCGCTAGGGCTGTATGGGTAATGTTGCCACGGGGACAAGTATAAGTAGCCATGAGCGTTTACAAAGAGGGGCAGCCCAAGTTCATGAGGTCGATACATTGACAGTAAGACGCCAAAAATGGTTACAACCATTCCCGTTTTTCATTACCTTTCACAAAGACCACATGAGCCGAGGACAAGTGCACTTTCATGACCACATTCAAATATTTATAGGAAATGGTTCCTTGATTCCAGTCTAGTTGCCTATGATTTTCAATCCACTCGGTTTGTTTACGGTCTTTTTCACACAACAAATCAAAAGCAAGGGGCGGTTTAAATAGAAAATGCGTAGCTTGTGATATCCAAAGCGTGGTACAATCGATAATGGCCACTTGTTTAAATGTAAATTTGTTGTCACAAATTTTAAACCCTTGGCATTCCACAATGAGTGTGCGCAACACGTTGACGCTTGCCTGGACCAAGTTCAACTGACGACTGACTGACGATCGACCACTAAGGTATGCCCATGACATGGACTCGCCTACCATGCTAGTTTAAAAAAAAATGAGGTTAGGGTAGGATAGGAGGACATGAAAAATATTAATAACAAGAACAACCGCCTAAGTTTTTTTTATTACATCATTTTATTGTCATAACACGTTTTACAGGCTTTAGTCATTTTGGGATAGGGACGATACCTACTCATACAACAATACAGTCTTTTGTGTTTATAACGTCCATAACACCGATGATGTCCCAATGTCGCTAAACTAGGTGTTTTTGACGGTGAGCAGCTCACCGAAGCACCATTCACACCATACAGTCCACACGTATCGTAACTTGTTTTTTCATCACCCAGAGGCATGAGTGAGGGATAGCTTGAATGACAGGGTGTATTTCCCACCTCCATTCTGCATAGGTAGGGGTAGGCGGGTGACCAGCGCTGATGTTCCTGCATGGGTTCATCACTCTCTTGCCATTGGTCTATGGTCATGGCACAAAAGGCACATTTTACTTCATCTCTTGTTTTTAAATAATAGAAGCCAGAGGCCGCCAAGGCTTGAGGGTTTATGAAAGGCACAGGCCACGTTGCAAAAGTCTTGAAACGTTGTTCCTCAGAGCTTAAATTCATGGATGTGACGTCTCTTAAGGCTTTAAAGCAAGACATGACTGAGCTGCTTGACGCGGGTTGACCAGTTATTTATACACTCGTCACTTGATTGGACAGTGGATAATAGTTGATTTGTTTGTGATAAATAATCAAACAGTAGGCCGTGGTATTGGCTGGTACTTTGTCATGCGTTTCAAAATCTAGTCGAATGTCAATATTGGATGGCTTGCAGACTCTTCCAGGTAAGAACAGTCAAAGACAATCAGTGGCGCCCTTGCCTTAAACACTTGGGGTAGCAGCATGGGGATGTTCTCTTTTTGATAATACGACCATTTAAATTTACAAAACAAGTCGTACAGGGGACCAAACTTATTTTTTGAAAAATCAAAATCCAGTCCTTCATAGAGAATCACAGCTCCGTTGAGGAAAAGACGTGCATTTCTTAATTGCAGGTGATCAAATTGCGTGGCATCTTTGGTTTGTTGATACTTGCGATTTGTTTGAAAAACCACGATCAAGTAGAGAGGTCTCTCTGTATAGCGAGCTGTTTTTACAGACCTACTGTGTGTGTTGGTGGTGGGCAATAGCGTGTACTCATGGAGTGCCCAGCTTTTAAATTCCATGGGTAGAGGCATATTTCTCTTTACCATCTTGAGTATGTCCAGTTCTTTGTTATCGTCGAGGATCACATGAGACACTTTCCATAGCATGCGTTGTAGTTGAATTTTTGAATCTATGGGGGCATTGTCGGCTCCCTTGAGTGCATTATAATCACTCCTGTCTCTCACCAAATAAAGCACTTGCCTTGCGTTCACCACAAAGCGCTGGTGATTTTCGGCAAAGCCTAAAATCAGTTTAACAGGTAAATATCCAGTAAAGGTGCCATCGGTATGTACCATCCAGTCATTGGTCAAGACAGGGCACCAACCCGCCATGCAAAGTCTATTACCGTCTTCCTCACAATAAGAGGGGTATAGTTTCATGACACTGGAAATACCCCCAGTAGGGGGGCTGTGATAGAACTGACTCATAGCCTACTTTCCTGGTGACGTCACAGGGGAGGGGGGGAGGGGAGGGGGCGGGGGGATATGACGTCACATGTTGTTGTTGTTACAAGATGGCGGCTAACCAAAATGGCAGCCATAGCTTAACTAACCTAGCCTAACCTGACCTCACCTATGAGGGGTGATCAAAAAGCTCCAAAATGTTGAACCATAGCCTACTTTCCAGGTGACGTCTCAACGAGGGGTGATTGAAAAGTTCCAAAATGTAAACCCATAGCCTACTCTCCCGGTGATGTCACAACGAAGGGTGATCAAGAAGTTCCAAAATGTTGACCCATAGCCTACTTTCCTGGTGACGTCACAACGAGGGGTGATCTAAAAGTTCCAAAAATGTTGACCCATAGCCTACTTTTTTGGTGACGTCACAACGAGAAGTGATCGAAAAGTCCCAAAAGGTTAACCCATAGCCTACTTTCCTGGTGACGTCACATACTAACCCGCCATACATTCAGGGGAAAAGCCGATATCTCCCGAACGCATGGTCGGAATTCGACGAATGAGGTGTCGTTGAAATCGGGCTGACACCCCCTTTCCAAAATTCTAAAATGTTAACCCATAGCCTACTTTTCTGGTGACGTCACATACTAACCCGCCATACATTCACGAGCAAAGCCGATATCTCCCGAACGCATGGTCGGATTTCGACGAATGAGGTGTCGTTGAAATCGGGCTGACACCCACTTTCCAAAATTCTAAAGTGTTAACCCATAGCCTACTTTCCTGGTGACGTCACATACTAATCCGACATACATTCACGAGCAAAGCCGATATCCCCCGAATGCATGGTCGGATTTTGACGAATGAGGTGTCGTTGAAATCGGGCTGACACCCCTTTTCCAAAATTCCAAAATGTTAATCCATAGCCTACTTTCCTGGTGATGTCACATACTAACACGCCATACATTCAGGGGCAAAGCCGATATCCCCCGAACGCAAGGTTGGATTTTGATGAATGAAGTGTCGTTGAATTCGGGCTAACACCCCCTTTCCAAAATTCTGAAGTGTTGACCCATAGCCTACTTTCCTGGTGACGTCACATACTAACCCACCATACATTCACGGGCAAAGCCGATATCTCCCGAACGCATGGTCGGATTTTGACGAATGAGGTGTCGTTGAAATCGGGCTGACACCCCCTTTTCAATGGACAACATTGCTTGCCAATGCATTCATCGCTATTTGATAAATCATGGATTGTACTGTAATGATTGAACAAACAATTGCAAGAATGATTGCCGAGCCTCAGGACATGGTATTGACCAAGATAATAGCCATTCTTGCATTAGTCGTTTTTTGAATGAACCATAAATCACATAGGCTTATGCCATGGTTTGTAGTAGGCAATCGAACTCGAGATACTTTAAGCCAAAGCCTAGTGCGCTAAGCAGTTAGCTATGGGATGTAAAATAATGTCGGCTGCTAAAACCTGTCGCACTTTCCTTTGGGAATGATTAAATGAATAACCGATAAAATGAAATGATAGTGGAAAGTGTTGCTCGATTGAGTGATCAGGGAATGGAATGAATGAACCCCCATTTAGCAATGGAATGTAAAACACTGCTGGCTGCTAAAGCCTGTCGCACGTTCCTGAGACAATGATTAAATGAACGACAGATGAAATGATCGTGCAAAGTATTGCTTGATTGATCGGTCAGGGAATGGAATAAATAATGTCTCCATTAAACAGTGAGGATATGAAAGAGTGCCGGCTGCTAAAGCCTGTCACACTCCCCTAGGATAATGATTAAATTAATGACAGATGAAATAAAATGATTGTGGAGAATGTTGCTAGAATAATATAGTGACAGGGAAAACCGGTGTAGCTAGAGATTGGAAGAGAAAAAGAGTTAACAGGTGAGGTCGACAGGAAAGAAGACGGAGAGGAGCCCGGTACAAGTATGTGAAAGCAATGCCGAACACAGCTGGGGCCCTGTGGTTGCTTACATATGTTCCACTAGATGTGAGCTTCTGGCGAGAAACTTGAAACACGACTGCTTGCTCGCATGCATATAGTGTAACCTTGAGATAATGAAAACTGCAACTCTAGCATGATGACTGTGTTAAATTACTCATTCTCTAAACATGCTACCTGTTAGATTGCATGCATGTATCGCTGTATGAGTTATTGTATATTAAAAGGAAATCAGCTGTGGATATATTGAAAGGAATTGTCCTGGCATTTGCCTGGTGGTAAAAATGTGAAAATCACGAAAACCCATTTTAAGAGAAGGGAATTCACTCCTGAGTCGCTTTTGTAGTGTAGCGATTAGCATGATTAGCTGGCGCTCCCAGAGTTTCTGGGTTTGATTCCCGGCTGTGACAAGTAATTTAAAATGTGGTATGAGAACTGGAACGGGGTCTACTCAGCTTCAGCCCAGGCTCAAATGAGTAGAGAGGATTCGATTCCCACTTTAGCCATTCTTGAAGTGGTTTTCTATGATTTCTCACTTTGTCTTTGGGCAAAATGTTGTGATGATACCTACCATAAGGCACGGCAGTCTCCTTCCCACTTCCTTGCTACACCCTCTCACTCTTTCCATCCCTTCATTAAGCCCCTATTTGCTTTGCATGTGAGGCTGCCTGGGCATTGTGTTGGTTACACACCCCAGTTGTATCACAGACTTAGAGTCTCAAGCTCTAGGACACTGTCCCCCAGTCGCGGTAGAGGTGGGCTCCCTTGTTTAGTTCATTGGAAAAACCAATCCTGGAGGATAAAATGATATCGACCACAGGGCATGGCATTGACCAAGTGTGAATAGGAAATTGGAAACGTGGAACATGGACATGAATTGTTAAAGCGTGAGGATAACAAGTGGCTATGTAAAAAACTATGGAAAATCACAGAGGCTTATGCGATGGTTTTGTAGCAGACCATTAAACCATAGATACTTTACGCAAAAGCCTAGCGCGCTAACCCGTAAGCTATGAATGAACGATACCGGTGGTCAACCACGATGTTCATGCTTTCAAAATGCATTCATCGCTATTTCATGAACCATGGATCGCAGAGCTGTATGTAATGGTTTAACTCCAGCTTGGCAAAGACAAGATTGAAAAATGCAAATTCACAGCCTGCTTTCAATCAACCGAGCGGGTTAGGGAATGGAATGAATGAACCCCTCATTTAGCGATGAGGATTTGAAACAGTGCCAAGAGCTAAAGCCTGTCGCACAGTCCTGGGGGAACGATTGAATGAATAACAAATGAAATAAAAATTATTGTGGAAAAGTGTTGCTCGAATAAAGGATTAGGGAATGGAACCGAGTCACCTTTGTAGCGTAGCGGTTAGCATGATTAGCTGTCACACCCTGAGATCCTTGGTTTGATTTCCAGCTCTGTCATGAAATTTGAAAATTGATATGAGGATTGAAACAGGGTCTACTTAGCCTCTGGATGACTCAAATGAGTAGAGGGGGATTTGATTTTTTTTACTTAAACTGTTCTTGAAGTGTTTTTCAGTGGGTTTTCCACTTTGTTTTGTATAAAATGCTAAGATGATACCTACTGTAATGCCACGGCCGCCTCCTTTACACTTCCTCGCCAAATCCTTTCACTCTTTCCATCCCAAGTCGGCAGGAAAGAAAACAGAAAGGAGTTTGATACAAGTATGTGAAAGCAATGCCAGACTCAGCTAAGATCTTGTGATTGCCAATCCTATATCTCACTAGATGTGAGCCCCCAGATTTTGTCGAGGATGAACTAGGTAATACAGTTTCTTTATTTCATTACTTAGCAACAGTTAACTAATAGCTGAGATCTTGAAACAGGATGTGGTATTGTAATACAAGCAATCGTGTTTGAAAGAAGCTGATATTGCTGATAAGTGAAAGCGGAAAACTTATTATGCATGCCATTTCCGTTTGACGTGCCATGTGATGTAAAATGTTTTTTTTTTGCAAGCTAGCAATATTGAACAATATAAATGCAAGGTCATACCAATCATCGACACTCATTAGTCCCATTACTCGCGATTAATGCTGCAGTCGTATCATTTATTATAAGCAACTTAAGATAGCAGTAGCGTTACTTGGAGAAAAAAAGAAAACTATTTGTGAGGTATGTATTTAATAGATTAAACTTTTTTAAAAAGTTTAAATATAAATCAATGTGTAAGTCATGGATTGAAAAATGGATGAATGGATTGATTGGTTTATTTGTTTACAGATAATTGGTTATACCTAATCCAGTTGGCAACAGCAGTTATTATTAAAGGTGAGTACCTCTTTTAATAACTAAACGTGTAGGTGAGATTTGATGAATACTCTATCCTGTGTCCATATTGATTACTAGATGCCATTGACAATACAAGTTTGCAAATCCGTGATAAAACAACTTGATCATTTGTGATTTGATCAACACTCTATCTAGTGTCCATGTTCATAACTAGATGCCACTGGCAATACTATTTTGTGAATCCATGTTAAACAACTTTATTATTTGTAATTTGATTAACGCTTTATTCAATGTTCATGTTCACTACTAAATACCATTGGCAATACTATTTTGCGAATCCATGTTAAAACGACTTGTTCATTTGTGATTTGATTAACGCTCTATCCAGTGTTCATGTTAACTACTAGATGCCATTGTCAATACAAGTTTGCAAATCCGTGTTAAAATGACTTGACCATTTTGTGATTTGATGAATACTCTATCCAGTGTTCATGTACATGACTAGATGCCAGTGACAATACGACTTTGCAAATCCGTGTTAAAACAACTTGACCATTTATGATTTGATTAACACTCCATCTAGTGTCCATGTTCATAACTAGATGCCACTGGCAATACTTTTTTGTGAATCCGTGTTGAAACAACTTGACCATTTGTAATTTAATTAACGCTTTATTCAATGTCTATGTTCACAACTAAATACTATTGACAATACTATTTTGCGAATCCATGTTAAATCGACTTGACCATTCGTGATATGATTAAACGCTCTATCCAGTGTCCATGTTCATGACTAGATGCCACTGGCAATACTATTTTGTTAATTCGTGTTGAAACAACTTGACCATTTTTAATTTGATTAGCGCTTTATTCAATGTCCATGTTCACTGCTAAATACCATTGACAATACTATTTTGCGAATCCATGTTAAAACGACTTGTCCATTGTGTGATTTGATTAAACGCTCTATCCAATGTCCATGTTGACTACTAGATGCCACTGACAATACAAATTTGCAAATCCGTGTTAAAATGACTTTACCATTTTGTGATTTGATGAATACCTTATGCAGTGTCCATGTTGACTACTAGATGCCACTGACAATACGAGTTTTCAGATCTGTGTTAAAACAACTTGACCATTTGTGATTTGATTAACACTCTATCTAGTGTCCATGTTCATGACTAGATGCCACTGGCAATACTATTTTGTGAATTTGTGTTGAAACAAATTGACAGTTTGTAATTTGATTAACGCTTTATTCAATGTCTATGTTCACTACTAAATATCATTGGCAATACTATTTTGCACATCCATGTTAAAACAACTTGACCATTTGTGATTTGATTAAACGCACTATCCAGTGTCCATGTTTACTACTAGATGCCACTGACAATACAAGTTTGCAAATCCGTGTTAAAATGACTTTACCATTTTTGTGATTTGATGAATACTCTATCCAGTGTTCATGTTGACTACTAGATGCCACTGACAGTACGAGTTTGCATATCCGTGTTAAAACAACTTGACCATTTGTGATTTGATTAACACTCTATTCAGTGTTCATGTTCCATACTAGATGCCACTGACAATGTGAGTATGAAAAGCCAATGTTCATAACTAGATGTCATTGGCAATACTATTTTGCGAATCTGTGATAAAACAACGACCATTTTCTGATTTGGTTAATGCTATATCCAGTGTTCATGCTGACTACTAGATGCCATTGACAATACAAGTTTGGAAATCCGTGTTAAAATAACTGGACCATTTGTGATTTGATTAACACTCTATCCAGTGTTCATGTTCATTACTAGATGCCACTGAGAATATGAGTTTGAAAAGTCAATGTTCATAACTAGATGTCATTGATAATACTATTTTGCAAATCTGTAATAAAACGACTTGACCATTTGTGATTTGATTAATGCTCTATCCAGTGTCCATGTTGATTACTAGATGCCATTGACAATACAAGTTTGCGAATCCGTGTTAAAATGACTTGACCATTTGCTATTTGATTAACACTCTATCCAGTGTTCATGTTCATTACTAGATGCCACTGACAATACGAGTTTGAAAATCCGTGTTAATACAACTTGATCGTTTGTAAGTTGATTAATGCTTATCCAATGTTTGTGTTCACTACTAGATACCATTTGACAATGCAAGTTTGCAAATTCATGTTAAAACGACTTGACCATTTGTGATTTGATTAACGCTCTATCCAGTGTTTATGTTGACTACTAGATGCCATTGACAATACGCGTATTCAAATCCGTGTTAAAATGGCTTGACCATTTGTGATTTGATTAACACTCTATCCAGTGTTCATGTTCATTACTAGATGCCACTGACAATATGACTTTGAAAGCCAATGCTCATAACTAGATATCATTGACAATACTATTTTGCGAATCTGTGATAAAACCACGACCATTTTTTGATTTGATTTATGCTCTATCCAGTGTTCATGTTTACTACTAGATGCCATTGACAATACAAGTATGCAAATCCGTGTTAAAATGACTTGACCATTTGCGATTTGATTAACACTCTATCCAGTGTTCATGTTCATGACTAGGTGCCACTGACAATACGAGTTTGAAAATCCGTGTTAAAACAACTTGTTCGTTTGTAATTTAATTAATGCTTTATCCAATCTTTATGTTCACTACTACATACCATTTGACAACGCAAGTTTGCAAATTCATGTTAAAACGACTTGACCATTTGTGATTTGATTAACGCTCTATCCAGTGTTCATGTTGACTACTAGATGCCATTGACAATACGCATAAGCAAATCCGTGTTAAAATGACTTGACCATTTGTGATTTGATTAACACTCTATCCAGTGTCCATGTTCATTACTAGATGCCACAGACAATACGTGTTTGAAAAGCCAATGTTCATAACTAGATGTCATTGACAATACTATTTTGCGAATCTGTGATAAAACGACTTGACCATTTGTAATTTGATTAATGCTCTATCCAGTGTCCATGTTGACAACTAGATGTCATTGACAATACTATTTTGTGAATCTGTGTTAAAACAACTTGACCATTTGTGATTTGATTAACGCTCTATCCATTGTTCATTCTGACTACTAGATGCCATTGACAATACAAGTTTGCAAATCCGTGTTAAAAAGACTTGACCATTTTATGATTTGATGAATACTCTATTCAGTGGTCATGTTCATTACTAGATGCCACTGGCAATACGAGTTTGCATATCCATGTTAAAACAACTTGACCATTTGTGATTTGATTAACACTCTATCTAGTGTCCATGTTCATGACTAGATGCCACTGGCAATACTATTTTGTGAATTTGTGTTGAAACAAATTGACAATTTGTAATTTGATTAACGCTTTATTCAATGTCTATGTTCACTACTAAATATCATTGGCAATACTATTTTGCACATCCATGTTAAAACAACTTGACCATTTGTGATTTGATTAAACGCACTATCCAGTGTCCATGTTTACTACTAGATGCCACTGACAATACAAGTTTGCAAATCCGTGTTAAAATGACTTGACCATTTTTGTGATTTGATGAATACTCTATACAGTGTTCATGTTGACTACTAGATGCCACTGACAGTACGAGTTTGCATATCCGTGTTAAAACAACTTGACCATTTGTGATTTGATTAACACTCTATTCAGTGTTCATGTTCCTTACTAGATGCCACTGACAATGTGAGTATGAAAAGCCAATGTTCATAACTAGATGTCATTGGCAATACTATTTTGCGAATCTGTGATAAAACGACGACCATTTTCTGATTTGGTTAATGCTCTATCCAGTGTTCATGCTGTCTACTAGATGCCATTGACAATACAAGTTTGGAAATCCGTGTTAAAATAACTGGACCATTTGTGATTTGATTAACACTCTATCCAGTGTTCATGTTCATTACTAGATGCCACTGAGAATATGAGTTTGAAAAGTCAATGTTCATAACTAGATGTCATTGATAATACTATTTTGCAAATCTGTAATAAAACGACTTGACCATTTGTGATTTGATTAATGCTCTATCCAGTGTCCATGTTGATTACTAGATGCCATTGACAATACAAGTTTGCGAATCCGTGTTAAAATGACTTGACCATTTGCGATTTGATTAACACTCTATCCAGTGTTCATGTTCATGACTAGGTGCCACTGACAATACGAGTTTGAAAATCCGTGTTAAAACAACTTGTTCGTTTGTAATTTAATTAATGCTTTATCCAATCTTTATGTTCACTACTACATACCATTTGACAACGCAAGTTTGCAAATTCATGTTAAAACGACTTGACCATTTGTGATTTGATTAACGCTCTATCCAGTGTTCATGTTGACTACTAGATGCCATTGACAATACGCATAAGCAAATCCGTGTTAAAATGACTTGACCATTTGTGATTTGATTAACACTCTATCCAGTGTCCATGTTCATTACTAGATGCCACAGACAATACGTGTTTGAAAAGCCAATGTTCATAACTAGATGTCATTGACAATACTATTTTGCGAATCTGTGATAAAACGACTTGACCATTTGTAATTTGATTAATGCTCTATCCAGTGTCCATGTTGACAACTAGATGTCATTGACAATACTATTTTGTGAATCTGTGTTAAAACAACTTGACCATTTGTGATTTGATTAACGCTCTATCCATTGTTCATTCTGACTACTAGATGCCATTGACAATACAAGTTTGCAAATCCGTGTTAAAAAGACTTGACCATTTTATGATTTGATGAATACTCTATCCAGTGGTCATGTTCATTACTAGATGCCACTGGCAATACGAGTTTGCATATCCATGTTAAAACAACTTGACCATTTGTGATTTGATTAACACTCTATCTAGTGTCCATGTTCATGACTAGATGCCACTGGCAATACTATTTTGTGAATTTGTGTTGAAACAAATTGACAATTTGTAATTTGATTAACGCTTTATTCAATGTCTATGTTCACTACTAAATATCATTGGCAATACTATTTTGCACATCCATGTTAAAACAACTTGACCATTTGTGATTTGATTAAACGCACTATCCAGTGTCCATGTTTACTACTAGATGCCACTGACAATACAAGTTTGCAAATCCGTGTTAAAATGACTTGACCATTTTTGTGATTTGATGAATACTCTATACAGTGTTCATGTTGACTACTAGATGCCACTGACAGTACGAGTTTGCATATCCGTGTTAAAACAACTTGACCATTTGTGATTTGATTAACACTCTATTCAGTGTTCATGTTCCTTACTAGATGCCACTGACAATGTGAGTATGAAAAGCCAATGTTCATAACTAGATGTCATTGGCAATACTATTTTGCGAATCTGTGATAAAACGACGACCATTTTCTGATTTGGTTAATGCTCTATCCAGTGTTCATGCTGACTACTAGATGCCATTGACAATACAAGTTTGGAAATCCGTGATAAAATAACTGGACCATTTGTGATTTGATTAACACTCTATCCAGTGCTCATGTTCATTACTAGATGCCACTGAGAATATGAGTTTGAAAAGTCAATGTTCATAACTAGATGTCATTGATAATACTATTTTGCAAATCTGTGATAAAACGACTTGACCATTTGTGATTTGATTAATGCTCTATCCAGTGTCCATGTTGATTACTAGATGCCATTGACAATACAAGTTTGCGAATCCGTGTTAAAATGACTTGACCATTTGCTATTTGATTAACACTCTATCCAGTGTTCATGTTCATTACTAGATGCCACTGACAATACGAGTTTGAAAATCCGTGTTAATACAACTTGATCGTTTGTAAGTTGATTAATGCTTATCCAATGTTTGTGTTCACTACTAGATACCATTTGACAATGCAAGTTTGCAAATTCATGTTAAAACGACTTGACCATTTGTGATTTGATTAACGCTCTATCCAGTGTTTATGTTGACTACTAGATGCCATTGACAATACGCGTATTCAAATCCGTGTTAAAATGGCTTGACCATTTGTGATTTGATTAACACTCTATCCAGTGTTCATGTTCATTACTAGATGCCACTGACAATATGAGTTTGATAGCCAATGTTCATAACTAGATATCATTGACAATACTATTTTGCGAATCTGTGATAAAACCACGACCATTTTTTGATTTGATTTATGCTCTATCCAGTGTTCATGTTTACTACTAGATGCCATTGACAATACAAGTATGCAAATCCGTGTTAAAAAGACTTGACCATTTGCGATTTGATTAACACTCTATCCAGTGTTCATGTTCATGACTAGGTGCCACTGACAATACGAGTTTGAAAATCCGTGTTAAAACAACTTGTTTGTTTGTAATTTAATTAATGCTTTATCCAATCTTTATGTTCACTACTACATACCATTTGACAACGCAAGTTTGCAAATTCATGTTAAAACGACTTGACCATTTGTGATTTGATTAACGCTCTATCCAGTGTTCATGTTGACTACTAGATGCCATTGACAATACGCATAAGCAAATCCGTGTTAAAATGACTTGACCATTTGTGATTTGATTAACACTCTATCCAGTGTTCATGTTCATTACTAGATGCCACAGACAATACGTGTCTGAAAAGCCAATGTTCATAACTAGATGTCATTGACAATACTATTTTGCGAATCTGTGATAAAACGACTTGACCATTTGTAATTTGATTAATGCTCTATCCAGTGTTCATGTTGACAACTAGATGTCATTGACAATACTATTTTGTGAATCTGTGTTAAAACAACTTGACCATTTGTGATTTGATTAACGCTCTATCCATTGTTCATCCTGACTACTAGATGCCATTGACAATACAAGTTTGCAAATCCGTGTTAAAAAGACTTGACCATTTTATGATTTGATGAATACTCTATCCAGTGGTCATGTTCATTACTAAATGCCACTGGCAATACGAGTTTGCATATCCATGTTAAAACAACTTGACCATTTGTGATTTGATTAACACTCTATCTAGTGTCCATGTTCATGACTAGATGCCACTGGCAATACTATTTTGTAAATTCGTGTTGAAACAACTTAACCATTTGTTATTTGATTATACGCTCTATCCAATATTCATGTTCACTACTAGATGGCATTGACAATGCTATTTTGTGAATGCGTGTTGGAACAACTTAACCATTCATGATTTTATTAAACGCTTTATCCAGTCTCCATATTCACTACTAGATGTCGCTGACAATAAATAAATAAATAAATAAATAGCCTTACAAATCCCATAAGGGCCTCCTGCTTTTCAGGGAATTGCTCAGTTTTAACTCATCAGGTGGACAATACTATTTTGCAAATCCGTGTTAAAACAACTTGACCATTTATGATTTGATTAACACTTTATCAAGTGTCAAATGTTCACTACTAGATGTTGCTAACAAAACTATTTTGAGAATCAGTCTTAAAACAACTTGACCATTTATGATTTGATTAACACTCTATCAAGTGTCAATGTTCACTACTAGATGTCGCTGACAATATTATTTTCCGAATCCGTGTTAAACGACTTGACCATTGGTGATTTTGATTAACGTTCTATCAAGTGTCAATGTTCACTACTAGATGTCACTGACAATATTATTTTGTGAATCCGTGTTAAAATGACTTGACCATTCATGATTTTGATTAACACTCAATCAAGTGTTAATGTTCACTACTATATGTCGTTGACAATACTAATTTGCGAATCCGTGTTAAAACGACTTGACCATTTATGATTTCGTTAACACTTTATCCAATGTCCATGTTCATTTTTGTAAACCAGGGGGGGGGGTTTGCTAAATAACATAAAAACCATGGGTGATTGTTGTTGTTGTAACAATGTTGAGACTAGAGTGTCATAGTTATGTTTTTTGTTTATAGACTACCATGGAATGTTTGAATGCTATCGGTCAAGCCTGTGGTCTTGAACTCAAGAAGATGAGCGAATTGCCTATCCATACACCTTTTCGCATTTATAGAATTTAAAAAATAAACACTAAATTTGGAATCCGTGCTCATTGCATTTGTGAAGAGTTTGAAACATTTCTTCCTTCACGTTTTGATGACGTGCCTGATGATGTTTTTCAAGATATCAATACAAGTAGTCAACCTGTATATTTGATTTATGAAGGTAAAAACAATCATCGATATATGGTACGTTTTGAATAAACAAAAAACAGCATAAATGCTTGTTTTCAATTTTTGAAATCATAGCAGTGATGATACACATTTTGATTGTTTTTAATCCTAAAGTTTATGGGTAGATAAGAGTTATTTACTATTCATTCCACTAATAATTAACAACACGTCTTAGTAATGCATCACTGTTATGATAAGCTATAGCATTATTTCCCACTTGCATGTCTCTCCCACCTCTCAAACAATCATCAAGCTGAGTGCTGAGACCAAAAAAGGAGTATCAAGGTAGGTGTATTTTTAAGGGTTTATATTCATTGACATTATTAATAATTCCATAGCTAGTATATCATAGACATTGGTTAGCACTATGTAAATGAAATACAACTTTAATCATGTTCTAAGATTAAGGGTAATCATTCTAACTATGGTTTTTGCTCAATCAAATACAAGTAAACAACAACCGTGGTTTGTTTGAAGCACTACATTGATGAACACTCACACTTAAAACCTTTCCATTTTTACTTTTAGATTCCCTTGACATTTTGTGACCTCTCTTTTGAGCATCGCCAGAATATTATTCCATTCACATTCTGACAATTATAGTTATAAGAGTAGCCTTGATAGAGTACATGTTGCCTACCTTTGTTGGTTGTAGTAAGTTTTATAGTAGTAACTGACCTGTCAGTATGATGTTCACACTACAAAGGTTTTGGTGAAAAAGTGACTTACTAACAGTTTAAAGTAGGTGCAAAAGTGGGTGCAAATGCGGGTGTAAAAGTGGGTGCAAATGTGGGTGCAAAGCTGGATACAAAAGTGAGTGCAAAAGTGGGTGCAAAAGCGAGTACAAAAGTGGGTTCAAAAGTGAGTGCATAAGTGGGTACAAAAGTGGGTGGAAAAGTGGGTGCAAATGTAGTTGCAAAAGTGTGTGCAAAAGTGGGGCAAAAGTGGGTGTAAAAGTGGATGCAAACGTGGGTGCAAAAGTGGGTTGAAAAGTGGGTGCAAAGGTAGGTGTGAAAGTGTCTGCAAAAGTGGGTGTAAAAGTGGGTGCAAAAGTGGGTGAAAAAGTGGATGCAAAACAATGCAAAAGTTAAACCAAAACACTTTCCTTATTTGCTAGCTTCCTACCCCATCCATCTATGACGTCATAGCTCAAGTCACCTAACATAACCTAACTTAACCTTGTCATGTGACATGTTCTACAAGTTTAGACTTGCTTTAAGTCTGGTTATGACATCACACATAGCTCACCTAACCTAATGTAACATATCATAACCTAACCTAACCTAACCCCATGTGTTGGCTTTTGTATTGGCTTATATATTGGCTTTTGTATTGGCTTTTGTGTTGGCGTTTGTATTGGCTTAAGTATTAGCTTTTGTGATGGCTTATATATTGGCTTTTGTGTTGGCTTATACGTTTAGACTTGCTTTAAGACTGGCTATAACGTCACACTTAGTTCACCTAACCTAATGTAACATATCATAACCTAACCTAACCCCATGTGTTAGCTTTTGTATTGGCTTATTTATTGGCTTTTGTATTGGCTTTTGTGTTGGCTTTTGTATTGGCTCTTGCGTTGGCTTATATATTGGCTTTTGTGTTGGCTTATACGTTTAGGCTTGCATAAGACTGGCTATAACGTTACACTTAGTTCACCTAACCTAATGTAACATATCATAACCTAACCTAACCCCATGTGTTGGCTTTTGTATTGGCTTATATATTGGCTTTTGTGTTGGCTTATATATTGCCTTTTGTGTTGGCTTATACGTTTAGACTTGCTTTAAGAATGGCTATAACGTTACACTTAGTTCACCTAACCTAATGTAACATATCATAACTTAACCTAACCCCTTGTGTTGGCTTTTGTATTGGCTTATGTATTGGCTTTTGTATTGGCTTTTGAGTTGGCTTTTGTGTTGGTTTATATATTGGCTTTTGTGTTGGCTTATACGTTTAGACTTGTTTTAAGAATGGCTATAACGTTACACTTAGTTCACCTAACCTAATGTAACATATCATAACTTAACCTAACCCCTTGTGTTGGCTTTTGTATTGGCTTATGTATTGGCTTTTGTATTGGCTTTTGTGTTGGCTTTTGTATTGGCTTTTGTGTTGGCTTATATATTGGCTTTTATGTTGGCTTATACGTTTAGACTTGCTTTAAGACTGGCTATAACGTTACACTTAGTTCACCTAACCTAATGGCACATATCATAACCTTACCTAACCTATCCCCATGAGTTGGCTTTTGTATTGGCTTATGTATTAGCTTTTGTGTTGGCTTATATATAGGCTTTTGTGTTGGCTAATAAGTTTAGACTTGCTTTAAGACTGGCCATAACGTTACACTTAGTTCACCTAACCTAATGTAACATATCATAACCTAACCTAACCCCATGTGTTGGCTTTTGTATTGGCTTATGTTTTGGATTTTGTAATGGCTTTTGTGTTGGCTTTTGTATTGGCTTATGTACTAGCTTTTGTGATGGTTTATATATTGGCTTTTGTGTTGGCTTATAAGTTTAGACTTGCTTTAAGTCTGGCTATAACGTCACACTTAGTTCACCTAACCTAATGTAACATATCATAACCTAACCTAACCCCATGTGTTAGCTTTTGTATTGCCATATGTATTGGCTTTTGTGTTGGCTTTTGTGTTGGCTTTTGTATTGGTTTATGTATTGGCTTTTGTGTTGACTTATATATAGGCTTTTTGGTTGGCTTATAAGTTTACTGTAACTCGGCGGTCATTCTCGCAATTGTTTTCGCTCAGTCGAGCAACACTTTCCACTATCATTTCATTTCATCGGTTATTCATTTAATCATTCCCCCAGGAAAGTGCGGGAGGTTTTAGCAGCCGACACTGTTTTGCATCCAAAAGCTAACTGGTTAACGTGCTAGGCTTTGGCTTAAAGTATCTCGAGTTCGATTGCCTGCTACAAACCATGGCATAAGCCTCTGTGATTTATGATTCATTCTAATATTGACTAACGCAAGCATGGCTATTATCTTGGTCAATACCATTTCCTGTGGCTCGGCAATCATTCTTTCAATTGTTTTATCAATCATTACAGTACAATCCATGATTTATCAAATAGCGATGAATGCATAGGCGAGCAATGTTGTCCATTGGAATGGGGGTGTCAGTCCGGGTTCAACGACACCTCATTCGTCAAAATCCGACCTTGCGTTCGGGGGATATCGGCTTTGCCCCCAAATGTATGGCGGTTTAGTATGTGATGTCACCAGCAAAGAAGGCTATGGGTCAACATATTAGAATTTTGGAAAGAGGGTGTTAGTCCGAGTTCAACGACACCTCATTCATCAAAATCCAACAATGCGTTCGGGGGATATCGGCATTGCCCCTGAATGTATGGCGGGTTAGTATGTGACGTCTCCAGGAAAGTAGGGTATGGGTAAAACTTTTGGTTTTTGGAAAGGGGGTCTCGGCTCGATTTCAACGACACCTCATTCGTCAAAATCCGACCATGCGATCGGGAGATATCGGCTTTGCCCCTGAATGTATGGCGGGTTAGTATGTGACGTCACCAGGAAAGTAGGCTATGGGTTAACATTTTGGAATTTTTGAATGGGCGTGTGGGTAGATTATTAGCTTGGGAATAACCCAACCCCCAAGGGAAGATGATAAAGAAAAAGAAGTGGGTTTCGGACCGGAGAAAAAGGATGGAGAAATAGGACGAGAGTCCAACAGAAGTTATAATTTTAACTTTAAGTATACTCAAAGGCAGCTGCCACTGAAAATCCGCTCTCCGATACCTAAAGCGGGTAGGGACCTGGGCAAAGCTAACGGGAAACGCAGCTGAAACTTGGGATGTTTGCAAGAAAGTTGCTGTAGCGTATTCCCTCTCAAGCATACATATACCTACTATGGGGAAGGGTGCTGGTCTGGCAGGACAAAGAGTAACAGATTTATTGTATATCTGTTCAAAGGAGTTTGTTTCTAAACATGTAATTTGAAGAGTGCAAATAATTTGAATCAGCTTTGATATTTTAGTTTTTGAAATTGTAGAATTTCTAAAGAGCGACCAAATGCTTCCAAGAAGGATAGGGATAAAGCAATTATACCTTTGGGAATAATTTTGGTAATTGTACCAATAGTTGCATTTAGAAATGACTAAGCTTTTACCCAGCAAGGCGCCGACTAAAAGTTTAGACAATGAGAAACACTTATATTTTGAAAAAAAAACCACCGTAAGTGTTAGAGAGAATCTCCACAAGCAGGAAGCTGGCGTAGCGAGCTATGCTTGCCTTACTGGCCAGTTAGAATTAGCTATTAAAGCTAAGAGAGACTTTACTAAGTTACTAAATAAGAGTTCTTGCTCAAATGCAACAAGTGGTGAAAACCCTATCAATATATTTATTTTTATTAAATAGGAAGAGTCAAGGAAGACAGGATCTTGCCTAACCGTTATGTTAGAGAAATGATAAAGCAAAAAACAAATCTTTAATTTATTTAACAATGTAAAAGGAAGTAGTTTTTGTAACAAATATATAATTTTGATTTTTATAAACAATTGGAGTCGCAGACCTCCGAAAACATCTAACGCTTGCGCCAGACAATTGGTCATTCTTTTAGTTTTAAACCTTTTATATGCTTTAAAATCTTCGTAAGATTTTGAAATGGCTAAGATGAATAAATGAAAATATTTAAAGATAACTGACGTAATTAAAGTTAAACAATAAATCAAGTACAAGGTGTGTGCTTTAAGGATTTCTAGATAAGTATCTTAGAAATAATAACAACTTCGAAAGTAACAACAACAAAAAACAGGAAGAATGAAATAGAAGTTTCTATAATTTCTTGTATTAATACTGAACAACGCTTAATGATTATACATAGGAGATTATACAAATAGGTCAGGTCACTTATTGTGAAACCTGAAGAGAAAAATCGAAAGGAAGTTTCTAGAACTCCTATGTTTAAGTAGGGATCACGAGAAAAATGGGGCAAGTTTCCCTTTCGTGAACCCTAGAGATAACTCACTTTTGAGTAGAAAGTATTGGATTCCCTCATTAGAAGGGAGAAACAATATAATTTAAGGCGTGTACTAGACACGAAGTTTTACAGACATTAATTCGTTATACATGGAACAAATAAGGGAGGGCACTTATGTAGAGTGACACCTCATTGAAAAAAGACCTAAAGTAACAATTTTATTATTTTAGTTTGTTAGTAAAGGGTTTGGAAAGATCAAATGGGATTGTGGAAAAGTGTTCATGGCCGTATTTATTGTACTCGGACGAGCGCCACGCGGATGAAAAGTTGAACAGGCACTGTTTTCACTATAGTCTGTTGATATAGTTGAAGAGTTCACTGTAGTAGCACAAAACGTTGATGGCAAAGAAAGTTATTGCAATGGTGGAAAATAACTAGTTAAACTAGATTTGCGGGAGTCTTTTGCTTGAGAAACTTGTAGGTTATAGTTGAATGCACCAGAAAAATCCCAACGGAGAAAGAAATATTAGATATTGATTAGCAGTTCATAAAGAAGATTCCTTAGTTTGAAATGTATTCCCATATGTGAGTGGAAAGTACATGACAGTATAACTGGTAGATAGAGTGCAGGTTCTGGAAGGTTCCAGAGCAATGATGACTTGTTTAAATTGGGTAGAGAATCCCTCGGCGGAAAGCTAGATTATATAGACAGTGGGTATTTTGGAAATATCCCTCGATGTGAGATAGCTTCTCAGAAAATCTTTCATATTGAAAGTTAGACTTGATAGTTTAAGTTTGATCAAGAAGATCTTTAGAAAGCAGTTATTTTCACATAGCAACTTTCACTGTCTATAAAATCCAAATAAAAGCATTGAGCCTTTTAAAAGCGATGAGAATGAGGTTAAAACATGAAGTCGGTACTTATCTTTGCTTCATGAAGAAGGCGATGTTGCTGTTGACGGTTGGTTCTAAAATTCGAACATGGCGTCGAATTTAAAAGTTTGCCCCTAGAGGTGAGGAGGCGAGATTTAGTTAAGCTCTAACTGACTGGTTTGACTTCCGACGTACAAGTGAGATCCGCTCAACGGAGCGCGGAGGGACCAGGGAAGGGAAAAAGCGTGGGGGTAGGAGACAAAAGGAATACTTATAAGAATAGCCAACTTTACAGTTATAAAAATCTTCTTGATGAAATGGTCTTCAAAGAGTTGATAGTAGGAGTCACTAGCGCAGCCTGGAGGGTGAAAAAGTAGACGGAAGTTCTCTTGAGCACGGAGATGATAGCTGGCGATAGCGACGAGATCTGGTGGCTAGATTGATACGGAAGTCCTCTTGTACAGGGAAGAATTGAGGAACTTCAGAGATTCGCTGCTAGATGACGCTAGGTAGGTCAAGGAAGATATATATCTAGAACAGACTTACAGGTAGTATGAGAGGCATATACCAACAAAGAGAAATCAGGAGACCACTGTTGGTGTTCGCGAAAAAAGGAAGGGATGAATTAAAGCAAAGAGAAGCAAAAGCTTACTCTATCTTACCGTGTATTCCAAAGAATACACCAAGCTGGGAGGAGAAAACACCAACAGAGAACAAAGACAAGAAATTAAAAGTTTAAAGGTAAAGGAGCAATTAAAGACAATGGTCTTATGATATGCCCATTAGTGGTCATGATATTGGCTACCCTGACTCCCCCATTCCTTCCAGGATAACACTCGGTCACTCTACCAGAAATCCAGACCAAGGGAGGAGAAACATCCCTAATCAGGACCAAGTCCCCCACTTAAATGTCAGGATTGGAAAGAAACCACTTCTGTCTCCGTTGCAAGGAAGTTAAGTATTCCAAATTCCACCTCTTCCAAAAAGAATTACGGAGGGGTTCAAGTTTACGCCAAACAATAGGTAAATTAGAATCCCTGTAAGAATTGGGAAGGGGAGGAGGGACAGAAAGAGAAGTGCCTATAAGGAAGTGACCAGGTGTGAGTGGAAGCAGGTCATCAGGGTCATTGGAAAGCGGAGTTAAAGGGCGAGAATTAAAAACACCTTCAATCAGAACAGACAGCAAATTAAGTTCTTCATAAGTCAGAATGCGATTACCTAAGACCTTTCTTAAGTGACGTTTAGTGAGCTTTACGCAGGATTCCCACCTACCAACGTGGTGAGGAGCCATTTGAAACCCTTTGAGTAGGAAAAATTAGAAATCTGTTCCATGGAAGGAGAAGATGTGAGAGCTTTCTTCCAAAGGGAAGCTGCGCCTTGAAAAGTGGAAGCGTTATCAGAGAACATCTCCGAAGGAACACCACGCCTAGCAGCGAAGCGAGAGACAGCTGATAAAAAGTAAGAAGTAGAGGCATTCGTTAATAGTTCCAAATGGATCGCGCCAGTAACCATGAAAACAAAGAGAGAAACATAGAGCTTACCAAACAATTTGCGTTTAGCTTCAGGGGAATTGCGTTGATATTGTAACGGACCCATATAGTCCACACCAGTTAGAGCAAATGGACGTATAGGAGAAGAGCGAAAGGAGGGCAGATCGCTCATTAATTAAGTATTGACTTGAGGTTTTTCTTTGAAGCAAGGAATGCATTTGTGAATTATAGAGGAAACTTCATGAATTCCATTTATAATCCAGTACTTTCCCCTTAAGAGGCAAAGCACTGTGCGTGTACCAACATGCAGATTACGATAATGAAAGTCACGTATGATTAAAGAAGTTACGTGATGTTTAGAAGGCAAAATAACAGGATGCTTTTTGTCCTCAGAAAGCAAAGATTGCGAGAGCCTACCACCTACCCTGAGTAACATATTGTCATCAAGGAACGGGGCTAAGGCACGAAGACGACTGGATTTGGGAAGAACCTTTTTAGAAGAAAGTAAAGACAATTCAGAAGAAAAGGCTTCTTGTTGTGTTAGTTGCAAAACCTTAATGGTAGCGAGATTCAATTCATGATTGGTAAGGTGTGGTTTGGGGAGAAGGGGTTGGTCAACTACAAGATATTTCCATCTGAGAAGATAGGCAACAATTCGAATTAATTTGTGAAAGGAAGAATAGCGGGACAACAAGGGATGAGAAACGTTGGAAACAAGACACGAAGCAGTAGATTTAGATACTTTAGCGTAAGCTAAGCTTTCATACTCATCCATGAAATCAGTATACTGATGTTTAACGAGAGGTTCTTTCTTAAATTTGCTCTCGATAGCAAAGAGAGCTTTTCGAGCTTTGGGTTGAGAGTTAATAAGTTTAGGGGGATTATGTAATCTTGGCATCTGAACAACGAACCGGCCATCAGATGAACGAGTGGTGGTGTTCAGAAAAAGTTGCTCACAGAATTCGTTTTCTGAAGAGGTCTCGTTAGGAGAATCAACGCTTTCGAGCCTCCAGAACTGTTCCAAGTCAGTATTAGCGAAATAACATTGCGATGCGGGTTGGGGAGAATAATAAGGAAGTTGACCGGTGACGATCCATCCAAAATTAGTGTCTCTGGCAACCACGTTTGAGGATAACTTGCGAACCTGTTTACGAAGGCAATTCCAGAAAACATTGGCACTAAAGAGTATGTCAATGGGGTTTTGTACATTGAACAGAGGATCGGCTAGCCTTAAATGCGAGGGAATGTTTAAACCTGAAATATCCACATAGTGACTTGGAGTATCTTCTCCTATGCTATTGAGAATGAGACAATTCAGTTTGAGAAAGTTGTTTCTGTGACAAATGTCTCATATGGTTAGCTTTGAAAACTGTAAAGCTTGCGATTTTGAGCTGTTAATGCCCGATACGTTAATAGAAGTGGGGTTTACAGGTAGGCCTAGTTTTCTAATCAAAGAATTAGACACAAAATCATGAGTTGCCGCTGAATCAAGAAGACCGCGTGAACGGACCCAGTTGCCAAACTTATCCTGAACTTCAATTTGGACAGTGGACAATAGTACTTGGGCACTACGTATGGACTTGGCATTTTGAATGTAAGATGAAGCATTGGAACTGTTAGCATTGTCACTTTTCTGAGAAGTAGATGCGGTCGATGACCTTGCTTGATCATGACGATGTAGTAAAGTGTGATGAGCTTTTTCACAATGAAAGCAAAGTCTGGTGGACTTGCAATTTGAAGCAGAACGCGTGGGTGCTGAGCAGTTGAAGCAATGTTTATTCTGGGAAACTAATTTTCTTCTGTCGTCGACTGACAGTTCTTTAAAAGATTTACATAGATATAAGGCGTGGGAATCTTTACAAAGTATGCACTTTAATGGTTCATTTAAACTCTTACGGGGTTCGCTTTGAGTGTTTAAAACGAGAGAAATAGCAATACGGCGTTCACTAGACCTAGTTGGGTAACCAGTGGCGTTTGACTTGAGTTTAGATGAGCTGGACCCAGGTTTTTGGGTACTAGACGCTAAGCGTTCAATTTTTGGTTTAAGAGACATTGATTCAAATTTAGAACTAGGGGATGAGTGTTCACTTTGATTAGCTAAAGCAGTTAAGAGTTGGCATCTAGCATTTATGAAAGTGACTAAATGCTCGTAAGAGTAATCGTCTTCTCTGGAAAGTTCAATCTCCCAAGCTTTGAGGGTAGCAACATCGACTTTAGAAACCACTAAAAGTATTAAGAAAGTGTCCCAGTGTTCAGTGGGTTGATCCAATTGGGACAGAGCTTTAACGTGAAGTTGTGTTGTCTCAATGAGAGTACGCGAACTAGTGACGTCATTGTGCTGTGACGCAGGTAAGTTAAATAGAGCCTTCATATGGCGTTGAATACGTAACCGTGAATTACCGTATCTTTCTTTCAACAAGTTAAAGGCAATGGGGTAGATTTCGGCACTTAATGGGAGTGCATCAACTAACTGCAGAGCTTGACCTCGGAGGATAGATCTCAAATAATGAAACTTGTAGATGACTTGAATGTCTTCATTGTCATGAACAAGAGAACAAAATAGTTCATAAAAAGAATCCCAAGTAGATTCGTCTCCAGAGAAGTGGGGTAAATCAATCTTAGGTAGAATTGGTTTGGGCTTATGAGTGCCCTCGCGAGGAGAGGTTTGTTGTTCGTGAAGGGAACCAAGAACAGAGCCGTCTTTTTTCCTTTCTTCTTCGAGTTGGCGTATTATTTTAAAAGCAGAACCTATACCTTCGTAATATTGATTTTCTACTTCGAATCGATCTTCAGTTTGATTGAGCATACAAGTTACGATTTCAGTTTGGATGTTACAATAATTTTCATATGAACGTTCAAAATCCTTTACACGATGTTTTAACAAGTCTAATTGAGCTTCTGAGGGATCTAGCTCTTTGATGTATTTTGTAAATCGGGTAATTTGCCCTTTATAGGATGCTCGTTTAGAAGTAAGTTTTTCATACTTATCCTTTTCTGTAGAAGCCATGACAAAATAGGTAAATTAAAGTGTAACTTACGAAACTGTGGAACCTTGGAAATGCTGTCAGGCTGGCAGCAGCAAATAAGTTGAAAGAAAGGGACACACCAAAAGAGACAGGAGCGGCCTCTTTCCACTTCACAGGCTTTGCACGGTGAAGTTATAGCTGAAACATTCAAAGAAGATATTAATGATTTGCAAAATGTTGTCAAATAACCCTTGACAAATAGAAAATGTCATAAATGTACTCTTCCGGGTTTCTGGGACCAAATTTTGGGTAGATTATTAGCTTGGGAATAACCCAACCCCCAAGGGAAGGTGATAAAGAAAAAAAAGTGGGTTTCGGACCGGAGAAATAGGACGAGAGTCCAACAGAAGTTATAATTTTAACTTTAAGTATACTCAAAGGCAGCTGCCACTGCAAATCCGCTCTCCGAAACCTAACGCGGGTAGGGACCTGGGCAAAGCTAACGGGAAACGCAGCTCGAACTTGGGCTGTTTTCAAGAAAGTTGCTGTAGCCTATTCCCTCTCAAGCATACATATGCCTACTATGGGGAAGGGTGGTGGTCTGGCAAGACAAAGAGTAACAGATTTATTGTATATCTGTTCAAAGGAGTTTGTTTCTAAACAGGTAATTTGAAGAGTGCAAATAATTTGATTCAGCTTTGATATTTTAGTTTTTGGAATTGTAGAATTTCTATAGAGCGACCAAATGCTTCCAAGAAGGATAGGGATAAAGCAATTATACCTTTGGGAATAATTTTGGTAAGTGTACCAATAGTTGCATTTAGAAATGACTAAGCTTTTACCCAGCAAGGCGCCGACTAAAAGTTTAGACAATGAGAAACACTTATATTTTGAAGAAAAAAAAACAACCGTAAGTGTTAGAGAGAATCTCCACAAGCAGGAAGCTGGCGTAGCGAGCTATGCTTGCCTTACTGGCCAGTTAGAATTAGCTATTAAAACTAAGAGAGACTTTACTAAGTTACTAACGAAGAGTTCTTGCTCAAATGCAACAAGTGGTGAAAACCCTATCAATAGATTTAACTTATTAAATAGGAAGGGTCAAGGAAGACAGGATCTTGCCTAACCGTTATGTTAGAGAAATGATAAAGCAAAAAGCAAATCTTTAATTTATTTAACAATGTAAAAGGAAGTAGTTTTTGTAACAAATATATAATTTTGATTTTTATAAACAATTGGGGTCGCAGACCTCCGAAAATATCTAAAGCTTGCGCCAGGCAAATGATAATTATTTTGGTTTTAAACCTTTTATATGCTTTAAAATCTTCGTAAGATTTTGAAATGGCTAAGATGAGTAAATGAAAATATTTAAAGATAACTGACGTAATTAAAGTTAAACAATAAATCAAGTACAAGGTGTGTGCTTTAAGGATTTCTAGATAAGTATCTTAGAAATAATAACAACTTCGAAAGTAACAACAACAAAAAACAGGAAGAATGAAATAGAAGTTTCTATAACTTCTTGTATTAATACAGAACAACGCTTAATGATTATACATAGGAGATTATACAAATAGGGCAGGTCACTTATTGTGAAACCTGAAGAGAACAATTGAAAGGAAGTTTCTAGAACTCTTATGTTTAAGTAGGGATCACGAGAAAAATGGGGCAAGTTTCCCTTTCGTGAAACCTAGAGATAACTCACTTTTGAGTAGAAAGAATTGGATTCCCTCATTAGAAGGGAGAAACAATATAATTTAAGGCGTGTACTAGACACGAAGGTTTACAGACATTAATTCGTTATACATGGAACAAATAAGGGAGGGCACTTATGTAGAGTGACACCTCATTGAAAAAAGACCTAAAGTAACAATTTTATTATTTTGATTTGTTAGTAAAGGGTTTGGGAAAGATCAAATGGGATTGAGGAAAAGTGTTCATGGCCGTATTTATTGTATTCGGATGAAAGTTTGAACAAGCACTGTTTTCACTGTAGTCTGTTGATATAGTTGAAAAGTTCACTGTAGTAGCACAAAACGTTGATGGCAAAGAAAGTTATTGCAATGGTGGAAAATAACTAGTTACACTAGATATGCGAGAGTCTATTGCTTGAGAAAGTTGTAGGTTATAGTTGAATGCACCGGAGAAAATCCCAACGGAGGAAGAAAAATTAGATATTGATTAGTAGTTCATAAGGAAGATTCCTTAGTTTGAAAAGGTATTCCCATATGTGAGTGGAAAATACATGACAGTATAACTGGTAGATAGAGTGCAGATTCTGGAAGGTTCCAGAGCAATCATGACTGAAGAATAGGGCAAAAGTTAGTCCAGCGGTGGAACGAGCTAAGCATTTTATAGACAGTGGGTAATTTAATGGTATCCCACGTTGTGAGAAAATCTCTCATTTAATAAGCATAAGAAATGGTGCTTCATGTTAAGATTGGCTTAGATAGACAAAAGCCCAACATAGAAAATCCCGCGAAGGATGATTATTGCCCCAAATATAGAAATCTCACACTGCCTATAAAATGATCATTAAAAAGCATATAGCTATTTAAAATCAATTAAAATAAGTTGAAGAACGTAGAAGTAGTACTTAGCTTTGCTTCATGGCGAAGGCGATGTTCCTGATGACGGTTGATATTAAAATTCTAACATGGCGTCGAATTTAAAAGTTTGCCTCTCGAGTTGAGGAGGCGAGCTTTAGTTAAGCTCTAACTGACTGGGTCGACTTCCGACGTACAAGTGAGACACGCTCAACGAAGCACGGAGGGACCAGGGAAGGGAAAAGAGTGGGGGTAGGAGACAAAAGGAATACATATAAGAATAGACAACTTAACAGTTTAAAAAAGATCTTCATGATGAAATGGTCTTCAAAGAGTTGATAGTAGGAGTCACTAGCGTAGCCTGGAGGGTGAAAAAGTAGACGAAGTTCTCTTGATCACGGAGATGATAGCTGGCGATGGCGACGAGATCTGGTGGCCTGATTGATAAAGAAGTCCTCTTGTACAGGGAAGAATTGAGGAACTTCAGAGATTCGCTACAAGATGACGCTAGGTGGGTCATGGAAGATGGCGCCCAAGAATAGTAATGTTATATGTACCTCCTGTAAAGTTTCGCTGAAGGAGAATGAAAATTTTGTACAATGTGACGGAAAGGGTGGTGAAATGTTTCATCTTAACTGTGCTCGTGTGACGAACGCCGTTTTTAAAGCAATGCTTGCAAATCTGGGCGAAATTCTGTGGCATTGTAAACAATGCAAACATAACCCTAATTCAGTCAAAACAGCTACATCTAGTTTTCAGCCGACTAAGATCAAACCGGACACCGCAAGCTTATGTGAAGCGGTTAACAATATGCAACAAGTGCTAAAGGATGTTTGTAGCTCTCTGGAGTATCAATCAAAAAATTTGATGAACTCTTGGAGCAAAATACCGCACTAAAATCTTGCATTGATCAACTCACTCTAGAGGTAAACAACACTAAAGTGGAGAATGGCTTGCTTAAAGAACAAAATGGGCATCTTAAAAGGCAAGTTAATGACTTGGAGCAATACTCTAAGAATTACAACCTTGAAATCGCCGGGATACCAGTCTCCGAACAGGAGAATGTGTATAATATTGTGGCTCAAGTGGCAGGTGCAGTTGGTGTTGAAATCGAAACTAATAGGGACATTGAATATTGCCACCGACTTCCAGCCTTTACGGATAAGGATGGCAAGAAGAAAACGCCCTTCATAGTAGCAAAATTTTATTCCCGCCAAACTAAAGACATGATCATGAGCAAAAAACGGAAACATGGGAAACTTCTTTGCACAGATGTCAAGATCAAGGGAGACTCGACAGTGTATGTAAATGAACATTTAACCAAAGACAACCAAAACTTATATTGGCTTGCCAGGAATTCTAAATGGGCAATGAATTATAAATTCGCATGGACCAGGAACGGGAAGATCTTCATGAGGAAAAATGAAAACAGCCTGATTCTACAAATCAAGACTGCAGCTGACCTACCAACAGTTCATGGGAATCAAGGAAACTGAAGGTATGTTTGCCTGAGCCAAGTGATCAATCAATATTTTAGGAAATTTTGTTTCGAAGTGAGTGTAAAGTAATTATGGAAGTACCCTCAAATAAAACAACTACGGTATGAAATCAGATAACGAAGTAGACCTTAATTTTCAAGATATTACATCAAAGATTGTAAACAGTACTCAAGACTTGAACAAATTAATTAGCTTTACTCCAGGAATTAAAATCATGCACCTAAATATATGTGGCATGATAACAAATTTTGAAAGTATGCTAGTTATGCTCGATCAAATTGATCATAAACCACATGTCATTATACTGTCTGAAACTCAGCTCATTGAGGATATACCATTTGCTATTTTAGGATATAATGAATACTTCATACCAACTCAAAATTCTACCCATGACAGCCTAAAGATATATGTGCATGAAAACCTCATACAAAATATTACAATATCCACTGTAAAAACACTGAAAGCTGCAAATGCTAGCCTACTCAAGTTCAGATATAATAAAGAAAGTTACTTGGTACTTGCTATATACAGATCACCCTCCACAAGCCCAAAGAAATTCATAGAAGAACTAGGAAATAGTCTCCAACACTTGCCTACAGCTACACGCAGTATATTAATAGGAGATATAAATATTGATATTTTAAATCCTACAAGGCAATATGCCCAAAATTTTAAAAATGAGTATTGGAATGTATTACATGCAAATGGATTCATTTCGTACATAAACTCACCAACTAAAATAACCCCAAAATCCAGAACATGTATCGATCACGTACATGTTAAGTCCCACAGAAACAGCAACTTTGACCCTTTTGTTCTGCATACCAGTATCACAGATCACAGTCCTACATTTCTCATACAAAATAAATCTCAAAAATACACTCCACAAACAGGAGAAAATACTTTGAACAATGTAAGAATAAATTATGAAACTCTAACAAATCATTAACTAAGGAAACTTGGGAATCTATCATAACTGAACATGATGCTAACAAAGCAGCTGATAGTTTCATTAAGTTACTGACTCAATACATCTCTGAACACTCTACTACCATAAATAACGTAAGATCAAAATTTAAAAAAATTACTCCATGGATCACAACCGGAATTTTAACTTCTATTAGAATAAGAGATAAATTACATCAGAAAATTGTTAAACAAAGGGAGAGGTCTACAAACAGTGATGAGGTCCCAGAAACTGTTAAGAAACATAAATTGTACAGAAACTTGATAAACAGGCTTGTTAAAATAGCAAAAGAAAGGTACTATTCCAAACAAATTATGTCAAACTCCAATAACTCTAAAGTCCTTTGGAAAAATATTAATGATTTAACATGTAGGAAGGGAAATAAATCTTCAGCTGTTGACAGCATATTTATCAGAGACTCACAAGAAACATCCAAACCAGCTGCCATTGCAAACAAATTTGTCGACTATTTTAGTAACATAGGTTTAGAACTTTCTGAAAAAATAAGTAATGCAAGAAAGGAACCTGACAACACAAATGCACGTGATAGCACTGCAAAATCTCAACCTCAGTCTATCTTTTTTATTCCCATAACAAAATCAGAAATAAAAAAAACACATAGCTGCTTTAGAAGATAACTCAGCAAATGGCTATGATAATATCTCTAGTAAAACAATTAAGATAATTAGTTCAGAAATTCTACAACCACTGCACCATATTTTTAATTTATCACTAACGAAAGGACAATTTCCAGACTCATTCAAAATTGCCATCATAATCCCAGTCCATAAATCAGATGATAAAAGAGAGTTAAATAACTATAGACCAATTTCCCTCACAACCCACCTCTCTAAGCTACTAGAGAAATGCATCAAAACCAGATTACTTAACTATATGAATAAGTTCAACATATTGTCACCAAATCAGTTTGGTTTTAGACCAAACACTAGTACTCAAGATGCAATATTCTCCCTTACTGATTATTTGTATAAAGCCATTGATAGTTCTAAAAGAACAATTTCTGTGTTCCTGGATTTAAGAAAGGCTTTTGACACCGTAGACCACAATATACTCATTAGAAAACTTGAAAAGGAAGGTATTCGTGGTACTCCTCAAGAACTAATAAAAAGCTTTCTTTTTAACAGAATACAAAAGGTACGAATCAAAGGTACTCTAAGTAGAAGTGCTGAAGTAAAAATTGGAATTCCCCAAGGAACAGTTTTAGGTCCTATTCTTTTTCTGTTATATATTAACGATTTGTGTAAGCTGAACTGTAATGCGATGATTACCTCATATGCTGATGACACTGTCGTCACAGTCACAGTCACAGTCACAGGAACAACTTGGGAGGACACTTTTAATAGAACTCAAGAAACCCTTGCTACAGTCCAAAAATGGCTAAGAAACCACCTCCTTACCTTAAATGAAACCAAAACACAATACCTATGCTTCTCACACAACAAAACATTACAACCCACAGACAATTTAACACTGAAGATCCACACACCAATTTGTAACAATGGCGAAAGATGCAACTGCTATACCCTACAGAAGTCAATGAATGCTACATATTTAGGGGTTATTATAGATAGTCATTTAAAATGGAATATGCATGCATCAACGTTGGCCAATAAGCTTCAAAAGTTAATTTATATATTTTACAGATTCAGAAATATCCTTTCAGCAAAAGTCTTGAGAACTGTATATTTTGCCTTAGTCCAGTCACAACTACAATATGGAATAAATGGTTGGGGTGGAATACTTGATTCACATTTGGCTCAGGTAAATACCTGCCAGAATTTCATTCTAAAAGTTATGTACAAAAGGCCACCAACTTTTCCAACATGTGAACTGTATCAACAAAGCATGTTGCTTAACATACGACAGTTATTTGTTCAGTCATCAATCATATTTATACATAAAAATATGAAGCTCTTCTCTAATGGACAAAAACTTGAAATGTGCACTAGACTTCAAGACAGAACTGGAATAAATATCCCTCGTCGAAACACACTACTTGGCCAAAGGAATTTAAGTTGTCTTAGCACTAGGATATACAATATATTGCCAGTAAATGTGACAAATAATACCCTGAATATATTGAAGAAAAGGCTTTTTATATGGCTCCTTAGTAACTTTGATAGAGTAAATGAACTTATAAATTTTCACCAACATATTTAAACCAACTCAGTCAGAAACAAGTAATGTATCATCTTCTTTTATTTTCAGTATCCTTATAATTAATGCTTTTGCTATAAACTTTTCTTATTATTATCAGTCAAATACCATGTTGCAAATAAATTAGGAAATTGTGTTCATGAAGCCCACACACAAGTTTATCTTATGTGGGATTCACCCTGTATTTTTGATACAACATCTGTATATGTACATGTTTTCTGTCAGTGAATAAAAATGATTGCTCGTAAAAAAAACAGACTTACAGGTAATATGAGAGACATAACCAACAAGGAGAAAACAGAAGATCACTGTTGGTGTTTGAGAAAAAAGGAAGGGATGAACTATAGCAAAGAGAAGCAAAAGCTTGCTCTATCTTACCGTGTATTCCAAAGAATACACCAATCCGAAGGATGGAAAGGATCGCAAGGAACGCTGATCCCCAGCTAGTAAAACCAACAATTCCCTGCTAGATGGCAAGTTAGGAATCTCTCTATACATAGATATTAAAAATACGATCGTACTACTACCTAGTTACATACAAATCCTACAACAAAGTATTGGAGCACGATATTCTCGGAATCTCGGGTATAAACGGTTTAAAAGTGGGCGCCAGTGTCTAACTTGTAGTACCACCGTAGCTGATTATTAAATGAAGAGATCGCATAGTTCTATAAAAGGAACAGGCAAACTAAACATTCCCTGCTAACGGACAACATACACACATCAAAAAAAGTTTTGCATCACCTCGGTTCCAAGAGTTCCGGAACCTTTAAATACAAAGGGAATAGAGATCAACACAAACAACATTTCAGCTCGTTTTATTGCTCATGAGACCCACACATTGCATGTTGTACCATCATACAGCTAGACTTTCAGCATTTGTGGTCCAGATTGCAGTACACACCACTACCTCTAATACCCAGTAGCACGTCCTCTTGCATTGATGCATGCCTGTATTCGTCGTGGCATACTATCCACAAGTTCATCAAGACACTGTTGGTCCAAATTGTCCCACTCCTCAACGACAATTCGGCGTAAATCTCTCAGAGTGGTTGGTGGGTCAAGACGTCCATAAACAGCCCTTTTCAACATATCCCAGGCATGTTCGATAGGGTTCATGTCTGGCGAACATGCTGGCCACTGTAGTCGAGCGATGTCGTTATCTTGAAGGAACGCATTCACAAGATGTGCACGATGAGGTCGAGAATTGTCGTCCATGAAGACAAATGCCTCTCCAATATTCTGCCGATATGGTTGCACTATGGGTCGGAGGATGTCATTCAGGTATCGTAAAGCCGTTTCGGAGCCTTCCATGACCACCAGTGGCGTACGTCGGCCCCACATAATGCCACCCCAAAACATCAGGGAACCACCACCTTGCTGCACTCGCTGGACAGTGTGTCTAAGACGTTCAGCCTGACCAGGGTGCCTCCAAACACGTCTCCGACGATTGTCTGGTTGAAGGCATATGCGACACTCATCGGTGAAGAGAACGTGATGCCAATTCTGTGGGGTCCATTCAGCATGTTGTTGGGCCCATCTGTACCGCGCTGCATGGTGTCGGGGTTGCAAAGCTGGACCTCGCCATGGACGTCGGGAGTGAAGTTGCGCATCATGCAGCCTATTGCGCACAGTTTGAGTTGAAACACGACGTCCTGTGGCTGAACGAAACGCATTATTCAACATGGTGGCATTGCTGTCAGGGTTCCTCCGAGCGGCAATCCGTAAGTAGCGGTCATCCACTACAGTAGTAGCCCTTGGGCGGCCTGAGCGAGGCCTGTCATCGACAGTTCCTGTATCTCTGTACCTCCTCCATGTCCGAACAACATCGCTTTGGTTCACTCTGAGACGCCTGGAGACTTCCCTTGTTGAGAGCCCTTCTTGACACAAAGTAACAATGCGGACGCGATCGAACTGCGGTATTGACCTTCTAGGCATGGTAGAACTACAGACAACATGAGCAGCGTACCTTCGTCCTGGTGGAATGACTGGAACTGATCGGCTGTCGTACCCCCTCCGTCTAATAGGCCCTGCTCATGCATGGTTGTTTACATCTTTGAGCAGTTTTAGTGACATCTATGAACAGTCAAAGGGATTGTATCTTTGATACAATATGCACAGTCAACGTCTATATGCCGGAGATCTGGGAACCGAGGTGATGCAAAACTTTTTTTGATGTGTGTATATAAAAAATGTCCAACAAACAATTTAATGAAAATCACTCACTTCGAAAATAAATCTCGTAGCATAAAATAAAAACAATAGTAATAGCTTCGCCTAGAAGCAAAATCTTCCGTGAATTTCGGCATTGGGACTTCACCGTGTCTTCATTAAGGAGTAAAATAAAAACTATTCTAATAGACACCTCGCTTAATAATATTCTTGAAACTATCAACTACTTTCTGATCATACTATACTCAAACGTGTTAATAAAATTCGTAAAACGATGTTCTCTACTTACATTTCCTTCCCTAATTTATACATAGGTCTCCTTAATTCGAAGTTCTAAAAATTCTAAGCCTTAATAAAAATCTTTAAATCCATAAATTATTATTATTATTATTATTATTAAATATTTACAATGTTGTTCATTTTTATCGTTACCAGCACGATACTCCTTCACTCTACGATCATTTTCTAGATCACATTAATACTCTTTCACTCTACGATAATTTTCTAGATCACATTATCTTTGACATTATCGCTGTTAGTTTGTCAAATCCAAATGGACATGTGTAACGAACAATTAAACTAATTACTGTTCCAAAAGTCTAAATGTTGATAAAATTCGATAACAAATTATAATATATCAGACTATCTTCGTAGCTTTCACATTATTTGAAATATAGTGGTTTAAGTATTCATCTACACATTCATATTCATCGCTTACGTATACTGAGTGGTCCACCAGCCCCTTATTTGTTTTGGAGGAAGGCAACCCAACTAACGCGTATATCATAGTCATCCTAAAACATTAGTACTTGCTCCTTTACGGCCTTAGTACAACTTTACAGTCGAGTTCAAGCTCGGGAATATAGTAGAAATCATTAGCGGCAGTGTTATTTCAATGACCTCAAATATAATGCATGATTAAAACGATCACAGCTTCCAATAACTCCACCTTACGTTTGGACAGGAAATGTCAACGAATAGATTCAATACGTGCCAGCAGTACCGCATGGCTCTCAGTAGCTAAGGTGGCTAAATCAAGCATTTCTGAAGTCACGTCAGCTCTAAGGTAGCATGTTCGTACCCAGAGCTAGTACTTTTTTCCTAACGTCGTTTATAGTGGATGCATACTCGTATCAACCTGTTCAACGAGTAATTTTTATTTGGTCCTGAAAAGGACCGTTTTTATCCGATGGTACGTAGCCAGATTGGACGACGACATAATGATCCGTACGACAAACGCAAGGTACTCTGTGTGTTCAGGGTAGCAAGTGTTCGAAATGTTGACCGCCTTGGTTTAAAGGAAAACTCAGACTCACTCAGGCCGCCGCACGTGTCGCCTCAAGGCCCTCTGTAACACCAGGTTTAACCATTCCTTATTCTTACGCTGTGCCAAATCAAAGCCCTCTGTAACCAATGATGCTCAGGTGGCCTGAGCATGCGATCGAGCAGGCGGTGGCAAGTGTCCAACGCAAAAAGTTCAAACATTCTATCTTAGTATAGGGTGTAAGCGACCGTGGCTGAAATGGTAACGCGTTCGACTGCGGATTAAAAGATCTGGGGTTTGATACTTGTTACGGGGAGAGTTTTAATTTGTTTTCGTTACGTTTTATCGTCAGTGTCGACCGCAAGGTCTTACGACATAAATTATACAAGAGGTCACAATTACCGCAATTATTAAGGATGGGGAACTATAGTGCGTCTCAACCTTAAAAGACAGTATGTAATTAAATGGAGTATTTGCCTCTCACTCGCACTCCTATGTCCTGCAATTAGCTTCGTCCTCTTCTACGCCGGCGATGTTGCCATTTCCCAATAATTGAAAGTGACAAATCTAAGAAAATGTTTGCGTGGTCTTATAGAGAATTTTTCGCTCTTTATGATGATGTAAAAATAACAACCATAAATAATTAACACATGTCCCAATTTTCACAACTACGATATTTTAGCGCGAATCTATATTTTTGCGGATATAAAACTTATCACGCCATAGATAATGAACTAATGATCGCAACAGATCAAGAATTTATTTTTTGATTGCCTGATGTTGGTAGAAGATACCCTATATCTCAGAACAGTAATTATTTTCATAATAAGAAACTTATGTTTTTTTTTTCTTAAATGTTGCTTGAAAAATCTGGGATGGTGTCACACAAAAGTTACCTAGCGAGAAACATTTTTGCTGTTGTCTTTACGTTGGTGACTAAGCGAGAAGAAATGTTCATTAATGTCTGAAATAGTTTTTAAAACAAACCAGAGCTTGATATCAGATAGCATTCATAAGTTATAGCACTTTGCGTACACCTCCCGCCCAGCGCTGACACACCGAAAGTCTGTTTACTAATGTGGCTCGTAGGCTATCTGCCCGACTGCGTTTGAAGGAGGGAAGGTGATGGTGTGAAGTTAAACTGTGAAATGAAATGGAGCTTGTGTTCTTTATAAATTGTCCGCCTCGTTGCGTAGTGGCTAGCATTCTTGGCTGTCACTGTGCTGTTACCGTGGAGGCCCGGGTTTGAATCCCAGCTCTGCCAAGAAATTTAATTTTGGTCTGAGGGCTCGAACGGGGTGTACTCAACTTCATGAGACGAAACTGAGAAGAGGCGGGTTCGATTCCTACCTCAGCCATCCTCGAAGAGGTTTCCGTAGTTTGCCTTTGTTCGTTCCGGGAATGAACAAGGGTTTGTTAATGGTGCAGAGTTAACGTTTCTGTGCCAAAAGAACACGGCAGACACCCACGACGAAATGACAGGTGAAGTGTATGAAAAGTGGTCGGCCGAGCAATTATTGCCCAATGTTCCCGAAGGATCTAACCTAGTAATAGACAATGTACGCTATCACAGCAGAGAAATATGTTCGTTGCTTGCCACCATACCAGAGTGAATTTAATCCCATCGAAATGGTATGTGCGCAAGTAAAGAACTAGCCTATATAAAATTGAACAACGTCTCATTCAAGAAACAAAAAATGAATAATTTAATTTCGGCTGCATACCACCACTTGACCCCACAAAATTGGTTAAATTACGTGGACCACAATATATATTATTATTATTTTATTATTATTATAATTATAATAATTATTATTATTATTAAATGTCATATTAAAATGTATTGTAACCTATGATATTCGAGAAAATGTAATATTATAACATGTTATAATATTATCATATTCATGAATAATTGAAAATTATAAATTATTATAATGTGTGCATTAAAATCGCGCTCTGAACGTCCGTGTATCATATCTGAATATTGTACCGTCGTTCGCTTCAATGCATGAGGTAGAGTTATATACAACAAACAAATATTTTGGAAATTTCCTGAGTTTTGCGTAAAAACTCGCCTGTATACGAGTTATGTTACATCATGTGCCCGGCCTTGCAGAACTTAGTATATGCAGCAGATCTGGCATCAGCGCGCTCCATTTAATGCGTACTGTCTTTTAAGGTAGAGACGCACTATAGTAATATAGCGAGCAGATGCATTTTCACGTTGGATTCCATGAACGTAACATAGTGTTCGAAAGCGGTATTACACGAAACATCTTAATATGTACATCTCAAATAGAGTTGTCTTCTTTTTGTTAGAATTTAATAACAAAATAATACCAAGAGAATTTCTCAGAAATATGTATTCTTCGATGCGATCACTGGCGATCAGAATCTCCTTCGATATGTAGTTGTTGTTTCATTTGAGGGGCTAGAACATCGCAGTCATTTAGACCCGTGTACTTGGCTGTGTGTGTAGAAGTTCTCTGATAACCTGTGCTATAGCGGTGTCTGTATTAATGTGTGTATTAGCAATTAAGGTGAAGATTGGGAAGGAGGCGGCCGTGGCCTTAAGTTAGAAACCGTCCCGGCATTAACAAGGAGTAGAAGTGGGAAACTACAGAAAACCACTTCCAGGGTGGCTAAGGTGGGAATCGAACCCATCTCTTCTCAGTTTTGCCCCACGAGGCTTAGTGTACCCCGTTCCAGCCCCAGAGCAGCATTAAATTTCTTGGTAGAGCCTGGAATCGAACCCTGACCTCCGGAGCAACACTTCGATATGTTATGTTAATATCCATGTCAGATTTTTAAATTTCTGCCATTACAGGTCACGTGGCACAAACTGCTGATTCGACTTGACTAGCTATTACAGGAACAACTTTTGGCGTGAAATTCAACGAGTTTTGCACTGTCAACCTGGTATCTGTAGATGTCGTAGAATGCCTAATTGTTAGTTCTTCAGCGAGTAATATGATATGCTCGTAGACTAAACTATTTGCTGATCTCCTATAACTGGCATTTTGGATATGCTCCACCACGATCTGTAGAACAGATGGGACCAGACGTTGGCTAAGTTCCACCCAGACAGGCAAAATCGTGAAAACACAAGTGCTTAGTTCTCTGAAAATAGACTAAGTCCTGAACACTAGTCCAGCGACTATGTTCTCCCGTAGACAATAATGACGGTATTATACTCGACTCACGACGCAGCGATGATGCTTACCCAAGCAGTCGCTTGGAAGAAGTACATGCTTCTTCCATGGTACATCATGGCTGCTTACGATGATTAATGAGTGTGTATCTAAGCTTTATATCCCCAGGCTCTGGAGGAAAGCCCGAGTGGTTGCACTGCTTAAGCCTGGTAAGGAGCCAAACGATCCTAAAAACTTTCGCCCAATATCCTTATTATGTCACTGTTTCAAGATCTTCGAGCGCCTTATCCTCAACCGAATTAGCGGCATCCTTGAAGATAAGTTCATTCCCCAACAAGCTGGGTTTCGATCTGGAAAGTCATGTTGCAGTCAGATACTGAACCTCACTCAACACATCGAGGATGGGTATGAACAAGGTGAGATAACTGGAGTTGCCTTTGTCGATCTAACAGCTGCTTACGACACTATCAACCACAGAAAGTTGCTGAGGAAAGTGTACCAGACCTCCAACGACTACCAACTAACATCCCTTATTGGCACTCTCCTGCAGAATAGAAGGTTCCAAGTCTTTCTCCATGGTAAAAAGAGCAGATGGCGCATACAAAAGAACGGCTTACCTCAAGGCAGTGTACTCGCTCCTGTGCTATTTAATATTTACACTAACGATCAGCCCATACCAGAACATTCTAGGCTCTTCATCTATGCTGATGATACTGCAGTGGCTGCCCAAGGAAAAACATTTGAAGAGGTGGAGGGAAAGTTGACTTCTGCACTAGATACCCTTGGATCTTACTATGAAGCCAATCATCTTAAGCCAAATCCCAACAAGACTCAAGTATGTGCATTTCACTTAAGGAATAGAGAAGCTCGGCGGGAACTGGATGTTACATGGCAAGGCAAACAACTCCAACATTGTCCAACACCCGTGTATCTAGGTGTTACTCTTGACCGAACACTGTCCTTCAAGAAACATTGCCATAAGACCAGGCTGAAAGTTAGTTCACGGAACAATATTTTGAGGAAGCTCACAGCCACCACCTGGGGGGCAAGTCCTCACGTCCTAAGAACTTCTGCTCTTGCTTTGTGCATGTCTGTTGCAGAGTACGCTTCACCTGTGTGGAGTGCATCCAGTCACACCAAGCAGATTGACATTGCCATCAACGAGACCATACGAATCTTGTCGGGATGTATGAAGCCTACTCCAGTCGACAAACTTTACCCGATTGTTGGGAGAGCTCCCCCAACTATCAGAAGGGCTGTTGCTGCTGATGCAGAGAGGGCGAAGCAGATTAATGATCCCCGTCATCCACTGCATAATCATCAGGCTGTTGTCCGTCGACTGAAATCAAGAAAGAGTTTCATCGCCAGGACTCAACCACTGGAGGGAACATCGGAATCTAACCGCATCTCCAGGTGGAAGAGCAAGCTGCCGCCGGATATCCCTGTTAAGGAAGAGCTAGCCCCAGGAAATGACCTGCCTTACCCTGTTTGGAAATCACTTAATCGTCTCAGGGTGGGCGTCCCTCGTTGCAAGACCAACATGCAGAAATGGGGTATCCTTCCAGCTGATGGAGACACGTCCTGCGAGTGTGGAGCAACACAAGACCCAGCCCACCTGCTCATTTGTCCACTACTAGAACAACCCTGCACTATCCAGGACCTGATCGAGGCAAACAACAAGGCCATCGGAGTTGCTACATTCTGGAAATGATCGGACACGGAAATGAATGAATGAATGGAAGAAGAACACTAGGAAGTAAAGCTCCCATAAGGCCAATGGTTATCACTTTCTCATATCGATCTTCAGCTGTTACACCTTCCTGCGCTCTGGTGAGAAGTGCAACGCACCGCAAAATGGCGCGGCATTTAAATTACTAATTTTTACTAAATTTTTAGGTTAGGTAGTTACTTTTCCAAATATTTTGACAAAAGTTTCCATATTTTAGTTTTAGAATTGCCTACGTCACGTGGAAATGGAAATCACATTGTTATAATTATTTTTTCTCCCGCAGGTGTTTCTTTTTTAATTCTATTTTTCCCGCGAGTGTTTTCAAAGTCCCAAATACACAAAGCTTAAACAACTTATTTATAAACGAGGAAGGTTTGAAGGAAATAAACAAATAAAATTAGGATATATGAATACATTATTTTTAGGCAAGTAGGTCTACATATAATTTACAAATTATACAGTGTACAGTATGGCATTCCATTGTACATATAAAACAAGATATATGAATACATACAATATACAAATTTTACAAGACAATGCAATATGAATATAGTGCTTCTCTCACTTGTAGGCCTCTCGCTCACAGCAGTGGAGAGAAAAGAGCTTGATTGTAGTCTTTTACGCAAGTGCATACTATACTAATCATCAGATTGGAAATATCCCTCCACACATCTCATCTTCCTATTCCTCCCTGTGTTTCTGAAATGGCATGCAGGGGGTCAAGACAAGAGACTTGATAATGTTTCAAACTTCCGTTACTAATTTATTGATGGTAAATATATTTTAAACAAAGTATATTTGGTTACGCTTCGGAAGTGATCAATCTAGGGTAGCGGTGAATGAAGGTAGAACGCGCGATAAAATTCTCTACAATACATGAATTAGCCAAAATACCTTATGAAACGCTGGGAAATAAATCAGGGAGCGATGTTTTAGTAGATATTCCCTCCTCCGATGTCTGTGACCCACCCAGCCATCCCAAATATGTACACAACTTATATAGCGAACATTACAGCTGTCAGCGCCATTGTTCCCATCGATCTTTATCAAAACAGTACCATGACAGTACTGCCAACCTTGCGCTTACGGTACTATGAAAAACAAAGAAGCGTCCAATTCGGTCGCTAGTGCGCATCAATCGTGCGCACCACCCAATGGATTCACAGATAGTGCACCCAATTGAATTGTTTATTGATCATGGATTGTGGAAATCGCCTCCTAACAATCTGCAATTTAAATCGGCATTTCTACGATGATCCAAAGAGGTTTCTGCAGCTATTGCAACAACACAATTTAATAGCGAAAACACTAACGTGCCCGAAATGCCAGCGTGAAGTCGAAGTTCGCTGGATAAAACATAACTTTGCTGTAACATGCAACAAGAGACTTCCCGGACGTCCCAAAAGGTTTAGCAATGTCAAGAAAAGAGGCACCGAAGATACGTTTTTTTCCAAAGCTCAGTTGCCTGTACGCAACATAGTAAATTTCTGTGTTCTGCGGTGCATCCTCCCAAATCCACGACACCAAACAATGCGTACCGAACTGCAAATATCTGCCAATAGTATAGTAGACTGGTCTTCCTTCCGCCGAGAAGTCTGTGAGCATTGGTTATTCCAAAACAGGTCACCAATTGGAGGCCCCGGAATAATAGTCGAAATTGACGAGGCAAAATTTGGGAAAAGAAAATATAATAAGGGACGCGCAATATAAGAACAGTGGGTTTTTGGTGCCGTGGAACGTGAAAACAAAAATAAGTTTTTTATCGTCCCTGTCGCCCAAAGGAACACCGATACACTCTTCCAAATAATTTGGCAGTGGATATTACCGGGTTCGATAATTTTATTTCGGACTGCTGAGCTGCGTACAATGCACTTGAAAATTATGGTTTTGTACATCTGCGAGTGAACCACAAGTTGGAATTTGTTTCTACCCAGAGAAGCGGCGAAGTCTTCAACAGAAATATCCGCACCATGCAGGCTGCCAACGTTCCACAACTTTCAGTGCACACTCAAAACATGGAACGGGAGTGGAGAAATGTGCGATAGAGTATTTCAATCTTCGGAAAAAAGAAGGCCCATTTTACGGGCTACATAGCGGAACATCTCTTCAAGACTAATTATCCCCAAGAAGCCAGAGTACATCAGTTCTTTAAAATAACTTTGGAACTATATCCACACTCCCACTAAAAGGAACTTCCGCCATGAAAGTATAAAAGTGGTACTATTTAGCTTTTTTCCACCGCTCTAATTATGCTAGTTTGTGCAAAATTTCGCTCTGTAATGATTTTTTCCCACTGAAATGAGTGGTTTTTTTTCTTTCAAAATGAAACTTATTTTCCTGTTCCGTGATCATCATCATCTTGAGCAGTTTCCAACCACTGGTCGGGTCTGCTTGGAACATAAGCCTCTCCATCGTTTTCTGTCCATCCACCATCTCTCGTCATTTACTGTGACCCAGCACACTCCTCTTTGCTCCACACTCTTCTTAACTCCTTTTGTCCATCTGTCCCTTGTCTTCCCCTTGGCCTCCTTCCCGTCATTTCCATTCCAAACATCTTCTTCGGTATCCTCTCCTCTTGCATCCTCCTCACATGTCCATACCATTGTAGCCTAGATCGCTCTATTCTATTTTGCAATGGTTCCTCTCTTACCATCTCTCTGACTCTCCCATTCCTTACTCTGTCCATTCTTGTCACTCCTACCCTACTCCTCTGGAACTTCATCTCCACTGCTCGTATTTTATTCTTGTCCCTTTCCTTCATCACCCATGTTTCTGAACCATATGTCAAAATTGGCACAAAGTAGGTCTTGTAGATGATTCCTTTACATTTTTGAGGTACATCTTTATTCCATAACATCCCCCTAACGCTCTTGAAAGATCCATCTGCGCACCTTCCCCTTTCATTTATTTCCATCCTATTGCCTCCCTTTTCTTCAATTATGCTTCCCAAGTACTTGAAGCATTCTAATTTCTGCAACTGCTGTCCTCCAAGTGTTATGCCCATATCCAGCCTGTTCTTCTTCCTCGTTGTGATGACCACTTCACTCTTTTGTGCTGAGAACTTTATCCCATATGATAACACTACCTTCTCCCACTCATCTAATTGCTCTTGTACTTCTTCCTCATCCTCTCCCCATACCAGAAGGTCATCAGCAAACAACATTGCCTTCATTTTCCTTTCCCCAATTCTATTTACCACTTTTCGTATGATTTCATCCATCACCACTATAAATAACAGGGGTGAGAGGGCACTTCCCTGTTTCAGACCACTCTCCAGTTGAAACCATTCCGTTCTCTCTCTTCCCACCTTGGGGGCTGCGTGGCGCAGTCGGTAGAGGCGCTGAGCTTCTAACTGAAAGGGAGTGGGTTCGATCCCCATCCAGGTAGTGGATTTTAGAAACAAAACTACCACTTTCGGAAACGCAAATGGCCCTGGGGTTCACTCAGCCTACACCAGAAGTGAGTACCAGGGTAATTCCTGGGAGCAAAGACGGCCGGGCGTGGAGCTGACAACTCCATCCCATCTAGTGCCGATGTCACAAAAAGTGGAAGCCTCTACCTTCCACTACTCCCAGGGCCTTCATGGCCTGTAGAGAGTTGGCTTTTGGCTTCTTCCCACCTTTACACAGCTTTTGCATCCCTCGTACATTGCTTTCACTCTTGCCACTGTCTCCTTGTTCACTGCTTTTGCTCTCATTGCTTCCCAAATCTTGTTTCTATTAATACTATTATATGCTTTCTCAATATCCAAGAAGGTCATCACCAGTTCTTTCCCATATTCATAATGGTGTTCTTGTAGCTGTCTTACTGCAAAGATGAGGTCAACTGTTGACCTTCCTATAAATGTGTGCAATATTTTTTTATTTTCTGTGATAAATATGTTTTTTTTCTTTCTTTCGGCTGAAATGAGTGTTTTTTTTATTTTATCTGCTGTGTATTTACTAAGCAATATCTCCGATGATTTTTTTTCGCACAACTGTGGTTTTCACAATGGTTACAGCCTAACGCGCCCAGATCAATGGTTTTCAGTCAACCGTGCCCCGCTAGTTGCGCGCAGTCACAGGCCCCGCCTACCTCCGACCTTCTAACCTTCGTTTTGTCCAATCCAATGGTTTTTGACAATGGTTACAGCCTAACGCGCCCAGATCAATGGCTTAGAGTCAACCGTGCCCCGCCAGCTGCGCTCATCACAGACTAACGTGCCCAGATCAATTGAGTTTTGACAATGGTTACAGACTAACACGTCCCAATGATTTTTTTTTATCAACAGTGATTTTGTATCTCACATGTTGGCAACAATGTGTGCTCCTCGCTGCGTCCCGATAGAGTGTACCTTGTTTACAGTTGAACGAGAAGAAAGGGCTGTCGAAATATGGTGCCCAGATTTTAGAATAACAAGAAATAAAACACATAATTTCGAATTTGAGGACATATATGAGGTGCAATAGTGACCAGGGTTCATAATTTCAATACGTAATATCGCCCAGAAGATGAAACGAGGACACAAGGTATGTAAAAGCCACATTCATGTCTGCTGCAAGTGTCGCGTTCCACTTACATTCACAATTAATGATGTTTTCTACTATGCTGTCTATAACCCCCACCCACTTGTTATAACATGACTTGTACAGTGTGTGTATTGACAATACATACCTCTAACAAATTGTGAGACACAATGAACCTTCAATATAGCCTAGTAACTGTAAGAATGCATGTTTGCAGGCAGTTATGCACTCCTACTGTGTAATATATTTAAAGTTCATTTTCCTTTCTGCCTCTACACAGGAAATTCAATCTAACAATTTTGTTGGGCTGTATATCCTTGTACGGCTGGAAGACGTGACCAGTCATACGGGAAGGAATAGAAAAGAAGAGCATTGTCAGATACGCAGTAACTGGCTGTTTTACACAGCGGTAATATTCTTGCCTTCTGTGCACAAGGTTGAAGGATTGAAGTGTAGCTGCAACATGTGGCACATTATCATATCAGCTGAAAACCTAGTCGATAGCAGTTCTGTTACAGAAGCACGAAAATCTGGTCCAACTATAGTCGCTGTCCATGAAGCCACAGCCAGTCTGGGAGGCCGGAGCTACACTGTTTAGTTTTGTGTTCTTAAACAAGTTTCCATCGATCTGCCAATAGCTGACAAGGCTGAGTCTTCCTCTGGACACCTTAAACTGTGATAAATGTTGATAAGATATCCTTTCTCAAGGCAGAAACTGGTATCATGGTAGGCAAGCAAAATCATAAAAACTGACCTGGGCTGTAGCCATTGTCAAACAATCACTGGATTTGACGTGTTAGGCTGTAACCATTATAATTACTGGTGTAGACAAACCAAAGGTCAAAATAGTCGGGTTTAGGTGAAGCCTTTGCCGTGGGAAGCTAGCGGGGCACTGTTGACGAAACTTTAGGCTGTAACCATTGGATTGGACGTGTTAGGCTGCAACCATTGTCATAATTATTGGTCCAGAGAAATGTGACCTTTACAAAAACAAATTTTATAGCGCACAAAAGAAAAAGCAAAGAAGCCTATACAATTAGGACCGTATGCGTGGGTTTGGCAATAATGTACTTGTGCATAATTCATGCGGATAATAGCAAACACAGCTGAAATTTTACTATATAAGTCGTGATATAATTTAGAAAGGCGGGTGGGTTATAGACAGCGGAGGAGTGAACTACATCATTTCCAGATCAATTTTGAATCATTATTAAAGCTATTAAGGTAACTGCACCGGTTTTCGTCACTGATCCAGTCTTCGTCACTCTCGTATATAAGTACAAAAAATAAGCATGTCAACGGGTCTTTCTCAACGCACGAAGTCTTATGAAATGCGTCATACCTTCCTTGCCGATAATGAGCAACTTTGCGAAATCATGCATGCTATGTAATAGGTGATTCCCTGCATCAAACATCTCCTGTGAGCTGAGCTGTCTTGACGCGCCATTTGCTTCTCGTATGTGCTAAGCACGCGCGCGAGTTAATTATGTGCATGCGTGTTATGTTCCGACATTTTAAAATGTTACAAGTGCGTGATATAGTTGGTAATTGTTTCTGTAACATATGTGATTTGTTATTTCGTGTTCACGTGCCTAGTTTTGTTAGAATTGCCAGTGAACACTGGATTTAAAAAAATGCACTTTACCAATGCTCGTCATTTGTGACGAAAACTGGCACATTGTCATTTCTCCTTGCAAGACCTAACTAACAGTGGCAATATACTTATAATGTAGCTCTAAAGTACCCTATATTAATTAAATTATCATTTGATCATTGTGTCAAGTAGTCGTCATAGCTGACGGACTTTAGAGCGCATTCGTGACGAACACTAGTGCACGATAATGTTAATGTTTGTGTTAACGTTTCGCAACCAATAAACATTTATAGGGTATTGTTATTATTACGTAGGTCTCTCTTCTTGACGGCCGCACCTCAGTAGGCCTAGTTTTTTTTGGCTAAGCGTGCTACAGAGGATTTTTTTAAATTTTTATTGAGATGATAAATAATATATTATTCTAAGGCTAAATTTTTGCTTTCAGGCAATATGTTAGATACCGGTAGTTATTGTTGTTTTAAGGGGCGGAACTACGAGGTCATCTGCCCCAGGCAATATGTCGAAACGCAAAGTTCTGAATTATGATATTGAGCAAATGGAAGCTGCTATTAAGGCCGTTGTGGAGGACGGCATGAGTATTAAAAAGGCTGCGGAGAGGAATGGTGTTGCGAGAAACACCCTCTCGGACAAAATTAAAGGAAAATCTCCTAGAGAGAGGAAAATGGGGCTAAGTTCCATTTTAACAAAGGAAGCTGAGGCTATGCTAGTTCAATGGGTAATCTCACTACGAAAAGCGGGGTCCCGGTAACAAAGGACGATTTGCATCCAGTGCCTTACACAAGAATTGAAGAGGGACTTCCCTTTCAAAGATGGCCGCAAGGAAGGAAATGGCGTGAATCTTTCATAAAAAGAAATCCAGGTCTATCGTTTACGAACCCCTCAAAATTTGACAGTAAACCGTGCTGCAATTACAGAACATCAAAATAAAATCTGGGTTTCAGAAGTCTACAGCTATTCAGTGGAAAACGACTTCCAGTCTATTTTGTCAGACCCTCGGCGACCGTTCAACGCTGACGAGACGGTTTTCTTTCTCAATCCGAAAAGTAACAAAGTGCTGGCGAACAGGGGTTACAAGACAATATATCAGCAAGTGAATTCGGATGAGAAAGAATGCTTGACGGTACTTCTAACAGGCAATGCCCACGGCGATATTTCTCCTTCCCTTGTAGTGTTCAATTATGAACGTCTGCCGCAAGACATCATTATTGCCTCAATGCAAGTTTTTTACGAATTTCTCAGTAACATATTTCATCCTGGGTTGGTTGAGAAGGAGATTCCTCTCCCTGACATTATTCATAGACGGGCACTTCCCACACTAGTAAATTTTGTGAGGATCATGGAATTGTTTTGGTCGCTTTACTACCTAATGTCACACACGTACTTCAACCCACGGATGTAGGGGTTTTTAAGCTACTAAAGACTGCCTGGAAAAAATGTACATGAGTGGCGAATTCAGAGGGTTTTTATGGCAACAATCGGTGATAGGCCTCGGCGAATAATCATTTTCCGGGCTGTTATGCCGTGGTCTCGCTTGTTTAGAGCAGAATTACGATATTTTCCTGCTCGTATGTCTTCTACTCACCAATCCCGCTTCCCGTTGTCGTCTTTTTTTTCATATTCCATTTTTATTAAAAAACATAATTACTGGTACTGTTTTATTCGTAAAAGTTAGCCTCCAAGTCGATAAATCGGTGTATTATGCAACAATTGACAGAAATGTATTATAAACAGCAGACAAGGATAATAAACAATGTGACGGCAATTGGTGCAAACGGGTGACGAATATAGGAAAAATCCAAATACATCGTACCGAACACTGGCGCAAAAACACACTTTTTTAAAAAATACGTCATTTTTCCTCAAACGAATTTCTTTGATATTTGGTCTTTCCTAGTGTTTGAGTAGAGTTTGAGGTTAGGTACAGTGCTTTTGTTGATTAAATTTACCAAAATGTGTACGGTGTATGTGATTTCTTGTCTAAATCTCCCTTAACATGACGACCATTGGTGCATTTACCTTAAGGGCTAATTTCATTAAGAAATGGTTTTCATAGGTTCTCGTGACCTTCACTGGTAGGCCTACCAATAAAAGTAAAGAGTCTGTCCTGAAAGTAGTCCGACTGGATTTTTCCCCCGCAGATGGATAGACTGCCCGCGGCTTCTCCACCTGGGGTTGGTGGAGGGGGGTGTAAGGAAGGCTGGGAGTCAGCCACACAGTTGGTTCCCAGTTGCAGTGGAATGTAAATCGCTCGTGTCCATAACCTCTGCAAGTGCAATCGTCACGCTGCATCATGGTTAGTCTGTTGAAACGGCGCACTACGCCATAAAATTTTGTGTTATGCTCGGCAAAACCGGGAAAAAGACTCACGATATGATCAAGACTGCTTACGGTGATAACTCCATGGGCAGATTGAGTTTTTTTGACTGATACAAACTGTTTCGGGAGGGGAGAGAGGAAGTTGAAGACGGCGCACATTCAGGACGACCTTCGAGCACCATAACGGATGAAAATGTGGCAAGTGTAAAGAATATTTTGGACAATGACCGCAGAGTAAGGTTTTTTTCATGGAGGTTCTTAAACGGCTGAGAAAACGCATCGTCCTTGTCTGCCCAGCGATTGCTAACTCCTGGTGGCTCCATCATGACAATGCACCACGCCACACAGCCTTCCACGTGCTGGCGTACCTGGTCCAACATAACATCGCAACCCTGCCTCGCAACCCTACAGTCCCGACATTTCCCCAGCAGACTTTATCCTCTTCCCCCACCTCAAAACCACCCTAAAAGGGCATCGTCACGGCTCCGTGGAAGCGTTGCAACAACCGTGACGAGGGAGCTCGACAGCATTCCGTTTGCTGCCTTCCAGAAAGCATACGAGGGTTGAAAAGTTCGCTGACAGCGGTGTTTGGATGCAGGAGTGTCCTACTTTGAAGAATGTTGAGCATATGTATCATTTCTGTCAATATTTTTTTTAATTGACTCAGTCCCACTACTTTCAGGACAAACCCTGTAAGTACCAAGCTCAATATTAAGCAACATTGTCACATTAACCAGTATGGTTCACACCCATTCGAACAATACTGCATTAAAATACTGCAAATGAATTTCCTCACAAATTAACACACATGGCAGATAGATGTCAAGTCAAGAACAGAATTATTTAATCAGAAGGGCAAGGCTGACACAATTAAAACAAAAATATGATGCACAGGTAGACACATTCCTCATTGGAGCAGATGACATCGATGTTATGCCCCTTAAAACAACAATCACCATCGTTACTCACACCCCACATATAAATACACTCACGGACCGAGAAAGGTGCAACTCATTTTCAATTGGTCAAAATTAAGTATTTTATATAGGACAATGTCCACAGAAGTTTAGACTGTTTAGACTCTAGAGGATGCAATTCTCCTTTGGTCAACTTTTGTTCCCTGCTGACCCCAACGGTATGAACCTTCCATCACCTTGGGTGTCCTCAATTCTCATGCCTGAAACATCAGAGGTCCCTGCAACACAAAGTTTTTTTTTAGTTGCACGTTAATGTTATATTTCAATACATAGCACATTATTACATGACAGGACACATTTTAACTTACCTTCAGCAACAATACATAGTAGGAACTGCATCAGAAGTCAGGGAATTTGTATTTGCCTTCTGATGAACCATTTGGCAAAATTAACACTGCATATTCGATGCGTAATCATGCCACACACAGATTTCCCGAACACATCATCCCTTCCACAGAACAACTAGCCTACTCCCAGCATCTGCAAAGAAAAATTGCACAAATATAGACATGTGCAGGAGCTACAAGATATTAATTGCTAAAATCGCATGTCGATAACACACTAGGGCCTACTACAAATTTAGCTTGAATATTAAAAAATAAGTACATAAACCGAACTAAAAACGTTCTACCGGCATGTAACTCATTTCTGTGAGTTGCAGTAGCCATACACATTTTTATATGGCTAACATATACTCGTAAGTATCAGTTGTAACTCTTTGCCTCTTCAGTCAGTCAACTCGAATTTGCCCAATGATTGGGTGGGGTAAAATGTAGACCAACATATAATTGAGTATAACTAATAGGCCACATGTATTTTTTTTTCAGGAGATTCATATATTATATACATTGTACCCCACCCATTCATTGGGCAAATTCCTGTTGACCGACTGAAGAGTTACAACTAACAGTTGGTTTAGGCTACACTGAAAGAATGCATTACATATACTCATAATGAAATCCCATTACATTACGTTCTGTCAATCCTTTAATATGCAAATCTCCTTTTAAGAGAATAATTATTTCTAATGACCTTCAATTTTAGTATGCTACAGCGACCTAGGACAACTCAATACCTAAAATATATATGTGCATAAATGACTGAAATGTAGTAGTCTAGTTCTAATGCAAACAGATGGGAGTATCTTTTTTCTAATATTGTAATCTGAATTTCCTTTCACAGGAATCGTTCTTTAAAATTATGTTAATTCACTACAGTGGCCTAGGACACCCTGGTTATCACAATTATCTGTGTATTATATTATTATAATAGTAGACAAAACCACATGGGTAGTGTAATTCATTAGCTAATACGAGTTTTTTTTTATCTCCCGTATACCCAAATGAAAGAATTTATCAGCGAAAATAGTTGTTCATGACTTACCTTCCAGGATCGGATCGGCAGGAAACAGTGCATCGAAATACATTTCTTACTGCACCAAAGAGCAGCGCAATAAAAACTACATCGCTTCTTATGTTGTTTTTATGTTATTTCTCTGCGAAAACGAAAAGTAACATATATCGCAAGAAGAATAACACTTATAAAGCAAAATGTATATAAATGATGAACAAACGGCTTGGCAAAAAAGCATCAACAAATCATAAATGATAGCCAACTATGTCGTGGGATAGTACGTAACTGGCCATTAGTTGACGATGCACTAGGTAGAGCTGTACACGTTTAACAACATTTCGTCTTTGATTTATAAGCTTACATGCACTAATGCATTCATTCTCATTGTTATATAAACCCAACATCATCATAGTTTTGCTGTTTTTTAGAATACTGGACCATTAGTGTCAATCTACATCTATTGGCAGCAATGGTGTGTTCAACTGTCCAGTCAAAATAAATTCTGGCACTACTCACTCATATCGCCCTAGTCGAACATATGTGCTGCCGTCTATAGAGGAACGCGAAAAGGTCGAAGCTTCAGTTCCTAGTATTCTTCTTCCATGGTACATGTCTCAATGAAATTTCTCGCCTCTTATATGCTGGTTCCGGTGATACGTCACACACAGCGATCAAAACTTCCAGAACATTCTATTCCGTACCTCGGCTTCTACTGAACGGATTTCCTTGTTTGATAGCTCTATCTTCTCCAAATTCAATAGCCAGAAAACTGTACTACTTTTCAAAATTCAAATCCATCGTCATGAGGAAATTCCAAAAATCATGCAGTCACGTAGGCCAGTGTGCACGTCACAGGCTCCACGTCATACCTCACTCACTGCTCGAAGTCTTTCAGCCACTGCCGGCTGGATCGCAACACTTTGCTTTAAAGCAACCAGGAGTGTTGCGATCCAGCCGGCAGTGCTTTCAGCGCGCGATTCAAAAACAGCCGCTGTGTTGCAAACATAGACTAACGTCTCTTCATCACGACGTCACTATATCACTGACGTGTACGTGATTTTGGTACAACCTCAAACGTTATTATCCATGTAAAAGTCTTCAATCGTGGTTTATGGTGTTAATTTAACTACATACTATTACACATCACGTAGCGCAACTATTAATTCGATCGTGTTACGTGTATGTGTGCTCTTTTAAGGAGAAATAAATCGCATGTTGGTAGAATGGTCCTTTGTATTTGGCGCGAACATTTTTAGGGTCATTTTTTCCTTGCTAGACCCATGGCTCAATTGCATTGCTGTCACACAGGCAGAGCGCAGAGCAATTTCGACCATCGGGTGAAATGTAATGTTAGTTGGGTTTCATAAAACTAAATAATAAGGGGCTGGTTGACCACTCTGTATATCGCTTTCATCGACAACACTGTCGTTAATACCATTTTACAGATTCATTATACCATCGCTGAAACATTCATATTTCCCATAAACAAGTCTTACATGGCGTTACATTACAAGCATAAATTCTTCCATTAACATTCCTCTCCACTTCAACTCAATATTGCACGGAATTCAAATACTTGTACCAATCACACACGTTTGCGTAACTTACTTACTCGAAAATACAATAATCCTTCTACCGATAATACAATACTCTACAGTTCCTTGTGCTCGCATTATTTTTGACTTGTTCTATTACAACACGCATAATACTTGTTAAATATTTCACCTCTAATGCAATTACTAAGCAATTCATTATGACATTATGAACCCATGTACCATTGGTTCAAGGGGTCGAATCCATGTTTTATTGGTAAAAGAAGAGAGGAAAAATACAGTCTTTAGTAGAACTTAGAAAGATTTGATGTAGAGGATTGATATAATGTTGTGCAAGAATAAGAGTCCAGGTGGCCCCAGGAAATGATATCATGCGTGGCGCATCGATAGGGAGCCGATCATGGCTATAAATAGAATTAAAAACTTTCCGCTGTGTGTAAGCGAGAAGAGGTTTCGGAAATTGTTCTTACACATCAATAAAATGGCAACCTCGTAGTTGAGCAGGAAGAGGAATAATTAGATTTAAGCCATTTGCGAGAATATAATTAACAAAAGAAATGCATCATTGTGAATCATTTTGGAATAGAGACTTTTGTGTGGGGAAAGATGTTATAATAATTGCACAAGAAAGAAGTGCAAACGCAGCATGACGTAGTTAAAAGTTCCCCGAGACCAGAGGTGGTAGGGATTAAAAATCAACTGCAACACCCACGTATCTGAAGAGCAAATTTTATTTAATATCTCAAAATTGTACTATCGATTTTCATGTGCAAAGAAGTCAGTTTACGTTTAGAAAACGAGCTTTTCATAGATATAAGTTTCAAAAGTATGCGACTATTGCTTCAAAAGTTAGTTATAAAAAAGACGAGGATTTTATCTTTTTGTTGCCGATTTGTATAAAAGCCCTGGCAGACCCAGGCTAATCATGCAGTTTACAGCAGACCTCGTGGGGAGGTGCTGCATCACAGTGTCCAGATCGTCAGTACGAGTAAATATACGTAGTCATTATACCAAAGTGGGCCCGAAAAAGGGCTAAAGAACGTTAATTCAGTCTACCATAGGTGCCTGAGGACACGGGGCTATTTCGCAGATCATCAGATACAATTATTCCGTGAGCGCCGAGACGCTGCACGATGAAGCATCGAATACAAGACTAGTTATAAAGTAAACTCCTAGTACAGGAGAGAAGTATCGTCATTAATATCGCCGTGTGAAGACATAGTAAAATCCTAGTACAGGATTTAGTTCAGCAAACGTCAGTCTTTATAGTGAGAGTTCCGTATTACAGTCAAAGTTAGGCTGCGAACTTAAAGAACAGGCGATAGGTCTTCAAATAACAGTTCAGTTAAACGACAGAAAGTATTGAAACGTTTTGAAGTACCAACGATAGTGAAACAAACATTTCTAACAAAGTTAAGGAACCCGATCAGGGTCGGACGAAATAAGTAACGCCTAGTGGACCGAAAAGATAGGAACTAGAGCGCAGAATAATAAGAAGTGAGAATTTAATCCAAAACGTTGTCTACAGGAGACAAGCGAACAGTAATAAGCAATAAGCTACGAAACTAAGGAATAGCAGTAAAAGCTGGGGAAATAGGAAGGTCACCGATAAAGTATTCGAGAGGCCGTAAACAGGACAGACTTTCGCTAGACAAACTAAATAAGTGTCTAGAAAGAAATGACTTCGAGCTAGTAAAAATAGAAGCCGATAGTCAGAAAACCGGATCTGAAGAATTGCCGTTCCAGGGAGGGGTAGATTGATCGAGACTTTCATCATCTTACCAGGTTAGGGAGCCGACGTCTAAGAGTGTCACCCTTGGAAACGGGGAAGAAAGAAATCACGTGTGTAAGGCAAAAATCAAAGCCTCAGTGATTAAAAGCAGTGTAATGTAAATATAGTAAAATCTGTATTAGTGTAATAATTTTTAGTGAATTTATTTGTGTATGATAGAAGAATACAAAATTGTATTCAATATGTTACCAGTGTTTAAGGTAAAATTTTAAGTAAATGAGTATCAAGAAGTGTCATTGTGTCAAATGGGATTAATCAAGATGGCTTAAACACATTGAGTGGGCAAGAATGAAACATCGCTGGAGAATTCGGTCGGTGACCGTAATATCATGTGAGTAACCATTTCATTATGTTATGTGTTGGGAAGATTTGCGTACAATCCACCTGAGAACGAAAGAATAGGGATGTTTTTGAATAACAACTAACAGAATAATAGCGCGATCTGAACGATTAAAATTGAGAAAGTATAAAATAATTATGTGAAATAATAAATCCTTTGGGGGAAATGTATGAAATAAAATATCAGTGTATTTGATAAATGATTTAAATATGGGAAAGCAAGCGTAATAATAATAATAATAACAATTATATAAATGAATGAAGATTATGATGATTTATATGAAAAATAAGAGCGTTTGAGCTACTTTAAAAGACTTAATACATGTTGTGAACACATGTTCTTAAGGTAAAGCGATTATTGTCACGGGAGAGGATGAATATAAAATTGAGATGTAGATCAAATGTTGATTTTGAATTATCAGTTCGTTGAAGGCAACTTGGCAGTAAAGTAATGGCGCAATGTAGCGCATTGAAGTAATTTGTCACGCTAGGAAGGCGTTGAACCTAAATATACTCGGTAACACTAATTATGAGGGGCAGTTGGTCGTGGTAATTGAACTATGGTAAGTCCTCTAAATAGTGATGTGATCACGAGGCCATGTGTGTATTGTATTGTAAAAGGGTGCGAAATATTTATTGTATTATGAGCGCAGGTTCAAGGTTAAAGGCCGCCCTAAGTCGCGAATGTTATAAGTCCTCCAGTATGGGATATGGTTCCCGAGGCATTTGAAAGAATCGAACCCAGATTCGTCTATGTTTAAGCCCCTAAATATTTGTTGTTGTATTGGATTATTCTTACCCGCCAATGAGGACACTTCATAATTAATAAATGCCGAGTTTAAGAGGATAGGTTTGTGCAACCTCAATATTGTTGTTATAGTAATTTGTATGAAAGCCTTGCCTGTTCAAAGAACTGCATTTAAGAAACAGCTGTGTAAAAGCTGAGGGTAGCTCGTCTCGTGTGAGTGAGACCATGAAGTTCCTGCTCCCGGCAATAAATCACGCTAAGTTGCCCAGGCCAGACCCTTACTATTGATGTGTTGTGGTAGGTCTGGAGAGCCGTCTGTTTGAAGTTATAATACACAAGAGTGTTTAGAGTTTGTTTTAACGACCCGGTCTTCGAACCGAGGTTCTTTTAGATGAGGATTACCGCTTGCAAGTTCAGATCGTTGCTTTCTTATAATATAATGGTCTTTTAAGACAAATAATAATAAATCCCTAAGGTTATGATAATATGATGTAGTGATTCACGAGTTTAGTGAAGACAATTAGATTCCGGGAGTGATCTTAATTTTTGACGTGTTCAAGTAGTCTTCTGTAACTCGGGAGTACGCAAATGTTCCCAATCACGGTAGTGAATTGTTGACTTGAGAGAGAGATGGTAACCGAAGAACATTGTGAAAGCCCAAAAATTTAAGTAAATGAGTAACAGTACTGTAATAAGAATTATATATTTTTGATTATAAGATATACTCATGTAATAGGAAGTGATGTGTTGTAAATGAAAAACACAGTGTATATAAAAGGCCATTTGGAACTCTTGATTTTAGGGAATTTTAGAAGGACACTATATGAAAGTGAAAAGTAATATGAGTTTGTTGGTTTATGAAAACCATTTACTACGTATGATTTAATTTTTGTTTTATTATGTATTCCTTGTTCATTTTGAACAAGCTTGAATTATGGGTCAGTAGTTTATTTGTTTAATTTGTTGTAGCACATTATAGTAGGAGTTGATTTTGTTTATTATTTTGGAAGTGTATCCTCTATTTAATCCAAAGTGTGTAAGTTACAGAGTGGGAGAACATACCATAACCCCGATAATCCCGATTTGAGCATTGCCGGCATACTGTGATTAGCATATTTCATGCTGAATGGGCACAATTACCATATCATTATTTAATATAACCACTGTTTCGTTGAACTATTACACTTTAAGATAATCATCTGTATATAACTATCATATTAATAATAATACGTTATATTTCCTCTCCATTGATTGTTACAATTCATGAATATTACAGTAATTCATTTCATCTACAACTTACACCTGTTAGAATATGCCTCGCTGCATTCCAAGTACATTCCTGCTTTCTTTTTCATATCTCGCTAGTTTAGGGTTGTCAAGAGCTCTGCTCTGCAAATGAACTATAAATCCTTTCAAATTTAATTTAATGTCAAAATACGTTGCTTCAATCCAGTTAAACTTATTTACGTTCAATAATGAACCAAGTCAATATTTATATTAAATCCGAAGATAAAAAAAAAGCTATTGTGACAAATATCATAAAATTATGACTCCTAATTTAACATTACGAAACAATTACGAAGTAATTCTGAACTATTCTGAAATATTCCACTATCTATAAACACGGATTCGCATAGAAATTCAAAAGACTTAATAATATCAAAAATGCGACGAAGAATAAAAATTACGCTACGTATAGATCGAGAAACGATCACATTTGAAAATACTAAAATGAAATTTCTGAAATAGATTAACTAAACTGGACAATCAAACATTAATCATAAAAAAAATTGTCAAAGAGTTACTTAAAAATGGTCAGGTCTAATATCCACAATACTGTCAAACAGAACTACGAAAATATAATCAGATCGCTTTATCTACCATCAGCTCGGACCATCTTCTTCATAACCTGGATCTTTGTTGAACTCTGGAATGATTCATTGCTTCGGTCTTCGTTCGAAAAACAGCTGATCTGGCAACCGCATGTGAGTTCGGCCCACAGCTGATCTCGATCCCTTCACAGCGGCTGCCTCTGCCCGTTTGAAGTCGAAACCTCTCGTCTCCGCAATCTCTCCTGGATATGAACCTGGCATCTCTCGTTCTCTTCTTGAGCCAGATGGCTCGGATGTTCATGCTTCATTCGTACCCTCTCTGGAAGTTCTCTGGTAGATTGTAGATAATCGTTGTTATATTAATGAGGTTTCCGAGATGATATTGGAAACTTATTCCTTCGTTGTTTCTGTAGTGACTTTAGTGGATTGTAGTTGTTGCAATACCACTCCACCATTCTATATGTTCCTCGGTGCATTAAGTTACTCCGGGAATCCTCATATAGAAGCAGGCTAGTTCCCCTCTAAATGATTAGTGTGCCATATCTACTGCTGTCGAGAAGTTCATAACAAATATCCTCTTCGACCCAGATTTAATAATCATTTGAAAATATTTCAAAGATACAATAGAAATATGTCAATGTTCTAAGATTATTCGTGGAAATATTGTCGTTAATTGTCTAATAACACTCGTAGATGTAAAATTTTGAATATTCTTCTTTGTAGATGTTGTATATATGCGTAGACTTCTTTTCACTTCTCTAAAATGACGAATTCACTTCGTTGAAACAATCATTTATATGTTCGTGGCCTCAAAGCCTCTACTCAGCTTGACCGAAGGTGACGACGAACCCCCCTCCCATCAACATATCTCTGCGTTCCTCGCACTTTATTGGTTCTCAGACAAGCACCTCTGATCTCAATCGCTGCTCAAGACGGAATAATCTCACTCCGGACGCGTCTCATCTCTTCTTATCAAAATAAAATGGCGTCATTGTCGGATATTGATGAAGGTTTACTTCATAACCAAATATCTCCGTTATCTGCTTTCAACTAAAAATTCCAATCATTCCAATAAGGTTTATTTTTAATTCTCTTCATATTTCTGTGATCTAATTACTTTTAAATGTACTCCAAAGTAATTATAATATAATTGCACGTCATCAATTATTAATATTCCCATTGGCTATAATCCTGTCGCGTGATCTCTTTGTCAACAAGATCGGCCGCGGGTCGTGTGCAGTGACACGCGCCGACTCGAGCTAGCCACGCTTACTCACGTGACTGGTCTAAACTGGTTCCTCCCTACAAGCCTTCACCGCAGAACTTGATATTGTGACAAATCCAGCTCGATCAAAATCTCATTTATAGCCATGTTAAATATATCAATTACAAACCTCTTCCTTTCTCTGCACATAAATGAGCCGACAAAATCTTGCAACGCTACTGCGTAGCTTGCTTGCGTTGCGGAATGCTCGTATGTGAAGCAGGTAGTCTAACCAGTCCCTTTAATTCAAAATATATAATTGTTACGCGCTGCCGGTTCGATGCACGCTTCGTGACTTACACTGGGCTTTATAAATACGGGTTCAATTCCTCTTTCGACTAATTAAAGAAAGTAGAGCATATACTTTCTTTAACAATACGTTCATGTCTTGCTTTGAACCGTATTTCTTCCAATTAATTGATCTTAGGATAGTATCTCTTTAATATTGAAGGGTTGAATTTTTCAATTAGATGATTGTCCTCAATTCTAACAAATCTGTAGCAGTTATTCCCATATACTCTGTCTACTTTGAACGGTCCTTTATACAGGCTAGCCAACTTTGTAAACACCTTTCTTGATACATCGGCTTTCACAGACTTGCCTATAAGCATAAGTTCGACCTCCTTTAGCGGTAAACTGTACCGTCTCCCTTGGACTCTCTTCAACCTTTTCTCTGCCTGTTTGTTCAAATGATCCCTCGCTGACTCGATTCTCCTATCCATCGGAGGTCCGTTGTCCTCCAAAATGATAAAAATTCCGTCCCAAGGTCTGACAGGGTTTTCTCCGAAATGAAGCGTTGCAGGAATCTCGTTGAAGTTCTCATGGCGAGAATTATCCGTACAGAATTCAATTAAATGAACCACCTTCACCCAATCCTGATGGTTGTCAGAACTATACAATCTTACGTATTTGGCCGTCTCTGACATCAATCGTTCCGTGGGATTCGATTCTGGTTTTCTGACTGAACTGAATATGTGCGTTATTCCAAGTCTTTCCACAGCATCATGAAATTTATCAGAATTATACTGAGGTCCATGATCTGTCAGTTGTCTTTCAGGTTTTCCTAACTTTGGAATAATGTTCTTCTCAAGGTGGTGCAAATCTGACTTTGAAGTGGCTTTCTGCATGGGGTTTAACATTACAATCTTGGGAAATACATCCATCGTCACCAATTAATACGGGTTTCCTCTCACATTCTTCGGTGCTGGTTCAAAAATATCCTGACTGAACAGTTCTAAAGGTTTCGTTGGAATGATTGCTTCCCGTTTTTCCTTCAACAACTCCGATGCATACTTGTTCTTCTGACACACTTTACATGATCTGATTACATCAGCTATCACGTATCTCATATTGGTCGTATAGAATTTCTCCTGAGCAGTGCTATAGGTTTTATCGACACCTCCGTGTCCAATACTCTTGTGAACTAGCCAAATAACTTGTATAATTAATTTTGGTGGAACCACTACTCTCACTTTAGTGTGTTCAGCATCGATATACTTGCAGACTATGTATCCTTGGATTTTCTCTTCGTTTCCAAATAGTCTTCATCCTCTATATTCATCTTATCCGAAAGTAATCTATAAATATTCCTCAAAGGTTCGTGCCTTCTCTGTGATAACGCTATCCTTTTTCATTTCTTCAAAATTGCCTGGTCTTCGTCATCCATCTGAACTACGCTAATTTCTACATTACTCTCAGCTGTTGGATTTCTGGGTAGAATATCAGCGTGCAAGATATCCTTGCCAGGTAAATGCATAATCGTAGAATCAAACTGTTGCAAAAACATCGTCTATCGCGTCATTCTATCACTCGATAAGTCGGACTTCAACATAAACTCCAAGGCTGTATGATCATTCTTAATTATGATCTGGTGTCCCAATAGGATTTTCTTCCTCAGATGTAATGCATTTATGACTGCCAGTGCTTCTAATTCAGTCGTGAAATAATTTATCTCATGAGGTCATAACTTTCTGCTGTTAATGAAATATAGTGGTTGTTCCCTTCTTGATCTTTCTGATACAGGACTGCACTTATCCCTACTCTTGAAGCATATGTTTCAATGAAGAAAGAGAGTTAGAAATCCGGATACTCGAACTTGTTGTTCTTCTTCAGCATCTAATTTTGCCTGAACGAAGGCTTTCTCTGTAGCCTCATCCCATTTCCATCTGTTATTTTTCTTCAACAGTTCGTGGAGTGGTGCCATAATCTCAGAATATCTAGGACAATGTGTGCCAAAAAACTGTCATAGATCTGCTAATTCTTGTATTCCTTTGATCTTCGCCGCTCTTGTGAATTTCAATATAGCCTCGATCTTATCTTCATTAGGATGGTAACCATGCTGATCAATAGTCTGTCCTAGGAAGTTAATCTTCTCTTGAAAGAAGTGACATTTACTGAAATTCACCTTGATGTTGGCCTCTCTCAGGTCCTCTAGTAACCTTTTCAAAAGGAGCAAGTGTTCCTCTGGCGATTCTGAAGAGATAATTAAATCGTCTACGTGGCATATGACATTAGCCTTAACTTCCTCAGTTAGCTTACTGTCTAACGCCCTTATCAATGCTGGTCCCGAGTTAATGATACCAAAAGGGACTCTTTGGTATACTTAACTAGTCTGATAAAACAGGAAACCTGTGTAGCATTTGCTATCTTCTGTTAGCTCAATTTGGTAAAATGACGCCGTCAAGTCAATTACAGAAAAACACGTTTTTTCCTTGGAATTTTCGGAGTAGCTTTCTTATTTTCGGCGTTCGGTCGAATTCTTTTAGCAATGGGCTGTTAATGCCCCTGGCATGCAGACATACACACAGACTACCGTCCACCTTCTTAACTGTAGTTATGGGATTTAAATACGACGTAGCTTGTTTCCAATAATACCATCCCGTTCCGCGCCTTTTATCAGTTCGGCTACCTCTGCCTGGTATTTTTCTGGGATTGGGTATAATTTCTTTTGAAATGGAGAATTATCAATCAAGCTGATTTGATATTTAGACCCTTTTATTAATCCTCGTTTATCATCGAAAACATCGGCATAATCCTGGGTTAATCCTTTAATTTCTCCTGGTTATCCTCATAGCCTTCAATTTTCAGTCCATACTGAACTTGCTTTTCAGTTTCAATTTCAAGTACAATCTTTTCCAAATTTTCTTCTGAAGTTTAATTTTCTATGAGGTATTCAAAATTCTTTTCTTCTGAGTTTCCTGTCTCAATACTCCTTTCATTAAATTTTATGATCCCCTTTCTTAGGTCTATAACACCTCCTGTTTTTGTTATAAAGTCAATACCCAGTATTGCGTCAAAATTTATCTTTCCAAGAACTATAAAATTCTGCTTGTATCTGTAGTTGTTTATCATGAATTCCATCATCACTTGTTCTTTACATTTCATGGTCTTGTCATTAAATACTCCTCTGACCTTAATAGCTGATACAGGCATCACTATAATCGACTTTCCATCCATAAGACAATTATAACATTTTTCTGACAATATAGACGTGGTTTTCCCTGTATAAATCAGTGTTCTTAGATTTTCTACTTCCGTTTCTATCTGAATAATAGGCAATCTCGCTATTCTACCTTTCTCTGGTTCCTCGCTTTGATACAAGAAGTCCTCATCGGAGGCTTGATACAACTCATTGATCGCGATTTCATGTTTCAATAATGTGATCTCTCCCCTCCTAGTGACCGTTTTGAAATCGGCGTTTCTTTTGTACCCTGTTCGAGTCCTGGCCCTGGTTCTGCCGACTCGTCGAAGGTTGTGGCTCTGAATTCTGAATAATAATTTGCTTGATTTTGAGAGTTCCTTTCTTCTCTCTGCCTTAAATTCTTAAGATATTCTTGGCTTTCCCTCTCTCTCTCTCTCTCTGGTCATAAAATTGCCTGAGGTTTTCATTATTCCTCGGTGTCGCGATTGTTGTTGATGTTGTTGTTGCTGCTGTCTGGAAAAGTTATCGTCGTTCCAATTCTTGTATCGGCGGTAGCTTTCCCCATTTTGCCTTTTATCTCGATTATGGTAGAAATTTCCTGTATACTCGTTATTCCCGTGGAACCCTGTCCTTCGCTGACCGTTATTCAAGTATCGGTTTTGATACGGCCTTCCTCCTCTCGGTCTCTGATAACCTGGTTCATAGCTATTCTGTTGGAAATAGGACGTCCTGGTTGGACCTATTCTGTCCGGTTCCCTCTCTGTTTGTTGAGTTTGGTCAACTAGCACGGTGTGAATATCGCGATTCTCTTGTCTTCCTCTATTATTTGGTGTATTTGTTACGGCACTTGTGGGATCTAGACGCCTTAGAATTTCTGCCATAGCCTCTAACGTTCTCATATTTGCGGCTATTAAATATCGGCGTACTTCTGTTGGAAGCTGCGGTGAAATACCCTGTACTAACTCTCCCTCTGCTAATGGAGGTCTTAAATACTGGAGCTTGGCGAGCTGGCTAGTAAAATAACTCGCATAACATGTCGGTTCTGAATACGCGTACTTCTTCGAATGTATTTCAGTCCTAACGTCCTGTTGAACTTCAATAGACCAAGATATCATTGGAAAGCATCTGCGAACTCTTCAAAGTTATGATAAGTGTAGCGAAAAGCTCGGTGCCAAATGAGTGCCTCTTGATCTAAATGTTTTCCACCATTCGCATTTATCTGTCTCTCGGGATCCTATTATCATTGAGATAGCATCTCATATCTCTTATATTATATTCCCCACTCATGTGAAGCGAGATGGCTTTTCATCTATGTTTTTAAGAAAGATAACGTTTTGAGCACTTCCACCCATTCCTGGCTCGTAATGTCTCCCTGGATATTCATAATCCCTTTGAATACTATCTATCCCTGGCGGTTGATCTTGTCTATTGTGTTCGTGACCGTTAATGCTTTGTCTTCTTCGGTCCTGTCCACTCTTGCCTCGTATGTGCCCCGCTCTTCTCGTGACTTATCCACACGTTCCTTAAATCTTCCCTTATATCGTTACGGACATCAATTCTCATGATCTCTACGTTGCTAGATTCCTTAATACTCATAGCTTTTAGTTTTTCATTAAGTGCAGACATTTCTGACTCCTGACAAGATTTTAATTTAGTTAATTCAGTTGTTACATTATCGACCGCCTTTTTGATATATTCCAGCTTTTCCGACTTTTCCGATTCCGGTTTATTAGCTAATTCAGATTTCCTGGCAACGCTAGACTGCTGTACATCATCTATACGCTTATTTAATTCTTACCTTAAGTTGGCAATATTGATATTAGAATTATACTCTGTTTACCTACGTCTTTTATGATTTTGGAATGCATCTCTAGAATATATTCACTAATACATTTCAATACATCGGTTTTCAAATCATTGACAGTTTTTACAATATATTCTGTGGTGTCAACATTGATATCCTCCTCGATCAGTTTTTTCTGATCGGCCAATTTACAGTGTAGATCAATCACAGTACCACTTACATTGTTTAACTTAACATTAAGTGTGTCATGTGACTCTGTGATGTCATCAAAATGTTGTTTATTTTCTAGCTTAACATCATCCAGACTTGTTTGCAATTTAGTTTGGAGTAGAATAATGTTCACACTATTCTCTACTTGGGCCTCAACTATTTTTTTGGTTACTTCTGCTCTTAGTGTGCCTAGATCTACCGAAACTTTATCTATCTAATCACCACTAAGTTAAGCAATCGCCTGAGCTTTATTATTTCTTATTGGGCTAATCTTTTTCCTGTTGGGCCTTCTCTAAAGCTAGCCTAGTTTCTCCTTGGATCTTTTTACTCTCTTCATCGGCTAATCTCCTTTCTTGTTGAGCCTTCTCTAAAGCTAACCTAGTTTCTTCTTGGACCTTTCTACTCTCTTCTTGGGCCTTTTCCTGAGCTAACCTATTTTCTGCTTGGGCTTTCCTACATTCTTCTTGGACAAGGGTAATGTTAGCTTTGTTAAGGGTTTGGGCCTGCGCTAACTCTGCCTTCAAACTAGTCTTTACTGTGTCAGCTGTCTGTTTAATCTCCTGCTGCATTTTCTTTGTATTATCGTGTGAAAACGTATGCCAGGCATCCAGATCACATGTCATCTGGGCCTGATTCTGTTGTACTTTCTCGAACATGACCTTAATTGCAACCATGTCTTCTGACAACATTCTTCTTGTACTTGGAGAAGCTAGGGAAACATCACCAACAACAACACTGTGGACAACCTGAACAACCATTTTTCTTATATTTATTGACCTGTGGAATATTTCAATATAATTACGTTAAACTTATGACTATGCCTATCCTTACATCTACGTTCGTCCCTCATCGTGATCCATGTCACTGATCCTAACTTTATCTCCATTCAATAATCATTCTTTACTTATTATCACAACAATACTAACAATTACTTTAAATTTTACGTTTACATGACCGAAACTCGCCATCAGCAGGTATAACCAAAATATGCCTCTCAACTCTATGGTATTCCTCAAAATGGTTATGTCAATACACTTCGACATGTTCCAAAATGGGATCTGCAATTTACATCAACACGTGCCCCGCGAGTTCGATGACTAAATAAACATATTGGTCGCCTTTCATCGCCCCACGATTTGGTCCCGCCAATTAAATATTGGCTACGATCCACGTATGACATCGAATGCCCCACGTTGGGAAATGACAATTAAATATACTCTTATGTACCCGAAATTCACGTAACCACCACCTATTATCCGAAGGATGGAAATGATTGCAAGGGACGCTGATCCCCAGCTAGTAAAACCAACAATTCCTTGCTTGATGGCAAGTTAGGAATCTCTCGATTCATAGATATTTGAAAATACGATCGTACTACTACCTAGTTGCATCCAAGTCCTACAACAAAGTATTGGAGGACGAGATTCTAGGAATCTCGTGGGTGAACGGTTTAAAAGTGGGCGCCAGTATCTAACTAGTAGTTCCACCGTAGCTGATAATTAAATGAAGAGATCGCCAAGTTCTATAAAAGGAACAGACAAACTAAACAGTGCCTGCTAACGTTTATTCATAAAGGCCAACATATATCAAAAATGTCCAACAAACCATTTAATCAATATCACTCACTTCGAAAATAAAACTCGTAGCCTCAAATAAAAACAATAGTAATAGCTTCGCCTAGAAGCAAAATCTACCGTGAATTTCGGCATTAATATCATATTAACAATAATACGTTCCATATCCTCTCCTATCATTGTTACAATTCATGAATACTACAGTAATTCATTTCATCTTCAACTTACACCTGCTACAATATGCCTCGCTGCATTCCAATTACATTCCTGCTTTATTTTTCATATCTCGCTAGTTTAGCGTTGTCAAGAGCTCTGCTCTGCAAATGAACTATAAATCCTTTCAAATTTAATTTAATGTCAAAAATACGTTGCTTCAATCAAGTTAAACTTATTTACGTTCAATAACGAACCAAGTCAATATTTATATTAAATCCGAAGATTTTAAAAAATGCTATTATGACAAATATCATAAAATTATGACTCCTAATTTAACATTACGAAACAATTACGAGGTAATTGTGAAAATATTCTGAAATATCCCACTATCTATAAACATGGATTCGCATAGAAATTCAAAAGACTAAATAATATAAATAATGCGACGAAGAATAAAAATCACGCTACTTCAAAATCAAGAAACGATGACGTTTAAAAATACTAAAATGTAATTTCTGAAATAGATTAACTAAACTGGACTATTAAACATTAAGCATTAAAAATGGTCAAATAGTTTCTTAAAAATGGTCAGGTCTAATATCCACAATACTGTCAAACAGAACTAGGAAATATAATCAGATCGCTTTATCTACCTTAAGCTCGTACCATCTTCTTCATAACCTGGATCTTTATTGAACTCTGGAATGATTCATTGCTTCGGTCTGCGTTCGATAAACAGCTGATCTAGCAACCGCGTGTGAGTGCGACCCACAGCTGATCTCGATCTCTTCACAGCGGCTGCCTCTGCCCATTTGAAGTCGGAACCTCTCATCTCCGCAATCTCTCCTGGATATGAACCTGGCATCTCTCGTTCTCTTCTTGAGCCAGATGGCTCAGATGTTCATGCTTCATTCGTCCCCTCTCTGGAAGTTCTCTGGTAGATTGTAGATAATCGTTGTTATATTAATGAGGTTTCCGAGATGATATTGGAAACTCATTCCTTCGTTGTATCTGTAGTAACTTTAGTGGATTGTAGTTGTTGCAATACCACTCTACCATTCTATATATTCCTCGATCCGTTAAGTTACTCCAGGAATCCACATATTGAGGTAGGCTATTTCCCCTCTAAATGATTAGTGTGCCATCTCTACTGCTGTCTAGAATTTCATAGTAACTATCCTCGTCGTCTCGGATTTAATAATCATTTGAAAATATTCCAAAGTTACAATAAAAATATTTCAATGTTCGAAGATTCTTCGTGGAAATGAATGAAATGAAAATCCACTGCCTGCTTCCAGTCTCCGACCGGGTCAGGAATGGAATGAATGACGCCCCCATCTAGCGGCGAGGATATGAACTGTGCCGGCTGCCGAAGCCTGTCGCACTCCTCTGGGGCAATGATTGAATGAATGACAGATGAAATGAAATGATAGTGGAGTGTGTTTCTGGAATGAAATATTGACAGGGAAAACCGGAGTACCCGGAGAAAAACCTGTCTGCCTCCGTTTTGTCCAGCACAGATCTCACATGGAGTGACCGGGATTTGAACCACGGACCCATTGGTGAGAGGCCGGCGTGCTGCCGCCTAAGCCACGGAGGCTCTCTTCGTGGAAATATTGTCGTTAATTTTCTAATAAATCTCGTAGATGTAAAATTTTGAATATTCCTCTTTGTATATGTCGTATATATGCCTAGAATTCTTTTCACTTCTCTAAAATGACGAATTCACTTCGTTGAAATAATCATTTATATGTTCGTGGCCTCAAATAATCTAAGTCCTTTCTTATTGTAGTATTCATTCAGCAAAGCCTCTACTAAGCTTGACCGAAGGTGACGACCCCCCTTCCCCCCCCCCCCACCCCCACCCTCAACCCCTGTCAACCTATATCTGCGTTACTCGCACTATATTGGTTCTCAGACAAGCACGTCTGATCTCAATCGCTGCTCAAAATGGAATAATTTCACTCAGTACGCGTCTCTTTTCTCCTTATCAAAATAAAATGGCGTCTTTGTCGTATATTGATGAAGGTTTTCTTCATAACCAAATATCTCCGTTATCTCCTTTCAACTAAAAATTCCAATCATTCCAATATGTTTTATTTTTAATTCTCTTCATATTTCTGTGGTCTAATTACTTTTAAATGTACTCTAAAGTAATTACAATATAATTGCACGTCATCAATTATTAATATTCGCATTGGCTGTAATCCTGTCACGTGATCTATTTGTCAACAAGATCGGCCACGGGTCGTGTGCAGTGACACGTGCCGACCCGAGCTAGCCACGCTTACTCACGTGACTGGTCTAAACCGGTTCCTCCCTACAAGTCTTCACCGTAGAACTTGATATTGTGACAAATGCAGCTCGATCCAAATCTCATTTATAGCCATGTTAAATATATCAATTACAAACCTCTTCCTTTCTCTGCACATAAATGAGCCGATAATTTCTTTCAACGCTACTGCGTAGCTTGCTTGCGTTGCGGAATGCTCGTATATGAAGCGGGTAGTCTAACCAGTCCCTTTAATTTAAAACATAGAATTGTTACGCGCGGCCAGTTTGATGCTCGTGTCGTGACATACACTGGGCTTTATAAATACGGGTTCAGTACCTACACTCGACGGCACGTTATCACCATCATTCGGTTACGTTTTAATCATGCACTTATGACTGTATACATGGATCCTTGCCATGTGCGACCTTCAGATGTTTGCCTTTGTCACACGGAAGTCGGTACACTTAATCATCTCGTGCTCCAGTGTCCTCTTTATGAAACTCAAAGTGGTAAACTCCTCGAATCATTACGTTTCTTAGGGTTTCAATGTCCTCTGTTCTCCTTCATTTTCCTATATGCTCGGGTAATTTCCTCCTTATTACGATACTCGTGTGAGTGTCATTTGACTTTTTAATTCCTTCCCTACCTTAAGTATGACGCGGTCGTTTTTTTTTTTTTTTTTTTTTAATCTGTAGTAAGTCGCTAAGATGCGTCGCTTGAGCGGGAAGCTTTGCACCTTATTGTGTCCCTGTTTGTTTTCGTGTGCTTTTTCTTTCTGTATTATCTATACATACATACATACATACATATATTTATTTGCAGATGTGGACGCTGTCCATGGTGGCAAATTACAACAACAAAAACACTAAGCAAAATAAATTATTCATACAACTAAAAGATTACATTTTAGATACAAGGAATAATTGGTATAAGAAAATAATAATAATAATAGAAACAAATATAAATTACGAATAAGGATAATTTACACTATTCTTCATTCATGTCATGTCACTGGCTCCTGATCTGGTGCTTTCTCACCAACTCCTTAAATTTTCCAACATTAGAAGGCAAAGGGCTGAAAATGTCCTCTGGCAAACTGTTCCATTCTACTTCCCCCCTCCCAATGAAAGAATATTTGCCCCAGTTACTATTCCACTGACTTAATTTTAATTTACACGAATGACTGTATCTGCCCATATAAGTACCTCCCTTTCCCAATCCCTCATTAATGTCTTCCCAAGCAATTTCCCCCTTGTAAGCTAAGAAAATACCCCCTAGTCTTGCTCTTGAACGTCTACTAGCCAGACTTTCCCATCCCAAATTCTGAATCATCCTACTTACACTACTCGTCGATCTGTGGTCCTCCATTACATACCTGGCGGCCTTCCTTTGTACTCCTTCCAATTCCTTTATTAAATACATTTGGTATGGATCCCACACTCCCCCAGCATATTCCAGCAGAGGACGGACTAGGGACATGTATGCCCTTTCCCTAATCTCTCTGCCAGCCCCTTTAAACACACGCATAACCATATGTAGTGACTTGTATGCTTTCTTCACTATTTCCCCTATGTGCTTACCCCAGTGAAAATTCCCACTCCCCAGAGTTACACCTAAATACCTACATTCGTCCCCAAATACAACTTTATTTTCCCCTACTGAATATTCAAAAACAATATGATTCCTTTTATTAACAAATCGCACTGCCTGACATTTCTTTGAATTTATCAACATATCACTTTCATCTGCCCAGCTTTGTATGACAGTCAGGTCCCTCTGCAAAATTCCGCAGTCGTCCAGATGATTTATCCTCCTGTATACTACTATATCATCAGCAAATAATCTTATCTGGGATGATATTTCAACTCCTATGTCATTTACATACATGAGAAATAGCAAAGGTCCCAATTTACTTCCCTGAGGTACCCCCCTTCCCACCCTTAACTGTTCTGACACTGACCCTCCAACCCTTACCCTTTGACTTCTCCCCTTTAAAAAGGATCTCACCCATCGTACTACTCTCCTGTCCAATCCCACAACCTCCATTTTCCTTAATAGGATATCATGATTGACCCTATCGAAAGCCTTTGAAAGATCAATTGCAATACAGTCAACTTGACCTCTATTATCCAAGGCCTCACTGATATCTTGCTGAAAGCCTGATAGTTGTGATTCACAAGAAAATCCCTCTCTGAAACCATGCTGTTCATTTGCCAACCACCTACTATTCCCTAAGCATTCCCTTATGTAAACATTTATAATTCCTTCAAAAATTTTACATATAATACATGTTAGGCTGACAGGTCTGTAGCTATCACTATCCCCCCTTTCCCCTCTCCCTTTATATACCGGAACTACCAGAGCTTGTTTCCAGTCATCAGGCACTACCCCATTATTTATACAAAAATCAAACAGAAACCTTAAATAAGGTACAATGTTCCATCCCATAATCTTTAACAATTCCCCATTTATCTCATCTACACCAGCTGCTTTTCTTGACCCCAGTCCCCGTATTGCATTATAGATATCCTTATTTACATATCTAAATTTCTTCCCGTCCTCAATACCCTGCTCTACTTTCTGATCTACATTTCCCTCCCCAACAATCCCCACCACCTTACCATACACCTTATTAAATGATTCAGCCTTCTCCCCATCTTCCACCAGCAACGTTCCATCTTCCCCCTCGATATCAGGTATTCGGCCTTGAACTCCTCTCACTCCCCTTAAATAGACATACATATTTCTCCACCGTTCCTTGAAAGGCATCCCCCCGCCAACCAGCCTACCCATAAAATGTTTCTTAGCTACTATCTTAGCCCTGCCCAGTTCCCTCCTTAACCTATTTAATTCTGTTCGGTGGCCTATCCCCTTCCTGAGCCTACTGCTTACTAATCTACATTTCTTCTTTAATCTTCTTACCTCATTATTGTAATAAGGTGGATCAGTAGTCGCCCCTACATTTTTAAATGGCACATGTAATATTTCACAATCTAGAATTATGGTTTTCAAACCAGCCCACAGTTCATCTACATTTTGTCCCCCCTCTATCCACTGATTGAAATTTTCAGCTAGGTAACTCCCAATCTTTTCTTTATAAGCTTTGTAATACTGCTTTACCAATCTTGTCTCCCTCTTAACCTGCCTCTCAATACCCAACTTAACCTCTACTACAACAGCCTTGTGGTCACATATCCCTTCAATGATCTCTGATTTGACCCAAATATCCTCAGGCTTGATCAAAAACACGTCTAATAAGCTGTTCCCCCTAGTGCTTCCCTCGATAACTTGAACAAAGCCCCCCTCCCATATTATTTTGTTAGCCAGCAATTGATAATGTTCCTGAGAATCTGCCCTACCTTCCCAGTCCACTCTTGGCATATTAAAATCACCCCCTACAATTAAATTTCTTCCTGCCCGGTCAGCCTCCATAGCATAATTTACTAACGTTGTTCCTAGATTTACATCCCGTTCACCCCTCCCTGTTCTATATACACCCAAAATGTCTACCATATCTTTAGAACCAACCCTAACCCCCAGAATCTCATTTACCTCATCTGTAAACACTAGATGACTCCTAAATATATCCTTAACTAGTATAAATACCCCACCTCCCGTGCTTCCCCTGTCCCTCCTGTATACCCTATAACCCATAGGAAATACCTCCCCTTCCACAACATTTTCAACTAGCCATGACTCAGTCCCGATAATAACATCTGGATCATATAGTTCTACCATGGTTCCAAATGTTATGCCCTTTCTAACTACACTACGACAGTTTACCAGAAGACACTTGAAGCCCTGATAATGCCCTTTGTACCCAAGACTAGCAACTATCTTGCTCCGTTTATTATCCCCTTTACTGGTTTGGGATGAATCATCTCTTAAACACTTGGTGGGTTTTTTGACAAACTTTTAATGACCCTTCCATAGAGTTGTCCCAGTTTGGCCGAACCTCGCCTATTTAAGTGGAGACCATCCCACCCCAAATCATAGTCTTCTATCCACAGTCCAGAGTTAATATATAGAACTTCCTCTTCACCACAAATCCAGTCCAGTACACCATTTACTGCATCCACATACCTGCAATCTACGTCCCGCCGATATAAAATCCCACTCACTGCAATAGAAGCATTTCTATACTTCTCCCTGCATGCTCTTATCAGGTTTTTAATGTCATTTCCTATATTGTCTGGAGTAGGAGAGCTCCTTAGGTCATTTGTCCCAACGTGTACTAGAACTGACTTAACTTCTCCACCCCCTCCCATTAACATCACCTTTCTTTTCAATTGTTCAGTCCTTATACCAGGAAAACATTTCACTTCAGTATTTGTTTCCTGAAGCCCTGTTCCCAAGCGCCTAGTTATTGAGTCCCCAATAACCAAGGACCGGCACACTTCCTCTTCTCTTCTTCCGTTGACCGACATTTCCCTTATTTCATCACATACCTGCTCCACTCGATCGCCCTCGACGGTGTCCAGCTCCAGTCTTTCCTCCGCCAACCGTCCGTCAGTCATATCTGAGCGCTTGGATCTCCTTGACTTCCGGTCACTGTTGATCCCGCCATCTGCTGCCATCTGCCCGCCAATCCCCGAACTTAAAATACCAACCTCCAAGTTTGACAAATTTTCCTCCATGGTCTTGTTTGCCTCCTTGGCCCTCTCCAAATCTTTAATTACAGCTTCTAGCTCTAGCCGGAGCAGTCTAATTATCTCGTCTTTGCTGCTCACTTCCTCAACTAAGACCAAACATTTCTGGCACTTCATAACCTCTAGGCCTACACTGTTGCACTCCACGAGGCCCGCTTTAATGGCCTTTGTAGATAGTCGTGTCGTCATCCTTCCCGTATTCTTCACTTTTAACTCACAACCACCACAAATCACACCTTTAGGGTAGTTTACTTTACACTTTCGACACAGTAAACTCCTAATACATTCGCTTTTCGCCTCGCACCGCTTACTTGCACTGTCAACTGACGCCATTTCTCAAAATATGTGTTTAGTTGTATGGATACTCCCTACATTCTTCGGTCTATGTCATGGTCGTGACTGGGTAACCTGCTCACCTATGCCCAAACCCCTACGAGAAGAATAAGAAAGACTAAATACTTGGGAATCTCGCTAGATCGCAGATTAACATTCGCAGAGGATGTAACAAAACGCACAAATCTTGCGAAAGTGACTCTAGCGCAGCTTCGGCCAATATTGAGATCCGACTGCGCCCTAAATATAAAACACAAACCCCTTTCGTTTCGTACCATCGTACATCCAATTATGGGAGATGCCAGTTCCGTTTGGGGTTATGCTGCCCCATACCATCGGCCCGATTCTGTAAGAAATGGTTAAGCTACAACAAGTCTTTAGGACCCCTAAAGACTGGTTAGCAGTCGAATTGGTATTCTGTAACGCCAAATCGCATCCATGATGTGACGTAGGTCTTACCGCTGAACCATCCACCGTAAAGGCATGATCCGAGCACTTGTTAGCCGTGTTTTAAAGTCCATGGTTAGCTAATTTGTAATGAAAAATCAAAGATGGAAGCGAACAGCTGTTATGTATGTTATCACTTAATGGCTTGAATATTAATTTATTCATTGAATATGGGCTAAGATAAGTACAAAACAATATATTTTTGATTCTTCAAGTTGTGCAAATATCTTTCTTTGACGATTATGGTAAATAGTATACTTAATATGAATAATGTCGTCCCGAGTAATGTTATTAACTTACGCTTTTATTTTTGTTTTCAGATGCCGTAAGCGATCTAAAACGATTATTGCATGGGGAAGAAACTTAAGTGCTATTTTACTACTTTGGAAATAATTAGCTTTCATTTTAATTGTAGAATTCGAATCATATTTGCGGAAGCTTGTAGTCAGTAGTCTCCAAGCTTGTTTCTAGGTTATGGAAATAAGTGCTGACAGAAGTTTGAAGACGAATACTTACCTAATGTGCGGCAATTGTGGTTTTAATTATTTAAATTAAGGCTGCAAATGTTCACATTACATCACGGCCTTGGCCTATGCCATTGGTAAATTATAATTAACTTAATTGTGGTGAAGAGACATGACAACATGATCATCATAATGGACTTCCACAAACAGAAATAAAGAGAATGAGATGAATTGTTATCCCCGTCATCAAAACTGGTAGTGTCAAAGCATTCAGTCCTGATAGTATATAAACAATAGGCTATCATTTAAGACCTTGGCAAATAGCCTTAGTAGGCAGGCTGGAACATAAAGCATACCAGTATTGTACTATGCTTTCATATTGAACTAATGAGGGAAGTTAATGTTACATGTAATGCATGCAGTCGATTAACAGTGTAGGTGAGAAATAAGAAATAATATCAGACCCCAAATGAACTAAAGTTTGTGGTCAGTCTGCTTGGCAAGTTGTCATTGCGAAGGGAGGACTTTCATGTAAAAGATTATATTGCATGCTTCTGCTGGAAACTAAAACCTTAGCACTGGATACACGTAGTTGCTCACAGTTTTAATAACCTGGTCATCTAAATGGATCAGATGAGAAAGAAAAATCACAACATGGTGCTTTGGGAGTTTATGTCTAACATAAAGGTACGTTAATTTTCTTCATTTCATTGTGTTATCATTTGAGAACTAACTACATGCAGCAAGGCGTAAAGCTTTCCAAGAGTGGAGTTTACCTGAACTGAAGTAAAAAATTCTTAAACTACTGAAATTAGTCAAAATACCTGCAGTAATGGTATCTTGAGACAATATAGTAATAGATGTTTACTTCTCCGCTGTCTGTAACCCACCCAGCCATCCCAAATAGGATCACGACATATAGATGAAATTCCAGCTGACTCGGCCATTTTTAGCACGATGTACAGTATTGCCAACCACACGCATTCGATACTATATCGCATCCGGCAGACCAATGGTTTTCGCCTAGACCAATAAGGTTCATCTATACCTTGCAATGCACTGTTAGGGGAATTCTTAGTTACCTTGATGACGTAGTTGATGACGTGATGGTATTGGAGTTCTTTTTTCACATAATTACAAAGGTGTCATGTGGTGCATTTTGTATCAGACATGTTGGCAACGTAATATGACGTCAATTTGTCGGCCACAAACATCTGCCGTCGTTGACCAAGCTACAAATAAAAACCTTCATTTAAGCAATATCAGTGAAATTTGACTATTTTTATTGTGCAGCAGTGATAGTTATTGTTGTTTTAAGGGGTGGAACTACGAGGTCATTTGCCCTCCCCCCTAATCTACTCTATTCACATCTCTCATGAGCTGGTACTGCGGAGACCAAATTCTAAGTGGGAGCTGATGATTACCACCAAATGTAGGAAAATTGCATACCTGTGTCGTGTGTTATGTGGTGCAAGATACGCAATATTACACCTTATTTTAAAGGGCAAAATTGCTCAGCATCAAATAGCGTTTGAAATTAAGCTAAAATACCTTTTCTCACCTACCGCTGAGCTCTCAAAGTCAAGTGTACAGCTAAACCCCGGAATCTGTATGGTGCGTTTTGTAATAGTCATCATCATCATCTTCATTTCCCCTTTTCCAGTTCACTCTGGGTGGGGGCAAATATGGTTCCTCTCCACTTTGTTCTGTCGTTCCACCATTCCTCTTCCGACACAGTGTTCCAATCCACGTTCAGTTTTCTAATACTATTCTCCACCGAGTCCATCCAACGCATTCTTGGTCTTCCTCGTCCTCTCTTCCCTGTCATCCGTCGTTCCAGTGCTCGTCTTGGTGGCCTTACTTCATTCATCTGTTTGACATGTCCAAACCATCTCAATCTGTTTTGTCATTTAGGTTCTGTACTCCCAGTTCTTTCCATATATCTTCATTTCTCACTCTGTCCCTCCTCGTTTTCTGGACCGTACTTCTCAGGAATCTCATCTGCTTGTACTCTGCTCTAATCCCTCTTAGTCATTGTCCAAGTTTCTGCTGCATATGTCACTATAGGAACATAATATGCTTTGTACATAACTTCTTTAGCCTTAATTGGTATATCCTTGTTCCATACTAGTCCCCGTACCTGTTGGTAGAAAGCACTCCCGAGTTGTATTATTCTGCTAATTTCCATCTTCAGTCAGTTCACTTCCCAAGTATTTGAAGTGTTTCACTACTTCCAATTCCTGGTATCTCCTACTTTGATTACCGGTACTCCTTTTCCTTCTTTCTTTTCTCTACTCATCAGTCATCACCACTGTTTTACTCTTCTCCACATTTATCTTCAATCCCCATTGCTCAATCTTTTCATTTATTACGTCTAACTGTTCTTGTACCTCCCTCTCATCCTCGTCCGAGATCACGTCGTCGTCTGCAAACAACATTACCTTCATCTTTGCCCTACTATATTCTTTCATTGCTACCTTCATGATGTCATCCATCACCACACTTCCTTCCTTTAGTCCAGTGTCAATTTTAAACCATTCCGATGTCCCGACTAGTCTTCACACTACTGTAGCACTCCATGCACATTCCTTTTATCATGTCTCTCAGTTCCTTGCCTATCCCCCTATTTGTTAAGCTTTCCCAAACTTTTGTTCTAGGGATGCTATCATAGGCCTTTTCTATATCAATAAAAGTAATTTGCAATAGCTTTTTAATGCAGACCAATGGCTTTTGCCTGGGCCAATAAGTATTAGGTGGAGGTCTGCGTTAGCCATTTACACGAATACACCCCTGGTTTTTGTCTCGCACAGTAATGTTCGTTGTGCACTGCTGTAATTCATGTTTTTTGTGAGAGTGAAATTTCTTAAATCCCCTCCAATGGGCTTTGCCTATACCAATAATTGCTAGATATCCGTTAGCCATATATACACACCTGGTTTCTGTCATGCACAGTGGGGTAATCATGCATCAATAATCTTTATCCAGACTAGACCTGAGTGGTGTATTTTTTATCCCACATGTTGGCAACTGTGGTGATAGTTTAAAATTTGAAATACACTTATCTTCCGTCTAGTCAATACTTTTTTTGTGTTTATTTACGCCCTAGGACATTGACTAGACGGAACATAAGTGTATTTCCAATTTTAAACTATCATTCCTCAATACGGACCAATCGTGAACAATGTTAACTCCAACCTGTGGTTATGTCAATGTGTGCGTCTTATTAACAGGTGAAGAGACCTCATGCACTGTCGAACATGGCTGCCATCGTTGAATGAGCAATAAATATTAACACATATTTCTGGTGCTGTAGTGACCGTGGTTAGTAATATCAGTTGGCTGTGTCCCCCAGAAGATGAAACAATGCATGAAAATCTTACAGTGTGCGCACCAAGTCCGTGTACCCCTACTCATTATTATTTATTTCTATTGTCAGTACATATACATTTGTACTTACATCTTAGGAATTTAAAAACATCATATTTGTCCGTCCGTGGTCTCTGCACAGCTGATGAAATCAAGCGAACCCACCTCACGTCATGATCTGGGCCGGCATGATACAAACGCATCTGTTTGAACCATATTTTTTTGATCGTTCTAATGACTGGCTCATCCCGCAGCTGCAAAATTTGGGAATCTTAAACAGTGTTTGGTTTCAACACGAAAAGGTGACGGCTCACTTCGCAGTGGCTGTTCAACAACGTCTGAACACAGTCTTTGGGAATCGCCGTTTCATATCACATGCAACACCATCATTCTGTGACTAAGCACTTGGTAGTGCATTCTTAACGAGAGGAATGACACGTCAGCTGTTCGTTTATGTCAACGACTTTATTACTCTGACTCTCAAACTCCGGTCCATCATGCGAAATACGAGGTTCATTTGGAGGCTTTTATATGCTGGTCTACCAAATTAATGTACACTTGTATTATTAGCTGGGTAACTTATTTTATTTTTAGTGGTGATCGAAATGACAGACTACATCAAGGTCATCTGCCTGAATGGGTAATAAATGATATTATTAATCTGTAAACTGAAGATGGTTGACATGAGGTTAGGCTTTCCTTAGTGTGTTGTCCATTTGTGACGATTGAGTCTGATAAGTGATTGCATTTATTGGTCTTGCTCAGTAGTATAGGAAGGGCAGTTTTCTCATATCTTGAGAGTATTTCCAGACACTTCCCAGCATGGAAATTTAGCAAAATACTACACAAGACTGCTCCTCAAAGAAAATAAAAGAAAAAAAACATTAATATTTGAAATAATTATTCTTGTTTTCGCATAAGGATCTAGCCGGCTTAAATTATTTTGTTACACTATAATGGCTAACTTGAGTTTAAGAATGTAGCATATAGGCTACACGAGCACATCTCCAGGTCATGATACAAAATTAATCTAGAAAATTGTTTATATTTTTTTGTCACAGTACTGGTAACAATATAAGGGATTGATTTTCAACTTTCCAGGATTCTCTGCCAAAAAAATCTGTGATACACCTTCCAGTGACCTGGTCTGAATGAGAAGACGAAGAAAGAAACGGAATTTGATTATCTCTACAATGGGACACATTCCACAGGTGCATTGCTGTCAAACTGTATTTTCAAATGTTTAATTTTATGTTATAAATTAAGTGTTCTATTTGAATAATAATTTGTTAAAGAAAACATTGTGTATGATTTGAGCCTTGCTTCATGAACAGCTGCAATCCTAACACCAACTGATCCTCCAGAACCAGTAGGCATTCCTCCTAATTCACGAGGTTTGTGTTTACCTCGTTTATGTCCTTATGAAGATTGTGCAATTAGAAAGTAGACTTTTTCATACTACTGTATGTAATAAGAATGTCAAGAATTCAGGTGAGAGTTATGTTATCCACATAATATTTCAATGTAGTTAGTCTTAATCTCATTCCCAGTAACTTTGTAGTAGTATTTAGGGACAGGGTGTTGCCTGTGGGGACATGCTAGGGATGGATCAACCCCAGCCCTCTACTCCCCCAGAGATTTTTTAATCTGCATGGTGCTGATACAAACCTCTGTTTTCTCTCTCCCCCTTCCTTCATGAAATAATACATTGAGTGTGAGGAACAAAGGTGATACTCGTAGTTGAGTGCCTCCTCCCTTCTGTGTAGAATCTCTGAGGAGCATTGAGTCATTGTGATTGCCATGACCTAGGGCCATATAGAGACCAAGGGATTAGGCTAGGTAGAATATATTGAATTTAAAAGAAGGCTAATAAATAACTTCATCTGAAGAAAACTGGAATAAATTCCATTAAGTGGTAAATATTGCTAAAATGTAGAATGTAGTTTTATTCTAGGATAAGGAGTTAGCACATCAATGACCTACTGATACTTTCTTTCTACTAATTTGCAAACTTAACATGTAGACCTATCGTACGCAACAGTCCTAGACTTATAAATTGACGGGTGTAAGGGATTCTATGGTTAGTTCCAGTGGCATGAGCTGCTCTTCATCATTCCAGGTGCAACAGATCCACATAATGCACCCATACCCCACTCCTTTCTGATCAAAGTTCTTAATGTAAGAAGTACCTTTAAGGTGAACAATACTAAACTGCAGTCTAAATGATCCTGATCTTAGCTTCCTACAATTTCCATGGACCTCTTGCCACCTCAGTTTTACCTGCAGGGCACTTGCTCTGGTTTATTATTGAAGGCTGGCATTACGATGGGTCATTAAATCACTCTTTGACTTTCTTGGCTGCAGCCAGAGGAGCAATGTGTTGTTCTGACTAGAACCGATGATTTCATATTAACACTACACTAGGCCTGCCGTGAAGAAAAACTGGCATACTAGATTGGACCATCGCCCCCCATTAACTTCTATTGTGTTACTGCCCAAAGAGTCAATACCTCATTCTTGGAGATTTTTGAACATTATTCTAAATGTATACCCCTTTTCTTAACGGTATTGTCGTTCATGTGTTAAACTGCTCTCAGTAGTCAATTAGGCCTAGGCCTAAGTTGCCCAATAGCTTACTGGCCACATAAAACATTTATCTTAACTTATGTTTCTGATACAGTTCATGTTGTAATAAACCAGACAACACACTATTTGATTCCTACTAAACTAAAATGAATATTTATGTGGACAGGCAATGTAATTTCTCTTCGGAAGGGAGTTGGGTGTATAAGGTTGACATGATCCGCTGGAATACAGTATCCGTTGAATACCGTACTATAAATAAGATACCAGTACTCCGAAATAAAATCAGGTATTAATTAAGGCAATAGCTAAAGAAAACCCTAACTGAAATAGATATTGATGTGAACAGACAGCGTAAATGTTTTCGCAAATGGGATTAGGTGTATCTTATCAGGTTGAAGTAATCCGTACGAATGGTCAATGCATACGATAAATAAAACACCATAATAGGCGAAAGTATGGATTAAGGCAATATGGAACATAGGAAATAGTTTAAAAAAATGATACAAACTAATTGCGATATCGAATGGTATGAAATTCGTTGAAATACCGCGCCAATCGATTTACCCGTCATCTAGTGGAAAGCTTTCGTACTATGATGATGGCTATGAGATCCTGATCCTGAACTCGTAACAAGCGTCATAAAAAGGTGCCTTACAGAATACCACTTTGAGCCTCGCTAGCCATTTGTTGTTATGCCTATGGTTACGATTCTGTCGTATCCATGTTGGTGGGTTGTTAACGAGTGAAGTTACAGAATCGGGGTGCATATCAAGAAGTTGCAAACTGTGCAAAACAAAGCACTACGCTCGTTCTCAGGCGCGCACTGGTAATGTCCAACTCCATGAGGAGTATAGTCTCGAAACAATTCAAGCCCGCATAAAAAAGCAGGCACTTAAATTATATAAGAAAGCTACTTCCAACCCAAACCATCTCATCAACACGTTGGGTGGCTACCAAACTACTGGGGCGAAACACAAATGCCCCAGAATTACGCCGTGAGTCAGGTTGGAACATTAGTCCAGTGTCGACTCCACTGATGCACTAACGCCATCTAACAACTGTTTTCGGAACTGCTTGGACTTATAGCTCCACGTTCCTCCCTTGATACCTTGTGTTACTATGAATGGATTGTTAGCCAGCAAACATGAAAGATTGCTTCGGGTTGTTACCATCGGTAATTTTGTTGGTGTAATTGTTACTGATAGTGTGTATATTATGATTATTATTAATAATAATAATACATCCTGACTAGAGTACAATATTACAACAATTTTGTACATTTATTGTAAATAATAATAATAATAATAATAATAATAATAATAATAATGAGAGATTCGGAGAAAATACTCTTGAAAATTACCCGTATGAACTGCGATTACATAAAAGTAAACAGCATTGAGTACCTCATAGAGTAGGCAATAATATCGCAACCTTTATTACCTATTGTTGTTAATAGCAATAAGAATATAATATAACGACAAAACCCTCAAATCGTCAATAACTTGAACTTAAATTGCATAAAATTATATAAAACAAAACACCGGCATAGAGTATAAGATTACAACCGATTATTTGGTAACAGTAATAATATATTCTGACTGACAGAATACTCTGTAATAGTGAATACATCCCTCTACATAGGGTGGTGTCAGGAAGAACATCCGGCCGTAAAACATGGCCAAGTCCATTGTGCGACAAAGTCTGCACCCATGACCCATGAGAAAAATGGTAGATGAAGCTGGTGGTATCGCTCATAGAACGGACGTGCCTTACTATCCCATATGGAACATACTCTTTTTTATCGCGTATCTCCCAGGTCGGCTTCACCCCCAGACTGTGCGGGGGATCCAACCTCTACCATCGCAAGGACGGTGTCTGGGAGCTGAAGTCATCTTGTCGGCTACAACTGGGGATGGTGACAAGCCGACCGCCCAGACGACGACAAGCTTGGGTCTTGTTGTTAAGGACGGGACGGAGAAAGGATGAGGGAAGAAAGTCGGCCGTGGCCGTGCATGATCTTACATTGTATTGTTCGCGCTTTGACATGCTGGCGGCCCCGCAACGTGAGTCACGTTAGCTTGGAGTTGCGAGGCTTCATGCGAAGCGACCGTGCGGCCCCGCAATACGCATCAGGATAGCTTGAAGTCGCGAGGCTTCATCCGAAGCGCCCGTGCGGCCCCGCAATACGCATCAGGTTATGAGTCATGGGGCTTCGTGCGAACTGAGCCCGGTATTTGAAGTCGAAGGAGTCGATTCCAAGCTTCAGTCGAGCCCATCCCTAGTCATAACAACTTTGTGCTTCGGACCTGTCATAAGGTCTCTCCTTCAGGGAGTAGTCTATGATGTTTTTAACTTTCAAATCTGGCGCCATGACACAAACATCTTTTAACGGCTGGCCGTGAGTGTCTTCATCATCCACCGAAGTAGATGAGTAGTAGGGATCCTGCATTTCCAAAACATAACCATGTGGAAAAAGTGTTAAAAACAAAAGGAAACAAAATGAATGTTAATTGGCTCAGCCTGCAATTCTTGGATCAATTAATCAGAGTTCGTGTGAACCATATGTCTGTTATTTATTTATTAACTCATACCTGCTACCTAACATCCCTTTGCAGGTTGGCTGAAATTCTTATCTCATGAACTTAACAAGATGTAACAAGTCCACATGCCTAATCAGCTGTTTCCCACGCTTGACCATTCTGTTATCATGCCCTGTACTAGGACAACACTTGCATCAGCTCATGTTTCATATCAACTTGAATTTTCTCATGTACAAACCATACAGGATGAGACTTGCTAGCTTGCATCATGTTTCGCCGGGCTCCGCGATTATGTCATCTCACACGTGTTCTCATGCATCTCAGCACATTCTTTGATAACTTTATCAGGTCGTGGTGGGGGACTGGCCAGCAAATCTCTTCACAGCTTTCTGTTCTGTCTTCCAGCCATAGAGGCTCGCTGCCAGCTAAGCCAAGGGACATAACTATTTCATTCTTTTGTGAATTTTATAAGAGACTATTCTCTACAAAAGAATAAGCTTACCTGTAAAAAGTAAAAAACTTCACCTACCGCTTAGCTGTCCAGCGTCTATCAAAAATACCATCACCCTTAATAATAATCATCCGGTAGTCGTGTCCTTTGACAAATTTCTAAAAAATAACTCATCCACGGTAAAGACAATCATTCACCCGTTTAAAATGAGCAATAGCACACCATTCTAACATTACAAGTTCGTCAAACATCAGGGGGACCAAAGTCGATGACCTTGCAGTTTTGAATTATTTAAATAAATTCACGTGTCATACAAAAGGGCGTTTCGAATCACGCAAAAAGACACACCACATGTCCATGTACGATTATTGGTTATAAAATCTCAGGTCCTTGACCTTGCAGGTTTGGGATATTTGAGTAAATTCATGCGCCATAAGAAAGATCAGAAAAAATATCCTCAAAACGAGTCGTCGCATGACCCTCTCCGATCAATGGTTTGCGAGATATCGATTGATCCATAGGGCACGGCCACCGGGGCCGGTGACATATTCGTTTAAACACAACCGATATTCTCTCCCTCTACTACAACTATTAAATAAAATTAAAAAGTTAAACAAATCAAAATTTTCATAATGTGTCGTTAGGCCCTTTGTCAAAATTTCAAAAATAAATAATACATTCAAAAAGGGGTCGTCACCCCGAGTCCTACGACACGTCATATGTCCAAATTCGACCATTGGTTCGCGAGATATACGCAAACTTAAAAAACTGCTGACGCTATGGGTTTAAACCCGCCTCATATCTCTACTACCTTTGGGGGTAGAGGGGGTAAAGACCATTAATTTAAGTCAGACACACTTTTTTATAAAATTCTTAGTTTTCGAAATATAGCCAATTTTAAAAATTAAACTTCTTTGGAGAATATGTAAAAAATATAAAATTTTGTTCTAACGATAAAGGACGTAGAGACCTTTCGTTTGATCCATTGGACAGCGTTCTATCAATATTAGTTTTGGGAATAGACACCATTTTCAAAAACAAACAAAAATCCAAAAAAAATAAAAAATATTACGAGTTTTCCATAGGAAAGGGAGCGTCACCCCGAGTAATTTGACACCTCATATGTCCAAATCCAACCATGGGTTCGTGAGATATCCTAAATATTACATGGCTGAGGATGTGACGTCAGCGGCAGTGGTGTTGGGGGAGGCAGGATCCCTACTACTCATCTACTCACCGATGACATACTAAGTACTATTCAGTGTTTTAACTACCATTTTCATGGAGCCTGTGTGAATTCTTAAGCTGAATGTACCGACGCTACAACCAGTTACAGCAAGTTGAGGCTATTCTTAGATTAAATCCCATGGAAACATTCAAAATAAAATATGAACTTCCTTTTTCCCCAAGAATAAACTTTCTGGACGTAATATGTGACTATTCCCCAATTTCTCAATATTGTGAAATCATGTGTTGCAAAACTTATGTGACCCACTGTACTGCCACATGTTGACCTGGCCTCGTGCCATCTTAAACGGAAAGTTCCGTCAAAACTGCAACTTCAGCAATATCTGGGCGCTAGTGTTCCAGTTGCAATTGTTCAAATTCCAAGATACCAAGTAAGCACAAAACATTCTGACTTTGCTTATGGCGAAATTTTTGCTGTACTAAACTTTATGGTGGCGCGCCTGATTGGACTCAAACGAGCGCGGGCATCAGCGGCTCGTGGATTAGACCGAAAATCATTAGGAAAGCAATCGTCAAATTAAGAATATGCCTGAAAAATCATAAGACAAAAACTTAGCGTGTGGATAAAATATGGGGAGGTCATTCGGATTCCTCCCCGATATCGAGGAACAAAGGACTGTGAGTAAAAGGAGAAAAATCCGGACTGATAAACATTTATTTCATTTTATTTTGACGGTGTTGTAATTTTCATAATGGGGTAAACTATATCTGATGCGCCCACGTGGTCGGTGGATAGGTATTTCTTTGAAGGTTTTAATAATAATAATAATAATAATAATAATAATCATCATCATCATAAATAGCCTTACAAATCCCATAAGGGCTATGGCCTCCTGCTTTGCAGGGAATTGCTCAGTTTTAACTCATCAGGTGAGCAAGTCCTGAGGAGCTTTCGGGGTCATTCTTTCTGGTTGGGCCTTCTATGTAGATGTGTAGCTGATTTAAGATTAAGTAAAATATATTGCCCTGGTATACCATTCGCTTCAACAATCTGTTATATAGGAGCATATTCGTTCATTGAGTCTGGCGATATCAAGGCCTCAAATATCCATTAGTATTACGAAAATCATAATAGCCATCAACCAATATCTGGGAGCTTCCCATTGCCACTAAACACACAGCTTCCCCTGTCTAAGCACTTGAACAATGACAGAAACTGCCAAGTCTTCATACTTCAGTAAAATCTAAATTGAACCGTTTCAAAGAAGTTTTTTTTAATGCAATACGAAACATTACTGTCATCTAGTTTGGGTGCAGATACCTATACACTTTCCTTAACATCCCACAAATCATTCACTATGTTGTGCACATGTGGTCCCGGAACGAATTATCATATGTTTCGCAAGATAGTCGAACCTTTTGAATTCCTTGTAACCGGTGATGCAGTAAGGTTATTTCTTCCCCAAGTGAACACGATGATGTTTCCACAAATTAGAGCGCGAGATGAATAGCTTTGGGAACAAAAAACAAACATGCGGTTTGTGAACGACAAAATGTTCCATGAACTCTATTCGCCGTGCAAATGACTTCTCACAACTGCTACAAGTGTATTCCCTCACTCCAGTATGAACAACGCTGTGCTTCTTGAGGTCACTGCTCTGTGAGAAGCCTTTATTGTACACCAGACATATGTACCGTTTTTGCTGCATGTGCACCGAACGGTGTCTTTCTAATTGATGCATTGTTTTATTGGTCACTGCATGCGAGTTTCCCTAGGTCTTTCCACTCCTGCCTCATCTTTGAAGGTTAAGTCATATTAAATGTTTGTGGTTAGTTGATCTTGGTTTTTAAGTAATTTCTGTTTCAATTCAATGAGTGAAGTTGTTTCCGTGAATTGAAGATGATAAGTCTTTGTTGTCCCGACCACGTGCGCACTCGTAGAAGAACACCAAGTTTTTTTTATAGATTAACTATGCATTTAAGAAATATAATTACAAAGTAAATATGGCTCTCGATTAGTTTTGATTGGGGTTGATTGGTTAATTGTGGGGGTTCGTTAGTCGATAATTTTCGGCGTGTTCACGTCATGTGTTCCGCCTGGTGTGTTAGTTATTGTCGGCGTGGTATTTGTTTAGTCTTCTGAGGCCCAAACAAGTAATTGGTGGATCATTGTTATCTGGGTTGTTTTTATTGCCTTCAGGGGGGGGGGGGGATTTGAGATTTAGAAGTAAGTATTAGGCAACAAGGTTATAAGACCTATATATGTTGTGTTAGTGAGTTTATGTTTGACCAAGGCGTCCAGATTGTAAGACCTAGATGTGTGAAGTAGGTTCGTTTGACCGCTGATAAGAAGCTTCGTGCTTTTTCTTTTATTAGTACTTGCCAGAGCGATTTCATCTTACTATTGGGTTTTGATAAGTGTGATCTTTTATGTTTTTGTGCGGGATTTCTGTGATGACAGATTTATCATTTTATATGAAGTTGGCCTTTTCCCCTGCCGACTGTTTCTGTTATTCTTCTATTCAAACGCGTGGATCGTCGAACTCTTGTTCGTTTTTAGTGTTCTATCGATTTATTGAATTCGGGGGAGGGGGTGTAATTCCTGCTTGTTGGGTTTTTCTCTCGTTAATTTCTGTTGAACCAATAATATTAAAGGTATGGTGTGAGAATGTGTGCCGGCTGTGTGAGTGTGTTTTCTTTTCAGGTTAGGTTAAGTTTGCGCCTTGCTAAAGTAGTGTCCCTTTTTTATCATCGAGTCTTCGTAACTATTGTTCCAGGCATCGTCCCAATATGTAATTAACAAAAATGAAATATCAAATTAAAGTAAAAGTAAATGTAAATGGGCGCGATGTAAGTTAAGGTTCCTTAATTTTGTATTTGTTTCTTTTTTTATATAGAATATATGATTGTATTTTAAAATGAACATCTATTTTAGTTAGCGACAATCCCTACGCAGCCTGTTTCCTAATTCCGGACCTCTGAGATTAGGGCTCACTTTCACTCATCCCAAGTGGTGGGTTTACAAAGGTAGCATGAGTAGTTTGTAACCCGAGTACCGCTGCAAAAATGGTAGCGTGGATTGTTTTCTTCATTGTCTGATAAACTGAACATTTTAAGTAATCTTACTCTCAAAATTGAAACTTTATGTGCTAATCCTATTCGCTAACGGTTTCCCAACGAGGGATCTCTTACTCTGCTTTGCTAAAACTGAAGTAAGCTAGCGATTGGAATCATTATGAAAATTTTTCATTACTAAATCCGTCAAACAGGGGATACTTTTTCTCCCATCGTGGGATTTAAGCTACTAGACTCGAAGTAATTTGAAAGTTAGCCTTTGACCCTTCCAGGGATTTTCCACTGAGTTTTTGAAACTATGCCAAGCTGTCTTTAATTCCACCCAGGGATCGTTTTACCAGCCCCATTTAACGCTATCTACAGCTCGTGACATTTCGAATCAAGCAATAGACTCTAAATTGTGCAAAGTCGCTTTGGCAAACTCATCAATAGCTCAATGACATTAAACTACAACTAATTGCTAAATCCGAAAAAACAAAATAAGACTCGATAGTGACTTCTCCGTGTGCTCCGACCAATTGGTTTCTTAGTGTGAACCATCAATATTGGGTACCCAAAAATGAACTCATAAAGAGACTCAAAACAAACCCTATTCTTCCTTCCCATTCCCCACATACTAACATTTAAGTAACTATTCGGTGTAATATTTTTTCTTTTCTTGTAAATTTGAGGTTTCACTGAGGTGACCTCCGCTCCTTTTGAATGTAACATTAATTAACGTCTGCGTCAATATCACGGTGGTATATTGAGCCACTTTTTATGCCATACATAAAAATTGTTTGGGCCTCCCTTTTCCCATTTGTTGTACATGGGATTGTATTGTATCAGCCTAATTAACAAGTGAGGATTAGGAATATAGTAAATTTCTCTTACCCCATTCATAGAGTTTTTACATGGTATTTCTTGTTCAGGGCTGCTGTGCCCAATTTTTAAGAGCAATCCAATTCTAGTGTTTTATGCTCCCTCCAATCATTGCTTAGCATTTTAAAGAATTCCTTGTATATTTATTCTTACATGTTTAATCTAGGCTATCTATGCCTTCTATTCTTTCTAACTTAAGAGGCATCTTAGCCACAACAAATGACTTGTGAAGTTACAGTTACTGTTGATATTTTGTAGCTAAGTATTGCCTTATTCTGTACCAGTGGCTTGGCAACTTAGAGTGGCCACGGGAGCCCCCTGCCCTTTTCTAGTACTCTTTTTAATATATTTCTTGATTCGAGGTCCACCCTCTGTGGGTATCCCAGCTATTCTTTATCTATTTCAATCCTTGCAGCATCTGGGGATGCTCTTTGAAATATTGCCCCGTAATATTTGTTGTGCCTTAAAAATTAAAGCCATTTGTTTGAACGTTTGGTTTATTAGTCAATAATTTCTCTGCAATATTACACATAGTTTATTGGGGTTGCAACTTGATTTGCTAGTTTTTTATGTTAGTTGTTTATACACATTCTTGGTTGATTTTTGCGCAAGAAAGACTGTGATCCCCTCGTTGGCTCTATTAGTTATGCTTTTAGCATTCTTTCTTGTTAGAGTCATAACCCATCTTTGGCACAACAATCTTAATTATAATTTCTAGCTTAAAATCTTTTATTGCCAAGACTAGTATTGTTCTCCCATTTTGGGTTCTTTACCCTTGCTCAAATCTCTTCTTTGCGCTCTTGCGAACAGTATCAACAATTGTTTTAAATCCAGTTTGATGTTTTTTACAATAAATGTGTTTCTTGGATTCGTTCCTTTGTTGCCTAATCTTTGCTTTCATACCCAAGCCTGTTCCCTCATCTTACATCACCTTCCCTCAGGCAGTGGCCAAGTCTCGTCTTGCCGCTCCAAGGGGGTAGGCACATAAGGAACTGGTCGTGGCCTTGACACAAATTACGCTGCCACTCTTTCGGTAATATTATTATGTCTAAACTCATCGATGTTTTATTTCACATACTATTCACGAACTCAATGGAATGTAGGTGGAAGTTCGGTCGCGACAAAATGGTGGACGAAGAGTAATAGACTTCATATATATGTGTTGAATATTGTTGGCAATTCTAGGCTGGCTCTTGTTGAAGGACACTTATTTTTAGAAGCCAAATACAGAATTATGTGTGAGAAAATGCTAGAAACAGAAGATTTTTGAGACTGGAAGCTTTATGCTTACAAACTAGTAATTTGAAAAGAGTAACTCATCAGATTAAAAATGAAATTCGGTCACCAGTTGCCGAGAAGAAAATAATTTGTTTGGGAATATGTATTAAGCGTGTAGTCGGTACTGGGCCCGCCTGAGCTCATTGCTCGGGGATATTTATGAGAATGATGAAGAACATGCCATGCCTTGTCACTGAACGCGCCCCGAAGCAGCGCGCTGCATGTGATAAAATTGGATGATGTCTTGACTCTGGAAAACTCACCCTTATAATTTTCTCTGAGCACCATTTATTACATTTATTGCTGTTAAAAGTCTCAGATCATTCCATGAAGTAGCTCTGCATAAAGAAAACATTATGATGTTTACGTATTTTATATTTTACGGTAAAAAGAATTAACACCGCAGATTGGCGGGAGGAAGTAGACTATAAATGACTCATGTGTCTGTTCGCTCATTGCAAGTGAGCTCGATGCTCGTTGACTACTTGTTGAGAAGCCGACGTAGTTTGACGTGCTAGTACTCTCCGTCCTAGGGACGTCGAAAATTTATAAGTCCACCCAAGGGGTGAAGATATTTGTGAATCGGCAATCGTCGTACTGAAAAGTATATTTTTGCACAAGTGTGCAGTGCTACGAGCCGAAAAGTATATTTATTTTTGTGAAAAGTGATTATTTCCGTCTGCAAGGCGATGACCACGCTATTCCGTCCACGAGGCGATGGTGGAATCTACGAACATCATCAGTGTATTACAAGTGAATTTAATTTGTGAATGCAAATCCAACTATATAATTATTCACCTAGTGCACGTGTGAAAGTGCAGAATTTTTCATTGAATTTTCACGAATATTTTTGGTTGTTCAGGAACACCACATTTCTTCGCGTGGGCCTCATAAAAACAAAGTCCACGAGATGCCTGAAATACTGCCTAATTATAACAATTCACAAACCAACCATGTGTGAACATGCACGCAATGTTAATTACATTCTTCGATGCACTTTGCAAGTGATTTTCAGTGCCAGATTACTGTGTTTTTCTCTCATAAAAATTACCACTAGAATCAGTGATTGCTGACACCAATTGCCGAGTAGAATCAGTGGAGCAGACAGTGAGGGCCATTTTATTATCAGTCTGCAAATTAGAGCCAGTGAATAAATTCTTATACTGTGCTAAAGCAAATAGATTCTGTGGAACACGTGTGAATTTGATCACGATGTATTATCTTAACGACGACCACGTGTACATGATGATTACCCCAGTGAAATCCGTCAGTGTTATGGAGTAAAACCCCATCATGTGAGAGGAATATCTAAGAAGAGACGACTACATCATGGCAGGAGATCTGACCATCAACTTGGAGGGACATGGAGCCCAGGAATCCATCAACCCAGCATCCGACAACGAGGTGGAAATCTTGTTCGTGAGAACAATAGCAGAAGCAGGAGACTGGAACGAGAGAGACTCAATGCCTGGTGTCCATTCTGGAAAATTATTGCCAACCATCCAGGTCTCAGAAACACCTTGATTACCTTGGATTTACCATAAGGTGACTGCAATGTGAGTCCACAATTTCTCTTTCTTGTACGGGTTGATCTGTGGTAGAGTAGTCAGTAGAAATTAACCAAATTAGTGACGACCAGCTAACTAGGAATTTATAGTTAGAACTGTTACCTTCCTTTACATTACATTGAGTTAGTCACCATGTTTCCACGGTGCATTCTGGAGGTTCCGCAGGAACACATGACCACAAACCACTTGGGTTTGTTTTGGTCGACCCTTCTTGTGGGCCAAGTTAGTTTTGGAGGATGGACAACCATCATTCTGTCATTTTATTTTGACCCCTTTTTCGCGACACTTCCATTGACGCCAGTGTTTTAATTTTGGTTTTATTTATGGCCGTATCAGTTAATGACTAACCGTAGTCATTATTCATGTCATTATGTTGTACTGTTTATGCGAGCTCAGAAGCCACATGTGTTCAAGTCAGAACAAAGTGGGGAATTGTAGTAAATATGCTACTTAAGCATTGAACCCCGGATAACTTTCGTATCGTTTCCGAAATCCTAGCAGTTTGTAGGATTGTCAAATGTCATTATATTTTGGTGTTGTGTCAAGTTATAGACACATGAACGTTTTGTGAAGTCAGAATGTAAATATGAGTGGAGCGACATATCTTTCGTCGACTCCAAAGCACTCCGCTAGCAGTGGAATGTCTTTGAAATCTGTTCTTTGGAAGTTTTGTAACATAGCATATGATTGTACTCCGTATTTTTACGTGGTAAAGAAGCCACAAACCATTTACAGTTATTTCTTATGATTAGTGAACCAGCGTAATTCATATTTGGACTTCTTTTGAGCGAATTAACGCCTGATAAATGTAATCCGTCGCTAGACGTGACCATATAAGGAGTGTGTTATGACTCACCAGTGTTAACGGCTTTTACCAAGCCAAGGGTACGTCCCGCTCTCAGCGAGACACTGCTGTACTGTTTGACGAGACGTGCATGCGTACTCATGTATTTTACCGTCAGGAAGTTATGACTATTTCTAGGTCAAGGCTATTGAGTGTTATGTTGTAATCAGATGTTTTACTTACGTCATTGGACGAGCTAGTAACTTTTAGTAAACGCTTCAGAAAGCGAGCTGTTTGAATACTCTTTGAGAGTGCATGCTTTGGAAGGAAGCCGTTGTCTATTATTTAAAGGTGATTTTGACACCCTGTTGAAGGCTTTCGATGTAAGATTTGAGTGCCCGTGACGCGCTGTCGTACAGGTGATAGACCTGCGACCACTTTATTCCAGGATTAGCCTGAGGACTGATAGGAGAGCTGTGCGCCCCTACAGTATTTTTTGCAACCGAGTCTTGTCAACTCGTGTTATTGTGTTTCCGGCCAGGTTTGAGCCGAGGTTGTTTAGTGTTGTTCTTTTATTAGACTTCATGCCGTTAAGCCGAGGTGTCCACTTAGAATCACCAGCATTCGTCATAAATCTACGACAACTTAAGCCATGTTTCTAATAATAACAACTAATTATTATAAATAATATGCTAATAATGACTGTGAATTAATCTTGATTTACAATTTATCGCTCGCTGGCCGATTCTGTGGATGTGTCACATTTCCAACGGGAGATGACTGGTAGACTTTTTATACACTATTTTGGGACGACGGAGCTCGTTCGGACCATTAGTTTTCAACTGTTGGCACACGACGCTCATGATACATAAGACGTGATTGTAATCGCGCCGTTGCCAACATAATTACATTGGTAGATGACCCAAGGATACAAATGGTATTCTTGCGAGTACGCAGGCTGTTAATAAGAAACATTGAGAGAGCTGTGTTCTATTTATTTATTGTGTGTAACATTGTATAACCACCCATTGTACCTGTAGCCAGTAAGAAGTGATTTAATGTTGTTTTTTATTACTGGTTGTCACATAGCTTTTGTTATAAATGTTTGCTTGTTACGGCAGTCAGTCGCCGTAAACTTTTGTTGTAATGTTAGGGATTAGCTAGATTCATTAATTGTTGAAATGTAAATTTGGGAGTGGTACCATCGTAAATTCTTTTGCTTGATTGTTGTTAAAATAACTTCTTTTCATAAGTATCCCGTTTCATCTGTGTAGGGTGTACTTTTCGTGCCACTACCCTAGCTTTGCTATTTTTGCTTTCTTGTAATTAGATCTTTCGCGAGGGTTTTAAACTTCAATCAGTGTAGGATTCTTGACCCTTTATTTTCTTTTTTTTTTATTAGCTTGCGGGATTAGCCCGAAACAAACCCTCCGAACTAGGCTAGGTTTTTGTTATTTTTTAAAATTTGTACCCGAGTTTACAGAAGTTGGATGTTATTATTTTGTAGTTTAATTGTTTCTGAGGTGTACTTCTTGGGCCATTCTTGACACATACCTTGTCTGCCCAGACCGCCCCCGGGATGATGCGTTTTCGTTCGCACTGACCTATAAGAAGTAATTCCCATCCTCTTCAGCATTATGTGTTCGGATGATGAGTTGTCCGGGAAGTCATTTCGGTTAGTGGTAACCCTTACAGCTCGTCTGACGGGCTCAAACACCCTCATTTAAAATGGCTCCCAACTAGAGTGGCCGATTTTGGACAAGGTAGCCATCAGCACCTGTCGTTTTCTTTTAAGAGGATGTTAACACTATTCAAAGGCTAGTTGACTGGACTGGGACGAATTCTAGTAGGTCGTACTGCTGTTCAGCAAGCCGTGTGGCATTCTTGTGATCTATGGCCACGAAGGTGAATTGTAATTAGATTATTAAATTCAGATTAGGATGTGTCTTTGCCTACACTTCATCTTAAGTAAATGTAATGCTTTGCTTTGCTCTTTGCGGATGCCAGTAAATGTAGAATCACTTAGATGAGTACTCCAGCTGTACTCGTGTTATTTATTGAACACAGTAATTCCCTGCCTTAGATGTAAGTTCTCTTCTAATGGATATTTCTCTCTGTTTCTGACATATTATACATTTGTCATGGATGGGGCGATGATCCGCCGGTTTGAAGAGATGTTAGTTGGTGTAAACTCTAATCTCCAACAGATTATGGAGGATTTAGGAGCCAATATTGTTACGTTGAACAATGTTAGGGGTGATGTTAACCTTACTAACGAAAGACTTGAGAATATTAGAGGCGACCTAGGGAATGTTAGGGGCGACCTAGAAAACAGCACCGCCGCTCTTAGTGGCGACGTAAATAATATCAATGCTAGCTTAGCTGATGTTCGAGGCGACGTAAACAATGTTAATGCTAGCTTAGATGCTGTAAGAAATGATGTTAATAACGTACGACACGACGTTAATAACGTTAGGGCTGAAATGGAAGTTAACCGGGAGGTGGTTAATAATAACATTACTGCAGGTATAGCTAATGTTAGGGTTGACGTTCTGCGACATCGGCAGGATGCTTACACTAGGATAGACGCACTTAACGATGATATCAACCGTGCAAGAGAGGAAATGCAAACTCGCATTACAGTGTTGGATGAAACCAACGAGACTAGGGCACGTGATAATACTACAAGATTGGAAGCTACTATGACAAGGATCCAAATTGATATGAGGGCCGATCTCGACCATACTAGGGAAGAGTTTGTAGGTCGAGTCACTCACGTCGAGGGATTCATTCAGCAAGTCAATAGTGATGTGGCAACAGTGAACGCACGACTTATATTAATGCGAGGAGCCGCATACGCTGTGCACACGAACGGTAAGGCCATTGGAGCTGAAGTAGTACAGCTCAGGCACGATATGGCTGTTACCAACAAAGGCGTCGCTGACTTAAATAACACTATCTGTGAACTCCGAGAAACGGTAGATACCAATAAGGAAGAGAACAGCACAGATATCATGCTTCTTAGGGGCGACTTCAACGAGCATAAGGTTGTAGTCGAGACCCAAGTCGCGAAAGTAAGAGACGAGGTGACGGAACTTAGGGGAGACGTCGCCGTCGTCAAGGATGACGTTTATCGAGTGCGAGAAGACGTGGATGCTCTGCGGAAACGACTAGGAAAAGCTGCGCAGGAGGAGAGGCAGAAACTGAGCGCAAACGTGAGACTTACCGTCCGTGAACTTGACCAGTGTTTGCGAGGTATGATTGAACGACTTGAACTTCAGATGAATGAGTTAAGTCTACAGACGGAGGAAACAACTGCCCCAGAATGGGAGGAGCTTGGCAGAAGGATTATCAATTTGAAAGTGACTAAGTCACAGGATACAACTAGTCCTACGACAGTATCTGAAAACACTTCGCACCAGGGCAACGTGACAGATGAAATGTCACTATCTGGTCACATAAACTTATCGCAGGTGATGCAACCACCGCAAATTAGGGATGTTGCTCAACCTAGTGAAAGGATGACAATGCAACCCCAGATACAGCCTCAATCTGGAATGCAACATCAAATGTACACTCAGACGCCGACAGCGCAGACCAATTATACTGCCACACCAAATAGTTTCGGTGCTACTCTGAACTACAACGCACAACCGTTCAAACCTCAGTACTCGCCTAGTAATCAGAGCAACGTGATGATTATCAGATCACGAGAGGAGCAACCATCGAAATTCACGGGGTCAGGAAGTGGTGTCACTCCCGTGGAATTTCTCGCCAACGTTGAAAGTTATCTGAGGGGTACAATGGTTACCCCTGAAAGGGAGTTGAGAGTGATAGAACGTCTCCTGGATGGTCAAGCCAGTACGTGGTACAGGGCCTTCCGGTACTCGTTTACCGGGTACCATGATTTCAAGGAAGCGCTCCTGAGAACATATTGGTTCAGTGACATCCAACAATCAATCCGAGCCGAAATGTACACTAAGAGGTACAGCTCAAACTTGCCAACTCGCTATGCGAACTACTTTGCTTCGCAGTTAGCTAAATTTAGATGCCTGAAACCTCCGTTATACGAAGAGGACATGATCAACACGATCGTCTGGGAGTACCCTGCCGATGTACAGAAATTACTGATCGCCGCGGGAACGAAAACTTTCTGGGAGTGTTACCAGATCTGAGGAGACTGGACTCCAGCGCCGAGCAATTCACTCCACACAAGCCATCAAGAGGGGAGACCCGACTTGTCAACCTGACGACTGCCGACAAAGTCTCACAAACGCCTAAACAGACGCAGTCGAGTGGAAATAACAGTGGAAACAACGGTGGAAACAATAATAAACAGTACCAAGGTGGTAATGCTAACTTCAACCGACGCCAATGGAGTGGAACGCCATACTCCAGAGACGACCGTCGAGGGAACCAGGGGTACTGGAATAACCTGTTTAACCAGCGGGAGAATGGAAACCGACGTTATGAAAATCAGCACCGTCGAGGGAACCAAGACATACCTCGAGCACAACAGTCAGGTGGCATCAGGCGAGATTACCGATATAGTGGGGGATACAGGAGGAATCGTGACCCCAGATATCAGCATGACAGAGACTGGCGTGGACGCGCGGAAGACAGCCGCGAGTATATCCGACAACTTCGAACGCCGAGAGAAGAGGCGGAACAAGGCCGAACGTCGAGGGAAGGAAGTAATACTCCAGAGGAGGTGACCGATCCTAATGAACCCGGCACCTCCAAAGGAAAAAACCGCCAAAAATGAAGTAGAGTCTCATTTGCATGGTACCAGAGTAACTGCCTCTATATTACTCTGGGATCCAGTGCAAGAGGATCTGTTAGAGGAGAGACAAACTACGAACGACATTGAAATGACCCGCTTGCCAATGATACCGGCTGAAATCAATGGATGTCCTGACACCATCCTTATTGGCACTGCAGCTATGATCAGTGTGATCTTGACCGACTTATACGCCACGTTGGAGGCGAAGTCCAACGTCACCGAATTGCCTGTTTCTACCCTGACAGTGAGAGGAATCATCCCTACCGCACAGTAAAGTGCAAGGTACATGTCCTATGTACTCTGAACATAGTGAACCAGGTTTACTTGCACCAATTTCTTGTTTTGAAAGACCTCCGATATGAGGCTATACTTGGAGCGGATTTCGTGCGCCTGCATGATGTCATAGTTGACATGGGTCGGAATACCGTGAAGTTTCCGCCTAACGAGCCCATAGCCATGAACTTTTTAGAGGACGAACCAGAGTCGAATCCTGAGATTTATGTTATCGACAACTGGGTTACGAAGCAGAACGCACCAGAACAGGGAGAACCTAAGGATGCGCAAACTTTATCTGACGCTGCTAAGAAGGAATTGGATGACTTACTACAGGAATACAAGGACATTTTTGGGACGACACCAGGCGAGATCCCTGACTTTGAATATGGTCTGATCCTAGTAGATGACTCACCTTATCAAAAGATGATCTACCCGATTGCAGAAAAGCACCGCGCCGAAGTAGCTAGAAAACTGAAGAGAATGGAAGATGCAGGAACCATAAAGAAAGCGCCAACGTCCTACTTTAATCCAATCACACCTGTTGTGAAGGTAGATGGAACCATAAGGCTTTGTCTAGACGCGAGGGTCTTAATTGATGGCCTGGTGCCTGAAAACGACCGACCGCTGAAGATTATGGACATTCTGCGGAAATTTAAAAGGAAAAGGTATCTGACTTCCCTGGATTTGGTTCAGTCATATTACGATATCCGACTGTCCGACCACAAGCAGAATTATACTGGCTTTATTTATGACCATACTACTTATGTCTTTAGGAAACTGCCCTTCGGTGTGAAAAATGCAGGAGCTGCATTGATCCGCGCTCTGGATGCAAAGTTGACGCCTGAAGTCAAAGAGAAAGTCGTGTGGTATGTCGACGACATAATTATTGCATCGGAAACCGAGGAGAAACACCTTGCTACTCTTCGACTCGTTTTCGAGAACCTCAGACAGGCGAATTTGAAATTCAAGTTTGACAAATGCCATTTCTTTAAGTCGGAGATAAAATGTGTAGGACACATTATCAGTGGCCTAGGTTATCGACCGAACCCGGCGAAAATACAGGCGATAGCAGCATTTCCAACTCCAATCCGTGTTAAGCACGTGAGACAATTCCTGGGAGTTCTTAAGATTTTTACTGCTGACTGTACTAACTATTCGGAGACAGTTGCACCACTTCGGGGCCTATTAAAGAAGAACTGCAGATGGACTTGGAACGAGGCGTGCAATGAAGCATTTCATAAGGCCAAGAAAATGCTGGCCGAATCCATCACTTTGGATACCCTGATTATTCCAGGAACTTCATCCTAGAGACGGATGCACCCTCGATTGGCATTGGTGAAATTTTATTGCAAGAGGATCAATTGAAAAATCGTCACTACATTGCTTTCCTTAGTAGACGATTAAGGCCACATGAATCGCATTATTTTACGACTGAGATCGAGGCCTTAGCTATTGTTTATGCCTTGGAATACTGGCGCAAAGATCTTTGGGGACACAAGATCGTGGTGAGGACTGACCATCACGCTCTAACTTTCATAACCCGATAAAGACTGGCAAGCGATAGGATAACCAGATGGGCGTTATTTCTCCAGCTGTTCGATTTGGTAATCGAACATCGCCCAGGCAAAGAGAATGTGTTGGCCGACATTCTCAGCCACCTCCGCGAGGACCACCTCCGCAGACTACGACACTTACCTGAAGGTCAGAGGCGTGAGGAAGAACTGAGAAGGATCATACGATTTTTGGAAAACCGAATGGATGCCCAGGATCCTGATTACGCCAGAATTGCCGCGATAGCTGATGATTATATAATTTATCAGCGTGGCTTATATAAGTTTGTGGATGCTGACCACACCCAACTTCGAGCCGTCATTCCTAGAAGGTACGAAAAGACTGTAATCCTCATGGTTCATTCGTCCATTGGCCATGTAGGGACAGATAAGACCATAGCGACCATCCGTGAATCTTTCACTTGGAAAGGGATGGGCACGTCAGTAAGGGAGTGTTTACGTGTTTGTGACGCATGCCAGCGGAATAAATACACGTCACACTTGCTTAAGGAACCACCTCGACCTATTTTGCCTACAAAACCTAGGGAACTGTATGCACAAGATCTTTATGGACCGATCCCGAAGGCACGTCGTGGGAATCGATTTGTAGTTTTAACCATCGATGTGTTTACGAAGTCCACCATGCTCCATCCAGTGCAAAAGGCAACAGCGCATCAAATTATTCAGAGGATTAAACGTCAATTGATACCGGAAGCGGGAAAACTACAATTTCCCCTCACCGACCACGGATCACAGTTTACCTCTGCTGAGTTCGCCACTGCTATGAACGAACTCGAGATTGGACACCTGTTACCTTCGATAAGGCACCCTGAAAGCAACCCAGCGGAATGCGTAATGGCTACCATTGCAAAATTTTGCCGTCTTTATTGCCAGGAAGCACACTGGTGGTGGACAGAAGTCTTAGTTCTCATGGCACAAAGCATTAATTCTACCGTGCACGAGAGCACAGGCTAAATACCAATGGTTCTTCACTTGAATCAAGCGCCTGTTAGTCTGTGGAATTGCATTATTGCAACACCACCGAGTATTCAACTTGCACTCGCCAGCAGGATCTTAGCAGCGAGGAATAGAATGGATAGGCAAGCCGCCAAGCGACTCAGAAGAATGCGATATAAGAAATACAGAAATCCACTTGTCGCCGGAGACTTAGTACTGATCAGATGTCCAGGGATATCCTAACCACTGGACAGAGTATACGGGAAATTTCTATCCCTTTATTATGGACCCAGTAGGGTATCTGAAGCCCTAAACAATGGGAGTTATGTCATAGAGGACTTCAGAACTGGCGAGCGTCTTGGAATTTTTAACGCCGCAAACTTAAAGAAATATCACCAAGCATAGATTAACTGTTGGGTAAATAAAAATGCATCCCTATATTTTTATTTAAACCGACGGGAGAGCATATGTGCCCGCCTGAGCTCATGGCTCGGTGATATTTATGAGAATGATGAAGAACATGCCATGCCTTGTCATTGAACGCGCCCCGAAGCATGGCGCGGCATGCGATAAAATTGGATGATGTCTTGACTCTGGACACTCACCCTTATAATTTTTTCTGAGCACCATTTATTACATTTATTGCTGTTAAAAGTCTCAGATCATTCCATGAAGTAACTCTGCATAAAAGAAACATTATGATGTTTACGTATTTTGTATTTTACGGTAAAAGGTATTAACACTGCAGATTGGCGGGGTAAGTAGACTATAAACGACTCATGTGTCTGTCCGAACACTGCAAGTGAGCTCGATAATCGTTGACCACCTGTTGAGAAGCCGTCTTAGCTTGACGTGCTAGTACTGTCCGTCCTAGGGACAACGAAAATTTATAAGTCCACCCAAGGAGTGAAGATATTTGTGAATCGGCAATCGTCTAACTGAAAAGTATATTTTTGCACAAGTGTGCAGTGCTACGAGCCGAAAAGTATATTTATTTTTGTGAAAAGTGATTATTTCGGTCTGCAAGGCGATGACCACGCTATTCCGTCCACGAGGCGATGGTGGAATCTACGAACATCATCAGTGTATTACAAGTGAATTTAATTTGTGAATGCAAATCCAACTATACAATTATTCACCTAGTCCACGAGTGAAAGTGCATAATTTTTCATTGAATTTTCACGAATATTTTTGGTTGTTCAGGAACACCACATTTCTTCGCGAGGGCCACATAAAACCAAAGTCCACGAGGTGCCTAAAATATTGCCTAATTCTTAAAATTCACAAACCAACCATGTGTGTACATGAACGCAATGTTAATTACATTCCTCGATGCAATTTGCAAGTGATTTTCAGTGTCAGATTACTGTGATTTTCTCTCATAAAAATTACCATTAGAACCAGTGATTGCCGACACCACTTGTCGAGTAGAATCAGTGGAGCAGACAGTGAGGTCCATTTTATTATCAGTCTGCAAATTAGAGCCAGTGAATAATTTCTTATACTGTGCTAAAGCAAATAGATTCTGTGAAACACGTGTGAATTTGATCACGATGCATTATCTTAACGACGACCACGTGTACATGATGATTACCCCAGTGAAATCCGTCAGTGTTATGGAGTAAAACCCCCATCATGTGAGAGGAATATCTAAGAAGAGACGACTACATCATGGCAGGTGATATGACCATCAACTTGGAGGGACATGGAGCCCAGGAATCCATCAACCCATCATCCGACCACGAGGAGGAAATCTTGTTCGTGAGACCAATAGCAGAAGCAGGAGACTGGAACGAGAGAGACTCAATGGCCGGAGTCCATTCTGGAAAATTATTGCCAAACATTCAAGTCTCAGAAACACTTTGATTCCCTTGGATTTACCATAAGGTGACTGCAATGTGAGTCCACAATTTCTCTTTCTTGTACGGGTTGATCCGTGGTAGAGTAGTCTGTAGAAATTAACCGAATTCGTGGCGACCAGCTAACTAGGAATTTATAGTTTGAACTGATACCTTCCTTTACATTACATTGAGTTAGTCACCATGTTTCCATGGTGCATTCTGGAGGTTCCGCAGGAACACATGACCACAAACCACTTGGGTTTGGTTTGGTTGACCCTTCATGTGGGCCAAGTTAGTTTTGGAGGATGGACAACCATCATTCTTTTATTGTGACCCCTTTTCGCGACACTTCCATTGACGCCACTCTTTTAAATTTGGTCTTATTTATGGCCGTATCAGTTAATGACCAACCGTAGTCATTACGCGTTATCCATGTCATTATGTTGTACTGTTTATGTGAGCTCAGAAGCCACATGTGTTCAAGTCAGAACAAAGTGGGGAATTGTAGTAAATATGCTACTTAAGCATTGAACCCCGGATACCTTTTGTATCGTTTCCGACACCCAAGCAGTTTGTAGGATTGTCAAATGGCATTATATTTTGGTTTTGTGTCATGTTATAGACTCATGAAAGTTTTGTGAAGTCAGAATGTAAATATGAGTGGAGCGACATATCTTTCGTCGACTCCAAAGCACTCCGCTAGCAGTTCTTTGGAAGTTTTGTAACATAGCATATGATTGTACTCCGTATTTTTACGTGGTAAAGAAACCACAAACCATTTACAGTTATTTCTTATGATTAGTGAATCAGCGTAATTCACATTTGGACTTCTTTTGGGTGAATCAACGCCTGCTAAATGTAATCTGTCGCTAGACGTGACCATATGAGGAGTGTGTTATGATACACCAGTGTTAACGGCTTTTACCAAGCCAAGGGTACGTCCCGCTCGCAGCGAGACACTGCTGTACTGTTTGACGAGACGTGCATGCGTACTCATGTATTTTACCGTCAGGAAGTTATGACTATTTCTAGGTCACAGCTATTGAGTGTTATGTTGTAATCAGATGTTTTGCTTACGTCATTGGACGAGCTAGTAACTTTTTGTAAACGCTTCAGAAAGCGAGCTGTTTGAGCACTATTTGAGAGTGCATGATTTGGAAGGAAGCCGTTGTCTATGATTTAAAGATGATTTTGACACCCTGTTGAAGGCTTTCGATGTAAGATTTGAGAGCCCGTGACGTGCTGTCGTACAGGTTATAGACCTGCGACCATTTTATTCCAGGATTAGCATGAGGACTGATAGGAGAGCTGTGCGCCCCTACAGTATTTGTTGCAACCGAGTCTTGTCAACTCGTGTTATTGTGTTTCCGGCCAGGTTTGAGCCGAGGTTGTTTAGTGTTGTTCTTTCAGTAGACTTCATGCCGTTAAGCCGAGGTGTCCACTTAGAATCACCAGCATTCGTCATAATTCAACCGTGCTTCTAATAATAACAACAACTAATTATTATAAATAATATGCTAATAATGACTGTGAATTAATCTTGATTTACAATTTATCGCTCGCTGGCCGATTCTGTGAATGTGTCACATTTCCAACGGGAGAAGACTGGTAGACTTTTTATACATTATTTTTGGACGACGGAGCTCGATGGACCATTAGTTTTCAACTGACGTCACACGACGCTCATGCGACTTGAGACGTGATTGTAATCGCGCCGTTGCCAACATAATTACATTGGTAGACGACCCAAGGATACAAGCAGTATTCTTGTGAGTACGCAGGCTGTTAATAAGGAACATTGAGAGAGCTGTGTTCTATTTATTTATTTATTTATTTATTTTGTGTTACATTGTATAAACACCCATTGTACCTGTAGCCAATAAGAAGTGCTTTAATGTTTCTTTTATTACTGGTTGTCACATAGCTTTTGTTATAAATGTTTGCTTGTTACGGCAGTCAGTCGCCGTAAACTTTTGTTGTAATGTTAGGGATTAGCTAGATTCATTAATTGTTTAAATGTAAATTTGGGAGTGGTACCATCATATATTCTTTTGCTTGATTGTTGTTAACATAACTTCTTTTCGTAAGTATCGTAAGTAGCCCGTGTCATCTGTGTAGGGTGTACTTTTCGTGCCACTACCCTAGCTTTGCTATTTTTGCTTTCTTGTAATTAGATCTTTCGCGAGAGATTTAAACTTCAATCAGTGTAGGATTCTTGACCCTTTATTTCCTTTGTTTATTAGCACGAAACAAACCCTCCGAACTAGGCTAGGTGTTTGTTATTTTTTAAATAAATTTTACCCGAGTTGACATAAGTCTGGATGTTATTATTTTTTTAGTTTAAGTGTTTATGAGGTGTACTTTTTGGGTCATTCTTGACACATACCTTGTCTGCCCAGATCGCCCCGGGATGATGCGTTTCCGTGCGCGCTGACCTATAAGAAGTACATCCCATCCTCTTCGGCATTATGTTTTCGGATGATGAGTTGTCCGGGAAGTCATTTCGGTTAGTGGCAACCCTAACAGCTCGTCTGACGGGCTCAGTACATTGTTGTATATACGGTACTTAAGTAAGAAGATACATTTAAATTTGGAAGATATAGCCTAATACTGTTGAAGTCGATATATCAACGACTGTAGCCTACATGTTGACTATAAAGATTTTTAACATTTTTAATAGGCACCTGAGTATAAACTTAGAGGACCTGAGCTTCACAGATTTGAAGCAGCAATGGGGCAAGTTAATGAAAGACAACCACAGGTAGACCTACGATAAAGCGAACCCTAAAAGTAACTTTTGCCACATGGGAAGAATAGCCGTCAAACCGACCATGCTAAGTCGCCTAGTTTTAGTGGAGGGGAGAATGTGGGGTACTGGTTAGTGTAAGATATTCATTAGTATTTATTAATAAATAATTCTCCTTTTGCAAAATACCAGCCGCATACGATCATATACTCCGAAATCGGCTTTGCGACGCGAAATAATATACTCCATTCCGTCTGAAAAGCATTCTTTTTGTGGAAGTAAAGCTTTGATATGACAATTGTTGAATTTGAAGAGCACAGCGGAACTGAGCAATTGTATTACTCATCCTTTATCTTCAACTATTATGAAAATAACTGAAAAAATGAGAGAAGAGCACACCCATCAACTCAAATAACATGTTATAGCATCTGTTTGTTTATGTTTCCGTCACCCTTACACTAGTTCCAGATAACAGCAGCACCGTCATTTGAGTTCGCGAATCCACCTATGTATGCGATCGCACAGACCTGATGTAGAACCACCATAGCTCCAAGAACGTCCATAAGATAGTTATTGATCTCTATCCGTCGCACAGTTCGAGTGTGAAGAGCACAGAGTACCTGGTGTTCACCACCCCACACACATCGATATACTGAGTCATGGAGCATATAATAGCAGAGTACTGACTCTTAGGTAAATCTGCGATTCGTTAAATGCAGGGTGATTGCGTCATTTTTTGGGCTCGATCTGAACGCATATGGTGAATTCCAACGCCACTGAGATGCATTAACTGACTATCATGGAAACAAAGAATATAACTGGCCGAAAGATCTTAAACAACCGATTTGTGTATTACAACGTAGAAATATAGAATCTGTATTGTCAGGAGGGCGTCTGCGGAAATTATGATTTGTTCACTAGTTTTGTTCCACAATGTTGGTGACATTGCTAATTTAAATGGAAGTGTCGTGGTTTTATTTGCGTTATAGAGAGTGTGGGAGTACAAGAGAATCGTCCTTTTAATGTCCGAACTTTGTTTAATAATAAAATGTGAAAATGCTGCTATTCGTAACATTATGTTACCATAACCTCCAAATTTCACACCACTTGCCCACCAACCTTCTTGCCAAGATAATCAGTAGGGATTGTTACTTGTCTTGCATTGCGTATATTTGGGAACGATATCATATTACAAGGCAGTTAAGTTGCTTTCTGAGATACAATGAACCATGAAGAGGTCATCAGAGCATTAATTTAATACGTAACATGACCATGGGATGTTGATTGCATTCATCAGAATAACATCCCGATTAATAGAACAATACAATCAAATAACATATAAACCCTCAACTAGCTACAAACACATTTGAATAACAACAATAACGTTCTTGGGAACAGATCTACGACCATGTTACAAGATGATTCTCTAATTGTCGTACAAGCCGCTAGTCAATTGTTTATTGGCAGGGCCAACATCACTAAAGTCACTTGCTATGGTTGGCGATCATCAGCCTCCACGTTCGTTTGCCTTGTAAATTCACTGAAGAAAATGGAAATTGCAACACCATGAAGGCATTGGTCGTTTGTGTTGATTTTCAAGATATGGAACGATGCCACGTAGGTATGCAATCGATCAACGTTTCAGACCCATTGGATTGTTGCTACAGGTCTCCCCACGTGATTGGTCGCGGAGGAATCAACTCCAGTATACGGACTCTGGTGTAGCGTAGTTGACTTGCAGTCTATACAGTGAAGTGTTCCCCGTCAAGCATGCCTCGACGACAGAGAAGATCACGCTATCAACAACTGTCGCCGTTTGACAATTGGGCTGTGTGAGGCTGGATTATCGCTAAGGACTGTCGCTGCACGTGTTGGCCGACAGGCATCTACGGTACAACGTGTATGGCAGCAGAGGTCAAATGAAGGTACCCACACTCGTAAACCTAACAGGCCCAGCGCGACAGACAACTGTGAGAGAGGATCGCCGCATCATTCAGATGGCCCGGATGGAACCCCATGCAACAGCAGCGCAAATTCGAGCAGCTGTGGCACCCCACGTTACACAACAAACAGTTGGTAATCGCCTGCGTGCAGCTGGCTTGCGATCCCGTGTCCCTGCAGAAGGTGTTTCATTGACCCCACAACAGCGACGTGTAAGGCTGGCCTGGTGTCGAGAACGATCGACGTGGGTCGACGAATGGCATAGGGTCGTCTTTAGTGATGAATCGCGCTTCTGTCTTGCCCGCAGTGATCGCCAGAATCGTGTGAGCTGACGTACCGGGGAGAGGGGCCGCACAGACCTTATTGTCGAGAGGCACACAGGGCCAACACGAAGCATTATGGTCTGGGGAGCTATTGGCTTTAATGTGAAATCACAATTAGTGCTTGTTGAGGGCACTATGACTGCTCGACAGTACGTTGATAGGGTACTCAATTCAGTGGTTGCCCCTATGATGGCGAACATTGCTAATGGGATGTTTCAGCAGGACAATGCCCGGGTTCACACTGCACGCATCTCCAGAGAAGCTCTCCACGACATCACAACCTTAGAATGGCCCGCCAGATCCCCGGACCTCAGTCCTATTGAGCATGTGTGGGACATGATGGGTCGACAACTGGCCAACCGTCCTCAGCCACCCACAACTCTGGAACAAGTGACCCGTGCAGTGCAGCAAGCATGGGCCACAATTCATCAGGAAGCGATCCAGGGCCTTATTGACTCCATTCCTCGCCAAATTCATCAATGTATTGCAGCTCGTGGTGGGCACATCCTGTATTGATTGTTGTCCAAATTGATGTCAGAGGGACCTGAAAGTGTAATCATCGAATCACAACCGAATACTCGTCCTGCATGTTCAATTGAAGCAATGTAGCACCACTCCTTATGGGTGTTGCAATTTCCATTTTCTTCAGTGTATTGTTCTTGAGTTTAGGCCCAAACACAAATCTCTGGCAAAGAATTAAAATTAACGGACGCTTCGTGTGTATTAGAGTTTCTAAGGCCTGTACTGGGTGTAGTAGTCTAATAAGTTCATTCTCACCGTACGCGAGCGAAAGGTTCCAGAAAATATCGCCTGGGCCGTCAGCGCTCCACATAGTTTATGTGTGGGTTCGCCTGACAGTTCGAACAAGTTCGATACCGTATCGAGCCTACGTTGCCTATCGGACCGGCTCGAGCCCGCTCGAACTTGAGTATCATTCGCCCATCACTAGTTACCTGTGAGATTGAACGGAGTGACTGTGAGTGGGTCAAGAATGCCTTTATGACGACGAAGAGGCCAGTATCAACAGCTCACTGCGTTTCAACGAGGCCGTGTTATAGGACTACGTGAAGGTGGATTTTCTTTCCGCGCTATAGCAGAACGACTTGGCAGGAATGTCTACACTGTGCATGAGTGCTGGTAGCAGTGGTCGCAAGAAGGCCGGGCTCTGGACGTCCCCGTGGCACCACCGAGAGGAGGACCGCCGTATTCTGCGTATGGCTTTGGTGCATCTAACGGCGCCTGCAGCAGCAATTCGAGCGTCAGTTGGCACCACAGAGACGCAACGAACTTTTCGAAATCGGTTACTTGAAGGACAGCTCTGAGCCAGACGCCCTGCGGCGTGCATTACACTTACCCCAAACCACTGCCGTCTGCGACTTCAGTCGTGTCAAGCGAGAGCTCATTGGAGGAAGAGTGGAGGTCCGTTGTGTTTTCCGATGAAAGCTGATTCTGCCTTGGTGCCAGTGATTGCCGTGTGTTGGTTAGAAGGAGGCCAGGTGAGCGCCTGCATTCCACCTGTCTGTGGGGTCGACACACTGGACCTACACCGGGCGTTCTGGTCTGAGGAGCAATATCCTTTGACAGAAGGAGCACTCTCCTGATTATCCCACTCACTCTGACTGCAGATGTGTACGTCCGTCCGGTGATTCGACCTGTTGTGCTATCATTCATGAACAGCATTCCCGGGGGTGTTTTCCAACAGGATAACGCACGCCCCCATGTCGCTGTTATAATCCAACGTGCTCTACAGAGTGTCGACATGCTGTCTTGGCCTGCTCGATCCCCCGATCTGTCCCCAATCAAGCACGCATGTTACATAATTGGACTCCTCCAGCGTCATCCACAACCGGCATGTGCCGTCCCTGTATTGACCGACCAAGCGCAACAGGCATGGAACTCCATCCCACAAGCTGACACCCAGTACCTGTACGACACAATGCACGCACGTTTGCATGCCTACATTCAACATTCTGGCGATTATACCGGTTATTAATGGGCAAGCATGTCACATTTGCGATGGCTTTTCTCGCGCAGACATTAACCTGTTTTTTTGTGCCTTTAATCAATTAATTATGTTACCTCGCCAAATGTATTTCTGAAATTTCCATACTCTACATTCCTCATTTCGTGGTATTGGGATATTTTTACCGCCAGTGTATTTGGGTATTAGAAAGTCATTTTGAAAGCCTTTATCTGGAGCATGGTACCGTATGGAAGTGAAACTTGGTCTGTTGACGACACAGGAAAGAGACGAATAAGAGAATTTTGAATGTGGTGTTACAGGAGAATTATGAAGATTAGATGGGTAGATAGAGTAACAAATGAAGAGGTATTAAGACGAGTGGAGACAATAACAAAAATGTTGTGGGTTTTACGCCCCTTTTAACTACTACGGCTCTTAGAGACGCCGGGGTGCCGGAATTTTCCCCCAAGGGGATGTTTAACGTGCCTAAAATGCCTAATGACTGCGACAGGAATCGATCCTGCAATCTTGGGAACAACAGGTGAGAATGTTGCTCCTGAGCCATGCAGCAATGTATTTCCAAGTATTAGTTAAATACCACAATACTAACACAAGTAATTTTTTCAGGAGTGTATTTTTAGCCTATTTTCATTCATGAAAAAATAGGCTTATGAGATCACCTTTAGTCCGCGTGTGTGTGTGTGTCACTAATAAAATCTAAATGGCCGGAGCGATTTCATTGATACCGGTAAGCTCATAGTTCTATTTTGTCCGACCCCGACCGTGCCCTTAAAATGTTATTGCGTCTCACCAATTCAACATGGCAGCTGTGCGAAGTATTTAAACGGTATCCTATATCTCCGAAACTATTACTGATATCACCCTGAATTTGTGTACGGGGTTAAAGGTCACTAATAGAAATTCACGTTAGTGACATTCAAAATTCTGTTACGTACAAAACGATCATGGCGGCCAAGCGAATTTGAAACATTTAAATAGACTTTTCTCGCGATTTAACCATCCGAGCACAGTGAAACATGATACAGCAAATGTTTATAGAGATTGTAATGCACTGACATATAATTTAGTTCAATAGTTTACATAACCTCAAGATGGCGCTGCGCGAAATTTTAAAATTAAATTTTTATTTCTTGTGTCCTAATCATGCGATCGAAGTCAACGTTCGAATAATGAACCTACGCACTAATCGTCATCTAATAGTACATAACGATATGGCCTACATACTGTATATAACTATCCAACATGGCGACCATCCGAAATATTTAGATGCAATTAACATAAGTAGGATATGTGAAAATAGGCTATTTTGTTCTTCACGAAACTACTTATTATTTTTATATTTTGTAATTCACCCCCCCCCCCCCCAATTCATTGGGTATAATCGTGTTGACCGACTGAAGAGTTACAAATGACAACGTTGAAATTCACTCACTAAATAACATTCATAGGAACTAATCATGAAATTGTACACAAACACAACTTTTATTTGCCAATTGGACTGCACGTATTCATACAATCACATGAAAATGAAAAATATGGTTTGAATATTACCAAGACCCAAAACAAAGCCTTCATTGGCCCATTTCTTAAACATAACATTAATATGGAAAATGATTAAGACGCATGGAAAATAAGACCATATATTTTCTCTGCAAGTCCTTTGGTAAATTACAGGAGCAAGCCCCAATATTATCTTATATACCCTACTCTTGGTTTAAGAAGTAGCCGGGGGGTATTTCTTAAGTCCCTGTGGTACTAAGGACAGAACATTTGAGAGGGGAGAGATCTCCACGCCAATGCAAGGTTGTTGAAACTCCCTGTGCTAAGCATGGGTCTCTATTGTATCAGTTGTTCACGGGATGAACGGATTAAAAAATATGAACACTTGTTGAATGAGATGTACTGAAACCGATTGAAACAAGACACAGGATACATACAAAAGAAAAGGAGCGTAAATTCAAAAATATACATTTGGCAAAAGACAAACGATATTTACATGCCAGATTAGGAAGTACAGTATGAGAAATAGTCATTCTGTTCATCATTCTCCCTTAATCGAGCAATGCTGCATTTTAGGACAAACCAATGCCAGTAACACATTTCACATGACCATGAATTGGCAGGCCTTTGGCCAATACATCAGCAATCATTTCAGTAGTTGGCATGTAGGACAACTTTACTTTGCATTTCTTTAAGATCTTCCTACTGAAATGTTAGCGCCCATCTATGTGCTTTGTTCTCTGATGGAAACCTTCATTCTCAGCCAACCTCTGAGCACTTTGACTGTCGTTACACAACTGAATTGGACCTCCTCTCTTACGCAACTCTAAGAAAAACCTCTAAGGAACAGAGCTTATTTGCATGCTAAAGTCAGACCATGTATTCTGCTTCAGTGCTAGACAGTGCCACATCTGTCTGTTTCTTACTTTCCCAACTTATTGGCCCTTCTGCATATTTAAATACATAACCACTGACAGATTTCCTGTCAGTTAAATTATTTCCAAAAGAAGCATCAACAAAACCCTTATCATCACATTCTGATTTTTATACATGATACCAACATCCACCGTACCGTACCCTTCAATTATCTGAACACTCTATTTACACATGTCCAATGTTCCTTACCATAGCAATTATTGAACTGACTCAAATAATTAGTTACATATGCAATATCTACCCTGGTACAAATGGAAAGGTATAACAAAGCACCAATAGACTGTTCATAGGGATAGGATGTGGATTTCTCCAATAACAAACCTGTTTCCATTGGAGTTTACATATGAGTACAATCTGACATGTTAAACCTATCCAACACATCTAACAGATAACACTTCTGATCCAATCTAATACAATCTTTGCTTCTTTGAACTCTCATCCCCAGACATTCAGAGACTTGTCCCAAATCTTTGATCATAAAATGAGAATGTAACACAGACTTCAGTTTCTCCACTTGGACATGATTATTAAAAAGTACCAAAACAAAATCATCAACACAGAGGGCAATAACAACTAAAGATGATGAATCTTTACAACAATATACAAATTGTTCATACAGAGACTTCTTATAACCGATTTCAGTAAGAATTTCATGAACCCTCTCATACCAAGTGCGAGATGCTTGCTACAAGCCATAAACAGCTTTTCGAAGTTTACAAACTTTAGTACTTTCATACTCATAGCCTTCTGTGGGGTACATAAAAATGCCATTTCTAGGAGCGCCAGTCAAAAAAAGCTGATGATGCATCAAGATCCATATTTACAGCAAGAGCAAAACGTAATCCCAATGTACTATACCGCACTACAGGTGCAAAAGTTTCCTGATAATCAACCGCGTACCGTTGAGAACAATTTTTTAGTCACCAAGCCTGCTTTAAATGTAGACACATTACCGTCAGTATTACGTTTGACTTTAAACATCCATTTGCATCTTACAATATTTGTTCCATCAGGTTTCTCAATTAATGTCCATACATCATTATCATGAAATGGCCTAATTTCTTTCTTCCTCCATCACCTTTTTCCAATCATGCCATCCTTACCGTTAAGTGCTTCAAACAAAATGGTTGGTTCCACATAACCACCACTTTCAGAAAAATAGGCCTACACCTCATAATCAGGAAATTGTTTTGGACGTCTCTCCCTTAAAGGGTACCTCTTACCTGCATTTTCTGGTACACCAAACTGGTCAATCTCATCATTTTCATCATCATAATTTAAAACAATGTCTTCATTAACCTGAGCAATACCTGGAACATCAATGTTGTCACTAACCTGACCAGCAACTGAAACTTCAATCATTGGCAAGTTATTATCCTGTCCAATTCTGTTTTCATCATTATTTACAATGTCATGCAAAGGACAATAAATTACACCACTCATTTCAACATTTTTCTCAGCACACCTGGTGAATGTATCTTCTACAAATTTAACACTTTGCTCTACAAAAATATATTTAGGTTTACTGGGATCAAACAGACGGTAACCTTTCTTTCCCTCATCATACCCAACAAACACAAAACATTTGCTTCTGGGTTCCAGTTTGCCAGTACGCACCTGTTTTGGAACATAGGCATAAGCATCGCAACCGAATATTTTCATATTCTCATGACTTACAGCTTTACCAGTTCACAATTCTTCTGGTATGGCATTATCAACTTTACTATGAGGACTCCTGTTCAAAATATAGACTGCCATATTGGCTGCTTCTTCCCACAGTATTTCAGAACATCCTCCTGTAAACAACATGCATCTAACCCTTTCCATAATAGTACGATTGTGACGTTCAGCTACGCCATTTTGTTCAGTTTTCTGTTGCACAATCCCTTTTTCCTTGAAATACTTCAGGTCAGAATTGAAAAATTCCATACCATTATCAGATTTAAAAATCTTTGGTGTCTTACATTTCTGAGTTTCACAATAAGCAACAAAATCCTTGACTTTCTCCTTTGTTTCAGATTTTTGTTTCGAAAAATAAACCAAATCTTCCTGGAAAAATCATCAATTATTGTCATTATGTATTTAACACCATTCCAGGTCTCAGGGAGCCGGCCACACAGGTCAGAGTGCATCAAGTCCAACAAATTGTCACTCCTCGTGTGACTTACCTGTGGAAAAGACTGCCTTTGCTGCTTCCCGATAACACATAGTTCACACAATTCTTTTGATATTTCCTTAAATTTAACAACATCAGACTTCTGACTTAAGACCTGTAACTTCTGTTGTCCAACGTGGCCCAACCGTTGATGCCACAAATTGTAATCAGACACATCAGCAACAAGGGCAGACATAGCTTGGTCAACATTCAGATAATACAGACCATTCAAAACTGAACCAGTAGCTAGCACACAACCATTCACTGAGCTATTTTCTGAATCCAAGATTTCACGTCCATTTTTGTTGAACACAACAACAACACTCCTTTTAATCATCTGACTTACCGACAGCAAGTTGACACTCAGTCCTGGAACATACATCACGTCTGATGGATTATTAATACTGTCGCTTACATTCAGTCCAATGTCACCAACTCCTTGTACAGACAACTTACAATTATTACCAATTAAATTGTTTATATCAGGAACATCATTGCATTTATACACTAGTGTCCAAAAGTTAAGCATAATCACCAAACGAGGCCATACCGCCTGTTTTTTTTTAGCGTATGGCTTTTTTGTGCCGGGAGTGTCCGAGGACATGTTCGGCTCACCAGTTTTGTAGCTGCTTCGAGACGGACACCCAATGGGTGAGCTACAAGTACCGTTGGGGAGGGAAGTAGGAATGTAAGGACGAGGAGTTGGAAGGTTGCGGCTGTGGCCTATAGTTAGGGACCAACCCCGGCATTTGCCTGGAAGGAAGATGGGAAACCACAGAAAACCATCTTCAAGGTTGCCGGCGGGGGGGATTCGAACCTCCTCGACTCCCGGTTGTGAGCGACTGCCAGCAGTCATGCCGTAACGACCACGGCTAACTCACCCGGTATACCGCCTGATAGAAATGTCAGACGGATTGCTGAACAAACGGAAGCAGAATCACACACCATATATCATACAACTTGTCCAAAAAAGCCGTGTCAGAAAGGTTCTGATAGCTAAGGTACACCTTTGACAACAACTAACAAAACTTGGCAATGTCTTCCACAACAAAATAAGCTGTTAATAGGGTGTATGGTTACCCCTAATGGCCACACATGCTTCGCAGCAACGTGGCATGCTCTCTATCAGATGGTCCAAGAGCTCTTATGGCAGTCGATCCCATTCCTCCGAAAGGGCAATGCGAAGGTCTTGGAGAGTCCTTGGTGGAGGCTGACAGGATGCAATTTGCCTCCCCAATGCATCCCAGGCATGTTCTCTAGGATACAGATCCACAGACCTCGCTGGCCAGTCCATGCAATGAATGTCTTCCCCAGCCAGAAATTCAACTACCAGAGCAGCGTTTTGCGGTGGGGCATTATCGTCCATTAGGAGGAAGTCTGGACCAACCGCACCTCTGAAGAGTCGAACATCTGGTCTCAGTACCTCATCCCTGTATCTCCGAGCGTTCACAGTGTTCCTCGGACCACCCATGAAGATGTGCAAGTCCGTACGGCCATTCAACATGATGCCGCCCCACACCATTACGCCACCACCACCATACTGGTCCCGTTCCACGATGTTCCTATGGTTGTATCGGCTACCCGGTCCTCTCCAGATTAATGTGCGACGAGAATCGTTCTGCAAACTGAAGTGGGATTCATCTGTGAAGAGCACATGCCTCCATTCATTCATGGTCCAGTTTCGACGTTGACGGCCTCACAATAAACGTGCCCGTCTCTGTGCTGGAGTAAGGGGGACGCACACCGCTGGACGTCTGACAAACAGCCCTGCTGTTCTGAGCCTCTGGTATACAGTTTGCCGGAAAACGGCAACCCCTGAGACGGCTGCAAGCACCATCGACAATTGTCTTGCAGGTGAACTCCGATTTCGTCGGGTTGTTAAGGCCAGATATCGGTCCTGCTGTGGGGTGGTTACTCTTGGTCGACCTGGTACTGGCCTACGACTAACATCTCCTGGGTCTCGAAATCGTCTCCAAAGCCTGGAAATGACACTTTGTGGCACATTCAAGGATACAGTGAATTCGGTCTGTGTCTGACCTGCTTCCAGGTGGCCGAGTATTCTACCCTGCAAAACGGGGTCCAAATGGCGTCGTTGTGCCATTATGGTGTCACGTTCACCTCGAAGCTACACTCCGCACACTATAACAGGGCAAACACGACTGAGGGCATATGGGGTGTAGACACTGGCTGTGTTGACCTTGCGGTTACGCCGCTAGTGAAAGCAGGGAATACTCCTTTCCTATACAGAGCGAACACGTAATGTTGGTAGGTGCACATGTCTTGCAATTTTCTGTCTATTTCCTGTTGCCCTGCTTATTCGTAACGTATGTCTAACGTTTGGACACTATTGAAATTTGCCATAAGTTTAACATTAGGAGACATGTGAGCACCACAACCAGAATCAATGATGAAGCAATTCTTTGGTACGCGAGCAGTTAAAGCACTAAACAGACTTTTCTTGGATTTTTGACACTTCGGTGCACGTTGTAGTTTTGTCTTCTGTGGGTGAGTATCTCTTCCGTGTCCATTTTCACCACAAATCCAACACTTCCAATGACTCTTGACAACTGCATTTTCACTAGAGCTCTTTGGTTTCTTGCCATACCTGATTTTCTTCTTGGTGCTGCTGTACAGGATTGCCCCATCAGATGACTTCTCACCATGACTTCAGCGAAAGCTTTCGTCCAACAAGATAGACTTGATGTGGTCCAACTGTAGTTCTTCCGATGTTGAGGTTACGGTGATAAGTAAGTTATCGTATATTCATCAGGGAGACCTCGAAGTATCATAGCAGCAACAAACTTATCAGCGACAGGCTCATCAGCAGATGGTTTCTTCTGTGTAACAGACATAACCTCACCAATATACTTGTCCATGGACTCGAAATCTGAGAATTTGAGCGAGCACAGATTTCGCATCAGCGTGAATACCTCCACTTTCCTTTTTCTTCAAAAGCCTTTTCAAGGGCATGCCATGAATCTTTAGCGTTTGCACTGTCTCGCACATAGAGATAATAAAATTGTGGACAGCCACCATGAGTCATATATCCGCCAGTGCTCTCTCGTCACGTCGATCGTGGCCCTCAGACACATCTGTGCCTCGGACACTGGCCCACAATCCATAGTTTTTGAGATAATTTGACATCCCAAAAGACCAGTTCGAATAATCCTCCCGACCACTCAATTTCAGAAACTCATAGGCACAAAGGCTCGAAGCATGTTCACTCATGTTGCATTCTCACTTTAAAGTTCAGTGAAGAAAATGATCACAGAACACCGTTGTGTCTGGGCCCATAACCTGTTAAAACTACTTGTGCTATGTATGGGTCTCTATTGTATCAGTTGTTCACGGGATGAACGGAATAAAACACGAACACTTTTTGAATAAGATGTACTGTAACATGACACAGGATACAGGCAAAAGAAAATGAACATAAAGTCAAAGAATATACTTTTGACAAAAGTATGAGAAATAGTCAATCTCTTCAACAAAGCTGATGCAGCAGTGACTGTCAACAGTTTGTAGTTTCCCACTTGGTCATATTTTAAATGCTTTATACAATCAAATGCTCTCACAGAACAGTCAGATAATGATAATATTTACAAAATATGAAAGGTGCATGTTTTTTTTTACTTTTAAGCGGAATGCACAATTATCTAGCATTGCTACATGCAGCACATTTTTTTTCTCTTATTCCCACTTCACACTCTGCTGCTGTAGCCACTTAACCCCACTCCGGGCCCTCGTACACCACTTGTCACCGTGTGTCTTCTACAGTTAAAATGCGAAGTAGGCCTTGTATGAACTCTCCTATATGGCTAGGAGTACAAGTGAAAACACATTCAATAAGACTAGTTTACACATTAAATTAAATGCTTATTTCAGAAACAAGGAGAAGGAAAAAACTATATAATTCTTCACGCGTAGTCACAACGTGAACCATCTTTAATCTGAACTACATGAGATGAACATATTGTCCACAAGTTTTGAATCTTCATTTAATATTCACTGCTTGAGGTATAAATTATTAAAAGTTGTCGGGCATGAGGGGTTTCTAAAACAAATGTAAATACATTTAAGTGAATTAAACTATTATATTTCTTGTAAAAACCACTAGAAACAGTACATATTTCAACAAGAGTATTACATCAGTCACTTTTCTTTATCCACATATGTACTTTTGGAGTATAAATTATCTGAGAATCGCTGAACTTCTTCAGAATGAGGTAGGTAAGTTTTTTTTAATCTGCCATTTTTTGTCACTAATCATTGGCACTTCAGATGGGAAAGGTGGTTGTGATGGTAAATCCGGAAATAGCTCTCCTCCTGCAAGTCTGAAGGTATGTTCCTGCAACCCACCAATGTAAGTTCGAGTTGTCACCACACCAGATGTAAGTTTGCTGTAGGAAAACTCCATAAAGTCTGAAGTTGAAAAATGCTTCTTTCTTTATCGAGGAATTTTCCTTCCTTGTGATTCCACAATCAGCACATTCTTCTTGTAATGCGCTGGCCACCGTGATTTGAAGTCACGAACTTCTTCTTTATTCACCATGTATACCGTGAAAGCTCTCTTAGAAATAGAAGAGTTGATTAATTCTGTATACTCCAGTGGTAAGTACACTCCAATAGCTATTTCACGTTTCTCTTGACAACACTGAAGTCCCCGGCACAAGCCACGTAGCTGTGCCCTCTGATGGCCAACCTAATTATTTGAATAAAGAGCCCTTATCTCCTGCTTCAAATGAAAACTTATCCCAGCAACTGGAGCCACTTTTTACCTCAGACATGAGGGGTTTCTACACAAATCGATGGGTCTATACACACACACATGATCATATAATCTCAATTTGCTTAAAAAGTGGACATGAGGGGATTCTGCATCGCCATCTATAATTCTCAAGCCGTGCAAATTGAAGCGGGATTCATCTGTGAGGAGCACATGCCTCCATTCATTCATGGTCCAGTTTCGACGTTGACGGCCCCACAGTAAACGTGCTGGAGTAAGCAGGACGCACACCGCTGGACGTCTGGCAAATAGCCCTGCTATTCTGAGCCTTCGATACACGTATAGAAGATTCCGTAAATTCTATAAACACTTAGGACCACATGCTAAGTTATATTCTTAAAAATCGTTTATTTTGATATGACAGCATCTACAAGCAGATCGTACTGACTATTTCAACACCCGTGAAATTCTTCGTGGTAAATCAGACCTGCTGAAAGTTGTTGAAGTGAGAATTTCCCGTATTAAGGTGCATGTGTAACCAATACATACTTATGAATTTAACCAACAAATTCTTCACTAATAATTCATTAAACTATCCCAGATGCCTAGGAAGTGTTGTGTGCCTGGCTGTAAGTAAAATTATGGCAGCACTATTAAAATAACTGGTTATATCACTACGGTTTGATCACTACAGCGAGGTGGACTTTCAGTGCCTAGTGCCTGCTAATCGGTTTTCAAGCCCAGGGGCCAGGTACAGTTGTGACAATGCGCTACTCTGCCTGGTGGGATAATTTTAAGGGGAATAATTTATATTTTTCGTAAATATAATTTTATTTCATTAGTATAATAATAAAGTTTTCCGCCGCAAGCGACTGTCGACCGGCAGTCGCTTCGGCGGTTGCGTGTCTAAGTTGGTAAATTACTTTTAAAATTGCCATTATGGAATAAATTTAGGATTGAAAAAAAAAAAAATTATTTGCTTGTTTTCAGGGAATAAACAGTTGTCATAGCAGAACGAGCTCTGTTAGCCTGGTGGTATGGCTTTGAAATGTAGCGCGCGCCATGGCCGGCGTTAGCAACGACTTCAGCTTAGTAATAATAATAATAATAATAAAATTTGAAAGTTGAAAATGTTTCGTTTTTAAAGTTGGTAAACTTTAGGAAGGAAGAAAGACCTCTAGTAGGTTGATTTTTGTAGTATGAAAGAGTAATAGACCTATAGTAGGTATTTAGTTACAATAATAAATTGATTTTAATATGCCTCGCTGAAAATTGGGGGGGGGGGGGGGAAATGAGATGAGAATGGCTTGTAATGAGTTGGATATGAGCTTTTAATGTAGGTGTGCTGGGATTGGCCATTGGAGCCCTGTGATTGGTTGTTGAGAAGCCGGTAGTTTGAATGCAATATGTATTATTGAAGTTGCTGCTAGTTGTTCAGTTGCTTGAAAAATGGTTTATTTTACTGTAATTTAATGTTTTGGTCATTATGGTATGTTATATTTATGGTATCTATGGGCTTTTAGCGTTCTCTCCGGCCCGCCAATCGCCATCCCTGGCGATCAGGCTTAAGCCCCAATCCCCAGGCAGGCACCCAACGATCCCGGAGTCATGTGTTCGATTGTGGCTATGTTAATGTGATGGCAGAGAGTTGGGAGAGTAGTTGGAGTAGCTGTGTGAGATTCAGTGGCGGGCTGGGCTGTAGGAGAGAGGGGGAGCTGTTTGTAGTGAGAGTAGTGATGAGATGTTGGTACGGGTTCGATGCCTGGTGAATGCTTTCTGTCTGTGTTTTATGGCGTCTTTAATGTTCTTGCACCCTGAGTAAGACGCCGCGTGGTTGCCCCCACAGTTTACACACGTGGGGATGTCCTTAGGCACCGTACAAGCAGAGTGGCGCTGATTACCGCCACATCTATTGCAGCGGGTATCGTGATTGCAATTTTCGGCGTCGTGATGCAAGCGCTGACAGTTAACGCATCGTATAATGAGAGTATTATGTTGAATGATCGTGTGGCGGCGTCGTGATGCCTGTTTTGGTGTCTTAGGTTTGCTGGGAGACTTGGGTTTGCGCAACGCTTGTTCTGAGGAAGAGTGTGGCTTGTGGACAGGAGGTTTAGGTAAGGTATGGCCAGTAGGAGCTGTGTCAGTGGCGTGCGTGGTAGAGTGAGTTGAGAGGGGATCAGTTTGAGTCTTTGTTTGCGTTTGTTTAGTATACTTGAGAGTTGGTGGCATGGGAGGGGGAACTGGAATGGTTTGTGAGGATGTGCTGTGAGATTCTACACCGTATGGGCTGAAGTATACGAGTGGAGGTATGGCTTAGTGTTCCTGGAGCGCTGTGTTCAGGGTGTACAAGTGTCTGTTATTTGTTTGGACGACTGTAACATAATGTTGGGCAGTCTCCTCAACGCAGGCTATGAGTCTGGCATGTGGGGCTAGTGCATGGCATATGGCCTGTTGGGATGTAGTGGGATGTAGATTACGTGGTGGGTGAATCAGAAGCATGGTGTTCCATTGGGGAACTGGCCTCTTTCTGGATGCTGTAGCATAAAGCTGCTTGAATGTGTCAAGTGTTGCGATCCAGTTTGGGCGGGTATATGTCCGTGGTTTGTCCCTGAAGGTATCCCAAGCCGGGTTGGTTGGATCAAACTCTTCAGGGTTATGTCTGCGTGATGGATTCATGTGTGTTTAGTGAGTGTAGAATGGGATGAAAAAAATGTATTTGGCCTCGTCCAAGAAGATAGCCAGTCACACAAGTTTATCCAGTTGTAATTGATGGAGCCGTGACAATGTGCGAGCTGGCTTCGAAGATTTAGGGTAATTAATTAATTAATTAATTAGGCTGCTGAGGTGAGAGGGAATGAGTAAAGCTTGGCGGCTATTCGGGGTGATGAGAGTTTCTTGACTTATATGGTTTGAAGGTGGGATGAGAGCTATTAGCTTGGATATAGGGAAGCGGCTTTAACAGTGGGTAATGGTTAGCGGAGGGGATTGTTGTTTGAACTCGGAAGCTGGGGAGGATTATTGGGTAGGGTTAGCTTGGCGGCAGCGATGTATGACGACTGATAGGCAGTGGACCATCAGTTGCATCGATTTAGTGAAGGTTCAGATGGAGCTTGTGTGTCTGAGTGTGTGCCTAGTAATTTAGTTTTGGTATATATCTTCATGTGGCCTCTATATTCCAGTACATTATGAACTGTACTCAGTTAGCAAGTGCCTTTAGGTAGATTACAATAGAAAGCTACCTATTTTTAAATTAAGTAACCAGTGGAGCATTATTGCTAGACTGTCAGCATTAAGCTTGGAGGCCTATTGTGACTATGATGAGTGCATCTGTGGACAAAATGTGAATAATTTATTATCAAAGGCAGTCTCTAAGTTCGTAAGAATAATATTGAATATTTTTTCTGAGCGCGTCAATGACGGCAGTGAGCATAGCAGTAAGAAAAGAAAACTTCAGACATTGGGACATTGAGGTACAGTACAGCTTTTTATCATTACCTTATCGTGAATTGACAGTACATAGTATGATAATATGTATCCTTTATTTGTGATATTTGTGTGTAGATTTAGCGGACGTTTTGTTCTGTTATATTTTCGAAAACATTTGGCCTCAAAATATATGTGTTCACACAGTGTTAGCAATTACCATGTACTTATGCTAGGCCTCCCAGATGACAGATGGGTGGGGTTGCCAAACCTTATGACACGGCTTGAGAATTGTAGACGGCGATGTTTTCTGCAACAAGTGTAATTTTAGATTGTCTAAAATGAAAAGATGAACTACAGTACAGTCTTCTTGTCCTCCTTTTTTATAGCTCTTCTTTTGTCCTTAACGGCTGACAGAAATGCCAACGCTTTATAAGCAAACACAACGTACTCCCACCTAATTTGACTCATAATGTTAAATTAATCAAAATAATATACACAAAATTGAAACCGAAATAGAAATTTGAAATCTAAATACTTTCTGGTTAGTTTGTTGACTCCCTCTTTTTGTCACAATCATTTCACTTCTTGAGCCTATTGTACCCATTTGATGGGCACGGAGGTTCGAACCAATGATATTTAAATTCAGAAAGAGAAAATATTCATAAGATATTCACAGTCATATGGACTAAGAGTAAGGCCTCATGGAGCAACTCATACAGTGACTCAACGCAATTAATGTCCGTTATCTTGATACATTACATACAGGCCGTGTCTGACTCAAGGAGAGCGCGTAGTCACGCAGTATCAGCTAAATGATGTCATGCAGATGGAGAAATTCAAGACAGCAGAGAGGAAGGGAATTCCCCCCTCTGAATGCAAACTCAGCATTAAAACGACAACCCTGGTTGCGATACAACACTGCATTGTGGTGAAATATCTGGTTTTTATGGAAATTACGCAAAATTGTTATAATATTTTGGCATCAACCAGAATAATCCAGGGGATTACGAATTAATCAAGACTAAAATTTAGTAACTTATGTACAGCGAGAAAGTGCTTACGAAGCAAATACGTCATTTAGGCGGGGTCATTAAGCGGTCCTTGGTAGGAGAGAAAAAAACACTTCGCCCACACGGCTGAGGAGCCTTGTGGATTTAATTTCAAATAAGTGGACGATCGATTTTCGGAAAACAAGATGAGAATGTAACGTTTAGGTCGTAAAGAACATAATGGTTATTTTTTCAAAAACGTGCGACGTCTAGTTCGAAAGATAGCTCCAAGAAGGAGACCAAATTGATTTATTTTTGCAAATTTTCAATATATAGCCGAGCTTCTAGGCAGAAAGTATTCAGTCTCCAGAGTCCAGTTGGACGTGACGCTGGATCACAGTGTTTAGACGGCCAGTACGAGTCGTCAGTAAGCCAAGTTGGGCCCATATCAGGGCGAAAGAACAATCGTCAGTATATTCAGTCTACCGTAGGTGCCAAGGAGCACGGTATTGGTTCACAGTATTCATTTTGATGTCCGCCGTGGCGGTACACACTGTTTCGAAGTCATCATAGGACGTGATGCTGGGCCACCAAAGTAATCAGTCAGTCTGAACGGGACTTGATTCAACGTAACTAGTTCAGTACATCGAACATGAAAACCTCAGGGAAGGGCCATGAAGCTTCGGACAGAATTATAAGTCTTCTAGATCACAAGTAAGCTGGTTCGAGACCAGGCAGAAGTTGTAGAAGCAGAAAGAACTCCGCATATATAAAGTTGTGAGGATAAACCGAACAATACGCTACAGAAGTGAAAATTAGGTCCGGGTGAAGCCTAACACGATAGCTAGAAACGAGTATCGCTTGTGTTAGTATTATCTAATGGTCTTTGAAGGAAAGCCATTGAGATTATTGGGCCGCGTAGCGAAAGTAAAAGTAAAGACGCACTCAAGTATAAATCGATGCGCAGTTAAAAGTGGAAAGTACCGAACATTGTAAAAAGAACATTTCGAGCCTTGTTGAAGTCAAAGAACAGGTCTATAATTACATACTTTCACAACATAACGTTGTTGAGAGAGAAGCCAAGGTAAGTTAATAAACCGGTGGGTTTAAACCGTGGAAAAACGACAGAACTTTGATTCGAGACCTAGGGGGTCAGATCCGGAAGTCGTCATAGGATGGATCGTGTGGCTAGATCCAGGGGAGAAGTCGTCATCAAGGAACAATCGAAGGCCATCGTTTGCGTCCTGAGATACGACAAGAACAATTACACAGTGTGTAATCAATTGTAAATAGATAATAGAATAGGACAAAACCCAAGGGTTAACACGTGTGTAGTGTTATATACTGAATAAGTGAGAAAAGTTGAAACGTGTGAAAAGGTATAGTGTATTTGTGTAAAGGATAATATAAATTTATGTGAAAGTATTCTCTAATTGAGATTCATTATGTGTAGAAATATAAATATGTCATATCAGGTCATAATCACATGTGTTAAAGAGAAAGGAATTATGTGTGCCATATTGTTGAAAAAATGTACTAATTACAACAATGTGGGTTAACTCCTTCACAACGGGGGATCCTGATTTGGTGAGTACCAAAATGAATTAAACATATTGAGCCATTGTGGACCCATAATTTGAAATGTACTATTGTGAAATGATTAGTGATAAAGGGATATCAATGTACAGTGTTCAAAAGTGTCACTTCTTAATGAGGAAGGCCGTAAAAATGAGGCCATATAACGAGTTAAATATTGTACGGATAATACCCAAACGCGTGTGGCATATACATTAGTTAATAAAAGGGTGGAACCAAATTATTGTCGAAAGAAATAAGTTAAATAAATGAAAATCAGTAACGTTTGTTATGCAAAGTAAACGTAATGAAGGTTGAACGCAACTTAAGTTAATGGGAAAGTAAACAATTAGGAAAGTGAAAGATAACTTAATAAAGTTTAAAATAATTCAAAGAAAATCAAAGTCAGTAATAAAAATAGTAAACAAACCCTATAGGTTAAATTATATAAATTAAAAGTAATTACAAATGACCTTAGCATCACAAGTAAAGGCAATGAAAGGCCTAATGAAAATAAGTGTAATAATAAAGGACCACAAAAATAACGAAACGGAAATAATATAATAATGTAATAATGTAAAAGTAAGTTCATTATCCTCGCCAGGATATCTGGACTACAGTAATAACGAATTGAGTATCCAATAAATGTATTATTGTCGCCAAAAATAGGCTAGACCAAATGTAAGCTGAGGGCTTTGAAATATTGAATTAACGTGCAAATATTGGATAATTATTATAGTCTATGGGAAATTCGTCGGTTGACCAAGGTAAGGTCTTATAATTTGTTCGAGTGAAAGAGTAAATGCTCACTCAGGTATTATGTAATTCTCATGTAGCCAGGGAGCACATGAATGAAAAGGTATCGTAAGACTGGATAGATGATTATTGTTTAGGTGGGTAGCCGGAAGCAGGGTGAGATTGATTCCCTCCTTCAAGCTATGCCGACTTCCGCAGCCAGGTATGACTTAGCGTTCCTAGGTTAGTTAGCATTTGTATTTGGAATGCCTATCACAGCAGACTCATATGTTGGCCACAACGGGCTTAAGAATACGTTTGTTTTAGTCATCCTAATAGCAGAGAATAATTATCCCAAAAGAAGCACGAATAAATGTGAATAATTAGACTGAGCACAGTCCATATGAGGAATAGAATAAAAACGCTTGGATTCTCAATGTAGAGGTGGTCTCTCGTTGAAAGTTAAAACATATGGTTGGTTAAATAGTACGCTAGGTCAGGAGGGACGGATTTGTTTACAAAAGGGTCGTTACTCCATTCGAGACGAGGGAATGTTAATGAGGGTCGCGCTGCCAGCGGGGACCATAAACATGTTGTCACTGTGTTAAGACAGAACGAAAGGGGAACCTTGTGATTTTATTTGAAGAAACGAATTACAGCAAAAGTTATTGCCTGCTAAATAATTGTTATCATGCATGGATTATTTATCCCGTATTAATAAGAATCATAACGATATGATCAAAGCAATGAGAAATAATAATAATAATAATAATAATTGCATTTTTGAAAATGTAAAAATTTGGTTCCATGACCTTAAAGAAAATTGAAAACGGGTAATGAAAAAGCACTAAAATGGGACTTTGTGATGTGCGGGCTTCATAAACATCCTATTCTGGGGAACACAATGACTGTAACAAACACAATTGGCATGAAGTTGGAGAAGTAAATGGTACTCATATGGAAATAATGTTATATGTTTTTGGGGGATAATTTGTGTTTGGAATGTGTGGAGAAAAGAGATTATAAGGATAAAATAAATGTAAAGAATAATAAGTTCAGATTATAGCCATATGAAGGTATTGTAATATTAAAGGTAAATATCCCGAGTTCGAGCCTGACCAGGCGAAACTCAGTTGAAGTGACTGGAAATCCTCATTTTTGGGGATATAAGATTTATAATATCTAAGACTAAAGTATCAGTGTAAAGAGATGGATGATGAATGAATCCATTGAAAATGAAGCAAGCTAAACTAAGGGTCATTACTTTTTATTATGTTTGAAGGTAATTTCAACCAATATATTAGTGTTGTGACTTTATATTTTGAAATATTGGAGTGAATTAAAGATATCAATATAAAGTAGTTGGTGTTATAGTCTTTTTGTGCTTGTCCTTCCTATAGTTCACATTCTGAGTACATGGTCAGACAGTGGGAATAACTGTACACGCCCTGAGCTGAGCATAGTCGGATGATGACCTGTATTTCCGTTTTCCTAAACGGGCACAGCAGGGGTTTATAAATTAGTGCTGAATGTGAACATGGGTGGGAAAAAAGGCTGGTCGAGATTAAGGATAGAAGTCACAACCAGTAAATAAGTGACCGCATTTATTAAAAATAAACCTGCTCTAATATATACAACATATAACACCCCTGGCAACAACAAATATCATTTTATCGGCAGTAAAACCGCCCCAGGAAAAGTTTTTCAAAAACTTGTATTTTTGCTGATGTCTCGCGGAGGGTGGCCAAGTGCATACGTTGTGTAGCACGTAAAATATATAATCATTTTATGGCGCCCACCTTTGGGGAGGGTTTTTCAGGAAAAACCATAGGAAAACTCAGGTCTTTCAAAATTTTGATAAATCCGAAATTTTCCAAAAATTGAATTTTTGAAAATTTTTGAATTTTGAAGAAATCTTGCTTCATGTTGAACTTTGAAATTGGAAAGTATTAAACGGGTATGAGTATAGCCTACCCATATTGAAATAGAATCTCTTGAGTAAAAACTCCCATATTCGGCATAATTATCTGTCAAATATATGCATGGATCCTATGTGTGAGGGAAATTAGCCCCCTATATCTCAGATAGAGAAATGGCTTTGAATGAGGAGTTACAGAGGCTCCTGGATGGTATGAACAAACACTTGGTGGCGTTAAGGGACGATGGTCACAAGAATAAAGAGGACCTGAACACTAAGTTTAGTGAGGTTAATACTAAGTTTGACAACATAAACACTAAAGTTGACAATGTTAACACTAAGTTTGAAAACAGGAACACTGAGTTGGATGATAAGTTGAACACAAAACTCGGTGAGCTGGATACTAGTTTTGACACTAAGTTGAACACTAAATTTCAGGAGAGTAAAAAGGACATGAACACTAACTTTGATGAAAAGTTTAGTAGTGTCAACACTAGGTTAGAAAACATGAACACTCAATTCAATTAAGTTAACACTAAGCTTCAGGAATACCAGAAGGCTGCCGAAGCCTCCCAGAAAGAATGTAAAGATAGATTTGATGCTTTTACTATTAAAGTTGAGGATGCCCAAAAGAAGGCAGATGAAAATGCTTTAGAGGTACAGGAAAAATTTGATGTAATAAAAACGATGTAAGCCGTTTCTCAGAAACGCAGACGAGGGCAGACCAACGTTTCGGGGAAATGGAAAGGAAGCTTGAGAAAATTAAAACAGAAAATAAAGAGCAATTAGATCTCAAATTTGATTTTATAGTAGGTCAATTTGAAAATATACTGAGCGGACAAATAAAAATAATAAACACGAACATGAATGAGAAATTCAGCAAAATAGAAGCAGAAGTAAATCAGATTTCGTTAGCACAAACGGAAGTAAAAAGTCAATTAGCTCAGAATTTAGAGAAATGCGAGGAGTCAAAGCGTGACTTAGACGGGAAAATAGATGGTTTATCGACAAAAATGAATAGCCTAGAAGTTAAACGTCAAGCGGATGTTAAAGATTTAAAGGATCAGATAGGAAATGTCGTGGGTCAGGTAGACCAAAGGTTCATTCAGCATGATGAAGCATGGGATGCTAGGATGAATAAGCCCAGTAAAGAAGTGGATGAACAATTTAGGATGCAGGCTGAACGTATATCTAATCAAGAGGAAGTAAGCTATAAACGAGGGTCAGAAATAGAGGAAATACAGGATAGTATAGGTCCTATTAAGGCAGATATCAGGGAAAATAAGAAACATTTAGATCAGACCCTGGCGGATCTCGATCGATTGAACAAGAACCAAAAGAAGTCCCAATAAAACTAGAAACGATGCAGAGAGACATGGAAAAAGACTTTAAAGATGTCAGGAGAGAAACAAATCAGAAAATAGGCTTTGCGCAGGTAAACATTGAGTCCGAAATGCAAATTAAAATCGAGGAGAATAATCAAACGATCCGAGAAGTCAAAGAGGAAATAGCCCACCTGAAGGAAGGCATTAGAGAAGAAATGAAAGAAAACGAGAAAATCACAAAGGGTTACACCAACCGCATGAACAACGTTGAGCAGATAGCATTCACCCGCATAGAGAGACTAGAGGGCAGAACGAACCAGAGCGACACTAGGATGACTGCTCTAGAGGAGGCCACTCTAAGGAATAATAAAAGTAATGTAGGATGGAAGGAAGACTTAGAACGAAGTCAGTAGGAGGAATCGGGGCACCCACACGTATATAGGAAACTAAATGAAGGTGAACGTCAGTTTAGGACACCAGGAAGGCCGTTAGCCGCATCAACCCCGCATGATAACGCTAATCAACACCAGGTAATAACAATAATAAGGTCAGACACTGATAAGTCTAAGAAATACTCAGGTAAAAATGCTTCCATTACACCAAAGTATTGGTTACAGGAAGTTTTCAAGTATTTAAAAGATATGAGGGTTCCTCAAGAAAGACAATTACGCTCCATCGAAAAACTTCTTGATGGTGACAGTTTACAATGGTTCCGTGGTGTCCGGTATACATTCGATACCGTTGATGAATTTAAAGAGGCATTTCTCAAAAGATACTGGGCGGCGGACATCCAACAAAATTTGAGGTTGGATTTATATTCTAAAAAGTATAGCACTAACACCCGACCCGTTATTCAGACTATTTTACGGCACAGTTATGCCGATTCCGTGAGCTAGATGGCGCTCCGAGTGAAAACGACCTATGTTTCGCCATAACCAAGCAGCTTCCGTATGAAATCCAACGGCTGTTGATTTCATCTAACGCGAAGACAGCCACAGAAGTCGAAAGTGTCTTAAGACAGTTAGATATGACCACATCACACTTGCAACAAAGACAAGGGCGAACGGTGGAACATACACACATGACTGAAACACAATCAGAAGTTATTAGGGAGTCCAGTAGGAACCAGTCAACAAATACAGAGAGGTATCAGAGAGGAGGAAATTATCCAAGAAATGATTCAAGAGGATGGCAAACGCCCCATAGAGGAAATAATAATAGAGGAAGAGGTGCGAGGCAACCTTGGAACCAAAGGAGGTCAGATGAAAGGGGACAACCTTACAGAAAGCCATACCAAGGAAGAGGTTCAAACCATTGGAAGCAAAGAAATGGACGACCTGAATATCAAGATCAGGATTACAGGCGGAAATAGAAGAGAGACACCGAATAACACAGAGATGGTATGACGAACGTGGAGAGGAACAAAATGTAAAACCACAAGTCAGATGGGGGATGCGATGAGAAATCGGACATCACCTGACATCCATGACAAGAGAGGTGCGCAGAGTTTGGAACTGAAAGCACATAACATGAATGGCGTAGGATATGAAATGGAAGATCAGGATTTAAAAACGTCAAAATTTGAAGGGCTAAAAGGGAAACAAACTGGAGGATGGAATGCTGTACAGGTAGTAAATTGGGTCGCTAGGCCGGAAGAACTAATAGAAGAAATTAAGGAAGGGCCAGCAGCAATAAGACGAGAACTCCCTATTATTATGACAAGAATTGATGGGATTCTAGTTCGTAGTCTGTTAGACACTGGGTCAACCATAAGTCTTGTTACGCAAGCACTGGTAAACGAACTTGAAACAAGGGGAAGGGTGATAAAAATCCCCATATCCGCATTAAAAATTAAGGGCATTATTCCTGAGAAAACATTAGCTTGCAAATATCAAGTGTATTTGGACCTACAAATAGGGGATCGTGTGTTTTCACAGAGCTTCTTATTAGTTGGCAGGTTACCATATAATATTATTTTGGGTAGTGATTTCTTCATTGAACATAGAGTGGTTATAGAACTTTCACAAAACTGCGTTCGATTTCGAGAAGAGAATGACACTCAAGGAGTCGACATTACATTACATAAAGCCGAACAAAGAAATGGGGAACAGATATGGCACATGGAAAAGGAACAAAGTCAAGATATGACAGGGGAGGAAATGCTAACCCTAGAAAAGGAATTAAGCACACTTGCCGTAGATATTGAGAAAGAAACGGAACCAGAATTTGAAGCTTGTTTGTTAGAAAAGTTCGAGGAAGCTAAAATCCCAGGAGATAGAGACATTTTGAAAGGAATATTAATGAAGAAAAAAGATGTATTCGATTCCAAACCCGGCAAGTTTAAAAATTTTAAATACGCGTTCCAAGTAAACGATTGGACGCCCTTTCAACAAAAGCCATATCCAGTAGCTGAAAAACATTTTAGGCAAACAAAAGAAGCTTTACAGAAAATGATGGAAGCAGGGGTTATTGAGAAGGTAGCTTACGCCTTACGTAAGCTCTTTTGGTAGTAGTAAACAAACCTGACGGTTCAGTGCAAGTGTATTTGGAAGCCAGAAACTTGAACCAAAGAATTATCCCCGAAAATGATTCAGCACCCCCAATAAAGGAAATTTCAAGAAAGTTCAAGGGAAAGAAGATCTTTACAAATGTCGACTTGAAAAATTCATATCACCACTTAGAATTGGAAGAAAGAACAAGCCTCTTAACCGGATTCCAATTTGAGCAACAGACACTATGCTTTCGTAGGTTGCCATTTGGTTTAAAGACAGCTAGGTCAGCTCTTATCAGAGCCTTAGATAGAAATTTATCGGAAGAAGTAAAGGCTTGTACCATTAGGTATGCCGACGACATCCTATTGACATCAGAGTCGGTACAAGAACATTTAGAGAATTTAGAAAGATTGTTGAAGGATTTGCATCAGGCCAACTTTAAGATAAACCTTAAAAAGTCGAATTTCTGTCAACGACAGACAACATTTCTAGGTCATGTTATAGACCAGCAAGGAGTCAAGCCAAATACTTGTAAACTTCAAGCTATTAAAGAATTCCCGAGGCCGACCAAAGTCAAAAATGTAAGGCATTTTCTGGGCCTTATTGGATTTTTTAACAGCCATTGTCCTGCATATACTAGCACCGTCTCACCCTTACAGGATTTATTAAAGAAAGGGGAAAATGGAAGAGGACGGAAGAATGCGAGGAAGCATTCAGGAAACCAAAAGAGATGCTACTTAATTTTGTCAAATTGGGATATCCAAATTTTGAAGAAAAGTTCATTACTCAGACAGATGCATCACAAATCGGCGTAGGAGCCATGCTATTTCAGGAAAATAAGGATCAACCAGGGGGAAGAAATTATATTGCATTCACATCAAGAAGGCTGAAACCACATGAGAAAAACTATACGATAAGTGAAATTGAACTGCTAACGATATTGCACGCCTTGCAATATTGGCGAAAGATCGTATATGGCTTTCAGATAATTTTAAGAACCGACCATAAGGCATTAACGTTTCTTATGAAGACAGATTTGTCTAGCCAACGGTACATTCAACAATATGATGTAGAAATTGAGTACTGCCCAGGGAAAGAGAACATTATCCCGGATTTTTTAAGCAGAAACCCTGAAACAACAGAAGAAGTATTGACCATCCAAATAGCGGATGAAGATCGAGTAACGATAGAAGAACTCCGAAATTTAAGGGAAAAACAACGTCAAGACCCATGGATGAGGATGATGATTACCTTCCTTGAGGGAAAGCCTGATCGCACATCACCTGCATACCATGAGGCAGAGATTCTGTCAAGAGAATATAGTTTTTATAATGGACTCCTAAGTAAATTCATAGATTCAGATCATACCAAAAATAGGGTTGTTTTTCCTGCAGATTTGCAGAGGAAGTTGGTTTGGTTATCGCACCGCACGTTTGGACACATGGGTGTCGATAAAACTGTGATAATGTTGCAAGAAACGTTTGTTTGGCCAAAAATGAGACACACTGTCAGAAATACTCTGAAAACATATGATATGTGTCAGAGAATCTAGTCAAATTCATATCTAATGAGACAGAAACCTATCCCGCTGTTACCAGAACGACCGTGTCAGATACTGTCAGTGGACAATTTTGGACCACTTCCTAAAGCTAGGAGAGGTAACAAGCACATCATGGTCGCAATGGACGTATTCAAAAAAATGGTTGTGCTTTGCCCAATACAGAAGACGTCCACCAAGCAAATTGTAAAGAGGTTAGGAGAGAGAGTGATTCCAATATTAGGGAGACCGGAAAACTTACTGTCCGACCACGGAAGTTGTTTCACAAGTGCTGAGTTTCGTAGAGAATTGAATCATTTAGGCATACGACAAATTCTTTCAAGTATAAGACACCCAGAAGCGAACCCCGTTGAAAGAGTAATGAGGGTGGTTCAGAAATACTGTAAAATCTATTGCTCCGAGGAGACTTGGAAGTGGATAGATATTTTGCAAGTGATTGAATTTTGTATAAATAACACCGTGCATGAGGCAACGGGAGAAGTACCCATTAGAATCCATCTAGATCAACGATCAGAAAGGCCGTGGGATCAGGTAATACCCATACCTACAGATGCCCAATTAGGAAGAAATTTAATGATTCAGAAAACCTACGAGTATTTAAGAGCCCAAACGGTGAAAAGGCAGGAAAGGAACCGAAACAAAAGGTACCATAGACCACTATTGGTGGGAGAATTAATCTTAATTAAGCGTCCAGCGATATCTGACCCAGATAATCGCGTAAATAAGAAATTTAGGATGAATTACCACGGACCCTATAAGATAATTAGAGACCTGAAAAATAACGCATACAAAGTGCAGCATTTGGAAACTGAACAGGAAATGATCATGAACGCAGCAAATCTAAAAGTATACTATCCTCCAGAAGAGTTCGATAAAACGATGAACAAGCCCTTGTCACCATCGTAGAAAGTACAGATGAAGATGAGAGAGAGAGCAGATGGCAACAGTTGGACTGTGAATGTGGACTGAAGGAAATTTACGAGGCGTTAAAGGAAATAACCGTGTAAGCTGAATTTGAAAATGATCAATTAATAAATGAAGGAAGGGAACTGAAAATGAAGACGGCTGATAAAAATATAGATGGAAGACAATTGAAATAAAATTATCAAACGGGTAGGAACAGTCCGCACCCATAACGAATTGAAAAAATAAAAAGATTAAGTAATGTAAAATAAAAGGTTAAATTGATAAAAATGGACATTTTATCAGACGGGTAGGAACAGTCCGTTCCCGGAAAGGGGAGGAAAGGAAATGATAAATTTAAATAGAACGAGTCCATGAGTTAAAGAGGATGAGGAGGATCATAGGTTTGAAGCTGGAACACATATGATATATTCCAGGAATGAAAGTTAAATAAATTTCCTTACCCGTTCGAAAATTTATTTAAAGAAAGAAAGGGCCATTTGTACCCATTTGATGGGCACGGAGGTTTGAACCAATGATATTTAAATTCAGAAAGAGAAAATATTCATAAGATATTCACAGTCATATGGACTAAGAGTAAGGTCTCATGGAGCAACTCATACAGTGACTCAACGCAATTAATGTCCGTTATCTTGATACATTATATACAGGCCGAGTCTGACTCACGGAGAGCGCGTAGTCACGCAGTATCAGCTAAATGATGTCATGCAGATGGAAAAATTCAAGCCAGTAGAGAGGAAGGGAATTCCCTCTCTGAAGGCAAACTCAGCATTAAAACGACAACCCTGATTGTGATACAACACTGCATTGTGGTGAAATATCTGGTTTTTATGGAAATAACCCAAAATTGTTATAATATTTTGGCATCAACCAGAATAATCCAGGGAATTACGAATTAATAAAGACTAAAATTTAGTAAATTATGCACAGGGAAAAAGTGCTTACGAAGCAAATACGTCATTTAGGCGGGGTCATTAAGCGGTCCTTGGTAGGAGAGAAAAAAAACACTTCGCCCACACAGCTGACGAGCCTTGTGGATTTAATTTAAAATAAGTGGACATTCGATTTTCGGAAAACAAGATGAGAATGTAACGTTTAGGTCGTAAAAAACATAATGGTTATTTTTTCAAAAACGTGCGACGTCTTGTTCGAAAGATAGCTCCAAGAAGGAGACCAAATTGATTTATTTTTGCAAATTTTCAATATATAGCCGAGCTTCTAGGCAGAAAGTATTCAGTCTCCAGAGTCCAGTTGGACGTGACGCTGGATCACAGTGTTTAGACGGCCAGTACGAGTCGTCAGTAACACAAGTTGGGCCCATATCAGGGCGAAAGAACAATCGTCAGTATATTCAGTCTACCGTAGGTGCCAAGGAGCACGGTATTGGTTCACAGTATTCAGTTTGATGTCCGCCGTGGCGGTACACACTGTTTCGAAGTCATCATAGGACGTGATGCTGGGCCACCAAAGTAATCAGTCAGTCTGAACGGGACTTGATTCAACGTAACTAGTTCAGTACATCGAACATGAAAACCTCAGGGAAGGGCCATGAAGCTTCGGACAGAATTATAAGTCTTCTAGATCACAAGTAAGCTGGTTCGAGACCAGGCAGAAGTTGTAGAAACAGAAAGAACTCCGCATATATAAAGTTGTGAGGATAAACCGAACAATACGCTACAGAAGTGAAAATTAGGTCCGGGTGAAGCCTAACACGATAGCTAGAAACGAGTATCGCTAGTGTTAGTATTATCTAATGGTCTTTGAAGGAAAGCCATTGAGATTATTGGGCCGCGTAGCGAAAGTAAAAGTAAAGACGCACTCAAGTATAAATCGATGCGCAGTTAAAAGTGGAAAGTACCGAACATTGTAAAAAGAACATTTCGAGCCTTGTTGAAGTCAAAGAACAGGTCGATAATTACATACTTTCACAACATAACGTTGTTGAGAGAGAAGCCAAGGTAAGTTAATAAACCGGTGGGTTTAAACCGTGGAAAAACGACAGAACTTTGATTCGAGACCTAGGGGGTCAGATACGGAAGTCGTCATAGGATGGATCGTGTGGCTAGATCCAGGGGAGAAGTCGTCATCAAGGAACAATCGAAGGCCATCGTTTGCGTCCTGAGATACGACAAGAACAATTACACAGTGTGTAATCAATTGTAAATAGATAATAGAATAGGACAAAACCCAAGGGTTAACACGTGTGTAGTGTTATATACTGAATAAGTGAGAAAAGTTGAAACGTGTGAAAAGGTATAGTGTATTTGTGTAAAGGATAATATAAATTTATGTGAAAGTATTCTCTAATTGAGATTCATTATGTGTAGAAATATAAATATGACATATCAGGTCATAATCACATGTGTTAAAGAGAAAGGAATTATGTGTGCCATATTGTTGAAAAAATGCACTAATTACAACAATGTGGGTTAACTCCTTCACAACGGGGGATCCTGATTTGGTGAGTACCAAAATGAATTAAACATATTGAGCCATTGTGGACCCATAATTTGAAATGTACTATTGTGAAATGATTAGTGATAAAGGGATATCAATGTACAGTGTTCAAATGTGTCACTTCTTAATGAGGAAGGCCGTAAAAATGAGGCCATATAACGAGTTAAATATTGTACGGATAATGCCCAAACGCGTGTAAGCATATAAATTAATTAATAAAAGGGTGGAACCAAATTATTGTCGAAAGAAATAAGTTAAATAAATGAAAATCAGTAACGTTTGTTATGCAAAGTAAACGTAATGAAGGTTGAACGCAACTTAAGTTAATGGGAAAGTAAACAATTAGGAAAGTGAAAGATAACTTAATAAAGTTTAAAATAATTCAAAGAAAATCAAAGTCAGTAATAAAAATAATAAACAAACCCTATACGGTTAAATTATATAAATTAAAAGTAATTACAAATGACCTTAGCATCACAAGTAAAGGCAATGAAAGGCCTAATGAAAATAGGTGTAATAATAAAGGACCACAAAAATAACGAAACGGAAATAATATAATAATGTAATAATGTAAAAGTAAGTTCATTATCCTCGCCAGGATATCTGGACTACAGTAATAACGAATTGAGTATCCAAGAAATGTATTATTGTCGCCAAAATAGGCTAGACCGTATATAAGCTGAGGGCTTTGAAATATTGAATTAACGAGCAAATATTGGATAATTATTATAGTCTGTGGGAAATTCGTCGGTTGACCAAGGTAAGGTCTTATAATTTGTTCGAGTGAAAGCGTAAATGCTCACTCAGATATTATGTAATTCTCATGTAGCCAGGGAGCACATGAATGAAAAGGTATCGTAAGACTGGATAGATGATTATTGTTTAGGCGGGTAGCCGGAAGCAGGGTGAGATTGATTCCCTCCTACAAGCTATGCCGACCTCCGCAGCCAGGTAGGACATAGCGTTCCTAGGTTAGTTAGTATTTGTATTTGGAATGCCTATCACAGCAGACTCATATGTTGGCCACAACGGGCTTAAGATTACGTTTGTTTTAGTCATCTTAATAGCAGAGAATAATTATCCCAAAAGAAGCACGAATAAATGTGAATAATTAGACTGAGCACAGTCCATATGAGGAATAAAATAAAAACGCTTGGATTCTCAATGTAGAGGTGGTCTCTCTTTGAATGTTAAAACATATGGTTGGTTAAATAATACGCTAGGTCAGGAGGGACGGATTTGCTTACAAAAGGGTCGTTACTCCAGTGGAGACGAGGGAAAGTTAACGAGGGTCGCGCTGCCAGCGGGGACCATAAACATGTTGTCACTGTGTTAAGACAGAACGAAAGGGGAACCTTGTGATTTTATTTGAAGAAACGAATTACAGCAGAAGTTATTGCCTACTAAATAATTGTTATCATGCATGGATTATTTATCCCGTATTAATAAGAATCATAACGATATGATCAAAGCAATGAGAAATAATAATAATAATAATAATAATAATAATTGCATTTTTGAAAATGTAAAAATTTGGTTCCATGACCTTAAAGAAAATTGAAAACGGGTAATGAAAAAGCACTAAAATGGGACTTTGTGATGTGCGGGCTTCATAAACATCCTATTCTGGGGAACACAATGACTGTAACAAACATAATTGGCATGAAGTTGGAGAAGTAAATGGTACTCATATGGAAATAATGTTATATGTTTTTGGGGGATAATTTGTGTTTGGAATGTGTGGAGAAAAGAGATTATAAGGATAAAATAAATGTAAAGAATAATAAGTTCAGATTATAGCCATATGAAGGCATTGTAATATTAAAGGTAAATATCCTGAGTTCGAGCCTGACCAGGCGAAACTCAGTTGAAGTGACTGGAAACCCTCATTTTTGGGGATATAAGATTTAGAATATCTGAGACTAAAGTATCAGTGTAAACAGATGGATCATGAATGAATCCATTGGAAATGAAGCAAGATAAACTAAGGGTCATTATTTTTTATTATGTTTGAAGGTAATTTCAACAAATATATTAGTGTTGTGACTTTATATTTTGAAATACTGGAGCGAATTAAAGATATCAATATAAAGTATTTGGTGTTATAGTCTTTTTGTGATTGTCCTTCCTATAATTCACATTCTGAGTACATGGCCAGACAGTGGGAATAACTGTACACGCCCTGAGCTGAGCATAGTCGGATGATGACCTGTATTTCCGTTTTCCTAAACGGGCACACTATCTCTGAACTTTCTTGAAGAACATCATTAGTCATTGCCATCTATAATATAATCAGTCATTTCTAAAAGGCCCTATGTACATGGAGACTAGTTTTGAGAAAAACACAAAAATATGTTTTACATTTAAACTACGGTATTGATCTGAGCCCAACAATTTTTGCTTCATTACATGTCACTGCCATAATAGCTGTGTCGACATAACATTTGTTTGGTCTTTTTAATTAGAAATGACAGAATGGAGACTAGTTTGGGAAAAACACAAAAATATATTTTACATTTAAACTACGGTATTGATCTGAGACCAACAATTTTTGCTACATTATATGTCACTTCCATAATAGGTGTGTCGACATAACATTTGTTTGGTCTTGTTAATTAGAAATGACAGAATAAGCTTCCAAATCTGCAAAATAAGGGCCATTTAGAAATGACTCTCAAGAGTCAATATTTATGTACTAAATGTTTAATGTTCTTGTGGTTATTTGTTATTTTAATGATCAAATGTTTTATACTGGCTAAAAACGTTATATTGTACTGTTATCGTTCTCTAATGTGCACATATTATTTACATATAATGGTATTTCATAACACGGAGTAGCATCTTTGTGTATGGCTCTAGTTGACTTCTGTTGGGTATTTCAATAAATCGTCATAATACGCCACCTATTCATGTGGGATGTACTTCACAACTTTCTTGGTGTCTTCTATCTTGTTCGGGTTAATGGGAACACGTCCGTCCTACACAGAGCACTAAACTCACCAATATTGTTGTATAGCTACAAATGTTCCACACGTATAGCCAACATGAAGCCCCATCTTCTTATAATTCAGAAATCATTTTGCTCATTCCTTGGCTTAAGGATAGGTCATATCAAAAATTCTTTCAGGCGGAAGATTTTAGAGGACTATTGACCATTTTAATCTGTTTTGATATTGCGCCTATTAAGGAAGGTACGATTGTTTTTCTCTCAAAACTCCATTTTTCTCACCCCTTTGGTCAATGGTTGGTGCTATCAAAAACCTTCACTGAGATACTTTTTTGGCCCTCATTCGAAAAATAGAACGATTGCATCTGTTTCTAGCTTGCTCTGGTTCCTTGCTAAACTTCTACCGCAGAAAGGGCTCTTTAGAAATGAATGTAAATAGCACTGTCATCCTGTGACTTTACTAAAAGGCAGAGAGAGGTCTTTTCAGCATGGAATGGTGTGTTTACCTCTAAAGAACCCCAATCCATGCTTAACTCATTTTCACCAAACAAGTCAGAAACGGCCTTTGAAAATGACCGATTCAATTCTCAAGCCGTGCTGTTAGTAGAATTGGCAACACTGGACCTAGGTTCAAAGGTGTGAAGCTAAGCTCACATGCTAATTTTTCTTAATAAATATCGTTTATTTTGATAAGCCAGCATTTAAAATCAGTTCGTATTTACTATTTCAACACTCGTGGAGTTCCTCGTGGTAAATCAGACCTGCTGAAAGTTGTAGAAGTGAGAATCTCCCGTATGAAGTTGTATGTATAACCAATGCCTAGTAATTAATTTAAGGAGCACATTCTTCACTAATATTTCAGATGCCTAGGGAGTGTTGTGTGCCTTGCTGTGACGCAAATTATGGCAGAACGGTTAAAATAACTGGCTATATTACTACGTTTTGATCACTTAGAGCGTGGGGGACTTTCAGTGCCTAGTAATTTAGTTTTGGTCTATACCTTCATGTGGCCTCTATATTCCAGTACCTTACATTATGAACTGTACTCAGTTGGCAAGTCCTTTTAGGTAGATTTCATTACAAAGCTATCTATTTTAAAATTAAATGACCAGTGGAGCATTATTGTTATACTGTCAACATTAAGCTCGGATGCCCATTGTGACTATGATGAGAGCATCTGTGGACAAGAAAGTGAAGGATGTATTACCTAACGCAGTCTCTAAGTTCGTTAGAATAGTTTTAAATATTTCTTCTAAGCGCGTCAATGACGGCAGTGAGCATAGCAGCAAGAAGAGAAAACTTCAAACATAGGGACACTGAGGCACGGTACAGCATTTTATTATTTATTTATTACCCTATCGGGAATTGACAGTACATAGCATGATAATATTTATCATTTATATGTCATATTTTTGAGTAGATTTAGCAGATGTTATGTTCGGTTGTATTTTCGGAAACATTTCGCGTCAAAATCTATGTATTTACGCGGTGTTAGCAATTACCATGTGCTTGTTCTAGACCTACCAGATGACACATGGGCGTCGTTGCCAAGCGTAATGACACGGCTTGAGAATTATAGACGGCGATGCATTTGGGCGTCATACCTAAGCAGCACCTGCTTTCCCCTTTGCTCGCTTTATCAGCATCTCCCTTATACCAGTTGAAATACTGGCTTCTTCTTGAGCTTCAAGTAAAAGATACAGTCTTTGCACTGGGCGTAAGAAATCTGACGAGCTCCGAAGTCGCACAAGTCTCACAACACCATCCTTTCCGGACAGTAACTCTGCCTAAAGGCCAGTCCAACCTTTTGTCCCTGTCATTCATTGCCAACCAAGACTACATCTCCAATTCTTGAGCAATCCTTTCCTTCAGCTTGATGTTCCAGTAGCTCAGCTCAAAAACGCTTCTCAAATCTTCCCATACGTTTGCTCTATATTTCACCCTTCTGTTCAAGTCAGTTGCCTCGTTTACGTCACATTCAGGAATTCTCTCTTCCTAACGTCCTGAATAAACACTGCAGGTTGTTGTGTATTAACTTTGAAATAACGCGTACATCGACCTTTCCCTCGCATCCCGAACATTCTAGTTGCTATGCACAGAACATTCCAATCTGGAACCTTCCATCCCCCATCCCATACTTGGACTGCTCTGTATATTTGCACCCGCGAGACACAGACAATAGACTCTACTTCCGCTCTGGACCACTCAAGTTACGTCCACCTTGTGTATCAACGATTGTTAAATAAACTGTAGTTGCAAGACGTGCCAAGAAAGGTATTCATCAAAACTTAATGAAAGAACTACAATACGAAGACTTGAACAGTTACATCAACTATTTGAGAATGGATGAAGAAACCTTCAAGTTCGTATTATCAAGTGTGTCGCCAATTATCACTAAGCAAAATACTCCCTTGAGAAATTACATAAGTGTTGAAGATCGCCTCGTGGTTACTCTGCGGTTCCTAGCAACTGCAGAAAGTTATTCAAGTCTACAGTACAGCACACAAATCCCTCAGTGTACTCTTCAAGCAATATTCCAGAGACATGTGAGGCTATTTACCAATCAATGAAAGATGAATTTTTGAAGGTAAGAACATTTTATTTAAACTAAATGTAACAAACACAAAATATATACCCTAAATTAGTTATTGATTTCTGCATTATGAAAAGCACAGTCGATCATACTAAATTCAAAATCTGCCAACTGAACATTTTGGCCAGATGACCACTGGCTCGCCTCCGAGCCATATGACGAGTGTCCTTGTGGGGAATCGAGTGCCTCCATTGCAGTGGCGTTTTCTCCAATACCACGGGGTAAGCACCGCTTACCTAGCATATTCTCATAAAAATGAAGTTTATATTATGACTTTCTAAAGCGCGACGAACAGCAAAATCACCGCTTTGAATGAAGTTCCTCGTTCTCTACCCCAGTTCTTCACGATCGCCCACCACTAACTTGTAGTGAAAGAACGCGGCCGGTTGCTATGACAACGGCTGGCCCGGAACACCACTATGGCCGATGGAGTGGTACACTAAGAACGTCAGGTCATCCTTGATTGGCTAAGACAGGGGGTGTGGCGTTCCATAGCCACAGGGCTGTCGTCAAAACAAGTCAAACCTGGTAGGAGGGTCTGCTTCGATTCGGACAGCTTACCAAGCTTGCCCTCGTGAGCATGGAACACCAGCACTGCGCGCTTCGCTAGTCCCAACCCTCCATCGCGCGGAGGAAGTTTCTGATCCCCCACCTTTGATGGGTGCGTTAGTTGCAATTCTGCTTCGTCCGGTATATGTATATGTCCGGTATATGTTTTTGAGTGCAATTAGCAAAATTTAGTACACGGTACCGTAACTAGATATTATTGTGTTTTAGTGTATAGTTGAACAAATTACCGTACGTCATAAATTATCATGTTTAGCGAGTAGTAGCCTACGTTAATATCCTTTTAGTTTGTGCTCTTTGGTGCATGGCTATTTCAAAATTGAGACTGCACAGCAGGGATGGCAAATACATATTCACTTCGCTTCTAATATTTCTATTTCTCGTCGGAGAAATCGCTTACTTCTAAGAAATGATCTCGATAATTTAGTGAATGCTTTCCTTTGAAATGCATATTTTTTTAATTATTATATTTGAATCGTGTTTTACGTAATATTTTTTTTGCATCAATGGCAACTTCTTTTCTAATGCAATAAGCAACAACTATTTTTTAAATAATGTGATATGTCTTTAAAATATTATTCAAATTATACGGATGTACATTTAAAATGATCTATCTTTTACACCTACTCTTTGAAAATAGGCCTAATTTGAATTATATTCAGAGCAACTTTTCGGGTTGTTGGGCTACTCTGAAGATACCTACGCTGGCCGTGAAAGCCTACGTCAGTATAATTTGAGGAATATCTGCAAAGAAATATTAACCGAACATGCAATACAATGTCATAAGGTTATCTATTACTAGTAGCATGTTTATTATTTTAATGTTCACTTAGTTCCCATAATAGAAAATAATAATGTTATTGTTTTTACGTCCCTGTTAACTACTGAGGCTTTTAGAGACGCTGGGGTGCCGGAATTTTGCCCCGAAGGGAATCTTTAACGTGCCAGTGAATCTACTTACACGCCTCCTTCGCATTTACGCACCCTCAAGTGGCGACTGACTGCGCCGGGATTCCATCCCGCTATCTTGAGCTCAGCAGGCGAGAACGTTGCCGCTGAGCCACGCAGCCAGTCATAATAGAAAATTTACGGGTAATAACCTGAACGTTTAGCTCCTTAGACCAAGAAATGCGAACAACAAAAGCACAAACTGCCACACTGTTCAATCGTCAAATGACACACGATCAGAAAAGCTCGCCAACCCTGATGAATAATTTACTCCGCCCTTAATACAGCTAAATGGATTGGCATGCCTGAAATTGAAAAGGGACCTGTGCTGTATTACAATTTCTTCATTTTTTAAAATGTGAAGGTCTCATAATTATGTGTGTACAGTTGTGTAGTTGTTGCTACTTCAGACATCAACCTCTACATTGACAAGGGCGTCGCTAGAACCAAGTGCTGAAGTTGCTCTATGGTGTAAGCCAATACTTTCAGTCTTCTTCACAGCTTACCCTCGAAAAAATTCCACGCCACGCCACTGCTCCATTGCCTCCATAATTACTTGTTAAATTTTGCGCTTTGTCTTACGCAGGAGGTACTCGTTCCCCGCAATCCGAATGTAATTCAATTCATTGGCGACAAACCGACCGGTGTCTAGCGATTCATCCCTTCCGTCGCATTTCTGCTTGGCCATCGCACTCATTTGTGTCATAGTCTGTGTGGCCTCGAGCAACAAAGCAACAACCGATGACAATTCCTTCTTCTTCTTCCGCTTTGGGGATTGGCTCCTTGCCTCTCATGGCCCCTCCACAATTGCTGCCTTCTCCTCCTCATCCCCATGGTTAGTCTGCGATATCTGAAAGTAATAAAAACAGAATTTATTAACGTTAAAATTTAAAGGCACTCTACAATTACTTCGGCTCATGATCCGAAGAAAGCAAGTTTGATTCCCAGCTGAGGATTTTTGAAAGATAAATAAATCCACAGCACTACATGTTGTACAATTTTGGTTCGCTCACGATATCTCGTATCACATTTGGTAATTACATTACAAGACAAAATTAAATCTTGGCCAGTGGCCCACATACAGTTCCAATTTTGATCAGCTGTAGAAATCAACCTACTACCACCCTACTACCATCACTGGCGAAAGGCGAATGCATGTGGATTGTTTGTATATCCATTTCCATTTCGTGGATTTACCCTAGCCTACGTGGTGCCAATACATAACAGTATAATGGGTAGCGTATCGATACTCTTATATAGAAGGTCTTGAGGAAAAACCAAGGTGAGTTATATTCCCAACTAACGAGGGGAACACGCCAAGTGTAACAACCAGATTTCCCAGAAACTTCGCTCAGTGAAAGAGGGGTCGAAATAAGCGAACACATACTTCGGCTTATCCGTAGACACTTGACTGTTTGCAAACACGCGGAGCAAAATTGTAAAGCTGCGGCGAAAACCGCTGCGTCACTGTGTCAGTTGAATCTGTCATGTTCTAAAAGGCACCTAAAACACGTTGGACACTCTTCGACCGTCATTTTCTTGCAAACTGTCAAGTGTCTACGGATGAGCCGGGACATGTGTTAGCTTATTTGGACCCCTCTTTCACTGAGCGACGTTTCTGGGAAATCAGGTTGTTACCCTTGGCGTATTCCCCTCATAAGTCACCCAGGAAGTGGCTTCCTTTGGTTTCCCACTTCTACTCAAGGCAAACGCGAGAGTGGCTCATAACTCAAGGCCATCGCCACCTCGTTTCAAATCCTAATCTTAATCAAATACACATGCATTACAACAAATACCTCAATCTGAAGAAAAGTGGAATGTGTACAACACTATTGGAGCAATCGACGGCAAACACATTCGCATTAACTGTCCAAAGTATGGTGTCTCGCACTACTTCAACTATAAATCATAAAATAGTATTATTTTGTTTGCTCTTGCAGATGCCAATTCCAAATTCCTATACATATATGTAGGAACAAATGGACGAGTTGGAGACCCAGGAGTATATGCAAAAAGGACACTACAACAATGCCTCGTAGACAGATCAATATTAGATATACCTGAAGGTAAACCTCTTCCCAATAACCTTACCATAACCCCTTATGTATTTCTTGCTGACGATGCATTTCCACTGAGCCACAATGTCATGAAACCATACCCAATGAAAAGCATCACCAAAGAAGAAAAAGTATTCAATTATAGATTATCACGGGGAAGAAGGTTGATTGAAAGCAGCTTTGGTATTTTAGCTAGTAGATTTAGAATTCTTTTACACAGATTGCTTTATCTCCAGAAAAGGTTACAACTATAACCTTAGCAGCTTGCACATTACATAACCTATTAATGGACAAGAGGAAACATTTGTATAGTCAACAAGAAGACTATAATACCGGTATACTAGAAGATGATCATGCATATACGGTCACTCAGGGTCATGCAGAATACTTGGAAATGCAAGATCTTGCCAGACAATTAAATGGGGGACATGGCTGCCATGGTCGAGAAATAAGGGATGCATTCAAAACTTTTTAATGGACCTGGGAAGGTGCCTTGTCAATATAAGTATATACAGCCTGATGTAGCACAAGAAATGGATACTCACATCATCCTCAACTTGACTTTGTGGCGTTGACACAACGGTGTCCAGCGTTGAGGTCGACTCGTCTGCAGTTGCCGATTGGTTCAGGAACTGCATCAGTGGATACCAATATATAGACGGTTTATATACCGAGTCTCCATATGTCCCGGTTTTCTTGCTCTTAGATATCTGTCAAAGAGTGTATAAACAAATTACCGAGATGAACAACTATACTATAGGCCTTTACTGTAAATGGTTAAGCTTTTTAAATAAAATACCATAACATTAAATGCATTATCTAGTTAGTAACCTTATTGATAAATCCCAAATCATATTATGGATTGTGTAGAACACGGAGCATTTTTCTAAATTTAATATTTCTTTATTATGCAACAGTGTTCTACACTGAGTCAAAAGTAAACAAACTTGTGAGGTGAAATGATGTCTACTAGGTGTATAGCACACACCTTGGTGGTGGTGATTCTTGATTCCAAGGGGATATTGTCTAGATTATCTGCCCCTAAAAGCACATCCCTTCCGTCGCATTTCTGCTTGGCCATCGCACTAATTTGTGTCATAGTCTGTGTGGCCTCGAGCAACAAAGCAACAACCGATGACAATTCCTTCTTCTTCTTCCGCTTTGGGGATTGGCTCCTTGCCTCTCATGGCCCCTCCACAATTGCTATGAATTTGGTCTAGAGCCTACTCTCCAAAAGTTGTGGGCTACTTGAAAATGTAACACAAAAATAGTACTACTATATATTGTACTAGAATGTATGGAAACATGACCACAAGGAGGGCACATTGAGTTCTCGACAAGTTTTCTTGCTCATATGAAAGTTACAACCCACTTGTTTTTAGGTTATGTCGCGTAGCATAACTGTGATTCTACTTGTTTATACAAATACAACAGAGTGAACGTAACTGATATAAATTAAAGATTACACAATGAAATGCAATGAACTCCATTTTTTCAGCCAAATATTGGCTTAAGCTTCTTCTCAATGTCTTGCGAAGTGCAGCCTTCCTGCACGGCTCTTATAACGTCTGCAATTTCCTGGTGAATTGCCAATCTTTTGTTCCTATTTTTATAGTCTCTAAGGCGTGGGTTATAAAGCATTTCATACTTTTCATATTCTGCAATAATGATTTTAGTTGTCGAGATGTTCCAGTTGAACTATCCGCTCGCCATTTTGGATTATGATGTCACAAAACTTTTATCAAAGCTGGGCATACATTTTATCAAAGAAGTTTTATCAAAGGTACTTTTATAAAAGATTTCTCCTTTACCCTGTCATATCTTTTATAAAAGATCTTTTATGAAATATCTTTGACAAATTTCTTTAATAGTGTAATACCGGCCTTAGAAATACTGTTCTCCACTCATTTTCACCATGCCGGACGTTACCTCTGAACAACTCCAACAATTCTCGGCAATGATCGCCGACGCTATCCGACAGACAGCAAGGTCAACAACGTCATGATCACAGCCTCGACCGCCACAGTTCACAATACAACCGTATCGTGCAACCAACGGGACGACTGTAGCCGACTATTTCACTCGCTTTACCTCGGCGCTCAACCTCAGCATGGTACCCGCGAATCAACACGCACACTTTGCACTTGTTTACATGGGTTCTGAACTCAATGATGCCCTGAAGATTCTGGAGAGTCCTGATGATCCGGAAACTCTGCCATAAAATGAGATTCAATCTAAGCTGAAAAGCCACTTCGACGCCACATGCAACAAGTTTGCTGAGAGCATCAAATTTCGGAACGTAATGCAGAAACAAGGAGAAAACTTCGCTAGCTTCACCTTAAGACTGCGGCAGGCTGCAATGTTTTGTGAGTATGGCACATTCCGTGATCGCATTTTAATTGAACAAATGCTCGCGGGGTTGGAACCACGAGAAATTTGCGACGAGAGTAACTAAAAAAACAACAACCGAGAATTTCACCGCGGCAATGAAATCACGCACGTATTCGAAGCTACTCACACCACCACCGCCGGCGAGGTCAAAACAGCTGCCGCTAAGTCTGAATCAACCAATCGCATTGGATACGAGAAGCCTCTGTCCAGGAAGAACACAACCAGCGGCCGCTACGCACCAAGTCATCTCATCGAAATCAGGGGTCTTACAACCTAACCAGGCAGCGCCAAGGGCCACACCAAGCAAAACAGAGTGCATCCCAGGACAACCAATCAACATGTGCAAGGTGCGGTGAAGCTCACCCTCGCAGTCAGTGCAGGTTCCTGAATGCCGAGTGCCTGAAGTGTGGCAAGAAAGGTCACATCGGAATAGTTTGCCGATCAAAATCGAGGAAACATCGAACAACAAACCACGTGACCGCAGAAGAGCTCCCAGCAGAGAACCTCGACGTCGTGGAGTACCTCTGCAAAATCGAGGTCATCAGATCAGTCAAAGCAGCACCTAAGCCACTGGTTGTTGTCAGCATGGAGGGAACCACCGTCAAAATGGAACTCGACACCGGCGCCCCTGCTCAACCATGAGCAAATCAAAGCTAAATATGGTCAAACCAGGTTTTGTGTTGCAGAAAAACAATCGTAACCTCGTCAGTTTAAACCGGTCATGCAATTAAATGCATTGGCAAAACTTTGGAACCAGGACCAGGAACCTGAATCTCTACGTGGTTGACGATGAAGTCGATTCGCTATTTGGCCGAAAGTGGATTTCGGAGTTTATACGGGAGATCGACTTTGGTCACCTACTCGTAAAATCCGTCCCAATCACAAGTTCTCAGACAAGCAGGTTCTGACCTTGGAACAACAGAAGCAGCTCGGCAACATTCTATCTCGCTACCAGGCTGTGTTCAGCGACACCCCGGGAAGGTCTCAGGTCCCCCGCGAAGATGCACCTGAAGGCTGAAGCCACACCTGTCTTCGGCCGAGCTCGAGACGTACCAGTTGCCCTCAGCGATGCCTACGCCAAGGTAATCGACAAGAAAATCACATCTGGCTTCTACAAAAGAGTGGACTACTCTGAGTTGGCATCGACAACGCACGTCCGCGTCGTCGCCAAGAAGAACGGCAAACTGAGGATCACAGGCAACTACAAGCCTACTACATCACCGACTCGTACACTCATCTCGAGGTCGACGATGAGTTCAGCCATGCGCTCACGCCCAACGCGAGCAGTATATGGAGCAGCTAACAACCCCGCTATCTGGCAGCGGCGAATGGACACAGTCCTGAAAGGCCTCCCAAACGTCGTAAGATTTTTGATGACAGCATAGTTTTTTCTGATAGCTTTGAAAATCTGATGCAGGCCCTCAGCACCACTCTGGAACGGTTTCGGCAACACAACCTCAAGCTCAACCGAGCCAAATGCGTTTTCGCTCATACATCTCTGGGAGCCCTGGGCCACAAAAGCGATGCGTCAGGCGTCACAAGTCTGATGCGCACATCCAAGCTGTACGTGATGCAACGAAACCGACTACACCAGAAGAACTGTTCCTAGATAATGCAACCTACTACAGCTCGTTCATCCCTGATTTGTCCACCAGCGACAGACCACTCAGGGACATGCTGCTCAAGAACCCTCTTATCTGGACACCAGACGGCGGCAGGGCATACAAAGACATCAGGAGCACCCTAACCTCGCCCCGGGTACTCATGCAGTATGACCAAGCGTTACCACTCCTGTTGGCCACGGACGCCAGCAAGACTGGCCTGGGCGCATTACTGTCACACCGGCTCAGCAACGGGAAGAACGCCCAATCGCTTACGCCAGCCGAACGATGACAGCAACGGAGCAAATGTACCCTCAGATCGACAAGGAAGCACTGGCCATCGTGTGGGCTGTGCAGAAGTTTTTAAATTATCTGTACGCTCGCCACTTTAATTTCATCACCGATCACTAGCCTCTCACACAGATCCTGCACCCAGAGAAGTCTTTACCGGTCCTGTGCATCAGTCGCATGGCCAATTATGCCGAATACCTGGCACACTTCGACTACGACGTCATCTTCAAGACATCCAAAGCCAACGCCAACGCTGACTACTGCTCCCGAGCTCCCCTACCAACAACAGTTAACCTCATCAGAAACGTTCTTCTCCACAGGAGGATGAGATAGACAGTTTTGATGATTTTGACTTTTTTGCAGTCCATCAGATGCAACAGCTACCAGTCAGGGCAGAAGCAATCACACATGAGGTCAGGAAAGATCCGCATCTGGGCAAAATTGTCCAGATCATCGAAGTATTACAAGGAACCAGAAGCGAAGTAAACCCTCGCCGCAAACTGCCTGATGTCCGAGCATCGAGTTGTCGTCCCTCCTTCACTGCGAGACGCTATTCTCAACGACCCTCTCGCACCTCACCAGGGGATAGTCAAGATGAAAGGCATGGCACGTTCCTTTGTGCTCTGGCCTGGAATCGACAACGACATCGAGTCTCTCGCCAAGGCTTGCGCCGTTTGTGGAGCTCATGCACCACCCAAGTTCCGAGATCACCACTGGGAATACCCTAAGGCACCATGGGAACGGGTCCACATTGACTACGTGGGCCCAGTAGCTGACACCATGCTGCTGATTGTTGTCAACGCATACAGCAAGTGGCTCTAGGTCAAACCCATAACATCAACAACATCAGCCGCAACAATTTCCATCATGGAAGACCTGTTCACGGCCTATGGCGTGCCAGTCATTGTCGTCTCGGACATTGGTCGACAATTCGTCCCAGATTCGTTCAAGACCTTCCTAAAAACATTCGTGTGAAATATCACAAGTTGTCAGCACCATACCATCCCTCAACGAATGGCCAAGCTGAACGTTATGTTGAAGCGGTGAAGGACGCCCCCTATGCAATGAATACAACTAAGGGAACGCTCCGCAACAATCTGAACAAGTTCCTCCATCGATTCCGCAAGGCTCCACACTCAACCACTGGCCAATCTCCAGCCCAGCTTTTCTTGGGACTAGATCTCCGCACGAGACTCAACTTGACCTGACCTGACGACGTCCACACGAAGGTTACAGAAAAACCACGAGCTGAAATGAGCTCAACATTCCGCACTCTGGAACCTGGACAGAAAGTCTACTTCCGGTCTGGCAACATCAAGCTGGACAAGTGGCTCCCTGGAACAATTGTGATACGCACTGGTGACCTTCACACGAGATCAACTACCAGCGAGAACGATTCGAGCGCCACATTGATCATACCAGATCGTTTGCTGGCACCAACTTGGACAGCGATCAAGAATCAACCAACGATCAAGAACCAACCAATGAGCAACCGAACCTGAGACGAGTTCGCTTCACCGAGACACCAGCAATCGCAGCACCAACCACCAGAACACCGAACCATAAAACACTAACACCAGCAACAGTCCAAACACCACCAGCCACACCAGCTACACCTGTAAACAGGGCGCCACCTATTTCCCAGACCCCTTTTATTCCCCACAGAGGTACTCGCCAGTGCCGACCACCATTGAGATTCTCTCCTGATTAAATTTCCTAAATCATCCATTTAAAAGAGGGTGGAAATGTTGTGTATTAACTTTGAGATAACGCGTACATCGACCTTTCCCCCGCTTCCTAAACTTTCTAGTTATTATGCCCAGAACATTCCAATCTGGTACCTTCCATTCCCCCACCCCATACTTGGTCTGCTCTGTATATATGCACCCGCGCAACACAGACAATAGACTCTACTTCCGCTCTGAACCGCTCAAGTTACGTGCACCTCGTGTATCAACTATTGTTAAATAAACTGTCGACTTATATTAACAAGTGTGTGTGTTATTTATTTTGTATGTCCCACGATTTAACCAGGTGTTCTAGGAGTAAGCTCCAGAGTGTTATCTGACTTAAAATTTAGTGGACGAGGATTCAGGATGCGTTCACAGTTACTATTATGTATCTAGTTTATGTCCTCTATGCAACTTGGTCGGAGTGGATATATGCTTTTACTCTGTGACAATGTTAGTTGTAATTTGTTCATTGTGTTAAGATGTAGATCCAGATGTGTGTGCATATTAAAGTGCTATAATATCCGTTATTCAAAACATAATAGCTATAATGTGCTTTATTCAAAACATAATAGTTGGCGACGAGGAATTGGGACTTGATTCTCCGGTACAGATATAGCCTACATTAATGAAGTACGGTATTTACGTCGTCTGTTTCAACGGCCACGTGAGTAAAATCAAGAATCAGGCCAATCGACATGAAATGTACACAGAGTACTTGTAAACGATCCTTAGCAACTCATCGTATATTCAGCTACGTGTGCCTGCATGCCACATATTCAAAATAATATTTATCGCAGTTCGAACTTTGAGGTTATGCAATGTCGTTTTTTTTTCTCAAGCCCAGGACAATATTCGGTCATCGATCACTACCCAGTGTGTTTTAAATCTGTTATCTTGAAACATTTTATTATATTTGAACTGTGATTTTTAAAATTATTTCGAACTTCCGTCAAGATGGACGCAAATCAGTTTCAACAATTACTGAACATTTTTACTGATTCTCAAGAGAAGTTACTTGAAAGGTATCAAGCTCACCAGCCAGTCACAACCCCACAAGCCACTAACATCACACCTTTTGAAAATTTTGACTCTGAAAAGGAAAACTTTGTGTCGTATTTAGAACGATTTGAAAATTACGCAAACTTCAACAATGCCACCGATCCAACAGAGAAAGCTCAACTCTTGTGTACATCAATAGGGGCAATTCATTATAACAATCTCTCTGCATTTTTAGGCCCAGATAAACCAATCAAGTATCTCGGTTATAATGACCTAGTAAAGCATTTCAAGCAAATACTGTCACCTCAAGTCTCAACCGTAGTTTCCCAACACTATTTTTTGAACGTCAATCAAAAAGAAAGTCAAAATATTGCAGGATTTGTTGCTACTCTTAGAAGCCACTTACTAGACTGTGACTTTTATATTCAGTGTACATGTGACGCCAGAATTTCAATCGCGGATGTTCTTCTTCGTGCACAATTTATACGTGGCTTGCGAGATAATTGGATCTGAGAGAAAATTCTCCAGTCTAATGACACTAAATTTGATGATCTCCTGAAGAAGGCTATAGCCTTGGAAGCATCGCGGTATGAGAGTAATCAGCTGTCAAAACAGCTCACTGCACCGTCAGACACTATAGAGGACACACACAAAGTAACAAAAGCCACAAGTTCATATAATGACCGAAGTATGAATCAATATAGCAGTGATACTCAGTCACGTTTTGTTCAACAACCTAACCCAGGCTCTCACTCACGTTCACAGTCCAGGGACCGCCGTAGTTCTGTCAATTATAGAGCACTAGGTATTGATGGATTATGCCTGAATTGTGGAAATTCAAACAACAGGTCAAGAGATTGTCGCACAAGCAGAAACTCTCTTAAATGTAGGTCATGTAGGAAAGTGGGACATGTTGCAAAAGTTTGTATCACTACACTTCTTCAACAGTCAAATACACACAACATTGCAACTGAGAACATAGATGACAACTTGCATGACCACCCTGAAACCAATTTCGGGATAGGACAACTGGAATGCATCGATGATCTCTTTGAAGTAGGACAAGAATCAGATAAATATTTTATCACTGTTAAACTCAACAATAAATCAAAAGATTTGAAGTCGACACGGGAGCAAAATATTCACTCATCCCAGAGAACGAATGTTCAACCTTGGGTCTTGGTTTGCCATTGCAGCCAACAAATGTCTGTTTTTGATCATATTCTGATCATGTTATCAAACCCAGAGGAAAAATTGTTGTCACAGTATCATACAAACGAACAGAAATTGTTGCAGATCGTTTTGTAGTTCCGCAAGGTCATGCCGCATTGCTTGGTCGTGTTTGGATCAGGGGCCTCGGCCTTGATCTGAAGGAAATTGACAAGGACACAAATCAATCACTTCACACTGAATCTGTCAACTCAGTGCAGTCAATTCAGGATATTTTACATCAGTATAGTACAATCTTTGAAGAAAAAATTGGATGCGTTCCCAATATTGAAGTAAAACTGCAACTCAGAGAGGGGGTGAAACCTGTCTTCAATCGTGAACGTGATGTCCCTTTTGCTCTTCGGGAACGCGTTGAAAAGGAACTCGCTTCATTGGAATCAGAAGGAGTTATTTCTCCCACAGCTTTAAGTGATTGGGGATCGCCTCTTGTTGTTATCCCAAAACCGGATGGGGGAGTTAGGTTATGTGTTGTCTACAAATGTGGAGTAAATTCAAGGTTGATTTCTGCAAACCATCCCATAAGACCAGTTAATGATGTTCTACATAGTCTTAGGAACTCAAAATTTTTCTGCAAGTTAGATTTATACAAGGCATATCTCCATCTGAAGGTTGATGAAGAAGGTAGTATGATTCAAACTATTTCCACTCACAAAGGAACCTTCAGGATGCACCGACTGAGTTTTGGCATCAAAACTGCCCCCTCAGAATTTAATAGGATATTATCACAGATCCTTCATGGTCTTCCAAAAGCTGAAGCTTATTTTGACGACATCATAATACATGGTACAACGAAGGAGGAGTGCACCAAGAACTTAATAGCCTGTCTAGAACGGCTTTCAAAAAATATTGTGCATTTGAACAAAAGCAAATGCTCATTTTTTCAAGGAAAACATAGACTACCTAGGGCATATTGTATCATATAATGAGATCCGCAAGTCACCAGAGAAAGTTCAAGCTGTGTCACAAATGCCACGCCCTAAAAACAATGAAGAAATGAGACCCTTCCTTGGTATGGTGACTTATTATGCAAAGTTCATTCCTAATTTTTCAACGAAGTCCCACCCATTACGGCAGTTATTGCGGAAAGGTGAACGGTTTTTCTGGTCTGCTGCCTGTGAAGCAGCTTTCTTGAATCTGAAGTCCGAGTTATGTAGTGAACGTGTCCTTACCCCATTCAACCCATCACTGCCAGTCATCTTGTCAACCGATGCCAGTCCTACTGGTGTTGGAGCAGTATTAAGTCATGAGATGGATGGCCAAGAAAGACCCATCGCCTATGCATCTCGTGTCCTAACACCAGCAGAATGTAATTACAGTCAGCTGGACCGGGAAGCGCTGGCAATAATTTTCGCCACAACACACTTCTACAACTATATTTTTGCAAGAAATTTCATTCTTGTGACAGACAATGAACCTCTGTCTCGTATTTTTCATCAGAACAAGGGCCTGCCACAAATGACATCCGCAAGGCTCCTAAGATATGCATCGTTTCTCTCCGGGTTTGACTACACGGTAAGAGTGAAAAAGGGAAAGATAACGAAAATGTTGATTGCCTATCCCAAGCCCCTGTTGCATCTACCTTGCCAAACATTGAAACATCAATAAATGCAGAAGTTTCACAACTCTGTGCTGAAACGATTCGTCAAGTGTCAAGTGAAGCCATTACGTACGAAACTATCCGTGATGAGACTATGTTAGACCCAGAACTTAGTGCCACCCTGCAACGTCTTCAAACTCAATCCTTGGATGAACCATATACAGTTGAAAATGGTATTCTATTCCGTCAAGACCGAATTGTTATCCCAAAGAAACTACAAAGAATTTTTTTGGAAGAGTTACATTTAACACACCTCGGCATTGTGAAAACAAAACAGTTAGCAAGACGATATGTCTACTGGCCGCAATTAGACAAAGACATTGAGAAGCTTATCAAATCTTGTGAAGGGTGCGCGCAGACTCGTTCAAATCCACCAAAAGCTCCAATACACCCCTGGGATGAACCAGAAGAAAATTGGGAACGCATACACATTGACTATGCGGGGCCATTTTATAACCACCATTTCTTGATGTGTGTTGACCCGAAATCCAAGTGGGTCGAAGTACGAATGGTGAAAGACGCTCCATCCACTGCAACTACTATCAGTCTGCTTGACAATATCTTTACCGTACATGGGTACCCGAATGTCCTTGTGTCAGATAATGCCACTATCTTCACGAGTGATATATTCAGATCCTATTGCAAGGAGAGAGGGATTTTTCAGAAATATATTGCACCAGGGCACCCAGCAACCAATGGGCTAGCCGAGAGAAACATCCAAACTTTGAAGAGGCGACTTCGTGCTGCTGTAAATGACCCGGCACCATTATCGACTAAGTTACAGAACATCTTGTTTCAATACAGAGCAACGCCATTGGCATATGGACAGTCTCCAGCTGAACTATTTTTGAAACGTCGGCTACGTATCCGGTTGGATGCTCTACTTCCAAACCAAAAGAGCTTGACTACATCCAGTTTCTCACCCCCTGTTCGCTCTTTCAAAGTGGAAGAGAGAGTGCAAGTCCGGATTCACCAGAAAAACCGTGATATTTGGCAGTTTGGTGTTATACGAACTAAACTCGGCCAGCGTCACTATGATGTGAAATTGGATTCGGGACGAATTTTAAAGCGGCATGTTGACCAGTTATTATCGACTCTCGTGCCAAAGAACGATAAGCATGTCACTTTTTCTCCAACAAATCCTCCAGTGCGTGGTGTTCCAAACATACCAACACCAACCCAGTCAAGACTAGAAAATGAGGATATTCCTCCTGCAACCACACTTCAGATGATACAAGGCAGACCATCCTGCAACCAGACGAACGCCCTGATCGAAACAGCCTTCCACCACCTGCTGATAATTATTTAAGAAGATCAGCCAGAGACAGTCGACCTCCTCAGAATCTGCAAGACTATGTGCCCAAATGAATATGAATAGTTCCTTTTATTTGTTTTTATATAAATGGGGGAGACTATTATGTATCTAGTTTATGTCCTCTATGGAACTTGGTCGAAGTGGATATATGCTTTTACTCTGTGGCAATGTTAGTTGTAATTTGTTCATTGTGTTACGATGTAGATCCAGATGTGTGTGCATATTAAAGTGCTATCGTTATTCAAAACATAATAGCTATAATGTGCTTTATTCAAAACATAATAGTTACAGAGGAGAGTTTCCATCTCAACATCTTCCAAGCACCTTTCTCAACACACTCTTCGTCATACCCACCATCCTTTCCCATCATCCACCCCACCACGCAGCTATGGGAAGGATGAAGTTCCATGTGATCCTTCGAACTGTACTATATTCTACAAACTTCGACCACTCCAACTTGCCGAAGACATTATCTGCTCCTATGAAATTAGTTCCATTATCACTAAATATCATAAGAGGTCGACCTCTCCTTGCCACTAAACGCTGTTAAGGCTGTAAAAAATCATCTGGGGATAATGAAACAACTAATTGAAGGTGAGCTGAACGGATCACGCCACATGTGAAAAGACAGATCCTGGCTTTGTTATGATCTTTGTGAAAGGGTGGTCCAGCTAGATCAGTTCCTGTGATCTCAATCGCAGCATCATCTATTACTCGCTCCACTGGTAGAGGAATAGTAGGTGCCTCTAGTCACTTTGCTTCCTGCGTCTTGCAATCTACACATTGGGATGTTACAGATCGAATTGTTCGTCTCCCTCTCATGATCCAAACGTGTTCACGCAAGATGGTGAGCAGTCCCTGAACTCCCATATGGCATTATTCCTCATAAACGCTTCTAATGAGAAGAAACACTACAGGATGATTCTTCGGCAACAGAACAGGAAATCGAAAATCCACACATATCAGGCCTATTGTATATCTTGGTCTTCAGGCGGATGACTTCACTGTGGTCTTTGAAGGGTTACAAGCTTGAAACATTCTTATCTTAATCTCCTGTTGGACATACTTCAAAGCTCGAAGTTCAGCCTATTTCACCTAGTTAACAGATAAAGGACTCTTTTTCTTTGCACTGGATTTCTCGTTTGAAGCTCTACCATCATCGATAAATCTGTATATCCACACAATCATTCTAATGATTTTGTTGTCCTTCGAGAAATACTTGTAATACCAGGCATTTGGGAAAGATGCATATTTTACAGAGATCATGGAAGAAAAGACTGTTTTCCTCCTCTCCTTAATTATACCTTATTTATTATAATTTTATTCTGCAGAAGGCCAGTTATCCTGGGGTCCATACAACCACTCAGGTACCTCCCACAATTTTAACAGAAGTAGTTGCCATCCAGAACAACCTTTAGATGGAAGGTCGGCGGGATTCTTAACTCCAGATACAAAATGTCATTGCTCAATCTCGAGCAATTTTCTCATCTCTTCCCCTCCATTGCAGACAAATGCACCCCATTGATCTTCCTTACATATTCACGCCAACACCATACAAGAGTCAGTTCAGAAATATGATTTACACAGAAAGTTGAAGGACTCGATAACAGATGCATACAGTCTAGAACTAATAGTTGCCGCCGAAGACTCAAGTCAAGTTATGCCATTTTCTTGACAGGTGCAACCCTCGTTTTTGCCTGAAACAGCTGAACACTTACGCTGTTCTCCCTTTCCACCCTTAGGAAAACAACAGCAGCAAATGCCGACTAACTAGCATCGCAGAAGGTTTGAATACTCCACTTATCAGTAGGATTAGCTGATCTAGGCAATCATCTGGGGACTTTGATGTCCAAAAGGTAAAACAATTCCTCAGTCCACAGTATAAATGTTTTCACCTACTTCTTCAAAACACTCCACTTTAAAATCCCAGAGCGTTCGCAAGAGACGTTTTGGATGTAGCGTAATACGACATGAAACCCCTATGGGATCAGAAACCTTGAGCACACACGAGAGGATGATCCTTCTAGTGACTTTCCCATCACAACATTAGACACAATTAGGATTTAGTTGAATGGTATCATGCTTCCTATACCAAACCAAGCACGTTAGTATCGGTACTTCCCATTTGAAAAACATCAGGATCATTTTTCTCCCAAACTCCCAAATGCAATTTGTAAAGATTCATCAGTTCACTGGATTCTCGAATGAACTTCTCAACGTAGTCACTGTTGTTCAAACTTGTAATGCAGTTATCTACATAGAAACTGTCCAGGGGAATTTTTACAGTTGACAAGGAAAATCTGGTATCACGAAAGAATTCATGACGAAAATTAATAAATGTAAAAAAAAATATTGGAATGCAGTCGAAGGAAATCAGAAACCCCTATGAAGGTCGAATTGGCAGGTAAAAAGCTAAAGGAAGTAGGTGACTTCTGTTACTTAGGAAGCAAAATAACCAGTAATGGACGAAGCAAAGAGAATATACAGAGCAGGTTAGTACAGGCTAGGAAATCATTTCTACAGAAAAGGAATCTGTTGACATCGAATATACCGGTAGATTTAGGTATTAGGAAATCATTTTTGAAGGCCTTTCTTTGGAGCGTGGCACTCTATGGAAGTGAAACTTTGACTGTTGGGGCACAGAAAAGAGTGAAGCATTTGAAATGTTGTGTTTCAGGAGAATGATGGAGATCAGATGAGTAGTATATGGGCAACTTTGGAGCAAGCCTACTTCTATGGTTAAATTTAACCATAATGTTATTTATTTTTAAGGTACTATTTAACCTTAAAAAATAGTTTACTTAACTTTTTTTTGTGGTCTACCTTAACCTTAACTTATTTTATTTTTTAATCTTGTTTATGGTTAAAGCCATCCATAACATTACCAATGAGCTTTCCAAAACTATGGCTAAAAGTAACCATGCAATTTAATCCAAAATAATGCACATAAATATGGCTAAAATTATCTATAAAACGTAATCAAAAGTTATGGTTATTCTATCTATAAAAACCAGCCATAAAAAGTTAAGGTTAACGTATCCATAAAATTACCAATGTTATTTTTAATAAAGTATGGTTAAAAGTAACCATAAAAATGACTCTAATATATAAATGCCAAAGTTATCCTTACCTCCACCTATAAAACGTAACACAAATTTATTTTACAGACACCTAAAATAATGGCTAAAATTACCAGTAACTTTTTAAAAGAATTAAGGATAGAATAATGGTTAAAATTGCCAATAACTTTTCAAAGAATTATGGATAGCATAATGGTTAAAACAAGGCTAAAATTATCAGTAACATTTTTAGAAATTAGGGATAGAATAATGGTTAAAGTAATGACTAAAATTACCAATAACTTTTTAGAAATTAGGGATAAAATAATGGTTAAAACAAGGCTATAAATTCTAGTGACTTTTTAAAGAAATATGATATAGAAACAATTGTTTGAAAGTGGAAAATCTTGTTCTAGGTTTATCTTATGGTAATAACAACTTTAATAGAATCAAAGACTATGATATATTGCTGGTGACGACTCACCGCTATTTAAGCGTTAAAGGGTCACAGTTAACAAAATTTTTGCAAAACTCCGACATTTCGGAGAAACCCCCAGGGGTGTTTCGAAGCCAGCGCTGGTTTTTAATTTCTCCTCGTTGTTACCCCTGGAGATTTTTTCTTTGATCTTTGTTCTCCTTCTCTCGCTCCTTGAGTGGCCACTCTTTTTTACTTTGCATTTCTCAGGCTCCCTTATGTGCCTGGAGAGCATTTGCTCTTTAGTCCTCTCTCCATTCATGACTCAGTTATTTTTTTGAAAGGAATGAGTGGGATTCGAACCATAGAAAACGGGGCGCCTCCGCTTCTAAGTGAACAAGTCTCAACAAACCAGACACTTAACCTCCTGAGCTACGAGGAAAGCGATTAAGAAGCGCGTTTGCGATCTTATGAGCTACAATCTGCATGACTAACATCAGCTGATGTGGTGCAATTGCTTATGGCAAGTACAGTGGGAAGAGCATTTATTGTTTGCTAATAGATTGCGCTACACATACTACGTAGTTTTTAGCTTTGCTGCTAGAGCTTTCACTGTGACAAGACCAACAGCTGGCTTCTAAGAAATAATTAATTCACCAGATCATTTCCATGCGAGCGAGCGGACGGCAAGCTCAAATGACACATACTGCATACTAGTAAGGTTATCTTATCGGCTAGGAGGGTATCAAAGCTAACAGGGTTTCTCGGTCAAGTTCACTGATTACGGATGAATGAGTTACACGCGGATTATTATTATTAACTTCTTCCTTCATCTTCTTTTGTACTGTGCTCAGCCGAAACTATTAATTTCTCTACTTGTTCTTATAATTCCTCCAAGGCGTTACCAATTTCTACACGGTCACTGTCATCACTAACGCGTTTTAAGATCGTTAGTTGCAATATTAGTTTCTCTAATTGTTCTTCTAATTCCTCTAAGGCGTTATCAATTTCCACGTAATCACTGTCATCACTAACGCGTTTTAAGATCGTTAGTTGCAAATTTTGCATCTTTCTTTTTTATTCTTAGTTTTTAAGTTCAATTGAACTTAAAAACTAAACTCTTACTAATTTATTAAAATGAATAACAACTACTCTCATATTTAAAAGTTTTCAGTAACTATTCCATGCTTAGCATCATAGGTTAAATTCTTTTTACCGTACATAATTATATAAGCAAGCGTATTTTCAGGTATATTGGCATTAAATGTTGCTACCAATTTCATACTGGTTTTCTGAGGTGTCACTACATTTCTACGCCGACTTATATTGATAACATAAATAGGATAAGAAGCAATGAACTCTGTGGGGGTTACAACAACATCATACTTCAGCTCAGTTATACGCTTAAAGTCCCTAAAAGCATAATAGGGATTTAGATAAGTATTAGGAGGATTGATATTCCACATTTCTTCCGGAAACATTTCGTTTCTTCCGTTTTTCATGTAAATATTTTGAAGCTGAACATGATCAAATTTGGAACTATTCATATCTTGGTTACCTTTTCTATTAGTTTGAAACACAACAAAAATGAAATATGGCAGATCAAACTCCATTGAATTGTAGTAATTAGTAATATCTATTTCAAAATTCCTTTTCCCACTTAGGCCTGAAATTTCTTGAGTTTGAAGGTCAAAGAATGATATAGGCATTCGTGGTTCTTGCAGTATTTTTTCTCTCAGTTCAAGCTCATAATTTGGTTCGTATTTAACAACAGGAATTTTTATCTCCATTGACTTTACGGTAACTTTTCCTTCCTCCGGGAGAGTTCCGGGTGCATTGCCCCCATCGGGATTCTTAGTCCACCATCTATACAAAGCATCGTTTACATTTTGACTCCATGTAAATGTAACAGTTAAATCTCCTTCCCACATAATCTCTTTAAAATCCTTAAAAAAGCCACCAAGAAGACTTAAAGGGTACCTTAACTCATTTGATTTTTTCTGCAATTTACCATTATTAAGAAAATTACCTGAATATATCATTTTATCACTATAAGAGGCTGTTAAATTAAACAGAACCGTTGAAGATATATTTGGATGGTCAATCAGATAGATAGTGTGTCCTCGTTTTTTCACGGTTACAGTGCTCCAAAATTGAGTGGGGTAATTGTCAATTAGCTTTACATTTGACTTTCCTTCATAGTTAGTGTAATCAGTTCCATCAGCATGAGTTACATCGAAAGTAATATACAGGTGCGCATTATTATCAATCCAACCATCACCAACTTTAATATCAATTTCCACGTCCTTGTTTGGCAAATTTAAATTGTTTTTAGTCTTTTCATTTACAGGAAAAGACTGCCACTGGTAACTTTCTACTTTGTTCATTTATTATAAGAAAAATAATAGAAAATTAAATGAAGAGGAAATAATTAACTCATCTCTAAAATTACAGTAACTGTTGCGCCGTTGAAATCTATTACTTCGTCATTCTCATTGGTCACAGTAATTTTTAAATTCTGAATTTTATCGAAAACTGGGCAAAATACAGGATAATTTGGCTCATAAATTATTGGAGCACTAAATTCTAGGGCTGGTTTAAATGATGCAATAGTATTCGTTTCACGGTGAAAATGCTCAGAGTCTCTTACAAACATTCCATCCGCTAAATTGAAATGAACGCGGATATTTTCGAACGGAATTATTTTAGGTAAGTTCCGAGCAAGTGTTTTGGTTTTTGGTTCTACAATTTGATTATTAAAACCTAAAACTGAACCAATACTTTCTTCTTGGTCAAAATATATTTTATAATCACTAATTATTTCCAATCTGTTTAGAATTTTATTTTGTTCAATACTAATCTTAGGTTCTTGACTTTGAATAGCTTTTTGTAAATTTTCTACATTATATTGACCTGGTGGAATAAACATTTCAGTTATCGTACCTGATACTTTTTCATAGTGTACTTTATTGTTTTTGTTGTAATATTTGGTGTTAGGAAGGTTGAGTAAAACCCTATTAATCCAACTTTTCTAAATTCATCTCGCAATGGAACATTTAACCTTTTCTCTAAAACCAAAGTTTTACCACTTAGTTCAAAAATTCTCTTCATTTATTAATTCATTCATTAATTAATAAAATAAACGAAATTGAGTAAACGAAATGTTGTAGATTGGGACCCACAAGTAAGACTTGTAGAAAAGCAAGTAAAGAACAAACATGGCAAATTATTACCGAATTCCATTCGTTGTGCTTTAATAGGCCCCAGTAATTGTGGTAAAACAACCTTAATGATAGACAATTATATTTTGGCACCTGGATGGTTAAACTGGGAAAAAATAAACAACCTTTACATCTTCTCTAAAAGTTTAGATCAATCTAAGTATCAACAGTTTATGGAAAAATGTAATAAAATCGAAGAGAAGTTAGGAAAGTCCATTGCACAATTTATTCATGACGATGAAAGCATAATGCCCCTGGATAAATGTGAAGATAGGTCAGTTGTAATTTTCGACGATTTCATACTGGAAAACCAAGACATAGTTCGAGAATATTTTACACGAGGGAGACATAAAGGGATTGACTGTTTTACTTAGCTCAAACGTATTCAAAAATACCAAAACAATTAGTTCGTGATAACTTAAATTTCTTAAACATATTTAGGCAAGATAACACCAATTTAAATCATATTTATCAAGAATTTGTTGGTGGCGATATGAAATTTCAAGACTTTAAGAATATTTGCAGCAAATGTTGGAATGAGGAGTTTGGTTTTATTACTATTGATATGAATCGCAAAGCTAACGATGGTAAATATAGGAATAAAATTAAAACGTTTCTAAATGTTGGGTAACTACTCCAGGGGTATTGGCAGGTTTTGGGTTGAGTATTCTAACACCAACATCGTTAGCGTACAACGTCAGCGTCAACGTACAACGTTAACGTACAGCGTACAACGTCAGCGTTAACGTTCAGCGTTAACGTCAGCGTACAACGTACAGCGTCAATGTCAGCGTCAAATGTCAAACGTCAATGTTAGCATCAAACGTCATTTTTTAAAATTTCACCTATAATAAAGATGTTTGCGAAATACGATCATAAGGTAGTTCAACAAGCAAGAAGGAATAGGAAGAAATTTGAAGAATTAAAAGACGAATTTCGAATATGGAAGAAGCAGCCTATAACGGAATACGAGAAGTATAAAAAAGAAGATCAACCTGTTATCGATGCTGTTAATGTTTTAGGCAACAAGTTAAATGACATCGGTGAAAATGTTATTAAAGCTATAGAAGAAAATAGAGAAGTGGAGAAGCAATTAATTCCTTACAGAATTGACTATAAAGAGGACTTTCCTTCAGATTCCGAAGGTTCCTATTTCTTGGATGAATATCCTCTTCAGTCCTGAGCTCAGTTCAGAACTTTGAAATATACTTTTCTGTGTTTATCTTATTGCAATTAGGTAAAATAATACATATTTATGAAAAAAAAATTTTTTTTCGAAATCACTGGGCTATTATGACATGTAGCATATATGCTACATCAGGACTTAATGACTACTCTCCTCCCACTACTTTGCAATGCTAAATTATTTTGTGACACACGATTACTAATGGTTTAATGCCTTGTAAAGTATGTACAATAGTAACATAATTTTTTGTACATTTTTCTATATTTATTTTGCATTATCTAAAGTCAAAATAAAAATAATTAAGAAACTATGTTTAAAAAATTTTGACTAAAAAGTCAAAGCACTAAAAAAGTTATATTCAAAAGAACATAAAATTGAAGGTACAATCCACAATATCCAGTTATGACTCATGGAATGCTGAGAAGATGACCAGAGATTGAATACAGCATCTTCAACAATGAAGATGAAGCGAATGATGGAGCTGATGATGGTGATGAGGACGATGGAAATCGAAACTTGACGCGCCGCAGAGTACCAGCGCCTATGACGTCTGTTCAATCTTTTTTCCGTAAAGCGCAGGTATATTTTGCATTTTTTGCACTATACAAACGTGAATCCCTTTCAGCTCGGTAGTCTACATCATGATCTACCTTTTTGCGTTCTGCTCATCATTTCTGGTAGATGCAAAGCATGAAACTTCCTGGATTGAACAGACGTCATAGGCGCTGGTATTCTGCGGCGCGTCAAGTTTCGATTTCCATCGTCCTCATCACCATCATCAGCTCCATCATTCGCTTCATCTTCATTGTTGAAGATGCTGTATTCAATCTCTGGTCATCTTCCCTCCCATCATCATCATCTCCAATCTCCAGCTCAATATCAGACACATCTGGATCGATAGAGTCAATCAGTTCCACAATGTCTGCATCATTCAAGGCTGAATGAATAAATAAATGGTGAAATTTAATGTTACCTCTTTCATTACATGCTAAGAGAAATTAGGCTATGTGGTAAGAGAAAGTAGGCTATATAATATTTAAAGACCGCATATTTCTCAACATTTAAGCCACATGTGACTTCAGCATTATCTACAGAACTGAAAGACATGCTAAAAATGAGGAAAATTCAGACATAAAATCATGTTGCAAGTATGAAATGTCAAGGTCATTGCCTGATGTAGAGTATATGCTACGTAATGCAAATCGTGATCGTGTGAGTATTTTAGTATATTACCGAAACTTACATTCAATAGCACATTAACTGTTGATCAATTGTAAGCAATTTTTTTTAACATTCACATTACTTTAATATACAAATACATATTAATTACCTGTATGTCTTGTTTCCATGGTTACCAGTCCGCCAACTTCAATATTCACAGAGGTGCTGCCACCTATTCGCTAGAGCGGGTAACAAAAAAAAGTAATGTGCGTGATGCGCGACCTATAGACTATATGCTACAGCCGGCAACCCGCAGTGAAGCCAGCGCTTGAGTCAGAAAAAAATAAAAACCGCATGTAGCATATATGCTACGTAAGGACAGAGGAGGTTAAGATGTCAATGATGAGCAAAAAGAAGCTTTAAAATCGGCAAGAACGGTCAGAAAGGATTTAGAGTCGCAACTTCAGAAAGAAAAGGGGAGGAGTTTATTTCAAGAGGCCGATGAAGAGTATGATAAAAGTGAAGAAAATGTTAAGAGGAAAGGCATAACTGATTATTCTACGGTCCACTTAGGGGTAAAAATTTCAAAATATTTACCTAGAATTAGTGACCCTAAATTTGGAATAAGGTATGATAAGAACTATCAGGGTTATTATATAGGTGACTCAAAAGTTGAATTCAGTAATGACGATATTATAATTAAAGCTACAAAGGGTTTAATGCTATTTTTAACCTTAAATGATATACCTAATGATGATGAGTATACAGACGAAGACCGCAGCACAAACTACTTGCGATCGTTGGATCACGATCATAGAATGATAATGTACAATCCATATAGCAGACTTATCAGTAAATTATGAGTGAACTACAATGGAGATCATATTTCGAGTGTGGTAAATTCATTTCCTCACTAAGTTCTATCCCATCTTTGAGGATAATGTACCTTAATGCTAGAAGCTTACGAAATGGGAAATTAGAGATGATTGCTGATCGACTGGATGCTATTCAGAATGTAGATTTTGTTGTCATATCTGAGACGTGGCTGTCTGCAGACAATGGTGAATGCATCTTCTATAATATTTCAGGTTATGAGGCTTTTCATTCGTTTAGAAATTCTACCTCAAAAGATGGAGGTGGTGGAATTGCCATCTATGCAAAAAGTAACTGTTGGCAATGCAAACTGATATATAATATACAGAAAGATCATAATATCCTAGCATTAGAGATTTCTAGGTCAGGTCTGAGCTACATCATTGTGGCTGTTTATAATCCCCTTGTGTCTAACTGGTATCATACAAGTGCAGACTTAGAAATGATTCTTGATAACATAAAACACAGGAATGTAATTGTTGCTGGTGACTTTAATATAAATACTCTCCGTCATGATGACTTGACTAATAATTATAAATGTTTCATGAATAGCTATGGTCTTATCTCCTGCAACACTGTATATCCCACCAGAATAAGTCATAATAGCTCACTGATTGATCATTTCCATTGCTGCATAAAAATAAGTAATTGGAGAGTAGATAATGTTATTGATGATATCAGTGATCATAATACATTGCTTTTCTCTTTAGACTCCTCGAAAACAGCAACCAATAATCCAAATGTACCAAAAACTTACAAATACTCACATATTGATTATACACTTGCCCTAAACTATTATGAAAGCCATTCTTTTGATTTAGTAGAGGATGATGTTAATGCATCATACACAGCCTTAACTACATTTATCCAAGATGGTCTAGTCTGTGCAAGTACAGTTAGAACTGCTCAGCGTAGGGATATTAACTATCCCCTGAATCCCTGGTGCACACCAGAACTTGTTGCATTGTGTAAGCAAAAATCACATAGTTACAACAAATTAAAAAAGTTCCCCCATAATACAATAATAAAAGAAGAGTACAGGGTTTACTGTAATAGAATAACAGCATTGAGAAGATCACTCAAAAAGACATATTATGATAATAAATTTCAAAGTAACATACACAATTCAAAACGTACTTGGCAAATTATCAATGAAGTTTTAAATAAACCCTCAAATACAACATGTGATATTAAAAGTATAAATGTAAATAATAGGTGCATAGAAGACAAAATTGAGATCTGCAATATTCTGAATGAATATTTTGTGTCAGTTCCTGCCACATTATCTTCTAACATTATTCCATTACCGGAGAGAACAGCAACAATCATTGAAGGTTCTAATTCATTCTTCATAGAACCTTGCTCCCCACAAGAAGTATCTGATATCATTAACAATCTTAAGATAACCAACACCTCCTATGATGGCATAACTAGTAAACTACTTAAGACTTGCAACCGTGCCCTCTCAGGACCCATCTCAAAATTTGTCAACTGCTCACTAGTCAATGGTATCGTCCCAGATCCCCTTAAAATTGCTCGTGTTGTACCCATATATAAACAGAATGACAGGTCAGATCCTGGTAATTATAGGCCCATTTCAGTACCATCTGAATTATCAAAAATCTTAGAAATAATTATGAAAACAAGGCTTTTGAGGTATCTAGAGAAATGTCATTATTTTTCTGAATTTCAGTATGGATTTCGCGAGAAGGCTGGGGTTAATTCTGCTATTGTCGATATCATAATCGAATTACAAAACAATATAGATAAAGGGAATAAATCTGCTGGATTCTTTATTGATTTAAAAAAGGCCTTTGATACTGTGAGTCATCCACTGCTTGTATATAAACTGGAGAAGGCGGGTGTGAGAGGTGTTGCATTGTTGTGGTTTAAACATTACTTGACAAACAGGCAACAATTTGTAAAAATAGGCACTAATAGAAGTAACTTGCAAAGGGTATCCTATGGTGTGCCCCAGGGATCTATTCTAGGGCCGATTCTATTCCTCATATACATAAATGACATAACCTTATGCCCTTTTAAGGGTAGATTATCTCTCTTAGCTGACGATATTTCGTTGTTTTACTTCTCTAAATCTGACAAGGAGATTATATCTGATATCCAGCATGACTGTTATGTCTTGGAGGAATGGCTAAGAATGAATCTAGTAACACCTAATTACTCAAAAACTGTCTGCATGATGTTCCATAAATGTGAATATGATTTAAATGCAACAACAAATATCTCTTTTGGTACTACCAGACTTAAGTGGGTGAAGGAGGTTAAATACCTTGGCTTGACAATAGACAATACTCTTTCTTGGGCATCACATATAACGAATCTAAAAAATAAAATCTCGGCTTTAGTTGGAATCTTTGCTAAAATCAAGTTTTATGTAACAACTCAGACACTACGTGTAATATACTTCGCAATGATTCAGTCTCGGCTCTCATATTTATGTTTCATCTGGGGAAGAGCCTCACAAACTAATTTGAATAATCTGGAGGTTCTACAAAACAGGGCTCTAAGATCAATGTATGGATTCCATCGTTTATACCCTCGCTGTAGAATGTACACTGAAACTAATATATTGCCGTTGAAACTGCTTGTATCTTTCAACTCTACTTTAATTATTTATAAAATATTGCATAGTCTCATGACCACAAACACTACATTCTCTTTCGTTAATGAAATTCACATGCACTGCACAAGACAAAAAAATAAGTTACATGTAGTCAGCAATAGAACGACTAAATTTGGAGTCAATGCATTGCAGCACTCGCTCATCTCAGTGTATAACCTGGTACCACTTGATCTAGCAAGAATCTCTCAAATTGGGCCATTTCGTGTAAAGTTGAAAAAGTACTATTTGCTGACTCTGAATGTATAATAATTTATGTATAATAATTTACTCTAAATCTATAATAACTTACTCTTGTGATACCACATTCTTCCAATCTTTATCTTTTATGTTTATCAACACTAATTGACTCATAACTTCAAAGCATGCTCATTAGCTTATAGTCTCATTTCTCCATTTATATTATACCGCTTTTTCCTTGGTCATGTATTGTGTCAAAAGCGTCGCTTTGAATACACTTCTATTGCTTATTTGTATACTGTACTCTAAATGTATTATAATTTAGCATATGTATAGTTAGTCCGTCATCTATGTAATGAACTATGTACTGTTCCCCACGACAGAGCTCTGCTCTCGGGAATCTTTTTCTAGACAAATAAAAAAAATAAAAAAATAAGACTATTTTAAAAATTACAAATGCTATGTATCAAAACAATGACCCAAAATAGCACTAAACCTAAAAGTAGTGTTGACAAAAAATATAATACGTTTATAAAGGATATATGGCTTTCAGAAATAGTTAGTAGAAAAGAAAGAGCTGCATCTCTAACCACTCCTCCTAAATCAGGATTTGGTTTTGTAAAAAAATATTCAAAAGCACCGATTGAATATGTGTGGATGGATGATGTAAGGGAATTAATAGACAGATTAATGGTAATTCATGGCGAAGAAAATGCTGGAAACATCGTATATCACAATGAAAAGGTTGGAATAACGAAGATGCTTACGAGTACGTTTAATGACTTTATTGTTAATAATCCTAAAGGTATTCCATATCTAATTAGGTTTTTAAATAACATTCCCCATACATTCTGGGAATCTGAAAAACATGGAAAAGGATTAGTTAATTGGATGATTAATAAAATAGGTGAAAATAATATTGACTTAACACTCCCGGGATACAAATTTTGTGGTCCTGGTAATCCATTAGACAAGCAACTAGCCGAAGGTGTTCAGGGTTCTAACCCATTAGACGAAGCATGTAAATTACATGATATAGCATACCGCGAACATACAAAATTAGAGCACAGACATCAAGCAGATAAAGAATTACAAAAGGCTGCAAAAGAGAGAATATTCAGTAAAGATGCTAACTTGAGTGAGAGACTAGCAGCTACAGCCGTTACTGGAATAATGTATGGAAAAAGAAAAATGGGAATGGGGTTAGATGAAAATGGTTGGGGCGTCTGAGTTGCACCGCTTGTGCTTTTACGTTAAACAAAATAGCAGAGGCGTGAGGAAATACAGTAGAAGTGAAAACAACACCTTAAACAGGATCGCTAAGGAGCGGGGAAAGGATGTCTCTTTCGATGCGTGCTGGGCCCAAGATTCCGGATCGAAAGAAAGATGATTTCCAAAAAAGGAATCGAATGAATTGTTTAAAACAAATCAAAAGCGGAATTGAAATTATCTAATTGATCGAGGAACCCAGAAGCGTGAAGGTCGTGACTGCGTTACAGTACGAAGCCAAGACCGACGAAATCGGACGAGAGATGAGGGAACTTAAAATTACAAATGAAAGAGGACGAAACCAAGTGAACTATTTACTATTGTATTTAAAGTAAACTAAAACAGGTGCGCATAAGAGTAAGGATATATCTAAACACAAAATGAAAGGTAACGTGAAGAGGTATAAAATCGCTTAATAACAAATAAAATAAAATTAATGATTAAAGATGGTACCTAAGAAAGGAGCACACAAAAACAATCTCAAGAGAAAAGTGTATAAATGAACTTAAGCACTAACAAAGATGAAACAAGATTAATTAAAATGTACTTACAATCAATGTGCAACTAAACCGTAAGCGTGACTCGATAACTAAAATTTAAAATACAAAAACAAAAACAAAAAACGAAAAAGATAGAGAGTATGGATGAGTCGAATAAGAGAACTCCTCTACTTACGAGGATGACCTGGACTAGAATGCCCTTGCCAAGAACAGACTTCCAAAAAGCTCATGATGTTGTGAAATCATGGGGTAAGGGGGGGGGGATGAGAAGGGTGCGTATGTAGGAAAACGGGGGTGGGGGTGGGAGAGGGGGGGGGATGACACGGAGTTACGTAATATAACGAAGCCAGAGGAAACAACACAAAATTAACACATAAAAATAAAGGAAAATGAGTATTACATTAAATTAATTGACATTACCGGGACAGTAAATGAAAGGAAAAATCGATCAGCTAAGAAATATGCTTTGTAGGAAAATATAGGCTTACGTAGAGGTAGTTATGTCTAAAATATAACGACATACGAAGAAACAAAGGAATTAAGGCATGACGAATGGACAGTGACTAACACAAAGACCATCGCTCACACACTTTTCCTAAAACAGAGGGAAGGATCAAATAGGAGGCGAAATGAGACATGGCTCCGTTACTCCAATGATACCTTGACCCAAAAAACAAACTCTGATACGACAATCAAATGAAAGATACCTCGAAAGAGTGCACATCAATTTGTGACGTAATACAGAGCGTTGGTAAGCCTCGCAGAAAAGTAGCATATATTTCAGACCTGAGAGATTTGAGTAAAAATAAAACCGATTACATGAAAGGTAGGGATGACAAATAAACACAGAGGCTTCGCTAAACTAACGTAAACAAAGGCGAAGGGACTTGGGTTCATGGATCGAATTCACATCATCATAAGAAAGGGAAATTGATAAACTGAAATTCAAAAATGATAGCATGCCAGATAAAACCAAGTGATCGAATCGTACTTACGTTTAGTTGCGTTGGGCACGGGCGAAAAGCCCGACACACCTAGGCTGTGACCGTTTCACATGATGGTCAGAAATGGAAGGAAGCCACCTTCTCTAAAAGGAACGCAGTAACGCCGCTCGGGAAAAATAAGTCGTAGAACTCCCCCTCTCCAGAACATAAAGGGGGCCAATGGGAGAAGCAAAGCTTAGTAACAAGTCATGCTTCAACCAATGGTAACACAGTGTCAGTAGGGGTGAAAAGTTTCACCATCTGACGAAACATTTACGCAGAATTACAAAGTTTGAACGCAGTAGGTGAGACAGAGAAACGTATGTCACAATAATGCGACATGAAGGAAATGATGATAATAACAATAATAATAATAATAATAATATGACAAAAAATAATGAACCTGATAAAAACGGTTCAGAGTATAAATTTGTAAAATTTTTGTTTATAATTTTTTCATTAAATAAATGAAAGGATTTAGTATTGATTACAACGTTTCCCAAAAAGGGAAACTAAAACCTAAAGCTATTAAAATAAAACTCTCCAACGAAGATCTGAAAAAGCATGACTATCTCGATGAGTACTTGACAGATACACAAAAGAAGCAGAAAGCAAGAAAAATTCAAAAAGGTGGTAGCTTACTTATAAGTTTGTCCATTCCAATTGTAAAGAAAATATTCGAATATCTCAGTAGGAAGAAAGAAGGTTCTGGAATTAATGAACACCAAGGAGGATTTTTGCCATTAATATTAGCTGCATTGGGTGCCATTGGTTCGCTGGCAGGTGGCGCTGCAGCCATTACAAGCGCTGTTCATAAAAAGCAAAAAGAAGATGCGGAATTGGCTGAACAAATTTGACATAATCTGGTGATCGAAAAAAAGACTGGACAAGGTTGTTTGGGAATAACTAAAATTTAAAAAAAGAGAAATTTCATCGATATTGAGTGATATACTTTCCAACTATAAGCACCCTTTAAGTAATTTCGATATACTTAAAATAATACACGAAATGAACATAAAGCATTTTCGAAATGTTTTTATGATTGATGAATTGCCTACAAAACCTATTGATTGTGAATCAGGAATTGTAAACTTGGATACGTCGGATCATGCAGGTACTCATTGGATTTGTTACTTTAAAAAGGGTAATCAAAAATTCGTCTTTGACTCATTTGGTGGAGATGTTCCTGAAAAACTAGTAAATTATTTGGGAGCTAGCAACCTATTTTATAACGCCGAAAGAATTCAAATTTTTGATGAATATATATGTGGTCATTTATGTGTCCTTGTTTTAAAGTTGTTTTCGAATTTGGGTTCCCCTAAACCCGCTCATTTTAACGAAATTATAGATTTAATAAATGGACATATTTGGAAATAAAATTATAAACGGAGATAGTAGTTCATTAAATATTAAGGCTATTACTAAAGATGATTTAGAAAAACGATTTTCAAGGCTAGTTACGGCTCTAAATAAACGCCTTAGTGAGCTTTTTTGTTTCAAAAACATGGATTGATTTTCAAGGTAAAAGGATAGCGAATATTGAAGATCCAATCAACAATAAAGATGTCGTTAATAAGCAATATCTCTTAGAAAAAGAAAAGCTCAAACCACTTACTACTGAAGGGGATTTTCCTAAAGATAACTACTTCACGAAAGAAGAAATAGAAAAATTGTTCTCGGAATATGCCACTACTTGTCTTGCACCAGTAGCAACATTAACAGAAAAGGTTGACAACTTAGAAAGAAAGGTGTTTGATAGGATAATATTACAAAAGGACCTTTCTGCAGAGAAAGATAAAATTAAGCATATTTTTACATACAACGCAACGATTAGGAAAATTTTTGTTCGTATCGTAGACCCAGATAAAGTATTTACTTCATATACAGATGACGGTATTAAAACAGTATTAGATGTTTATATTGCACGTTCCAAAGAAGAACAAATTATGGTAGATACTAGTAAGCCCTTCAACGTTAAATCTGGTGATACTTTATGCTTCAAAATTAAAATGGACAGCGTAATTTTAAAACTTCCAATAAATGTTAGTGTGACGATGTTTGGTGAAGTAATACTTGATGCATATGAACCTCATTCTGATGAATCGGTCGAATAACACTAATGTTAAAATGTTTTAGTTTTTAATGGAGAAAATATCCATTAAAAACAGTCTAATGTAACAGGTTTTTATACAACATCTCTATTGTTCCTTTAAGAAGATCAGGAGTAAATGGAATATTGAAATGGTTATTTGTTCTTTCATAAGCACATACAACCTTACGCTATTAGGATCATTATATTTTTCATAAACTATCTCACAATCGGGGTGCCGCCTGCATATTTTTTTGATTGCTTGATTCACCTGTTGTCTCTGTGCCCTTATTGCATAGTACCTGTACTTTTCGTTTGGTTCATGCTTATCTATAATAAGCAGACAATTATTCTTACTAGTTTTAAGTGCAAGAGGTGTGGCTAATGGGGTAAGAGATTCGTTTTCTGCTTCCTTTATTTGAAGTTTCTGCATTAACCCAACTAGTTGGTTCTTATATTCTTCTTTAATTTTGTATTCTCCGTACTTTCGAATTGATGGAAGGACTTCTTTCGTTACCCATTTCTTAAATTTTTTAGCTTCCTCTTTTTTAGATGATAAAATAAGCGAATACAACCCAGATTCATTAATAAATATGGTTTGAGGATGTGTATTTTTTAACCCCGCCAAAACGTCGGGGTTATTTAAGGTATCGAATGTACCTTTGTCTTCAATTGCAACGTGTTTTCGAATTGCTTTATCTGTATCTCTATACTCCAATATTAAAGCAATATCTTTAGCTTTAAACCATGAATCGTTATTTTCATCAATAGCAATAACCACTTGTTTGCTATTATAGACAAGTTTGCTGTTCAGAATATCGGTAATTGATGCCATTTAGTATACATAAAATATAAATATAAAAAAGTTAATTTCATCAACAAAGGGTAGACCCTTGTTTCTTGTAAGTTAGTTTGCGTTCTTCAATGTTGGGTGTCTGAGTAAACCAATGCTAATTTTATAATTAATTTTAATTAATTAATTAATTAATTAGTTAATAAATGAATAATCACATTTGGTGTTTAAAGTGCAAAACGTTTACTCAAACACTGCATCCTCACACCCTTTCGACAAAAAATGGTCGAACTAGAATCGAAGGTTTATGTTCCGAGTGTGGGAGTAAGAAAAGCAGGTTTGAAAAAAAAGTTAATGAGAGTGTAGAAATAGGGGGTTCTACCCAAATTAGAGAACCACCCGTTAGCATTCGAGAGGAAATTATAAACGAAATTCATAAACCCATGAGGAAGAATTTTCCGAGAAGGAGGGTTACAACTCACGGCATTGATGACATTTGGCAAGCGGATTTGGTAGAAATGGACTCTGGATAAAATAAAGGGGATATCGAAGCTTAATAAAGGCTACAAGTATTTGTTAACAGTCATTGATGTATTTTCAAAGTATGCCTGGGGTGTACCAGTCAAAGATAAAACGGGTAAAAGTGTTGCTGAAGCGTTTGATGGTATTTTAAAAAACAGAAAACCCAAAAATCTTCAAACAGACAACGGTAAAGAATTTTACAATAAAGAATTTTCAAAATTGATGAAAACATTTAATATCAATCATTATTCGACTTTTACTGAAGTAAAAGCTTCAGTTGTAGAACGATTCAATAGGACCTTAAAAGAGAAAATGTGGAAGCAGTTTGATATTCAAGGAAACTACTGCGGGGTTGGCATTTTACCAAAGTTAATTAATGGCTACAATAATACGACGCACACAACTATAAATATGAAGCCAAAAACGTAAACAAAGCTAATGAAGAACATTTGTTGAAAACTGTTTACACTGTAAGCGTAGGAGCGGAAGAAAAAGCGAAATTTAAAGTTGGCGATCAAGTCAGAATTAGTAAACTAAAAGGTATATTCGAAAAAGGATACAACGGAAATTGGTCGACTGAAATATTTGAAATAAAAGATATCGTTTATTCCGACCCTATTACGTACAAATTGAAAGATGTAAATGCGCAAGAAATAAAGGGGAACTTTTATGAGCAAGAATTACAGAAAACAAAGTATCCAGAGGCATATATTGTTGAAAAAGTTTTAAGAAAGAAAGGAAATCGGGTATATGTCAAATGGTTGGGTTTTGATAATTCTCACAATAGCTGGGTTAATAAAGAAAATGTTATATTATAATATTTCTGTATATATAAATGGACGCCCGAGTAAAGCAAATAACCCTTTCTTTCTTCCTGTGTTAACTACATCCTACTGAAGATGTAGAAGTATTTATAAATCAGTTGTCTAAGGATAGTATAGATTATCTTTTTGAACTTAATGGTGATGACATAGATAGCTGTTACAATTTTCATAAAGCTACGAAGGAATTCTTAATTTTACGTTAATTTTGGTATTTGATTTTAATGGTTAGCAACCATTAAAACCATAAATTTTCTACTAAAAATTTGTCGGGGTGTTACGAAAATTTAAGATTTTTTTTAAAGAATTCAAGATTGTGCGCTTTACAACCACCATAGACTTCTTTTGTGCCTTTATATATCATTTTCAGACCTATCATTTTCTTTTTTTCCTTTCCACAACTTAGCACCTTGTTGTATTTGTCAGGCAATATAACCTTAAATTCACTATCAAGTTCTAGAAAAGTTTTATTTCCATAGTTTGTATTTATACCTTCTACATTCGTTATAAGGTATTCGTTCCCTATTTCTAACTCACTGAGCTTTTTAAACGTCTTTTGTTCGTTGATGCTGTTGAGCGTCTTGAGAAATTGATTTACTTCCATTTATTACCTATAAAAAAATGTTTTAATTTTTAAAATATTTAATATCATTATTTTATTTCCTCTAGTTGAGCTACAGTAGTTTTCAAACTCTTTATTACTTCCATAAACGAAGATGACCTTTTTGGACAGTCTATGCCAATCATTGAAAGATCAAATTTTTGAGCTTTAACCAAAGAATTCGTGAATTCATTGTATTGATATACTTGTCTACCTTTAAAAAAATACAGCATTCCGTTAATATATCTAAAGGCTGAATCCATTGCAGGCGGTAAACCAGGAAAACGTCTTGATATTATGCCATGTTGCTTGGGTTTATAGCTGCATTCGTCTATTTCCGAAAAGAAAGCGTCATTGTAAAAAATATAAGTGTGGCCTGAGTAAGTGTTTAACAACGCATGAATTATTGTATCTGGTCTAATGTTCCACATGGACATGGCTTTTGGATAACCATTTACCAATATTAAGCTCGGATAATCCATCATGTAGATTTTGTTGGCAATAATCATAACGATCTCACCAGAGGGTCTTTGATAAACGGCTGTAATAGTTTTAAAATCTTGGGGTAAGAAGGTTAACCAATCTGTAATAAACTGGGGTCGTTTGTTTTTTAAGGCTGTTGAGTTATCAAGATCTAAAAGCCAAAACCATTTTTCATAAAAGACATACATTAACTGATTAACAATTAAAATAGTGTTAACATTCAAATCACATAAATTGGGCTCTGGCTTTGGTGTATCTGGAGTTGGTGTTTTATCTGGTACGTTAGGCTCTGTGGCTTTACCATATAAACTTTGAATAGCTAAAATGTCATCTTGATGTAGCTCTATTTGATTGTTAGCGTATGCATACATAATAGCATCTGGATTGTTTGAATGGGAAATACCTAAGGCATGGCCTATTTCATGTATCATAACAGAAAGTAAATTTGTTTGATATTGAGGAGTATTAGCATCGGTATTTAAATACCAAGATTCATCTTGATCGATATGAATTTCAATAGGTGAATTAATGCTATTTGGGTAATTTGCATGAGCCAAAACTCCACCTTTTCCATCAAATCCACTGAAACATTGCCCACTTATCTTGTGATTTATATGAGGGCTACCACGTTTATTTGATATAATTATATCTGAATTCCTCAAATCGTTCTCAAATGAGAGATCTGTATGTTTTTTCCAAACATCGAAAGCGGCTCTAGCTACACTTTGCATTGCTTGATTAGCTAAAGCATAATGCCATTTTATATTTTTATTATTCCATTTATACCACCGAGTAGTAAAATTTATATCGTCATCGGTGATACCACATCGCGATGTATTCATTAATTGTAAAGTACATTCATCTAAATCACCAGTGATATCGAGATTGTAGTACTCTTGGAACAAGTTTAAAGCAGATTGGAAAGTTGTTTCATTTACTTCTGAAATTTCTTGTTCGTCTATAGTCAAGTATCCAAAATTACGCAGATAGTTAATAGCAAATTGATTCTGATTTTCATGAGATATTATTTCTAATTGAACCTTTGTTAAGGTAACAATTATAATGCAAAATGTAATAATTGTGCTCATTTATTTGAAGGAGAATAATAAAAAAACAGAATGGTCAATAAATAGGACAAACATAACAATCGTGATTAAGTTAAAAATATACATAGTTTAATTTTATTCTCATATAACTCACCACTGGTTAGTCCAGTACCAATAGAATAAACATGATAATCTTCCCCTTTAACAAAAGATTATTTTTCCACAATAACTACAATAAGATTTTTTCTCACATAAAAATGATTTTTTGAAAATTTTAAATTAAATAATCAGTAAATAAATAAATGGATACAGCAGAAGAGAAGAAATATAACTATGCAGGTAAACACTGCAACAAGTGTGGTGTGGACATCAGTTATACTAACTGGGCCAGGCACTTTAAATCAAAGGGTCATATTAAAAATGACCCTAACAATGAAGAGAAAAAGGCAGAGGTTAAGCAGGAGGTAACATGCAAGAATCTTCGGGGTGTAGCCAAAGAGTACAACCTTAGAGGCTATTCAAAATGGAACAAATCACAACTTATTGAAGCTTTAGACAAGGTCAGTGATATTTTATACAAAAGGAACGATTTGGAAAAGCTCACGGTACCACAACTCAAAGAGATCGGAAGAAGTAAAAATATTAAGGTGACTGTTAGAATGAGGAAACCGGAAATAATAGAATCTATTTTAAAGACCCAAGACGCTGTTTTTCGTAATAAGGTAGCCCAAGAGCTAAGCTTTCACGAAGACCTAATACAACCACCAAAAGAAGACCGGAAACCACCATACACCATCACAGAAACCACGCCAAGATTTATTAAGAAATTTAATGCCACAGAAGTAGATTACACTATAAAAATTGAAAAGATTAAGGAAGTTAAAAACGCCATCAACGCAATGATTAAACTGGCCAAAGAAAAGGGCAACTACAAAAAAGGAGACAAGTTAACTATAGTAGCAAGCAACCCAAATTTCCATCATGACATTTCAACTGTTGTTCAATCAAATATCAACGCCAGGTCCTTCATGAACCATATAGCCAAAATTGTATCTTCAAACGAAAACCTAAATATCACACAAACCAGGTTCAATATCAAGATAATCAATACACCAAAAGGCCAAGGTAAGTCTAAAATCATAAATCTAGCAGATGACGTAAGGACCAAGAGATGTATCACACAAATAAAGAACAGAGATAACTTATGTTGCCCTCGGGCCATAGTCACCGCTTTGACGTACCACTCAAATGAAGTGCTAGGTAGGCAACTGAGTGCAATGGAAATAAAATTAGTTAGGCAAGGCAGACCCATTCAAACAGAGTTAACTGAAGAGTTGTGCAAGAAGTTAGGAACCTATAACGAGGAAGGTTTCACTTTAGAGGATATAAAGAACGTAGAAAAAATATTACAAGTTCAAATAAAGGTTGTCTGTGCCGAAAATTTTAATTCAGTTATATACTCAGGTAAAGAAAGAAATACCAAAATTTATCTATACAAAAACGGGAACCATTTTGATGTAATAAACAGTATGAAAGCTCTCTTGGGAAGTTCGTATTATTGTGATGCTTGTAATACATCTTACAACAATAAGGATAAGCATAAGTGCAATAAAAAAGTAAAGGCATGTATACTGTGCATGAAACCAGTACACTCCCCCGAAAATAAAGCTAAAGTTTACTGTAAGAAGTGCAATCGATACTGTTATAACCAGGATTGTTTAAACCATCACTGAGGTATGTAAGATAGCTTACAAGTGCAAAGGCTGCAATAAAATATGCTTAAGGGAAGATGCACAAGCTAGCTGTTGCCTTGCTAAATGTAGTAAATGTGAAACTTTTGTAAATTATGAAGTCGTTTTGAAGTGTAATGAATGTAAAAGCGTGTGCAAAAAGGTTTATGGAAACAAGTATTACTACAACTTACACGTAATTGTTGTATTCACTGAATGTGAAAAATGTGCAGAGAAAGTAATCTGTTTTATAACACTCAAGTGTGCAATATGTAATAGTAAATGTGAAAAAATATTCAGACACAAGTGTGGATACGATAAGTGTAGGAATTGTGATGATTTCGTAAAGACTAGTGAACATCAATGCTACATCCAGATTAAGCAGCAAAAAGGAGGGAAGTGTGAAAAGTTATGTATTTGCAATGCAGACGATACAAAAGAGTTTCTAAAACGGTATGTAGATGAACATAGGTTAAAACTGTTCAAGAAGCCAAAGATTAAAGACCTTCAGAAACGATTCTTGGCCAGTAAAATTTCAAAAGAAAGGTACAAAGTACTATTCAACAATATTTTGCTTGATATTATCACACGGAAAAACGAATGTAGTTACACAGAGAAATACATATGGTTTGATTTTGAAGCAAAACAAGAGACCGGGGTGCACATTCCCAATCTTATTGTCGCACATTACATCGACGGCACCAAAGTAAGCTTTAACACAAATGAAGATTTCTGTAAGTGGTTGATCTCAAAAGACCACAAAGGATATACTGCCATCGCCCACAATGCAAAAGGTTATGACTCACAATTTATCTTGAAATACTGTATAGAGAATACGTTGAAACCATACACTATATACAATGGAACAAAGTTAATGATGCTAGAGGTAAATGGGCTAGTAAGCATTATCGATAGCCACAATTTTGTAGCTTCTCCCTTAAGTGAATTCCCAAAAACTTTTGGGCTAAAAGAACTTAAGAAGGGTTACTTCCCACATTTCTTTAATACACGAGATAACCAAAGTTATGTTGGTGGTGTACCTGACAAAAAGTACTATGGGGTAGATACCATGAAGGCGAAAGCTAGGAAAGAGTTCCTTGAGTGGTACAACGATAAGGTTAAAGAAAATTATACCTTCGACTTTCAAAAAGAATTTATGGACTACTGTAACTCTGATGTAGATATTCTTCGTAGAGGTTGTTTAGAGCTAAGGAAACAGTTTTTGGAAACTGCTAACATCGACCCATTTAAGTACATCACTATTGCAACCGTTTGTATGGGAATATACAAATCAATGTATCTTAAGAAAAACACTATGGCTGTCATAAAATCAGATAAGAAAGAAATGTATAGTAAAGCTTCTATAGGGTGGCTCAACACCTTCAAAGGTGTACAGCACGCTTTGAATGGTGGTGAAGTCAAGATTTGTGGGGCAAAGGTTGACGGGTTCCACAAAGAGGCCAACACTGTTTATCAGTATCACGGTTGCTTTTGGCATGGATGTCTTGATTGTTATCAAGAAGAGACTATTAACAATGTCAACAATGAGACTATGGGGGATTTGTTTGAGAAAACAAAACTAAGAGGTGTTCAAATTAGGGAAGCGGGGTACAATTTAGTAGAAATGTGGGAATGTAAGTGGCTTAAAAGCAAAGATTATAAGAAAGGTTTGAAGAAGTGTACAGCAGTCGTAGAGGTGGTAGAGCCACTGAACCCTAGAGAAGCTTTCTATGGAGGAAGGACCAATGCAAGCAAGCTTAAAGTACAAAATAAAAAATTAAAATATATAGACGTATGCAGCCTCTACCCTACGGTAGAGTATTTTGATTACTACCCGGTCGGCCACCCTGAAAAAATATACAAACCTAAAAGGTATAATAAAAATTGGTACGGGCTGATTAAGTGCAAAGTACTACCACCGCGAAAGCTTTACCATCCTGTATTACCGGTTAAGAAAGAGAAGCTGATGTTTGGGTTGTGTAGAAAGTGTATTGAGGAAAAATGCTCGTCTTGCCAACACTCTGACTTTGAAAGGGCAATAACAGGAACGTGGACAACAGATGAAGTGAAGAAAGGGATACAAAAATGTTATAAGATAGTAGAAGTATACGAGGTTTGAGATTTTAAAGTAAAGAGTAATGCTCTGTTTAAAGGATACGTCAAAGACTTTATGAAAATAAAGCTTGAAACGAGTGGGTGGAAAGATGACTTTGATACTATTGAAGAGCACATAGCTGCGGTTAAGAAACATCTTAATATTGGCCTGAATCCTGAAGAGGTAGTTCCAAACCCTGGTAAGCGTGCTGTTTCTAAGACTTGCTTAAACTCATTGTGGGGTAAATTCGGACAAAGACGAAACTTGACCCAAAATGAATATGTAGTAGATGTAAAGAGATTCTATGAAATTCTGTTAGACGATAGGTTAGAAATAAGCAATATGATATTTATTAATGATAATATTGTACAAGTAACGTATAAGTATACAGATCATTTTGTTGAAGACCCCTACTTAACCAATGTGTTTATAGCTGCATTTACAACCTCAAATGCAAGACTTAGGCTTTACGATATGCTAGACAAATTAGGGGATAATGTAGTTTATTACGATACTGACTCAGTAGTTTATATTGATGATGGTAAGAATACCGTTCAAACAGGCTGTATGTTAGGGGAATGGACCGATGAACTTGGAAAGGATGATCATATCACAGATTGGATCTCTACAGGACCTAAGAGCTACGGGTACTTAACAAGTAAGGGGAAGGAATTCATGAAAGTTAAAGGTTTTACTTTAAACTACAAAAACTCCAAATTATTAAACATCGAAACTATGAAAAATATTGTAGATAAAGAGATAGATAAGGTTAAATTAAACTACAAAATGATTACGAGAGATTGGGTAGATTATAGGCTAAGGAATAACCCACCCACCAAGGGAAGATGATTAAGAAAAGGAAGTGGGTTTCGGACTGGAGAAACAGGATAGAGAAATAGGATGAGAGTTCCACAAAAGTTATAAATTTAACTTTAAATACCCTTAGAGGCAGTTGCCACTGAAAATTAACTCTCTGATACCTAAAGTAGGTACGAACTTGGTCGAAGCTAACGGGATCCGCAGCTAGGACTTGGGCGGTTTGCCAGAGAAAGGCTTTAGTGTATTTCCTCCCAAGCATGCATAAAAGTACTATGGGGAAGGGTGATGGTCTGGCCAGACAAATAGTAGCAGAATTGTTCTGTATTAACGATGGCATAAACTTTGGAAGAGTCAGGGAAGACAGACTCTTGCTTAACCGTGGTATTAGAAAAATGATAAATCCAAAACCAAATATTTAATTTATTTAACAATTCAAGAGAAGTTGATAATTTTAACAAATATATAATATCTTTTTGACAAATATAGATCGTTTAAACTTTTTAACAACTGGGGTCGCAGACCTCCTAACATTTAGAGATTGCTCCAGGCAAATAACAATTTATGAGGTTTCAAACCTTATATATGTACTAAAATCTTTGTAAGATTTAAAAAAGACAAATGAAATGCTTAAAGTTTAAACATCAAATTGAGTACAAGGAGTGTACTTTAAAGAATTTACAAGTAATTATTTTAGAAAAGGTTACATCTTCGAAAATAACAAAAAAAAAGGAAGTGAGTAAATGATGAAGAAGTTCCTATTACTTCTTATGTTTATGCAGAATTACCGTTAGTTATTATGCAAATAAGGGCAGGTCACTTACTGTGAAACCTGACGAAAAGATCAACAAGGAAGGTTCTAGACTTCCTGTATTTAGATAGGAATCACGAACCAAATGGAGCAGTTTCCATTTCGTGAGACCTAGAAATAACCCACTCAAGAGTTGAAAGTATTGTATTCTCTCATTAGAAGGGAGAAACAATGTAAGTTTAAAACGTGTGCTAGACACGTAGTTATGCAGAAGTTAATTAATTACACATAAGAAAAAATGGGAGGGCACATCTATAGATTGACACCTCGTTGAAACAGACCTGAATTTAAAAGTTTATTACGGATTGTTAGTAAGAGGTTTAGGAAAGAGAAATTGGGATTGAGGAAAAATGTTCATGGCCTTATTTAAATGTAACCGGACGATCGCGACGCGGAAGAAATGCTGAGAGAACACTGTTTATCACTATAGTTCGTTGAATAGATGAAAAGTTCACTATAGAAACACGAAAGTTTATGGCAAAGAAAGTTATTTCAATTTGTAAAAATGACTGGTTGCACTAGATGAGCAAAAGTCTATTGCTGGAGAAAATGGTGTATTACAGTTAAATGCGCCATAGAACATCCAACGGTGGAAGAAAATTCACTATTGAGCTTTAATTCAGAAGTGAGATTCTTCAATTTAAATAGTATTCTCACAAGTTAGTGAAAATTACATGACGGCAGGACGTGTAGATAAATACAAGATCTGGAAGGTTCCAGAACGATCTTAGTAAAAGAATGGGGCCAAAAATTAATCCAACGGTGGAGCGAGCTTAGTATTTTACAGACAGCGGGTATCAGATAATATCCCACGTAGTGAGACGATTTCTCAATTAAATAGCTTAAGAAAGGCTACTTTCTATTAAGGTTGGCTTAGACAGACAAACGCTCAACATGGCAAATCCCACGAAGAATGATTTTTGCCCCAAAATAAGTAATCTCACGCTGTCTATAAAATATTAGTTAAAAGCATGTAGAAGTTAAAACCATGAAGATGAGGTTAAAACTTGAAGTTTGTACTTAACTTGATTTCATGTCGAAGGTGAAGTTCCCCTTGACGATATCTAATGTGCCAACATGGCGTAGAACGTAGAGAGTGTCTCTTGGTTTGAGGAGACGGGCTCGAGTTGAGCCTTAACTGACCGAGTCAACTGCCGACTTAGAAGTGAGACCTGCTCAGCGAAGCACGGAGGGTCCAAGGAAGGGAAAAGAGTGGGGGGTAGGAGACAAAAGGAGAACATATAAACATTGCCAACATTATAACAAAAAAATGATTTTCTCTTGATGAGCTGGTCTTCAAAGAGTTGATAGTAGGCGATACTAGCGCAGCATGGTGAGTGAAAAAGTAGACGTAGTCCTCTTGCTCAAGGAGAAAATAGCTGGCGATGGTAACAAGATCTGGTGGCGAGATAGATAAGTAAGTCTTCTTGCACCAGGAAGAGTTGAAGAGCTTCAGAGATTCGCTGCTAGATAACGCTAGGTGGGTCACAGAAGATATATATCTAGAACAGACTCATAAAAGATATAAGAGACCTGATCAACAAAGAGAAAATAGAAGATCACTGTTGGTGTTTGATAAGAAAGGAAGAAATAGACATGCAAAGAGCATTAAAAATTAGATTCTCACGTACCGTGTATTCAAAGAATACACCGGAGATACAAAAACCAAAAGCATGATTAATAAAAATGTTAGCAAAGATTTCAAATTCGAATATGATAAAAGAATGATTAAGCCTAAGTTAGATGGTATTATTGAAACGTATCCATGGGGATATTAGTTAACGAATACATATAATAAGGTAAGGTTAAATAGAATTTTAAACAAGATTAAAAAATAAATAACTTTTGATTACGTTTTATAGATAATTTTAGCCATATTTATGTGCATTATTTTGGATTAAATTGCATGGTTACTTTTAGCCATAGTTTTGGAAAGCTCATTGGTAATGTTATGGATGGCTTTAACCATAAACAAGATTAAAAAATAAAATAAGTTAAGGTTAAGGTAGACCACAAAAAAAAAGTTAAGTAAACTATTTTTTAAGGTTAAATGGGACCTTAAAAATAAATAACATTATGGTTAAATCTAACCATAGAAGTAGGCTTGCTCCCAAGTTGCCCATATACTACTCAGATGGGTAGATAAGGTTACGAATGAAGAGGTATTAAGACGAGTAGGAGAGGAGAGATGTTTCTGGCGACTTCTTATGAAAATAAGAGATAGGTTGGTAGGAGACACACTAAGACACCCAGGAATAGGAAACTTAGTTAAAGAAGGAAAGGTCGAGTATAAGAACTGTAGGCGTAGGCCAAGATTATAATATTTCAAACAGATTGCCTCGGATGTAGGGTGTGGTAGCTTAGATATGAAACGATTAGCTCAGGACAAGGAAGCATGGAAAGCTGCATCAAACCAGTCGAAAGACTGAAGACTCAAACAGCAACAACAGACAGAAACCATACTATGCACAACGAGTAGCCACACGAAGAAAAACGCATACAATTAACTGATCCATACAACAAGAGAGACGCGCCCCCAGATAATGAAATAAAGGGAAGTGTAGTTAAGTGGATCGAAGACTACAATACAACTCGTTAGGACTTGCTCGCCCAATGAGTTTAAATAAGAGCACGTCCATGCATGCAGGAGATTGACAAGGATATATTTATTGATTATCTTTGACGGAAAAAATATGCATATTTCTTCCAAGATCTGAACAGAAATGAACTACATGTTGGCTATTTTAAAATCACAAATTACGCACGTTACCCAAATTTTATACCTTTTCGGGGTATGGTTTGGCTTGAGGCACGTAAAACAGTACTTCCTGTCTTTATTGATCTACATCATTTGTTCTAACATCATGGCCCGTGCCTTATAAAACAGTCTAAACTACCATGGCTAGAGGGATCACAACATTTGCAATCAGTAGGTCTGCCATGTTTGTGTTTTTGAATTGTTAGGAGTCCCATAGCAGTATATGATATTTCTTGGTCTTCTGTATGATACCGCAGTTAAGAGTGGTTATTACTGGCGGGGATTATATTGTCAGGCTGAGATATCTTCTTAGCTAGTTCGCTATGAAGTGTACGGATGTCATCCATGCTGGTGATGGGAGAAGTACTTCCATTTTCGTATTTTCTTTTCACATAGATTTTTCAGTTCTCCGTCGAAACATACAGTCGAGTTGCCGAAGGTCTCCAGCTTGTCTGTGCGACGTCCGGGCTAACTGCATTCCAACTCGTTCCTGTTCTCCGTATTTATTCGTTATCTTTACCATTCGGCCATTGCTATCTGCATACCGTAATTTTTGTGTTCCCAATGTACCGGTACTTTTGTGAACTGGATTCTGCCAGTTCCAACAATGTTATTCTGAATTTTGCACCTACGAGTGATAAGTTAAAATTATGGCAGATATATAATGAAACGGGCCGAACTGGCATTCGAATCCAGCTGCCGTGAGCAAAAATATATTTTCCTTTACTCTATTCACCCATGCAATGCAAGCTGTCACCACGTGGTAAATTTATTCACTTTATTAATGCAACCAATTTTTTGTTTCAGGTCAGGGACGGACCGTGGACCTATTGAATGGAACCAGCATTTGCCTGGTGGTGAAAATGGGATACCACGAAAACCATTTTCAGGACGGCCGTTCCCTTGCGAGGCCAGCGAGGTACCGCGTTAATGCTCTCGGTCACTGGGGCCTACTTAGTAAGATTCTCATTTTCACCGCTAGATGGCTGGAGTTGCCAATACGAATTTATTGCAGCCGAAAGGCCAAAAGAAGAGAATTTGCATCTTACTGTACTCAGTCAATGATAATGTTCTTTTGGAGCACTTTGATAGGTGGTACCTGTCACATTTCTTGTTACACAGCTCACATACACAGCTTTCGCTTGGGTTATGGTACGATTTTGTTGCACACACTCTGTGATGAAAATCATGGATGGCGTGTCTCGTCACGACATGTCTCAGTTCCTGGTTTTCCTTCATCCAGTTCCTGTCCACCATGGCGCTTGTAGCGTAGAAGTCCGGATCTATATCCTCGCTTTTGGCTTTCCACCTCTCCAGATGTTTCGAGTAATGTTCTGTAGCTGGTAGAAGCAGTTGGTTCCTTAGGTCTTCTGCGTAGTAGGTCTCCTTTGTTAGTCTATAGACCATTCTTGTTGGTGCTGCTTTTCCCACTCTCAGTGCATTTTTGAGGAAGCGGGCTTTGACTCGTTCTATTTTTTCAATGTCACTAAGTTTTAGACTTTCCCAGATCAGTTCTAATCCGTACGTTACTGTAGGGGATATGGCGGCGTTAAAAAGTCTCATTGCTGTAACTAGGGACAGAGCTGGAAGGTTCTTTATGGCTGAGATTGCTCTTGTGGCAGCTGCAGTTCTCTCCTGAATATGGCATCTAAACGACTTTGTAGTAGTTTGGAAGGTAATTCCAAGATACCTAAATTGATTGACAATTTTCAGATGTTCTCCATTAAGAGTAAGGAAGTCACTACCTGCAATTTTTCCTCCTTTCCGATATGTCATTTGGACTGTCTTCTGCAAATTAATGGTGAGGCGGTTTTCCAGTACCCATTTCTCCAGCTCTATTGGCAACTCAAACTAACACTTGGGGCGCTGCGGTAGGTCTGGATAAGTAGGGTTTAAAGTACTCAATAACACGCGATTGATATGGAACACTTTTTATTTTTCGGTTATAATCAGTAAATGTGGTCTCTAAAGTAATGACAGTGTTATTTTTAATTGTATATATGTATAACTGTGCGATACACGTGATCTAATTTGTGTTTTCCACTGGATTTTTTGGTGTCATTTGCATATTATCAAGCAAATGACTTTAAGATGAATTAGATAACTATCGTCCTATTACCTTACCAACTGGTATTGCAAAAATTGTGGAAAAAATTATGTATAAGAGACTGATAAGTTTCATAGAAAAAAATAAAATATTATCAAACTCACAACATGGATTTAGAACGGAAAAATCTACACAGACAGCAATTTACGAATGTAGTAATAGTATACTGAAATTAATTGACAATAAGGAACATGTAACTGGCCTATTCTTGGATTTATCGAAAGCATTTGATGTAGTTGACCATAAAATCCTCCTTACCAAACTAAATCAATACGGTGTTAGAGGTCTAGCTAATAAATGGATAGAGTCTTACTTAACAAGGCGTAAACAAATAGTAAGCTTGAGACACAAGGATGATGGAACCAAATTACTTAATGAAACATTGTCCAATGAGGGAATTATTGAATTTGGAGTACCCCAGGGATCGGTTTTGGGCCCACTACTCTTTCTTCTATATATAAATGATATAACACAGAACGTTCATTCACATAAGGAAATTTTGTTTGCGGACGATACAACACTCGTAATAAAAGGTGAAACTAAACAGGTCATACAGCAGTCTGCTGACTCCGTTACAGGAGAGTTAACCAAATGGTCACAAGATAATCGCCTCATAATAAACTATAAAAAGACAGTATGTCTAAATTTCCACACTATACAGAATAGGAATCCTGCGATGCCCAATATAACATTAAATGGTCATCAAATAGAAAATAAATCAGAAATAAAGTTTTTAGGACTATGGATACAACAAGACTTGAAATGGAATAAACATATACAATATCTGAATACTAAACTGAACTCGATGTGCTTTGCGTTACGTATTTTGAAAACCTGCACTAGCATGCACACATTAAGAAATACTTATTTTGCTTATTTCCATTCATACTTAAGATATGGGATCATATTTTGGGGTATGTCGCCAGATGTACTAAGCACGTTTCGGATACAAAAGAGAGCGATTAGAATTATGGCAAATGTAAACTCTAGAGAATCGTGTAGACCTCTGTTTAAAGATTTAAACATTCTCCCACTGCCCTGCATATATATCTTTGAAAGTATTATGTTTTTTAAAAAGAATTTAATGAATAAAGATGTTTTTCTTAAAACAAACAATGATGTTCATAGGCATAACACAAGACAAAATCAAAACATTCATATTTCACACACACACACAAGCATATATCAAAAAGGAACTTTTCACACTGGAGTTAAATTATACAATAAACTACCCCAGTATATAAAACTGGCCCCAAAAATAAAAACCTTTGATAGAATGTTGAAAGCTTATCTGCAGTGCCATTGTTTTTACTCAGTAGTTGAATATTTTAGCGTATAGGAGTGATGGAATCTATAACTATATTTTACTTTTTTAATTTAATTTTAATACCTAGCTGTATGTTGTTGTATTTATAGAATTAAGTTTTCATATTATGATAATAGAGTGAGGTGTAAATAGTTGTGCAATAAGATTGTATCTATTAAGATTTGCTATTATAATAAGTTATAAATAGTTATAATCTTAGTAATATATACCTGTTAGTTCTTTTATTTTATGCATGTAAATTCTGACGTGTCCTATATCAAAAATGTATTCAATGCATGTATTTGATCAAATGGAATTAATAAAAATCTATCTATCTATCTATCTATCATCAGTTTTTATGGTTGATGTAGATCAGCTGATTCAAATTTACACAGGGCTACACTTCGGACATTATTTCGGTACTATTATGCGCAATATAATGTAAATGTCGATCCTGAGTCAACGCCGAGGACATTCAAATAGAGAAATACGGTACATAAACAAATAAATAACACACCGAAGCTGTGCTACTTTTATCATTCCGAGACTAGCATCCACGCAAACCAGATTCCACTGTTCCAAGCTCCGACTTATATCGTGAATTGATGTCAAACTGATGATCCGCCAGCCTTTCCGCCAAGCCTACACCTCGTAATCGCTAAGTTCTTCGATATTCGAGCTATTCCACTATCAGTAATATAGGCCTAATTTGCCTCCCCGCGGGCACTGTAGAATGAGTGATTCCGCTACCATTCAAATATTCAACACCAAACCCACCTTTTAACCATCCAAATCAAGCAATTCCTGTCGCCCCACGAGTTTTAATACAAGTTAAACTCATCCCTTCTCCCTACCAAGCAGCCAATAATTAATTATTTAATTAATTATTCAAGTAACTTCAATCTTACCAGCGCACCCATCGTAACAGCTGTTTTTAAACTGAATAACCTTCGCTGGCTTTACGTCGCAGGTCTTCTGTCTGTCTATCTCGACAAGTGTTAGATCCTTCCCGGGGTAGAAAGGTATTATTATTAGGTATTATGTATTATTAGGTATCATCACATTTCGGCTGTTGCTATTTGCATCTTTTGGAAAGTGATGAAAACGTCTATCCGCAGCCCTCTTATACATCGACTTACAGCCGTAAACTGAGCAATACACTTTGCTTTTACTCATTTTTCACTCTATCAACGAGTAAAACTTATTACTAATGTATAAAGACACGAACAATTTACCACGATCTGTTTACCAATACAAGAAACCATATACAAACAGTCACCACGTGACAAATGTACCCTACTTGGTAAGTTTCTCATTTTTACCGCTAGATGTCATATCAGATAGCTGGAGTTGCCAATTAGGGCTCGTTGCAGGTCATTTCTATTTGTTGGTGATCCCAACACCATGTCATCCGCGTATACGATAAGTTTCGTATTCGATGTGCGCTGAAGGATGTCTGTAATGTCTGCTGTGGCGATGTTGAACAACAAGGGGCTCATTGGGTCTCCCTGCAGGACTCCATTTGTTTGTTCGAACGTGTCTGATACGTCGACTGTATCCTCAATCTGTACAAAATTGACTTTTAAAATGTTTTCAATTGCTCTGACAAGAGGATGTGTTGTCCCAATCATGTCCTTCAACTTTGTCATCAGTATTTTGGAGTTGCCAATTGGATGAAGTTTAAGTGCTACGCCCAAATAATTTACAAACTGAAGGGGAAGAAGAAGAAGAGAGGAAACAGATTGTCCTCTCCGGTCCTGTCTTGGTCCTGTCAAAACAAAACAACAGGGCACGAGGGTTTGTTTTGTTTGTGCGGGATGGAACCGATATTATTCGCATTGGGCAATGATGCTCTATGGAATGTTAAATGATTTAAATTATTGGTCTCAATGTACCGATACCTTTGTGAACTGGAAATCGTATGCTACGATTCTGTCAGGACCAACGATGTTATTCTGAATTTTCCACCTACATATTCAGTTTTTTCTTAGGCGAGCAGTAAGTTAAAAACATGGCAGATCCTACAATCCAAACATTCTGCTGTCATTTACCTAACAATACAGACAGAGCTGTGAATGTTATGGCCGTAGAATTTAATTCGGATTCGTACAACACTGTTTGTTTACTTTCATCGTGTGTTGGGATTTTGGGAGCTTTATATCAGGTATGAACCTTCGTGGTTAGCTGGAATTTGTATTGAAATTATTTCTTTATTTTTTTTTAATAGTCCTGTTTCTTGGTGTGTGTAGTGAAATATGAGATTTACTGCGGTACCGGGTGCAGGTCCTCCCGTTTCATTTTCCTCTTCCTTTCCAACGTACGTTATTCGGATTTGAGAAACCTTGCATATTATCCGTCTCCTCAGTGAATGCTGAAACAGCTAATACTATCTTTGGGAAATCCCTGCGATTCCATCTATGTCAAAGTTTAGTAGCCTGGAGTAATTGTAATTTGATAATTCCAATGTAAAATCTGGGAAATAATGGAAGCAGAGCCTGCATTTTAATTTCCCTGCAACAGTGCCCAAATGAGTGTGCAGTATGATGACATACTGATGCCACCATGCAGTATTTTGTGCTTGTGTCTCAAGTCCTTCTGTACCTTTCTTTACTTGTGTCTGTGTATCACTAGCACACACGGTCTTGCTAGATTACAAATTAACGATTACTATGAAGAGATATGCAACAAAAGATTGGTGCTTTTCAGTGAATTGAACATTTACAACAACCACAACATACTCACTCCAAACAGGCAAATTCCAGAGGTCAATCACCATTTCCAGTATCTCAACATAGACTACAACTAACATATAGGCTACTGACGAGTTGCATTATCTCAATTAATACTGCAAATTAATCAGTGTACATATTGCAAATATTTTCACCCATAGATTTTATAGCCTAAGGTAAGTTAATGGATCTGATGATGATCAAAACTGGCCATCCAAGTGTATTTATTAATCTCATGTAATTTCTTTCTGGATTAGGGAATAACCCATCTCATTTGGGTACAATCGTGTTGATCGACTGAAAACAACAACACTTTTTGTTTAATAAGGCAACACTGCAAAATGGCTTCAATCTTCATAACGAAGAGATATTCTGCACCCTACATCCAGTGCAATCTGTTTAACATAATTATTCTAACCTTGCTCTACCCCTACAGTTCTTATCCTCGACCCTTCCTTCTATAACTAAGTTTGCTGTTTCTGGGTGTCTTATAGTATGTGTCTTCTCTTCATTAGCAGTTGCTAGAAGCATCTCTTCTCTGCCACTAGTCGTAATACCTTTTCATTTGTTACATTATCTGGGCTACTTGTCTGATCTTAATTCTCCTGTAACACCACATTTCAATGCTTCAATTCTCCTCTTTTCTGCTGCTTCAACAGTCCAAGTTTCACTTCCATAGAGTGCCACGCTCCCGAGGAAGGCCTTCAAAAATGACTTCCTAATACCTAAATCTATATTCGATGTCAACAGATTCCTTTTCTGTAGAAATCCTTTCCTTGCTTGTGCTATCCTACTTTTTATATCCTCTTTGCTTCGTCCATCACTGGTTATTTTGCTTCCTAAGTAACAGAAGTCGCCTACTTTAGCTTTTCACCTGCCAATTCGACATCCATAGGGGTTTCTGATTTTTTTTGACTGCATTCCAATATTTTTGTTTTACATTTATTAATTTTCATCATGAATTCTTTCCTCAAGACAGAATCCATACCATTTAAAAACTCATTCAAATCCTCTGGTGTGCCGGCGGTAAGAGTAAGGTTGACCAGAACTAAGTAGAAAATTCGTAAACTACTGAAATTAGTCATAATACCTATAGTAATGGTAGGGAAAAAATCTGGAGATGATATAGTAATACCGGTTAGATGTTTACTCCTCCCCTGTCTGTAACCCACCCAGCCATCCCAAACAGGATCACGACTTATACAGATGAAATTCCAGCTGATTCCGCCATTTCTAGCAACTTGTACAGCTGTTGTACAGTATTGCCAATCCAACTCGTTCAGTACTACACTGCTCCAAACAATTAGAGGGACAGGAATTTGATCTCATGTACCATGTGCGTAGTCCGTGATTACGATATATACTGTTGCCCGTATTCTTCCGACATGTTTTAAGAATGTGAGGATAGCTCCACATGTCATTGGAAAGCCATGGCTTAGTGGTAGTAGACACATGTATCGTGCTATGCCGCAGAGTGAAATGGATGAGCAATGTCGCACTCTGTCTTCGAATGCGTGTAAGTGAAGAATACATTACTATCCACTTGGTGTACGTTGCATTAGTCGGAATGAGGCATCTGAATGAGACAGAATGTGTTCGGGCAGTGACAATACTGGAGTAAGGTTGGACTATTCGTGGAGTGCCTACAGAGCTTAATGTGGCTTCATCTGTTGTTGGGAGGGTTTGGAAACGATTTTGTGAAACTGCTTCATACACAAGAAAGCCAGGGCAAGGGAGAAAACAAAAAACATCGGCCAGAGACGACCGGTATGTGGTGGATTGTTATCTCCGCTGGCGTTCGGCGATCACCCGGGACCTGCAAAATGATCTAAGAGCAGTGTCAGTGCCCACACAATGCGCAACAGACTCCGAGGCAGGTTTAAGACCAAGACGACCTCATTAGGTCCCTCGATTAACTGCTCGCCACAAGAGAGAGCGACTTCGATTTGCTGAGGACCATAGGGCCTGGCAGCTGCGTTACTGGCGCAATGTATTGTTTACGGACGAGTCCCGCTTTCGTCTAACACGGTGGGACGGGGGTATACCTGCCTATCGTCGTCGTGGTGAACGTTATTATGGAGCAGCAGTCCAAGAAAGGGACAGCTTTGGCTTTCTCCGACGTCTGCATTCTGCTTTTCCCCTTTCATCTCTTTCATTCTTGTGCTTCCGCCTTTCGTCCATTAATTCTAGTATATCCTGCATGGTCCACAGTTTTCTACCTATTCTTTCTTTCCTACCATTGTTTTCTTCTGCGGATTTTGTTATTTCATTCTTCAAAACTGCCCATTCCTCTGCGATTGTAGCTTGTTCGTGGTTTTTCATTAGTCCTTCCTTTATACTCATCTTGAGTCGTTTGTTCACGTCCTTCTCTGTCTATTTGCCCACCTTTTTGGCTTTTGACTTTTCTTCTGTTTCTTCAACTTAAGTCTGCATTTCATAACAACCAGATTGTGATCAGAGTTTATGTCAGCACCGGGATATGTTTTTCAATCCAAAATCTGGTTTCGAAATCTCTGCTTGACCATGAAGTCGATTTGGTAACGTCCTGTATCTCTTGGTCTCATCCATGTGTATATTCTTCAGTTGTGGTTTTTGAATAAGGTGTTAGCTATGACCAACTCATGCTCGGTGCAGAATTTCATCGCCTACTTCCTCGATCATTCCTTTCACCTAATCCTCCGAATTCTACTATTTTCCCTTCTCTTCCTACCACAGCATTCCAATCTCCCTTTTCTATAACATTTTCATCACCTGACATACCTCAGAACTTCATCTATTTCTTCGTAGACCTTTTCAACATCTTCATCATCAGCCTGACTGGTGGGCATAAGGACTTGTACCACTGTGGTGCAGTTTGGTTTTGTATTGATTTTTGCTACAATAATCCATTGACTATATTGCTCATAATATTCTACCTACTGTCCAAGTTTCCTAGTCAATATGAGACCGAAGCCTGCTTGGCCATTGTTTGATTTAGTGCTAATGATCCTATTGTCTCCTGGCCGAAAGTCCTGATCTTCCTTCCAGCGCATTTCACTAATCCCAACCAAATCCAACCTCAACCTATCCATTTCCCTTTCTAAGTTTTTAACCTTCCACTGCCTATCAGACTTCTAACATTCCACGCTCCGATCCGTAGAATGTCAGATTTCCTCTTTGTCACTTCTGTGATGTTAACCCCCTCTCGAGTTGTCCCCTCCCGGAGATCCGAACTGGGGACTAGTTTACCTCCGGATTGAAATTTTACCAGAGAGGAGGCCATCATCACACACAATCATGCATAGAGAGGTGCTTATCCTCGGGAAGAGCAATACGGCTGTAGTTTCCCGTTGCTTTCAGCCTTATAAGACTATTTTCTAAACTTCGTGTTCCACCATAAAGACATCACTTACTACGAATCTAATCCAAGAAATTACTATTTAAGACATGAGGATATTACAAGCATGGTTTAGCAAATTTTATTCCAACAGGACAAAATTTTAATAATTTTTAACTTAATGTCAAATGGGATCCCATAATTACATAACATTTTAATTGTAAAAAAAATCTTCTCTCAAGACTCAAATGTAGTCTATAAAATTAAAATGTGTCATTTAGACCAGTATGACCAAAAGTCATTTAAGTTAATATGACTAATGTGACTATTTAGTGTTGTAATTTATTTTGATGAATGTTGTGTGTTTTCTATTGATGTGTTAGTAATAGAGAGAGGCTGAAGTAATGAACCTCCGAAACATGTACCTCAGATAAACTATATGTTCAGCTCTCATCATAGTCGCTCTTTGAAATTAGTCTGCCTTCCATAAAGAATTCAACACCTATACAGTCCACTAGAAGGTACATCGAATCATATTTTGGTCCATCATGGGCATGGATGACAATGATTTCAGCAAGCAACATATATAACAGGTCAGATCAACTCCTATCCTTTGTGTACGGTACTAGTTAAGGCAGGAGGCTATTACAATCACGTTTTAGCAAATTTTATTCCAACAGCACAAAATAGTGAACTTTTCAACCAAAATTGCCTGTTATCTGAGAATAACCCACATACGCTTCGTCTAATGTGATCACAAATTTCCATTTTGTCCTGCCAAGTGATTCTCAGTTTTCTACTGTTTATGCACCATTCTGCAATGTGACAATCCAACCATTTGTGAACCCTGCCCTTTTTATGTGTCTCTCTAAGTTCATATCCCGGTTATGATAGTGTTAACCATTTTTAAGGATGACCCCAACTTCTTTTCTATGACTTGTCAGGTGGCTGGATTGTTGCCAGGGTCAAGGGCCTTGACCTTCTTCATGACCTCCGGAGTGTGGCTTGATGAAAGTCATGGGTTTGCTCGTGTCTTGCCTTCCAGAATTAATCCCCTATGGGTCTCTCCTGTCTTATTGAACCCACAGCTGATCCCTTTCTTTGCCACTAAAAATTCCTCTTCCTGTTTGCATTGGAAAGGGCCATGATATAGTCTTCCCAGTATGGTTCAATGCTCTTTGGCATCGCTGCAGCTGCACGCTTGTGAGCACTATACACAAAAGATCTGATAATCCCTCTCGACAATGACCTTGGCATGCACGCACTGTCATCTCTACAGTGCGATCTGAAATTGATTTCTAGAGATCGCAAACAACCTCCATCTGAGTTTTCCATAATTAATTAAGCAGTAAAATTACTTCGTATAACTCATTAGGAAACTATTTAACCCATTCTTTAAGATTTCTACTCATTACTTTTGTACAGGCTCTTTATTTATGTGGTCCACCTCGTGGTATAGTGATTAACATTCTTAACTGTCGCCACGAAGGTCCAGGTTTGATTCCCCGCTGTGCCAAGAAATTAACTCTATCCGAGGGTTGGAACGCTCGGCTCATAAGGCAGAACTGCAAAGTTCTCTTGTATGTTTTGCTGTGTTTATATGCTGAACTTCCATTTGTTTTAGATGCATGTAGTTAAGTGGTAAAATCAGGACAATTGCTGAAAGGTGTTCTTAGTCTTTTTTCATCATATGCAATATAGGCTTATGAGATTCACTTTTGTGACTATTTCTTAAAATATTAAACACTCCTACTCCTGAGAAACAGATTCCTGGAGTTAACAATTACAATTGTGACATCCTGAGTTCTTATCTGGGGGCATCTGGTTATCCTCAGAATTTCAGAAATTTAAGTAAATTGGTTTTGATATGAATCAAATTGTTTCATATAAGTCCAACCCCTCGTCCACATCGTGGGAGACGGGCAATGGCACAAACTAGGGGATCGCCTGTAGGGGCGAAGTACAGTGGGGACTTCGTGTGCCCTGGGACCAGTACGGTAGCTGTGAAGGTCCTACAGGAACCCTGAAAAGTGACGTCTCTGGTGAAGCTAGGATAGGCCCAGCAAGCCAGTAGTGGATGAAACCAAATGCTTTCAAGAATGGAACAAGCCTCGGATATGATGGATATAATAGACGACACAGCTGTACACACGGACTAAGATTTGGAACTTTAAACATAAGAACGCTGACGGGGAAGGTGGAGGAAATAGTGGATATGATGGAAAGAAGGAAGTTGGATTTATTGGGATTGGCAGAAACAAAGTGGAAAGGGGAAGGAAGGAGAGAACTGAGAAAAGGCTATAGACTGTACTGGAATGGGAATAAAGAGGGAAAGAGGAATGGAGTGGGAGTAGTAGTACGAGATGGTTTAAAAGAAGAAGTGAGGAGAATAAGTGATAGGATGATGAAAGTGAAAGTAGCACTGAGGGGAGAGACCGTAGAAATAGTGCAAGTGTATGCTCCACAAGTAGGCTGCGCCTCTGAAGAGAAGGAGGAGTTAGAAGAGGAATTGCAGAAGCAGCTGGTAGGAAGAAATATGATTGTTATGGGGGATTTCAATGCCCATGTAGGAAGAGAAAGACAAGGTTATGAGAGTGTTCTAGGACCAGAGGATTGGGGCGAAAGAAATGAGGAAGGAAAGAGACTGTTGGACTTCTGCCAGAGGAACAGCCTGCTAGTTGGGAACTCCTGGTTCAAGAAAAGAGAGAGCCACACAATCACATGGTACAGTGATGGCTTGACCAGGAAGTCGGTGGTCGACTATATACTGTATGAGAAAGAACTAAATAAGAACATCACGGACATCAAGGTTAAACCATCGGAGAACCTGGATAGCGACCATCGATTGCTGGTAATGAACCTGAGAGGGAGTAAGGAGAAGAAAGGGACTGAGAACCAGGAAAGACGTATAAGGATATGGAAACTGAAAGAAGGGGATAGAAGGGTCGAGTACCTCAAAATGGTAAAGGAAGGAATTCCAACAGATGAAGAAAGAGGGGTGGAAGAGGAATGGGCTAGATTTAAGAAGACACTAGTAGGTGCAGCAGAAGCAGTATGTGGGAGGACAAGTAGTAAGAAGAGGTGGAAGGAAACACCATGGTGGAATGAGAAGACAAAAGATATAGTAAGGGAAAAGAATAGAGCCTTTAGGAGGTGGTATCAAAATAGGACGGTAGAGACAAGGGAAGAGTACCAGGATAGAAAGAAGGAGGCGAAGAGAGTAGTGGCTGAGGAGAGAAGGAAGTGGATGGAAGAGTGGTCAAAGATGATGAAGGAGGATAGTGAAGGTACAAAAAAGATCCTGTATGGGATGGTAAAAAAATAAGAGGCGGAAGGATCCTACGGATTATGTTAGAATGGTGAACAAAAGGGGACAAGAGATAGAAAGTAGGGAAGAACTGAAGAAAATGTGGAAATAATATTTTGAAGAACTTCTGAACCCAAATGGAAACCACGGCGAGGAGGAAGAAATCGGGGAAGAGGAAGATGAACTGCAAACAGAAAAGGACTTAACATGGAAAGAAGTGGAAGATGCAGTGAGGAAGATGAAAGGAGGGAAGGCACCGGGTGTGGATGAGTTGAGTGTGGAGATGGTGAGAGCAGCAGGAGAGGTGGGGATACAATGGTTCTACCGAGTGATGAGGATAGCATGGAAGGAAAGGAAGACCCCAGAGGACTGGAAAAAAAGGAATAATTGTCCCGATCTTCAAGATAGGTAGTAGAACAGAATGCAGAAACTACCGGGGAATAACACTGATGAGTCATTGTGCAAATATCTTTGAGAAAGTTTTGGAAAGGAGGATTAGGACAAGGATAGAAGGAGGGATGAGGGAATAGCAACATGGCTTCAGACCAGGAAGGTCCACAGTGGATTTGATTTTTGCTGTAAGGCAGTTACAAGAACAGCACTATGAGTATGGAACAGATCTACTGATGGCCTTCCTGGACATTGAGAAAGCATATGACAGTGTATGCAGAAACCCAGTATGGAAGTCCCTGGAGGATAGCGGAGTAGAAACATGGACTATATGGAGGATAAAGGAGATGTACAAGGGAAGCGTGAGCTGTGTGAAAGTGGGAGGAGAAAGATCGGACTGGTTGGAACAGAGAAACGGCCTGAAACAAGGAAGTGCACTGTCACCGTTACTTTTCATTGTGGTGATGGATGACATAATGTCCCGAGTGGCACAAGTAATTGGGGAAGGAAAGATGAAAGCAATGGTGTTTGCAGATAATTTGATGATTTGGGGAAACAAGGAGGAGGAGGTACAGGAGCAGTTGGACGTGTGGGAAGGAATAACACAAGGATATGGGATGAAATTTAGCATAAATAAGAGTGAGATGGTGATCACAACAAGGAAGAAGGAAAGAACCACAACGGGAATAACAATTGGTGGGGAACAGCTGAAGAAAGTGGAGAGTTTCAAGTATCTGGGAAGCCTGATACAAGATAATGGAAGAAACGATAGAGAAATAAATAAGCGGGGGAGACAGGCAGAAGCATTCCGGAGGAGTGTGAGAATCATGTTATGGAGCAAGGATGTCCCTCAGAACAGCAAAAAGATCATATATCGGACGTACTATGTCCCTATCCTGACGTATGCCTCGGAGACCTGGGTTATGAAAGGAAGGGAGAAGAGCAAAATACAGGCCAGTGAGATGAGGTTCTTGAGAAGCAGTATTGAAGCTACAAAGATGGACAGAATAAGAAATGAGAGGACCAGAGAATTAATGAAGGAGGAACCATTACAGGATGATATAGAGAAATCTAGACTTACATGGTATGGACATGTAAAACGAATGGAGGAGAAGAGGATACCCAGGAGGGTACATGAGACGAAGTGGGAAGGAAAGAGACCGAGAGGAAGACCGAGAGACAGGTGGCTGAAGGGGGTGGAAGAAAGAGTGAAGAAGAGAGGAGAAGACTGGACAAGGGTGGAGGCTGAGAGATGGTGGGAAGACAGAAGACGTTGGAGAGGCTTGTGCTCCAAACAGACCCGGCCAGTGGTTGGAAACTGTGCAAGATGATGATGATGATGATGATGATGATGATGATGAATCAAATACTATTTTGTTTTTTCTTTTGGTTTGTTTTGCAAGTACCTATAAACGTTTTTTTAAATTATTTTTTTTAAACATGGTTTCTAAACTTTTGTGTCTGCATTCATTAGGTTCTTCCCCGAGAAGATTCAAACCTGCCTCACAGATGGTTTTCCTTCTCTGCTACTCGTGGCCGTCAAATAATTATTTGGTTGGCTTTGGCAGATTTGCTGGCATCTCTGGGTAAGTAGGTAGAAAATTCCTGTCCATATATGCAAATTGAATGAATTATTAAACACAAGCTCAACATTGACCTCAAAACTGGTATAACAGACGCTACTGACAAGGAACGTATGATTTAATATTCTACGATCTTTCCTTAACAATATGAAACGTTTGAAGGATTGCAAAATCCATGCAAATTTCACAAAGATGGGATCACTGATTCATTACATGGTCAGATTCTTTCTAGGTCTAAGGAAATCATTATAAGCACAGAATGCACCCTCGACAGAAAGTGCTTGTAGCAATGAGTCTTGGCATTTTAGAACGAAAGTTGCAGTTTTGGGTATTCGATAACTTGCTTATAAAATGTATCACTATTTCACCCACAACTGGGGGAAGCTTACACTGTGAAAACGTATGGTACTTTCTTGAACGTTTTTTAGTGTTGCCTTTTTAAAATCTGTATAGAAATGATCTTCAATTGGTCTACATGTCTAGGGAAGCCCAATTATCTTAGGTGGTTAATGTTAATATATTCTATACAAAATAAAGTACACACTTACAAGTTTACTACCAGTACTTAAAATAATTAGGGAGATGAAATGTTTCGTTCATCATGCAAACAGATACAGGTTGGCTGACTGCGTGGCACAGCGGTAATATTCTTGCCTGCTGGGTCCAGGGTTGTGGGATCAAATCCTGTTATCTGTGGGTGCTTAACCCTCTTAGTGCCAAGCAGTTTCCTGCAAGATAAGTATGAGTCACATTCCAGGAAACTAAGAACATGGTTGAAATCTACATTAATTTCTTAAATAACAAAAGTTATGTTAAATTTGATAAAGTTTATTACAACCACCCCAAAAAGTTTAGAAAGAAATCGCACTTACCACTTCCTTGACAGAATTTCATGTTCTGCTGGTTATCATTCCTATTATAAAAACATATTGTACTGCACATCATTTCCGTAGTACAGTCTAATTTATTATTAGTGAGAGCAGCAATATTGAGTGTGTTACAACAATATACATTTACAACAATGTACCCAGCTGAAAAAAAAATTTCTCAAAAATTTCTAGGTTATCAATATCAGCATCCGTATGGTTTTCATCTAAATCTCTACTAGTGGTATTACTCACATTATCAACAGCATCATCATCATAGTGACTGTCACTCGGTGACTTTCTAAATCTTGTTGACCTTCCGCAGTATTTTTCTCATCAGTTCTACGGACTGATAACCTGAAGACCTGACATCCTGGGACCAGAATAACACTTCCTCTTCGGTACAGATAATAATAATATTGATGTTCCTGGTATCACTTCACTTTCACTCTCAGGATCCAAATCATCTGCCTCCAAGTAAGATGTCAACTTATTGTCATCTATGATGGCTAGATAAAATACTCTACTGCAGGTTGCCATGTTTGACAACAACACAGAAAGTATAAATTGCACAGAATATACACCCCCTCCCCTCATGTCGAGGACATCCAGAGAAAAGAAATACCATCTAAGGCAGGCTGTTCCAGCCGAGCAACTCGCTCGTGAGCAGCGGAGTACTCGCCGCCTTCCGTGAGTAAACCCGCAATACAGCTCTGCTGTGGAGGGCTGCCGTCACTTCGCGGTGGATACATCATGACTGGCAGGAAGTGCATGAACTTGTGTTATGACCTTCGCCCAGTGACGTGTTGGCTCTCACCCCCAGTCCCTCTCCAACTGTGCTCCGAGCATTACTGCTGAGTACTCGCGTGTACACATACTCACACTCATGGATTTGGAACAGCCTGATCTAAGGCAAGCTTGAAACATCAGTTTTCCAACAGTATGAAGTACTTAGATACATCTGTGTGCAGAAATCTTCAACCTGTAAAACAGCTGCACCGTTGGCTTTGGAGTGCGTGTCAAATGACACAGAATATGAACCCCGTCCCATTGCGTAACGGACTTCACAGAAAAAAACTAAACCCCACGCGGGTTAGCTTGGAACCTCAACATTTCAACAATATGAAATAACCAGAGATATATGTTGGCAGAAATCTTCAATTATAAGATAATCATTGCGCCTATTCAATCGGCTCTGGCACCTTTAGCGCAAGGACCGAGAGTCAATCTGATCGGTGCGTGGCACTAAGGTCGTTAAATGTGAGGGGCCATGTCAGTAGATTTACTGGTATATTAAGAATCCACTTCAGGCCAACATTCTGTCACCTCGGTGTCTGTAAAAACTGCAGTAGTTGGTTAATTAAGTTATTTATACAAGATAGTTAGTATTGCTGGTATTTGCCGGTGCAGCAGAGAGTGCTTGTGGTAGGACGTCAACAAGAGTGAAAGAGAAGGAAACACCGTGGTGGAATGAGGAAGTGAGGAAAGCAGTGAAAGAAAAGAAGTCTGCATGGAAAGAATGGAATCGAGATCAAACAGAAGAAAGCAAAAGGAAGTATTACGACAGCAAACGGAAGTGTAAGAAAGTGGTAGGAGAAGAAAAGAAGAAAAGTTGGGAAGAATTTACACGAAGAATGGAAACAGATGTAAGTGGCAGTAAAAGGATGCTGTATGGGCTTCTAAGAAGTAAGAGGAAAGAAAGAGTTACTACAAAGCTGGTGAAAAAGGAAGATGGAGAGTTGTTAACACACCCAGAAGAGATAAAGGGACGATGGAAGGAGTATTTCGATAAGATATTGAATGTGAGCAATTGTACTGGTGAGATCGAAGTGACACAGCCTGACGACTCTATAACAGAAGATGATATAACAATGCTGGAGGTGGAATTAGCAGTACAGAAAATGAAGATGGGAAAAGCAACAGGGGTGGATGAAATCAGTGTAGAAATTATAAAGGCTGCTGGACCTGTTGGTATGCAATGGCTGTATCGACTGCTAAAGTGTGTGTGGAAACGGAAATGTATACCAGAAGACTGGGAGAAAGGGCTAATAATACCAGTGTTTAAGAAAGGGGACAAGAAAGTGTGTGATAACTATAGAGGGATCACCCTCATATCACAGATAGTAAAAATACTGGAAAGGATATTAGAAAGAAGAATGAGAAGAAAGGTGGAAGGAGAGTTGCAAGAGGAACAGTATGGCTTCAGGAGTGGAAGATCCACAGTGGACCCAATCTTTAGCTTGAGGCAGGTGATGGAAAAGAACTGGGAATATGGAGAGGATTTGATCATGACTTTCATAGATCTAGAAAAGGCATATGATAGTGTCCCCAGAGAGAAGGTATGGGAAACCATGGTTAAGAAGAGACTGGGAAGAGAAATGTTGGAAATGGTGCAAGCAATGTACAACAACTGTGTTAGCAGGGTACTGACCCCAGTTGGAAAGACAGATTGGTTTAGGAACAAGACTGGACTAAGAGAGGGGAGTGTGCTGTCACCTCTTTTATTCATAATGGTAATGGATGAAATTGTAAAGGAAACAAAGGAAGCATATGGACATAAAGAAATGAAGTTACTATTATTTGCAGACGATATTGTGGTCTGGGGAAGGAACACCGAAGAAGTGCAAAAACAACTAGATGCACTGAACGAAAATATTCAGAAGTATGGCCTGAAAATCAGTATAGAGAAAAGCAAGACCATGGTGATGACAAGAGGGGAAAGACAAGGAAAGGGCACTGTGAAAATTGGAAGTCAGAGTTTGGAAATTGTGGACACGTTCAAATACCTAGGAAGTGAATTGATGCAAACTGGTAGGTTGGACATGGAGATTGGCAGGAGGGTACAGCAGAGCAATGCATTCTATCAAAGTGTAAGAAAACTTGTTTGGGATAAGGAAGTACCAAGGAAAAGCAAGGAGGTAATGTATAAAATGTACTATGTACCCATATTAACTTATGCAGCTGAGACTTGGACCCTAACGAGCCGGCAAGAGAGTAGAATCCAAGCCAGTGAAATTAAATTCCTAAGAAGTATGATAGGTAAGACAAGGAAAGACAGAGTGAGGAATGAAGATGTTAGGAAGGAAGTTGGGATGGGAAAACTAAATGAGAGAATTGAGAAGAATAAACTAAGGTGGTTTGGACATGTAAAGAGGATGGAGGAAAATAGAATACCAAGACAGATGCTGGAGGCCAAGTGCAAGGGTAAGAGAGCAAGGGGAAGACCTAGAACAAGGTGGATCGATTCAGTGAAGAACAGCGTGAGAAAAAGAAATCTGGACTGGGACAAGATCGTGGAAGGAAAGAGGAAAGTGGAGAAGTGCCATAAATACCCCGACCCGGCAGGAGCTGGATAAGGGGAAATGATGATGATGATGATGATGATGATATGAGTTAGTATTGCTCAAGTAACACTGACTTGATGTTCATTAAAAATTCCCGCTGCACTACAGTCCATTAAGGGCCTTGGTCTACCTAGCGACCACTACTCTGCCAGATTGTGGGTTGACCCATGGTCAGTGTGATGGGTCCCCTTGGCCGTTAATCTTGGCTTTATTGACCACGGCACTGCCTCTCTATCAGACAGCTACTTAATTGTCCTCACAAGGCAGAGTTCTCCCGATGTCAGATTTTAAAATCGCCTTTAGGGATTTACAAATATTATTTAAAAACTGCTTGGCTGTGTGATGCAGCAGTAATGTTCTCGTTTGCTGAGACAAAGGTTGCAGGATCAAATCCTGGCACTGTCAGTAGGCATTTGAGTGTGCACAAATGCGAAAGAGCCACGTCCAGTAGATGTACTGGCATGTTAAAAATCCCCTTAAGGATAATATTCTGGCACCCTGGTGTCTCTAAAGGCCGCAGTAGTTAAAAGGGATGTGAAACCAATAACATTATTATTTACACACAGCCATTACTAATCTGCTTATTGTTGGTTATTATTACTGTGAGATGTTTTAGTGATAGCATAAGCTATAATTGTTTATAAATGCTGTGTTGAAATGCTATAATATACAAACTTATCTGGTTGCAGATACTTCTGAATGTTGCACTGATTGTGGCCTGTATTAACATTAATTGCCAAGATAGTTGGGCTTCCCTATATGTGTTGACCAACTGAAGAACTTTTTTTTTTTTTTACATAGAATGCAACAGATTAAATAAATGTACCAATTGCAGTTAGAAAATAGTCGGAAAAAAATATGCTGTGTTATTTCTCATCTCTGCTTGTATCTTTCTAATACTCTGCATAATCATAGTTAAATTTACCTGAGGGCCAGCGCAATTTTACAATTGTCTGTGGACCCAATGCTAATTACTGTCATACAAGAGAACTGGTGAGAGGGGGCAATAATAATAGCCATTTGTCATTTGTTTTTCCTCTTACCTTTCAGGATTCAGAGCTTACCATAGTTTGTTTTCTTGGCTGCTTTTTTTATTACGGTAACTGGAATTATAAATACGGTATAGTTTTACACTTATAAGTTTATATTTCAGAATGATCTAATTCTGTAGTAATAACAACCTGTCTTATGAGTCAAGTCGATTGTTCAGGGCTACTACTCCCACCCCTGAGAAACATCGCCTCATCGTTAAAAAAATCTCTGCAGGCATTGATCATGAACACATCTGTTAACTGAAGCAGTGTAAAGGAAAGAGAAACTGAACAAATTGTTCTTAACTTTTTAAGCATTTCTGCCTAGTATGAAGAAAATAAGCTTGTGTACTTGTGACACATAACTGGTATGAGAATTGTTCTATATTAAAACCATGTTCTTCATGATCCATTTATATTATTTCCTGATAATTATGGTGGGCCAACAAAAAATAACTCTGCGGGCCCTCCTCAACCATCCCAGAAGAGGTTTCCACTGGTTTCCAATGTTTATTCCAGGTACCCAACTGAAGGGCACACACAGCCTACTCATTCCCAATCTAGCTCAGACATCACAGTAGCACAGATTATCAGGCAGATTCAGTACATGTCCAAGTACATGGGGTTGATGACTATGATGTCACAAGCCTCTAAATGAACAAACAAAAACCAAACATAATCAATGTAAATGGTTTGGCACTTTTTGCAAGTATTTCACAAAACAACTTGGCCCTAAGAGGATTCAGGATACAATATCGTTCATGTACCCTCCAATATTCGGTACTTCTTCATCTATCCCTTTTGCCTCTCGGCGTCGGGTCTGCCAGCCACTTTCTGTATTCATTCCTATTCCCTGCGAGTCTCCTGGTCCTTCCCTTCTTCTCTGCCACCTCTCCGACATATTGGATCCATTCTTTCCTTGGACGACCTCTTCTTCGAGTGCCTTCAGGCTTTGCCTCAAACACTTGCTTCGGTTTCCTTTCTTCATCCATCCTTATGATATGTCCATACCATTGTAAAGCTTTCTTCTGGATGGTATGTACTACCGATTCCACCTTTAATTCTTCTCTAATCGCTATATTTCGTACCCTATCTCTTCTAGTTTTATTCACTTTCTTCCGGAGGTATTTCATCTCTGAGGCAGTCACTCTACTTTCATATTTGTCCAGCATAGTCCATGTCTCAGCTCCATAGGTGAGTGTAGGTAAAAATACTGTCTTATAGATTTGAATCTTGGCTTTCTCCGAGACTTCCTTCTTTCCCACAATACACTGGCTCAACTGATAATATACGTTATTTGCCTTCTTTACCCGAGTATTAACCTCTCCGTCGATTCTTCCATCCTCAGTCAGCATTGTTCCCAGATACGTAAAGCTGTGGACTTGATCCATAGTCCTTCCTTGCCACTCAATCAACATATCTTCCCTATCTCCTCCTATCTTCATCACCTTACTCTTATTTATATTAATGGTGAGTCCTCTGTCTTGTAGGGAAGTTGTACCGATAGGAAGAAAGTTGATCAGAGTAATTCAAAGTGTGTATAAGGTGGTCAAGGGATTAGTGAGATTGGATGGACATGAGAGTGGACAATTCAGGATGGACAGAGGAGTGAAACAAGGTGACAGCCTGAGTCCACTCCTCTTCATTATATTCATGAGTCAAGTGATCAGTCAATGCAGAGCTAGGACAAGGCGAATGAAAATTGGAAACTGGAAAATGAGACCAATGTGCCTTCAGTCACTAGTGTATGCGGACGACATAGTACTTATTAATAATAGTTCAGAAGACCTGCAACAAGCTGTCACAGAGTGGGCAACTTCCCAATATTCGGTACACCACACCATATTGTTACTTAACGGAAAGTTTCACTAGTAGTTTTGCTGCTGTGTGGCAGCTTTGTTAGGTGAACAACTACGATTACACTCCTCAGTGCTGTTTGGTGGTTGTGGTTCGATCACAGCTATGGAAGTGGGTCAACTCATAAGATAATAATTAAAAAATATGTAATTAATTCGTACACCAAAGAAATGGTAATGGCAGTAATGATTCAATGGCATGATTTCAGAAGGGAACCAAACAAGTTATCTCAACAAATAAGAAGTACAATCTTACTGCCAAAACACACAAAACTCTTCGTGTCAATGACATAAGAGCAGAATTATTGAGAGAAATGAGCGATGCTGGTATTCGAATTGCTACAGATACCTGCAACAAAATTTGGAGAAATGGAAAATGGCTATCACATTGGGTCACATCCATCTTCATCCCTTTATACAAAAGGGGTTCAACAACCAGATGTGAAAATTGTAGGACCTTATCCCAAATTTCACATTGCAGAAAGATCATGTTAATATCTTGGAAGAGGGACTCCGAGTTTACCACGCTTTACAGATTCCTCCAGAACAAGCAGTATTTGCTAAAGGAAAAAGAGAGAGGCGTTTCCTGCCTTGAGGCAAGTCTGTATCTCTGAGGGGTGGATGTCCTCAGTGTTCTGCCCCTTAAAACAAGTCACCACCACCAAACCTCCGAGAAGGCGTACCTGAGCCGAGTTTGTGTGGTAGGATGGCCAGTTCCACCTCACTCCTTCCCTTCTCCAACTCACCCCCCTCCCCTACCAAACATTCAACACAGGCAGCGGCAAGACGCGAAGCAAGTCCCAGTCAGGAGTGAGCAGCCGTACAGAACAGACTATATAACATATTCTGCCTCTTCATGTAAGTTCAAAAGTAAATTTAAACACCAAATATTTCTGCATGAATATTTAGCTGAAATTTTCACCATAATGAATACAGAACACTAATATGCCTTTCAATTATTTATAGATGCTACCTAACACACACAAGTACACATAGCAATCTAATTGGAAATTGGATCAAACAGTATAGCACCATCAAGAATATAAATCAACATTTTAAGAAAACAATAAACGCACAGCCACAACTTGAAAGAAGAATAGGACTCCGGGTACATGTGCTGGTAGCTGCACGGGAGATAAACTATCTGCCAGCATAAAATCCCTGGCAACTTTGATTGCGTTCTACCACGTCCCTATGAGCGGCGGGCAGCTACCCTGAAGTAGACAATGAAATACTAAAGATGGCAGGCCTGCTTTTGTGCAGCAGAGTCGCAGAGCCAATGGCGTGTCCCCCTATTTTCGATTGCATTAAGACCGCCAAATATACCGTATTTCAAATGTATAGGATATGAAATCTCGTCAACAGTAAGACCATTTCTCTCTTTAGTCCGAGTTGAGATGTGTCCTATTACTCCCTTAACAAAGATCTTTGTCTTAACCTAATGTGGTGGATTCGTCACATCACAGTATTATAATATTAACGAACTACTGTAACATAAAAAAGAGTTCATCTTGTTCATAGAGCATAATATGATACAGACGTAATGATAAGAGTGGCTACGCGGTTAGAGTCGATTGCTTCGGAGCATGAGATTTGAAGTTCGATTCCTCTAATAGGAAAGTGATTTTATCAATCCTCCGTTCGTATTTGTTACCAGTGCATTATTATTCAAATATTGTCAGTTAAAATCATTCATAGTGAATGTTTCAGTAGGACTGAGATATATACCTCTATACAATATTTTAATTCAGCAAGTTAACATTTCCAAACCATTGTTTTATTGCATACGGAACGGAACCCTTCCGTTTCACATCTGGTTAAAGTCATTGGCACAGTAATGTTAATAGGATTATTATATTTTGCTAAGTAAAAAAGGATGTAGGAGGTGTAAGCCAAGATATAAACATGTGAGATCGTGTAGTCGGATATTTCACCACCCCTCTGTTGACTTGGGCCACGGCAGAGATACAATGATACCGACAATCAAATATTCATCTTCGTCTACAGGGAGAAGATCTAAAATGCCCACAAAACCATCCATAATAAGGCGAACTTTCATTTTTTAATGTTGAATTAAAACATAAATATGCTTGTAAACAAAGTACACACTGTATCTATTCTAAGTGGTGTTATTTGGTTCATGCTGTATCAATTAATAATAAGGGAGCGGCAGGAAAAAATTAAATGCCGAAGGTGGGAATCGAACCTGTTAAGATCCACAGAGACCAACGCTGACCACTAGACCACGCTGACATGCCTTCACGGCAGTGTTTACAAGTTTACAACCAAATGATAACAAGATGAATGCTTCAAATATTATTATATTAATAAGTTACTTGAATATGCAAGATACTATTTCTAACATAGATCGTTCAGTGCTTTTGTGGCTGTATTAAGCAGAAGACCGCAAATCATTTAAATTACGCGTAAGTCAAACGTTCGTCGGTCATTTTGGAGCTTTACCCGGCTGGCAAAGCTCTATCGGCCTCTCGGAGCGGCCGACAGTTTACACCACCCGATAAACAATATCTATCCCGCTAGCAGCACTACCTGCTGATGGTCGAACGGAAATCTCAGTTTATTCCGCGGGCAAGTTGCCTGGTCCTTTGCCCGGAGATGGTTGAACCGGCCCTAGGTCAAATAGAACAACTTCAAACCGTGTCTTTCAACATATGTCAAGAAGAATAACAGACCAAATTAGTGTCCATTAACAACACAGGAGTTTTAATACAGTTTTAAAAACCAAATTATTATGAACAAAGTTGGCATTTACAAATTATTGTAACAAATAACATTGAACCATCATCATCATCATCATCATCATCTTGTACAGTTTCCAGTCCCAGGCTGAGTCTTGAAACCAAATTATTGAAACTGTAGAGACAATATAGTGTTATTAAAAATAACACATAGCTAGAAACAAATACCAGTTTTTTAAATATTTTTTTTAGAGCCAATGACAAAGTTGTATAAAGAACAGGGATGTGCACTGGAATGACATTAAAATAAACAGAAATGGAATTAAATGATTTCAATACAAAAAATTCTGGAATGAAATTATATGTGAAAAGGAATTAAAATAAAAGTATAATTGGAACTGTATAAAAAGGAACTACATAAAATGTGATCTCTAGAACTGTATTAGAGAGGAAATGGTTTAGTGAATGAAATTCAAATGAGATGCAAATGCAAGGAGTGAAATGTGTGAACAAAACCATTTTGTGAATTAAAAGTAATGAAATTCGGAAGTTAATTAAATCTGGAATTAAACTAATTTGTGAAACTCTGAGTGAAATTAAATTTAAAGTGAATTTAAGGAATACGATGCGAGGAGTGAAATGTAAAAAATAAAACTCTGTTCAGAATAAAAAAAGAACTAAATGCATGGAGTGAAACTCAAAGTGAATTAAATCCGGAACGGAAATAATTCTTGAACTAGGAATTAAATTAAACCCGCAGGTTGGATTGAAATTAAATCCGGATTAAAATTACATCTTGGGGTCGGAATGAAATTAAATGTGCAATGAAATTAAATCTTGTGGTCGGAGTGAAATTAAATGTGGAATGAAATTAAATCCTCTTAGGAGCAGATGACCTCGTAGTTCCGCCCCTTAAAACAACAATAACAAGTTTAATCCTCAGGGTGGAATAAAATTAATCGTGGAATAAAATGTAATCTTGGAGTTGGAATGAAATGAAATCTTGAGGTTGGAATGAAATTAAATGTGGAATAAAATGAAAAAATGGAACTTGGAATGAAATTAAATTCGGATTGATATGTGAGGAATAAAATACTAAGAATGAAGTGTATGGAGCAAGAATTGGGAATAAAATCTCTTGTATAAAAAGAATGATTGAGACCACTTTTGGCTAGCATTCTTGGCTGCCATCCTGGAGGTCCAGGTCCAATTCCTGGCCCTGGCAAGAAATGTAATTCTGGTCTGAGAGCTGCAGCGAAGTACTCTCAGCCTTGTGAGATAAAACTGAGAAGAGGTGGGTTCAATTCCCACTTCAGCCATCCTAGAAGTGATTTATCGTCGTTTCCCATTTCTACTTCAGGCCAATGCCGGGATGGTTCTTAACTTAAGGCTGCGGACCCTTATTCCTAATCCTCACCTCAATTATAAATACACACACTACTACTACAGACACAACAATAACAAAATAACACATATTCTACATGGACATACACCCAAATAAGTTTACACGAGGCTGAAATGACACAATGTCCAAGCTCCTAAGATGAAAACATCAAAAATAAAACAAATTAAATGAACGGTAGAAGACTTGATCTGGAGTAAAATGTTTGGAACAAACCACATCTGGTACAAAAATTTCGAAGTAGATATTTCATGAAACTCGTTTAGAAAATTACTGGGGAACGTACCAAACACGAGGTAGGAAGTATGGTCCTAAGATTAATGGTATAAAATGTAAGTTGTTCAGAATTTTATCAGTACTGCAAAGGGAAGGACGAGAAGACCTCTGCAACCTGCCCACCTATACTCGTGGAGGAGAGAGGAAGGAGGGCAAGAAGTTGGGTTCCTCCTGGACTTGGCCAACAGCGGACAAGACTACTCCATGAGGGTGGTGGAGTTATCTTCCAAGGGCGGTAGCTGCCGCCAACATCGGGCTTGCGTCCTGTGGCCGTGATTATCAGGACTGGATCAGCTCTGTTAGCTCAGTGGCCTTCAACTTCAGCTGGTAGCTTATGAAAATCCTCGAGGCTCAACGGCGCTGCCCACACCCCTTTAGCATTTTACAGAGCTATGAAACGTGTGCATAAATCTCAATATAAAAGATAAAGAGAACGTTGTCATTGGAAATGTATTTATTTGAAATTGAGCACAAAGCACAACATATTTTTATACATACAGTAGACAGATTGAGACTCGGACAAGTTTTACAGTATTTCAGTGTATACAAAATTCACCGTTATAATGCAATCTGCCTGCAAACTCAGTTGGGTATATCCCCCACCGCTTTGGACATTATAAATAAGGCCGTTTGATAGCCAGAGCACAGTACATGTATGAAAGTGGAACTTCTATGGGGCTGAAATGTCATTGTCTAACTCAAACAACACTTTGCTGTAGTAAATGCAGGGTTTGGTATACAAATGATTCCTAATAAAAAATATGTTCAGAGATATTGAATGCTGGTGAAATAATTTGTGCAGCCTTCGTGTTGAATTGGTGAAACTTATAAAATTTGAAAGGTGCGGTCGGACGAGGTAGTACTAAAACCTTACCCAGTTTCATTGAGATCGCTCTAGCTGTTTAGATTTTAATAGGAGACACACTCATACAGACGAAAGGTCATCTCACAAGTCTATATTTCATAAGATGAAAATAGGCTAATAATGATTCGGTGAGCTAAAATTGAGAAAGATGCTTGGGTACTATGTCCTAGAATTTCATTGGAGTGAATAAGAGAAACTCTTCCTTGAGAGTCCCATTCTGCGAGGAATATATCATAATTCTATGGATTATATTGTGCTCTATTTAATTCAGAGTTTCATACTTTCATGTCATTAAATTCTATGGATTTAATTTTATTCATATCAGAATAGAATAAATGTTCGTTCGGAGTTTCATTCCAACTGGAATAGAATTAAGCTGTATGGATTTCATTTCACTCCGGCTAGAATAGAATCAAACACTCGTTCGAATTCTATTTTATGGATTTGATTTTACTCCGTCTGGTATAGAATTAAATGTTTCTTCAGAGTTTCATTCCAAGCGGAATAGAATTAAATTGTATGGATTTAATTGTACTCCGGCGTGAATAGAATTAAATATTTTGTTCAGTGTGTAATTTAGAGAGGAATAGCATTAAATTCCATGTGTTTAATTTCATTCCTGTCTGTATATAATTGAATGTTTATTCACAATTTAATTCGGTGAGGAATTGAATTAAATTGCATGGATTTAATTTCATTCTCACCAGAGTGGAATTAAATGTGTCATTCAGAGTTTAATTTCTAGGAGAATAAAATACAATTCTGTGGAGTTAATGTTATTCCCGTTGGATTCTTTCAAATTTCATTCCGAGAGGAATAGAGTTTAATGCTATGGATTTAATTTCACTCCTACCAGAATAGAATTAAATATTTCATTCTGAGTTTCATTGTGAGAGTAATAGAATTCAATATTTCATTCCTTGTCGGAATGAAATTATATGTTTCACTCCAGGTTTAATCCCACGCCGGAATAGTTTTGAATTGACTGGCTGAATTTAATTCCATTGCACATCCCTGATAAAATATACATCAATGTTTTAATGTATCACAAATGATGTTTGTTAGATCATAGATTGTACTGTATAATGTTATGTTACCTGATGAAGGTTCATATACCTTAGGAACCGAAACATGTACTAAAGGATAGTGAGAAATTATAAATTTGTATTGTAAAGTGGACCAAATTTTTAAGGTATTCCCACTTCTACTCCAGACAATTGCCAGGATGGTTCCTAACTTAAGGCCATGGCCACCTCCTTCCCAATCTTCACCTGAATAACAAATACACACACTACTACAGACATCAAAGCAACACAGGTTATCGGATACATTTATTACCTTACATTTATACAGTACATACACACCCAAGTACATGGGGCTAAATGATCACCATAACCAACCCCCTCAAGTGAAGCAACAGAATTCCAGACAAGATTACCTTTGTGTATACTTTAATTGTATATTAAAACTAGCAACCCGCCCTGGCTTCGCCCGGGAACAGTTATGAATGCATTATGTGATAAGCTTCTTCCCTCCCCCCCCCCCCCCCCCCCCCCCCCGATGTCAATGAACTACGACCTATATCCGTTTTACGTCTAGGCATGATGGGTTAAAATCACTGACTGGACTATTAATTATATTATCATGGAGATGCATGTGCAACAAATTCTTGTCAGACGTAATTAAAGAATGGAGAGGTGCATGAAACACAAATCCCCCTTCCGTCCAATCTTAACTTGACTGTGTAGGTTGCAGAACGAAAAGTTCACAGGCGAAATGAAGAAAAGCCGAGTTGCACTTCCTGGGAAACTCTAAACACAACCACTCTTCTCTGAAGTCTTAACTCAACATGACTCGACAGTTTGCTGCTGGCTGTATCTGAGGTAATAGGCTCACCCGCTAGCTACGCTGTAACTGGGGTGATAGGCTCGCCCCTATCTAGCTTGTAAACTGTCGCATCAGTAATTGAATGGAGATTGTTGGAAGCAATGAAAACGTAAAAACACTTAAAGTGGGCGATGTATTGGAGATAAAGATATGCTCTCAGAGACTTTTTTGTAGAACTTTTCATGCTGAACAATTCTTACACTCATAGTATATAGATATTTTTAACGGTTTGCCCAGCGTAAGCTTAAAAAGCAAACGGACGCCAAGTTTTTATTTCGTCTCTTTCACTGAAATCGTTACTGCTTGGCTTCCTTTGATCATAAATAATTAATTTTCTTCAGAAACCTTCCTCGAGATATCCTTTACAGAATGGCGAAAACCGCATCAAAATCCATCCAGTGGTTCTCGAGTTTACCCGTGACATCGAAGGATCGGGGACTTTTTATACTAAGCAGAGATTAATATAATATGTGGTGTATAGTGCGGCAAATATTGATCTGAATTTAACATTAAAATTACTATCACTGTTAGCGGCTTCGGTGGCGTAGTTGGTAGCATGCTGAACTGCTGTGCTCAAGTTAGCGGGTTCAAACCCGGCCGAAGTTGTCAGATTTTTTAAGAGCCTTAAAAATCCTTCAATATGCCTTCCTTCGGAGGGGAAGTAAAGCCGGTGGTCCCATGTCATAGATTTATGGCATGTAAAAGATCCTTCCACAGACTAAAATTGTGTGAAGCTAAATTGTTGGGTAAGATTTCGTCGGAACGGTCTATCAATGTTCCAACGTTCACCACTAGGTATCATTGATATCTGGTATCGAAAGTTGGAACTACTTGAAATTGAACGGTACTTGTAGCTCACCCTAAGGGTGTCCGCTGGAAGCAGCTACAGACTCAGGTGAGCCGAACATGTCCTCGGACACTCCTGGCACTAAAAGCCATACGATAAATAAATATCACTGTTTACTCTGAAACATGTTACAGGTATAAGTAGCAATAACAAGGGGCCTAGGATTTCATCCCCCCAGCCCTATTTTTCCCTAACAGCAGCCATGAGTACACTAGCATATTAGAGATCTACTGACTTCAATTTAAACACCCCAATATTTCTGAAAGTCCTAATTTGAACACTGAAGTACTGTGTGTTAATGTGCATTACAAAATGATTATTATTTGTTTTACATAATTTTTTTTCTTGCTTTTCACAGGTGTGTTTGTTAGATCATCACTGTGGTTGAATGCAAAGGGTGTGATGCAAACAGCAGATGACACAGTTAGCACACTGTTTTGTGCTTTATCATCCGTAAGTTATTCAACTTAAGCCAATGTATTCCAGAATTAGAATGTACCTTTTGCCAATGACAATTAAAGTGTCTTCTCCATTAGCTCAGTGGTCAGAGCATAGCGTACCAAGCCAGGGAATGTAGTTATAAGTCTCTCCTGGGACAGACATCTTAATTCTCTACCTTTCATCTAAATGGCTTGTGCTTTCTTTGCAATGCACAACCTAATAGCTGAGAACTTTAATTTGCCTTCATAGGTTATGTTTCTAGGAAAGAGTGTAGATCATTAGTAGGTCTACTGTGGAATGAGTTCAGGTAGCCTGGTATTGTTCTTGATTTCTGGTAAATTTTGACAACCTAAAGATGTTTAAAATATCATCTGAAAATTTTTAAAAATGATCTATAAATTTCCTATCGCCTGCCTCTTTCACTTCACAAATTTTGAAGAAGAAATTTCACCATTGATAGAAAAAATATCCTCACCGAATTCTGAAAGTATTTCTTTAAAATGAGCAGCCCTAGATGGCTTTGACTTTGGCATTTTAAATGCACTCAAAATAACAATTGCAGCTGATAACAAAAATTCACTCAACACATGAATGGTTGCACTGAGGTTCTTAACCAGACTGGCATTACTGGACCTACTGTAGTTTGTCCTGCTACCCTTGCCCATGTCAACATCGCTCCCAGATTAGTTACAAGAGCAGGTGTGTTTCCTGGAATGTGAATATTTCCAAGAAGTAAGGACTGTTCAAAGCTACTACTTTGGTCTTCATATCGGCAATGAGGTGTAAAGATTCTCATGTCTCCGTCTTCATCCTCACTCTAAGTTCCGATGATATACAATATCATATAGCAGAAATTAACAAATTTAAAACAAAATTCGCAGTTTTCACATAGCGAACAGACGTATATAGTATCGCAAGTGTTACTAAAAAACAAGACACTAAAGTAGCATTCAAAGAATGCAAAGTAAGAAACCCAAAACAACGAACGCATCACAACAAATTATTAATAATAACACAACGCATAATGCAGGACAGGCACAGCACTCCTCCCTCTACATGTGTAACCCGCCCACACCCTCCCTGTACAAATTCATCCAACACCTTGACGCAGAGCTAGCTTGGTTCGGAAGCAGGTAGCCAAGCAAGTTGAACCACTGAACGTGCACCTTCTACAGCATGGTTTAAGTTTCTTTATAGATGCTACCATCATATGAAATAACTAACATAAAATACTGTATTTGACGCATCAAAAAGGCAAAATAACTTCCAACTACAATACATATAGATATCTTCAAGAAAATTGAATTAAAGGTCCAATGCAATACATCAATCCGCCTCTCCGTACAAATAAAACAGAAGAAGGCTGACGCTGTCACAAGTTGATATAGTTAGAAGACTAGCAATTCAACTCAGTTTTAACAGTTTTAATTGTATTTTGCCAAACGTTACTAGGTACTTTTAAAATAAAGAAATTGATTGGTCACACACTAAGGAAGCCGGACGGAGCTGTTGAGAGGGTGGCGCTTGACTGGAATCCTCAAGGTGCCAGGAAGCGAGGTCGACCTAAGAAGACCTGGAAGAGGACGATCAAAAACGAAATAGCAGAGGTGGACAAGAACTGGAGTCAAGTGAAGAGAATGGCCAGGAACCGTACTGTGTGGAGAAATTTTGCCAAGGCCCTATGCTCCGGAAGGAGCGGCAGGATTAATAAAATAAAGAAATGCAGCTAGTGAATTTTAAGATATTTAACAGATATCGTAGTGAATTTCAATAGTCAATGCTTTATAACAGAATGACTTTAAAGAGAACACGTGACATGAATTGTGTACCACATTTACTGGTAAATAATTTTTAAGTGTGAATTAAGATATTTTATGAGATTGGGTATAAATTTGTATAGATAGAGATGTTACTTAGTGTATACATAGTACAGTCATTAAGTTCTGAGACTTGACACCTGGAGGAAAGGCCACCACACGACCCTGTATGTTGCACACGCTGCCGCATTACCCGGCATACACCTACACAGAACCACATCCACCCTCAAAATAGTCGCCGTTGGCCATTATGCACCTTTGCCAACATTGGTATAGCTGCTGGAAGGTCCCGTATGGCTTCTCTTGTGGCCGTCATGACCTCTTCGGATGACCTAAATCTGCGCCCACGTAGGAGTGCTTTCAGGCGAGGAAAGAGAAAGAAATCGCATGGTGCGAGATCAGGTGAGTACGGAAGGTGGGGCAAAACTGTCTCCTGTTGCCTTGAAAGTTTCTCTTGGCAGGGTTGATACACGACCGGGAAAACCGGGGAAAGTCAGGGATTTTTGTTGCGGTCAGGGAAAACCGGGAAAAGTCAGGGAATTTTGTAAAAAAAAAAGAGAGAAAGAAGAAGAAAAAGAATTATTAAGGTTTGACAGTAATTTTTGGTTGTTATACCAGTAATGAAAACGTAGCTAATTTTACAAACGGGTAAGGAAAGTAATGAAAAGTAGCTAATTTTTATGTCTGGATAGTTGGAGGTAACGAAAATTCGCTGAGGTCGGCTTAAATCATTTAAACCCGCGCCGCTAGGCTCACAGATTGTGATGAAGCGAGTTTCACGCAAGCGGTGCCGATTGCGTAGGCTTCCCCGTGCACGACCTCAAGGAAATGCATACTGAGGATACCTTCCGTGGTACTGTCTACATCGGTTCAACGTATATCTTTGGCATCAAGAAGAGAGTTTAATTTTGTGTGAAATGTTTTTCTGTATTCGAAAACCTAACTTTTTGTGAGACGTTTATTCGTGATAACATCCAAAAACTCAACAGAAACCTCTCATTTCTGATATTGACCTATAAATTTGGATATCTCAAATTGACGTCCAGAAATAATGCGATATAATTTAGTGTCGCGATCTTGCGAAATGATACAGTTTCGAAAGAAAATCGCAAAAATGCTCCGAAATACATAGACGACATATTTTAAAAATCTATCTGTCTCGTAAATTTGCTACATCCAGTTCGGTTAATTCGAAACTCCGTTATATGTCTATTTTTCCTTCGAACTTTGATTCCATTGGATGTATAATCTAACCGGTTATCTCGAAAACTTGTATAATTTGAATTCGAAAGAAAATGTGCCTCTTGTCGTATTATTCGTGCTATCCTCTCTGAATAATTCGTAATATCCGATACCTACTTCGAACGTTCATCCTCCAAAATCACATCCTCAAAACGGCCGGCTGAGTGCATGACTTGCCTGCGGGAATCTCGTGAAACGGACCGAGATTGACGCCAGTTGCGTAAGTCATAAAACCCGTGCCCGGTCGCGAACTTGTGTCTACGAGGACTGCGGGAATCCTGTCAAAGGTGGTTGGGCACCCATCACGAAACATACCTAACCCTACTAGCCACTTTTCCCATTACCGTATAATTAAAAGTGCACGGGGAGCGAGAAGTGCATCGACCCACTTAGAAATAACAGACTACGTAGCATCGCGATACCCATTTCTTCTCGTGATCCACCGTGAACTTCCAATCACATCATAGGGACAGCGGGAATCACGGCGTCGACCATGTCCAACACTGCTCGTGAATTTTAACCATGCCCAACCTCTAACTTGCCTCCGCCATTCTACAGGACAGATAGACGGGCAGACAATCATTGAACGGCCGATTGCATACTATCGCGTTCTCAGTGTCTAACCACGAGGACAACGTGAATCTCGTAAAACGACCGAGAGCGGCAGCGATTGCGATACATCGCAATATTTCTCCGCTTTGGAAGACGAGTACAACTGGATTCTTGTCAAACGGACAGCAAGCGGCGCCGATTGCGTAATAATACTATATTTTTCCGTGCCTGACCTCAAGGACAATAGAAATCTCGTCGAACGACTAAAAGTGACACCGATTATGTAAATCGCGATTTTTCTCCGTGTTCGATCGTGAAAACTACAAATTGCGTCAAACGGTTGAGACCAGCGCCGATCCTGTAACGTCTCGATATTTCTCCGTACTTGACTGCGAAGACATGATTCGGTGACAATCACGTAACGTCGCATATATTTCGTGATCTTCTGCGGGGACAAAGGAAATCTCCCCAAACGGTCAAGATCAGAGCAATTTCTTTGTAATCATAACTTCTTGTACATAAGACGGCATATTAACTGAAACAACTCATTTGATATTAAATATCTAATTTTAGAATAAAATGTATCAGTTGACAGTTTCTAGATACTTTTATTGTGATTGACTAGAAAGTAAGAATTGGTGATTGATTCCTTTCTTCAAAGTTTTTTTTTAATTGATGTTGGCAAATTAACATTTATTGTAAAAATGTGTTCCTGTTCTTATCGTAATCAACGTTATTTATTACAGTAAAGAACTGTTTTTTTAATTTATTTTTTGTTATTTGTTTTTATACTTTTAAAGAAACGCGTTAATTTATAGAGAGAGCTACATATAAGTCCGGTTTATATAATGAAACATTGCTCGGATATTTTTTATCACTATTATTTTCATCTACTACAACATTTCTCCTCGTGTCTAAGAATAGCCTTGCACAAATAATTAGTCTAAAATCAGTTTTTCTAACTTAATCTTAATCGATCATACAGAAGAACGTTTTCTAAAGATAAATGCATTTTTGCTAGGTTTGGGAAACCTAAGGAACAGCGAGGTAAATGTCGTCCCTGTGGTTAATGAATTTTCTATACTTTGCTCTGGAAAATCGGGAAAAGTCAGGGAAATGAACGACTCTGCGGTCAGGGAATTTCTTCAATTTTGGTATGGAAAACCGGGAAAAGTCAGGGAAATTTGAAATCCTGAAAGCGTATCAACCCTGCTTGGGCAAGGACAAAATGATGTGCAGGGGCGTTGTCGTGTAGCAGCAGCCAATTCTTTGTATGCCAAAGCCCAGGTCGGTTACGGCGAATTGCATCGCGTAAACGGTCAAGGATCTCCTTGTAGCGGGTTTTGTTTACCGTTGCGCCGTCTGGTAGGAATTCCATGTGAACGATTCCATTTGAATCAAAAAACAGTTCCAGCATCACCTTGCCTTTCTACCTGTCTTGTCGTGGTATTTTCTGTCGTGGTAATGATGGCGTTTTCCAGGTGGCTGATTGTAGTTTCAGTTGCGGATTGTAAGGGAAACAACATGTTTTGTCTCCCGTTATTATGCGGTTGAAAAAGTCAGATCCGACTGGCGCATTCAAATCACCGTCACAACAACGACCGTACATCTGCTGCCAGTGAATGCACTCAACTGTCTCTTGCAGGGACAAGAGACTAACTGACATGGGACCTTACCACGGCACCACCTATGCGCTCTAGTGCTCCACAACGCTGACATGCAGTCAGTCTCAGAACTTAATGACTGTGCCACGTAGATGTCACATTTGATGCAAGCTGATGAAGATCCACAGAAGTGAAGTATGTCCTAACAATTAATATTATAAGAATTTTGTATTGAAAAGTGGGCCAATATAGTTGTGTGGACCAACTGAAATGCTTTCTATAACGAACATATTAAGGTATATGATCAGGATTTCAGTATAAGTTACCAACCGTGGTGAACCATTTAAGAGATGACATGTCATCAAAATCTGGGTCCTGGTAAATACAGTAAGGGAAGGCCAAGGTTCTCACTAAGCAGTAGTGCTGGATGAAGATGGTGGTGATGATGATGATGATGATGATGATGATGAAGAAATGTAAATACAGTAGAATTGGTTATATCAACTGTAAATATTTCAATGGACTATATCATTAATAGCAAATGCTGTCATAACTCGACAAAAGTGACTTTAAAAAATGCCAGAAACAAGATTTAGTCCATAGAGTACATAACTGTTGCCGTAATCAAGAATTGCATGATGGGGCACACACACATTTTTAAATTTCATTTCTTCACAGATTATTTAATATGGGGGTACTGTGTGTTCTGCTAGATAGAATAAGACAAATAATTCCATATGTAAACTACAGCCACCCATAAAGTCTCCATTATGTACTGTAGGATGCAATGTGTCGGGTGATACCAAGGCCTCGTGAAAGGGACTGTACCACTCACTGCAGCCTATAGGCTGACCAGCGGTTGACGTGCTGCCAACAAATTTGATTACCGTATTTACTCGAATACGACCCGCCCCCGAATAAGACCCGCACCCTGATTTTGAAGAACAAAATTAAAAAAAAAAAAATGTACTCAAAATTATGTACAATCTTAACTAAATAAACAGAATAGCATTTATCCAAAATAGTTTCCAACAGTATTGAAGTCGTCCTAAAATAACACACATCAAACGATTAAAAATACAAATAAAAGTACACAAACACTTCATTCATCGTCATCAGTAGTACCAACTTCGGAACTTTTATCACCATCACTTTCCCCCTAAATGTCGTCATCACTGACATCCATAGCATTCGAAATACTACATTTCTTGAAGCTCTTCCGTATGAGATCTCCCGAGATACGACTCCATGCCGTCAAAATGCACGAACATAGCAGCTGAACTTCCGGGCGCTGAATACGACCAGTTGGAGTCAGTGTGTGCTTATCGGCCGCCATCTGCTCCATATACAGCTGTTTCAAGGCTGCTTTGAACGGGCGGTTCACGCAGACAACCAGTGGTTGTAGTATAGACGTCATCCCGCTCAATCACGAATACATGACTCGTCAATACCATATTTCCTACCGGGCACGATTTCCAATAACTTCAGCTTCTCACTCACATTAAACGACCGCAAACGCTTCGTACAACTCATGTTTACACTCGGAAAACGAGCGCGAGACTGTATGACGCCGCCTGCTTACGGTAAAACAAAGTGATAGCCGGAAGAAGGCTAGCACCATCTAGCGGATACTCGCAACACCCAATATCGCGCGTGGCGGGCAATTTAAATCTTTAAAATCAGGATGACTCAAATAAGACCCGCACCCCAATTTTTCACGTCCGATTTTGTTTAAAAATGTGCGGGTGGTATTCGAGTATATACGGTAGTTTTTTAAGCAACTTCAAATGAAAAGTTGCTGCAAGTCAATTTCCATATCCCATAAACAGTGCACTATCTGAGGGATATGGCATGAACATGCCATGGCTTTCTCAGAGATACTCTGGATGAAAATGGGTTCTTGCTGGTGGGTTTGAACCCAGTGAAGCATTTCAGCCCCCTTCCACTGCTTTGAATCCATTCTTTGGATCGTTGGTTATTGCGTATTTGATTTTATTCGATCCCTTGAATGCAGTGAAATCTGTCACTCATATGGGTATACTATGTTTTATACATGGCACCTTTCTGTAATGAGTCACAGGGTTAATTTTAAGAAAAAATAAATGTTTGGCTTTTACACTGGGGTGCAAATAAAGTGGAAGTAAATAAACTAATCTGATTAATTACAAACAAAAATAGATATTATTGAAAACTTAAAGGTAGTCTTATCACTTTATGATGATCCTAATATGTTTTCGGGGACATTAAATAATTAAATGATGTACTTTTACATAGCGTTCCAATTTTTTTGCACCCCAGTGTATAATTACCAAAAGGCAAGCTACAAAATATAATGGTGTTAGATGATTATTGTTATTAATTTTGTTTTTCATTGACTATCGATATCTCATTCATTCAACTTGACTACCAGGTAGGAATTGGAACGCTATTCAGTATGTACAGACTGTTTCTTGGACACCATGCGGCTACTACTACAAAAGGGAATACCACTTTATGAGTGAATCAAACAACGATGGACTTATGGCATTATTTTAGTTCAGTAAGCAGTGTGAATGTGAATAATGATTCAACAGTTTACTTCTTCCTTGGTCCTTGTATCCTTGTATCTCTTCGTACTAATATTATTGGCAGTGTTTGTGGTTTTCAGCATGTCAAAAATCTCTGAATTGTGTGTTTTATAGCTTCTATGATTTTTATATTTAGTGATTTGTAGCAAATTTGTTAGAAATAATGATTTTATGCAATATTGTATGTAAAAATTTGGACTAAATTAATAGAGTTCAATAATATAAAATTGTTCTTCATAATATTCACAAAATATTACAGAAAACTAATACAAAACAACATAACATACAAATATACATACCAAAAATATGAAAATTTTCCCCGGAATTGTACATACAAATATTCAGTTTAGTAATAATTTTGGGTCTTTGTCATTGACTATAAAGGAAATCCCTTGTGTTGAAAAATGAATCATTGTCTACCCAAAAGAAAGGTAATTTTAGCTAACGAATAAATAACTCGAGTAGTTTTGCTGTTCTTATATTATTGAAAATCAAGAATATTGCTCTTAATTTGCAGAAAACAAGTAATTTTGCATTTCATAGCTACATAAACTGCTGAAATTCATTCATAGGGGTCACGCTGTGACAAGATTTGAGCATATTTTGGATCTATCGCAAATGCTAACAAGAAGTTCCGTGAAGAACTATACAGCCTACTTTTCATGCCAATGATTATTCTACAGTATATGAACCTATCTAGAATAATGACGAAATTAAGTTGGTAATATCGAAATATCTAATTAGTTCAAAATATACCTGGTATAATGTAGCCTAATAGAGCACTACAGTTGGCAGCCCTGGTGACTGAATATATTCTTAGTTCCACCTCTTAAGGTACAGAATACAAAATTTGGTTGAAGTCCAATGTACGTTACATGCAGTTAGACACTGGATCTATCAGCACGCGTAAAAGCATGTTGCCAACAATACCATGCGTGTGCTGGTCAGAAATAATCTGAATTATTATGATATCTTGTTGTGCCAATTTTGGATGAAATCCATTTCTTAGTGTAGAAGTTACATGTATTGTAAAATTGGATATATCAGCAGGCATAGAATCATGTTGGCAGCACTGCCTTGTATTAATTACTCCAAATTAATCTAGAATGTCAGGTGCTATACATGTGCAAAGTATAGAGCTGTTTGCCTGCATACTTTCTGATATATTGATATTAGGGTAAAAAATATAGACAGCATTTATTAACAGTTGGCAGCCCTGATTGCTCTTAACAATACGTATAGTCATATCTGTTATGGTACAGATAGCACATACGAAATTTGGTTGAAATCCAACTGATAGTATAGAAGTTACATGTATTTAAAAATTAGTACTATCAGCAGGCTTATAATCATGTTGGTAGAACTGACGTATATATGTTACTCCAAATTAATCTAAAATGTCGGAATATACGTGTGCATAGTTTAAAGCTGTTGGCTTGCATACTTTCTGATATATTGGTATTTGGAAAAAAATAGAGAGAGCAATTATTAACAGTTGGCAGCCTTGGTGGCTCTTAAGAATAATCTGTTTATGTACAGATATTACATACAAAATTTGGTTGAAATCCAATTGATAGTGTAGAAGTTATATGCATTTAAACATTGGACCTATCAGAAGGCTTAAAATTATTTTGGCAACACTGTCATGGTTGGCCTCTTGGAAATTAAACTGAAATAGTCTTATCTACATGTGTGCCAATTTTGGAATAGCTCCCATGCATACCTTGCAAGATATCCAACATGGAGCTCAAATTTCTAGTGCGTTTTTTCAGCAGTTGGTAGCACTGACATCATTTTCAAATATGGACGTGAGCTATTCCGGTGCACATCTTTACTCATACTAAATTTGGTTTTGATTGCTGCAGCCGTTTAGGAGTTGATAGGGGGACACACACACACACACAGACAGACAGACAGACACACATTTTCCCGGATCGATCTCATAAGTCTACTTTTCCCTCATTTTTGCAAAATGTGAAAAGTAGGCTAAAAACCATATGCCATCTCATATCTACATATAGAGGCATAGTATTGGATATGTTAAATCTTCAATTTTAGTGTTTTTTTTTTGTGTGTTCAATAAAATTGTAAAAGTAATGTGTAATATTTATATATCAAGTAAACCTCTGATAGCAAGGGCACTTTTCTTTTTAGAAATGCAACTCTGAACCAATCCCTCTTCCAACGCAGGGTAATTTATCTCCTCAGTGTAACAATGATCTATATGAATAACACATTACGGTCTTCAACAAAATCTACCTAATATACATAGCCCCCGTATAGCCACATCACACCTGTATTTTGATACTTTCATATTGTAATACCTAAGTGACGAATAGATAATTGTCCTGTCAGAGGTATAATGTGCCTTGACCGATAACTGTCAATACAGTTGAAGACGCAGACTCGCTATACCAAGAAAAGTATAGGAGATGGGCGTGAGGGGATAAATAAACAATTCCTGAAAAAAAAAAATACATGTATTAGTTATTACTCGCCGATAAATAAGAGGCAATTGTCAGTGTATAGTAACTAATGCATGTAATTTTTTTCAGGAGTTGTTTATTTATGCCGCCCAATCATATTGGGTAAAAGCATATTTGACCGACTGAAGAGTTATAGAGTGACCAGGTAGAAAAGAATGTTTCAATGCGCAAGCGCACCAAAGTAGGGGAGAGTGTTTCCAGCTCCCTTGCCTCTCAACTGCTAGTCTTTCTTCTGCGCATGTGCATCATCTAGGGGAAGTGTCTCTCTCTTTCTTGCTGCTACTTGCTTCGTTGTCCTTGTCGCTGGACCTTCCGAAGTCGTGTGTGGAGGGGGAAGCTCTTCAGTAGCTACGTAATGCGAGACCCGCCTCCAACAGCCTTTTCTACCTGGTACCCCTATATCAATAATTGATAGTTTGTATAGGCAACATTGAAAAAAAGACTTCTAAACTTCGCAGTGATTCACAAGGATGGTGACCACGATGTCCCTAGCCTCGAAATTAACCGACTGCAACAAATTCTAACTTCAAAGTTTGATGTATAGGTTATAAGTTTTATTTCTGTTTAATGTACAGAAACTTTATTTCTGTATCTCAGTCACATTGGTTGGATAATTTTAACAATGATTTTTTTTTTATAGGCATGGATCCAATACTTCTATATGGCAACATGGTTGTGGACACTTTGTTATGCAATTGATGTGCGATTGGTCTTGAAAGAAAGTGAAGGTCATCCAGTGTTCTACCATTTTGCTGCATGGACCATCCCTGCTCTACTTACATCTATTGGTTTATCACTTCTCTATGTACCTGATGCAAAGTAAGTCTGGCTATTTATCTCGAATGTCACTGACAGTACTAGTAAATAGTTTTTTTTAAGTTGCAAAAGTTGGGGGTTCAATTCTCACCTCGGCCATCCTAGATGTGGTTTTCCATGGTTTACCATTTCTACTCCATATAAATTCCAGGATGTTTCCTAACTTTATGCATGACCACCTCCATTCCAATCCTAGCTCGGTTACAAATACATACACTGCTACAGACACCACAACAACACAGTGTTATCAGACAAATTCTATACGTACGCACACACCCTATTACATGGAGATGAAACGACCACGATGTACAAGCCCCTGAATGAAACAACATTCCCGTAGAGCCTACTAGTGTAGGCTTTCACAGTGGTTGAGTAATCTTCAAAACGGCGTTTTGGGTTATTAGGCCATGTAAATTGTTTCTTGATATCTGACCTTTTGCCAAAATAGTTTGAAGTTGCGCTTGTCTGAGGTTTATATAGGCTATTGGAATGTTCTCGAATAACCATGAAACGTGAGTGGTTTCTGGTTGACAGTTCTCTTGTAGCTTTGAATCAAGCTACCATCCCAGCCACAAGAAGGAAAAGAAGTTTTTAGTTTCTCATGACCGTTAATTTCACGTTCATAAGCCACGGGACCTCCTTTTTACGTGGAATCCGAACCGTGAGACATGGCATTTCACATTGAAAATCTCATATGCATTGATCGGGAATCGAACCTGGTTTCCCATGGTGAGAGGCAAATAGCTTGACCACTGTGCCACCACGCCCCTCCAGCCACTAGTGTACTGTCTTCAAAACATTAATAGACCGAGCCAAATGCCTATTGCAAGAAAACAACCTACAGGAGGAAATTGAACATGTTACATCTGCATCACTTGCAAATTGTCACTCCAGCTCTGATATGCCCAAATGACATGTCCACCAAAGAACAACCCACCTGGAGAGAAAAAGTATTCACAAGCAAGTGACGTGGTCAGAATAGGAAGAATACTTAAGTGCCATTCCATAGAATCAATTTTCAGGTCAGCACAAAATAATCTGTGACATTCTCAGGCCCCCCAAGGATCCCATTGATCCACTGACCTCTGTAGAAGAATACAAAATTCCATATTCGTGCGACCAAGTATACATTGGCATAACTACTGTAAGTTTCCCAGCCCATATTCCCTGTCGGGTGAGGGAGGGTGAGTGAAGTGATGGTGTGAGAGAGAGCGTTTTTGAGTACTAGACGAGGAAGCGTTCACAAATGCTTTTGTGAAGGCATTTGGTGCAGAGGCAGCATCGTATCAATATACAGTGACTGTTGTCATTATGTTAATATAGTATAAGACGTGCATGAGGATAGTAATTTTTGCCAAGAGTGCGTTTATCTTCAGTAGTGTCTAATAGATTCTGAACTAGCAATTTCACTGTTATCTTCATCTGATAACTGAATGTTTCCTGTACCACCGGTAGTGATGGTCAGATAAATCTGCCGTAGCAGAACATGCATGGAAAAGAGACCACGTTATCCATTTTCAAGGCACAGAAATACTCTCTAGGACATTGAACTACCACGCCAGACTGCACAGAGAAACAATCGAAATGTATAAACACCCTCAAAATTTCAATAGAAAAATGGAGATATTTTTTACGAACAAGATATGGGAGACCTGCCGTCACCCAGTTCCTGTAACTTGACTGACGTCATGCTCCATCCTCTCATGCCCATACATGGGGCGGAGCATCTCTCAGTAGCCAACCAATCACACAGAGTATATCATTAACATAGCAACGTGGGAACACATGAAAAAGAGAACTGTCAACCAGAAACCGCTCGCGTTCCATGGTTTTTGGACAAAATTCCAATAGCCTATATGAACCTCAGACAAGCGCCACTTCAAACCATTCAGAATAAATCTTTTAAATTGTCAGCCGCACTTGTTGGTAAAACGTTATATAACAAGAAACAATTTACACGACCTTATAATCCAAAAAGTCATTCTGAAGGATCAACATCATGAACCGTTTTGGCATGGTGCATTTTTTCCCCACAGGGGAACATCCTTGGACCCTTGGATTAGGAGAGAAAGCTTTAGAGAAAACTGACCTATTCCACGCCCCAGCACAGTTCTGTTACAGTTGCAAAGAAAGAAACGGTATCTTGTCAGGTGAATGTGAAAGTTTCTTGGGGTTTGAAGTTGAACATTGAATGAATGAACTCACTTTCTAACATTTTGTACAGGCAGCTTTTCTTTTTTCCTTCTAATTCTTTCACTCTCCACTGCAGCCCTAATTGTGGTAAACTGCAAGCAAGCTGCTTGTAAGTCACAGTTTCTGTGTATTTTTGAAAAGAATTAATTCTTATGAACTAACATTAACACACTCAATTGTGGTGTAAAAGTTCTACTTTACTTGGCAAAAATAGATTTTTCACATGTCTATACCAACATTTATAATATTTTTCAAGTGATTTTTATAAATAATTTCAAAAGTAGATTTATAGGTATTTTTTACAATGTTTTTAGGTCCTCAACGTTGTCCCTGTTCACGATTCTTCTTGACAGAAACTACAGTAGTGAAATGCAATGCTGGTTAAGAAGGTGCAAAATTAACGATGGAACCGTCATGTTGTTCTGTCTGAACACTATCTAAATTTTTTCATTATCAACTTCCATTTTAATAATATGGGTAAAAATCTTATTGTGACTATTCATAATATTCAGTCTATTCGCTGTCTTTAATCCTCAGTTATACACCAAAATTACAAGATTCTTTTCACCAAAAAAGGGTGACGTCTTAAAACACATGTACAGTATATCTACAGCAACATCAGGCCTGGAAGCCCATTCATTGCTCATTGGGATAAGCTTGAAATTGGAGCAGAAGCTCAAAGTTGGGAAATACAGTAATGATTTAGTTAAATGGCAATAGTTCTTACCTAAGAATTTGGAAGCCTCTTGAAAATTTTGGTGGTTTTGTAACCATACTGTTTGTTTGTTTGAAATTTTGTGGGTGTTGTAATGGAAGTGTATTTTCTTGCATAATTCTTGTCTTGCAAAAATCATTTCTCTCTGTGTATGAGTGTAAGTTCATTGGAATTTAAAGTATATGGTCCTTTATTAATATTGTAGTTGATGCCCTTCAAACTTCCTTTACATTATCAACATGTCCTCTTAATTATTTATTCATGCGATGACTGTCACGTTCTTCTCTGAGAAGTGTTGTAATCGGAGTTCAATCTATTTCAGTTCACTCTCTATCATTTCTCAATTACTAACTATTAAGAAACTTTTGAAGCATTTGGAATTACTGTAATTTATGAACTTTATATTCAGCTGATAAGACCGAAGGTCTCATATTTGAAAAATAAATAATACGATTTTTCTTTTTGTTTCTGGCAGTTGTCACAGCTTGGGATCCTTGTCAAGTGCCTTGGCTCGCATCTTACCGAATTACTGTGCTACATACTTGCCTATGGCCGTTGTGATGGTGGCCAACCCATTGCTTTACATGTTTTCAACTCAGGATGTGGAAAAAGTTATATCTCGCAGTCTTAGCCAGTACACTCGTAAAGAACGAGACATTGTCGATGCTATAAAGCTGAAGTTCTCTCTCATCAATGTGGCCTTCTATATTTGCTGGCTACCAAATATCATTAATGGTATACTCTTGTGGGTGTTGTGGTTCAACTTGCCGGAGAAGGTCATTGTCACCTTGTGGTACATCATGGTAAGTGCTACTATTGTAATAATAATGTCATTGATCATTGCCATGGAAACCATAATATTTTCATCTCAGTTCAAATGTACTAACTGGCATTAAAAGAAAAGAACAACACTTATTAACTTGTATACCAGTACAGTAAATCCTCGATTTAGCGGACTAATTGGCGCGGAGGTTTATCTGTTGAATCGGAAGACCGTTTAGTCACGAATTAAGAAATTAGAACTTTTAATTCAAAATATTTTAAAAAGTTATTTAAAAACAACTCGATTTACAAAATTAATCGGCCGACGCTTTGAAATGCGCATCCTCAATTGCGCAGCTCTCGAGCGATGAAATATAAACGTTGTTCTAACTAATATTTTATATTTGTAAATTATCGAATGATTTTAAAGTCTGCGGAACGATCTATTAGATGGGTTGTATTTCAAAAATGGTTCTATGTTATTCTTGCATCTACGATGATGGTCGATTGAAGAATATTTTTGGGAAAATTAGTACGTAGTTTTATTTGGTTACAATAATGAACAGAAATGTTCTATGTGGTTTTATTTATTCCTTTTACAGTAAGAGCAGTAAGGTTATGTTTATATTTGTTTATATTGTGTCGGCCTCTAATTTCTTCTCGCGCTTGACCGTGATGACTAATTCGTTTTGAAAATATCACTTCTATATTTATACGGTACATATGATGATGGCCTCCTCTCTTGTAAGAATCCAATCCGGAGGTAAACTAATCCCCCATTTTGATCTCTGGGAGGGGAGTACTCGAGAGGGGGTTGACATCACAGAAGTGACAAAAACGAAATCTGACATTCTACATATTGAAGCATGGAATGTTAGAAGTATGATTGGCAGTGGAAGGTTAGAATATGTAGAAAGGGAAATGTATAGGTTGAGGTTGGATTTGGTTGGGATTAGTGAAGTGCACTGGCAGGAAGAACAGGATTTTTGGTCAGGGGACTAAAGGATCTTTATCTCTAAATCAAACCGGCTGCACGGAGGTAGGTCTCTTAGTGACTAGGAAACTTGGACTGTGAGTGAAATATTATGAGCAATATAGTGAACGGATTATTCTAGCTAAAATCAATACAAAACCTACGTGCACCACAGTTGTACAAGTCTATATGCCTACCAGTCAAACTGATGAAATAACAAAATCCACAGAAGGAAACATTGGTAGGAAAGAAAGAATAGGTAAAAAAAAAACATGTATCACTCAGGATATACTAGAATTAATGGACAAAAGGCGGAAGCATAAGAATGCTAGAAAAAAAGGGGGGGGAAAGGAGAATACAGATGTCTGAGAAATGAGGTAAAAAGTAAGTGCAAGGAAGTGAAAGAAGAATGGTTGAAAAAGAAATGTGCAGATATAGAAAATATCTGAAAGTAGGGAAAGTAGATACAGTTTTTACAGAGGTGCCAACTATTACGGATTGTCCGTAATTATTACAAATTACGGTCAAAGGGGAAAGTGACATTATCACGAAAAAAGTAAATTTCTATGAAATAAAAAAACAAGGAAAGTTAGAGGGGTGTCTACCGGTAACTAAAAGTAACTAAAAAGTAGCTAATTTTACGACCAGTTTACAAAAAGTAGCTAATTTTGATGTCTGGATAGTTGGAGGTAACGAAAATTTGCCGAGGTCGGTTTAAATCATTTAAACTCGCGCTGCGGGGCTCACAGATTGCGAGGGAGCAAGTTTCACGCAAGTGGCGCCGATTGCGTGAGCTACACTAGTGTCCAAAAGTTGAGCATAATTCCGCCACCCGGGGGGGGGGGGGGGGGGGGGAGGAGGAGGTGGTGGACTACACGCAAAGATGATGAAAACAATAAGACGTCAGGAGGTTAGCCCCCAACCAGTTACTCACCATCCCATACTCACCCTTCCCAGAGGACTTCTCCCCACGTGGACATACGTGCCGGACACTGCTACCCGTTTTTTTAGAGGTCCACGATGTGGTACTGCTGGAATGCCAATCCTAAAGGAAAGGTGTAAATGCCCCAAGGGGGAAAGGGATTTACTCGCAATAGTCTGCAACTTGTTACCCTCCGTGACCTGATTAAGCTAGCCAAAGAATAGCAACACAGGTGGATTTAAAATAATAAGGATTTATTTAAACTGACGCTAATGGAGTTTACCTAGCATCGTACTGGGTAGGAAAACAATTTTGATGCACAATGCCAGAAAAGAACAACTAAATGTAAATTAAACACAAACAAATTAAAGAAAAGTCCAACCCCTCGTCCACGTCGCGGGAGACGGGCAACGGCACAAAGTAGGGGATCACCTGTAGGGGCGAAGTACAGTGGGGCCTTCGGGAGCCCCGGGACCGTTACGGTAGCTGTGAAGGTCCTACAGGAACCCTGAAAAGTGACGGCTAACGGGGCTCTGGTGAAGCTACGATAGGCCAAGCAAGCCAGTAGTGGATGAAACCAAATGCTTTCAAAAATGGAACGAGCCTCGGACATGATGGATTTAATAGACGACACGGCTCTACACACGGACTAAGATTTGGAACTTTAAACCTAAGAACGCTGACGGGGAAGGTGGAGGAGATAGTGGATATGATGGAAAGAAGGAAGTTGGATTTATTGGGATTGGCAGAAACAAAGTGGAAAGGGGAAGGAAGGAGAGAACTGAGAAAAGGCTATAGACTGGACTGGAGTGGGAACGAAGAGGGAAAGAGGAAAGGAGTGGGAGTAGTAGTACGAGATGGTTTAAAAGAAGAAGTGAGGAGAATAAGTGATAGGATGATGAAAGTGAAAGTAGCACTGAGGGGAGAGACCGTAGAAATAGTGCAAGTGTATGCTCCACAAGTAGGCTGCGCCTCCGAAGAGAAGGAGGAGTTTGAAGAGGAATTGCAGAAGCAGCTGGTAGGAAGAAATATGATTGTTATGGGGGATTTCAATGCCCATGTAGGAAGAGAAAGACAAGGTTATGAGAGTGTTCTAGGACCAGAGGGTTGGGGTGGAAGAAATGAGGAAGGAAAGAGACTGTTGGACTTCTGTCAGAGGAACAGCCTGCAAGTTGGGAACTCCTGGTTTAAGAAAAGAGAAAAGAGTGGTACAGTGATGACTTGACCAGGAAGTCGGTGGTCGACTATATACTGTATGAGAAAGAACTAAATAAGAACATCACGGACATCAAGGTTATACCATCGGAGAACCTGGATAGCGACCATCGATTGCTGGTAATGAACCTGAGAGGGAGTAAGGAGAAGAAAGGGACTGAGAACCAGGAAAGACGTATAAGGATATGGAAACTGAAAGAAGGGGATAGAAAGGTCGAGTACCTCAAAATGGTAAAGGAAGGAATTCCAACAGATGAAGAAAGAGGGGTGGAAGAGGAATGGGCTAGATTTAAGAAGACACTAGTAGGTGCAGCAGAAGCAGTATGTGGGAGGACAAGTAGTAAGAAGAGGTGGAAGGAAACACCATGGTGGAATGAGAAGACAAAAGATATAGTAAGGGAAAAGAATAGAGCCTTTAGGAGGTGGTATCAAAATAGGACGGTAGAGACAAGGGAAGAGTACCAGGAAAGAAAGATGGAGGCGAAGAGAGTAGTGGCTGAGGAGAGAAGAAAGTGGATGGAAGAGTGGACAAAGATGATGGAGGATAGTGAAGGTACAAAAAAGGTCCTGTATGGGATGGTAAAAAATAAGAGGCGGAAGGATCCTACGGATTATGTTGGAATGGTGAACAAAAGGGGACAAGAGATAGAAAGTAGGGAAGAACTGAAGAAAATGTGGAAAGAATATTTTGAAGAACTTCTGAACCCAAATGAAAACAACTGCGAGGAGTAAGAAATCGGGGAAGAGGAAGATGAACTGCAAACAGAAAAGGACTTAACATGGAAAGAAGTGGAAGATGCAGTGAGGAAGATGAAAGGAGGGAAGGCACCGGGTGTGGATGAGTTGAGTGTGGAGATGGTGAGAGCAGCAGGAGAGGTGGGGATACAATGGTTGTACCGAGTGATGAGGACAGCATGGAAGGAAAGGAAGACCCCAGAGGACTGGAAAAAAGGAATAATTGTCCCGATCTTCAAGATCGGTAGTAGAACAGAATGCAGAAACAACCGGGGAATAACACTGATGAGTCATTGTGCAAAGATCTTTGAGAAAGTTTTGGAAAGGAGGATTAGGACAAGGATAGAGGGAGGGATGAGGGAAGAGCAACATGGCTTCAGAGCAGGAAGGTCCACAGTGGATTTGATTTTTGCTGTAAGGCAGCTACAAGAACAGCACTATGAGTATGGAACAGATCTACTGATGGCCTTCCTGGACATTGAGAAAGCATATGACTGTGTATGCAGAAACAAAGTATGGAAGTCCCTGGAGGATAGAGGAGTAGAGAAATGGACTATAAAGAGGATAAAGGAGATGTACAAGGGAAGCGTGAGTTGTGTGAAAGTGGGAGGAGAGAGCTCAGACTGGTTGGAACAGAAAAACGGCCTGAAACAAGGAAGTGCACTGTCACCGTTACTTTTCATTGTGGTGATGGATGACATAATGACCCGAGTGGCACAAGTAATTGGGGAAGGAATGATGAAAGCAATGGTGTTTGCAGATGATTTGATGATTTGGGGAAACAAGGAGGAGGAGGTACAGGAAGAGTTGGACGTGTGGGAAGGAATAATACAAGGATATGGGATGAAATTTAGCATAAATAAGAGTGAGATGGTGATCACAACAAGAAGGAAAGAACCACAACGGGAATAACAATTGGTGGGGAACAGCTGAAGAAAGTGGAGAGTTTCAAGTATCTGGGAAGCCTGATACAAGATAATGGAAGAAACGATAGAGAAATAAATGAGCGGGGGAGGCAGGCAGAAGCATTTCGGAGGAGTGTGAGAAGCATGTTGTGGAGCAAGGATGTCCCTCAGAACAGCAAAAAGATCATATATCGGACGTACTATGTCCCTATCCTGACGTATGCCTCGGAGACCTGGGTTATGAAAGGAAGGGAGAAGAGCAAAATACAGGCCAGTGAGATGAGGTTCTTGAGAAGCAGTATTGGAGCTACAAAGATGGACAGAATAAGAAATGAGAGGACCAGAGAATTAATGAAGGAGGAACCATTACAGGATGGTATAGAGAAATCTAGACTTAGATGGTATGGACATGTAAAACGAATGGAGGAGAAGAGGATACCCAGGAGGGTACACGAGACGAAGTGGGAAGGAAAGAGACCGAGAGGAAGACCGAGAGACAGGTGGCTGAAGGGGGTGGAAGAAAGCGTGAAGAAGAGAGGAGAAGACTGGACAAGGGTGGAGGCTGAGAGATGGTGGGAAGACAGAAGACGTTGGAGAGGCTTGTGTTCCAAACAGACCCGGCCAGTGGCTGGAAACTGTGCAAGATGATGATGAAATTAAAGAAAAACACCTTAGGGAAACCATTCCCTCCAAAATTAGTAAAGAGAAGGAGATGCATAATCAAGCACATATCTAATCTTACGTGAGGACATTTCACAACAACCACTAAGATATTTCTGAAAAATGTGAATACACAGTATGGTGCGCCATAAATACAATACCAAGCTTACTTTTCCTTAATCCACACCATAAATTAAGTTCAAATTCCTCATTACTCAGCAGACTTGTCACAATTTATTTAAATCAAGAAAAACACTTTCAATAAACCTTTACATATTGTGTTCGACTCCACGAGGCAACTACTAGTGCGTCTATATATCTTCCGAAGCCTCCTAGAACTAGTCGATACTTACAAAAAACAAAAGAATTAACTACGTGTCCGTCACAAAAATTTACGACAATAATGCATAACCTAACGAAACTATATACTGTAAATGCCAAACCCCAGTACGATGAAAACGAATTTAAAGGAAATCTAAAACGTAATACAAAGAATGCATACAGTTCTATTGTTATAACATAGAAATAGCTTCGGATCCAAAATCATCGGTTTAAATTAAGGAATAAAATATATAAGAGGCGTAACGATTAAAATCAAATATGCAATAACATCATTAATTAAAAGGATCCAATTCATGGGACATTTGGACAGAATGGACCCAACTAGGTTAACAAATAAAATCTATACGTTTTTGCAGAAAAAAGGGAACAAGGTCCAATTGGTACAAACAGGCGGAAAAGGACTTGGCTGAATTAGGTTTTCCCAATCTCAAGGATCGGGAGGAAATTAGGAAAATTACTCATACACGGGGTTTTGAGGCAGAAGAGAGAAAACCTACCAGACACATCTGGTCGCAGCAACGAAGACTCGCTCAATCGCTGCGCATGAAGAGTTATTGGGCAAACATCAAGGCCAAGAAGTGTTGATTCCGCATGGTCCTAGGAGATCTATTCACGCAGAAGAAGAAAATATATATTGGATCTCCAGAAAAGAAGAAACCTACATGCCATATTATCGGATCAGTAACAATAAAATTTCAAATTAACCTCTACATTACAATTAGCATCATCTTGCACAGTTTCCAGCCACTGGCCGGGTCTGTTTGGAACACAAGCCTCTCCAACGTCTTCTGTCTTCCCACCATCTCTCAGCCTCCACCCTTGTCCAGTCTTCTCCTCTCTTCTTCACGCTTTCTTCCACCCCCTTCAGCCACCTGTCTCTCGGTCTTCCCCTCGGTCTCTTTCCTTCCCACTTCGTCTCATGTACTCTCCTGGGTATCCTCTTCTCCTCCATTCGTTTTACATGTCCATACCATCTAAGTCTAGATTTCTCTATACCATCCTGTAATGGTTCCTCCTTCATTAATTCTCTGGTCCTCTCATTTCTTATTCTGTCCATCTTTGTAGCTCCAATACTGCTTCTCAAGAACCTCATCTCACTGGCCTGTATTTTGCTCTTCTCCCTTCCTTTCATAACCCAGGTCTCCGAGGCATACGTCAGGATAGGGACATAGTACGCCCGATATATGATCTTTTTGCTGTTCTGAGGGACATCCTTGCTCCATAACATGCTTCTCACACTCCTCCGAAATGCTTCTGCCTGCCTCCCCCGCTCATTTATTTCTCTATCGTTTCTTCCATTATCTTGTATCAGGCTTCCCAGATACTTGAAACTCTCCACTTTCTTCAGCTGTTCCCCACCAATTGTTATTCCCGTTGTGGTTCTTTCCTTCTTCCTTGTTGTGATCACCATCTCACTCTTATTTATGCTAAATTTCATCCCATATCCTTGTATTATTCCTTCCCACACGTCCAACTGTTCCTGTACCTCCTCCTCCTTGTTTCCCCAAATCATCAAATCATCTGCAAACACCATTGCTTTCATCTTTCCGTCCCCAATTACTTGTGCCACTTGGGTCATTATGTCATCCATCACCACAATGAAAAGTAACGGTGACAGTGCACTTCCTTGTTTCAGGCCGTTTCTTTGTTCCAACCAGTCAGATCTCTCTCCTCCCACTTTCACACAGCTCACGCTTCCCTTGTACATCTCCTTTATCCTCTTTATAGTCCATTTCTCTACTCCTCTATCCTCCAGGGACTTCCATACTTTGTTTCTGCATACACTGTCATATGCTTTCTCAATGTCCAGGAAGGCCATCAGTAGATCTGTTCCATACTCATAGTGCTGTTCTTGTAGCTGCCTTACAGCAAAAATCAAATCCACTGTGGACCTTCCTGCTCTGAAGCCATGTTGTTCTTCCCTCATCCCTCCTTCTATCCTTGTCCTAATTCTCTTTTCCAAAACTTTCTCGAAGATCTTTGCACAATGACTCATCAGTGTTATTCCCCGATAGTTTCTGCAATCTGTTCTACTACCTTTCTTGAAGATCGGGACAATGATTCCTTTTTTCCAGTCCTCTGGGGTCTTCCTTTCCTTCCATGCTGTCCTCATCACTCGGTACAGCCACTGTATCCCCACCTCTCCTGCTGCTCTCACCATCTCCACACTCAACTCATCCACACCCGGTGCCTTCCCTCCTTTCATCTTGTTCACTGCATCTTCCACTTCTTTCCATGTTAAGTCCTTTTCTGTTTGCAGTTCATCTTCCTCTTCCCCGATTTCTTCTTCCTCACCATCTTTTCCATTTGGGTTCAGAAGTTCTTCAAAATATTCTTTCCACATTTTCTTCAGTTCTTCCCTATTTTCTATCTCTTGTCCCCTTTTGTTCACCATTCTAACATAATCCGTAGGATCCTTCCGCCTCTTATTTTTTACCATCCCATACAGGACCTTTTTTGTACCTTCACTATCCTCCTCCATCATCTTTGTCCACTCTTCCATCCACTTCCTTCTCTCCTCAGCCACCACTCTCTTCGCCTCCTTCTTTCTTTCCTGGTACTCTTCCCTAGTCTCTACCGTCCTATTTTGATACCACCTCCTAAAGGCTCTATTCTTTTCCCTTACTATATCTTTTGTCTTCTCATTCCACCATGGTGTTTCCTTCCACCTCTTCTTACTACTTGTCCTCCCACATACTGCTTCTGCTGCACCCACTAGTGCCTTCTTAAATCTAGCCCATTCCTCTTCCACCCCTCTTTCTTCATCTGTTGGAATTCCTTCCTTTACCATTTTGAGGTACTCGACCCTTCTATCCCCTTCTTTCAGTTTCCATATCCTTATACGTCTTTCCTGGTTCTCAGTCCCTTTCTTCTCCTTACTCCCTCTCAGGTTCATTACCAGTAATCGATGGTCGCTATCCAGGTTCTCCGATGGTATAACCTTGATGTCCGTGATGTTCTTATTTAGTTCTTTCTCATACAGTATATAGTCGACCACCGACTTCCTGGTCAAGTCATCACTGTACCATGTGATTGTGTGGCTCTCTCTTTTCTTAAACCAGGAGTTCCCAACTAGCAGGCTGTTCCTCTGGCAGATGTCCAACAGTCTCTTTCCTTCCTCATTTCTTCCACCCCAACCCTCTGGTCCTAGAACACTCTCATAACCTTGTCTTTCTCTTCCTACATGGGCATTGAGGTCCCCCATAACAATCATATTTCTTCCTACCAGCTGCTTCTGCAATTCCTCTTCAAACTCCTCCTTCTCTTCAGAGGCGCAGCCTACTTGTGGAGCATACACTTGCACTATTTCTACAGTCTCTCCCCTCAGTGCTACTTTCACTTTCATCATCCTATCACTTATTCTCCTCACTTCTTCTTTTAAACCATCTCGTACTACTACTCCTACTCCATTCCTCTTTCCCTCTTCGTTCCCACTCCAGTACAGTCTATAGCCTTTTCTCAGTACTCTCCTTCCTTCCCCTTTCCACTTTGTTTCTGCCAATCCCAATAAATCCAACTTCCTTCTTTCCATCATATCCACTATCTCCTCCGCCTTCCCCGTCAGCGTTCTTAGGTTTAATGTTCCAAATCTTAGTCCGTGTGTACAGCCGTGTCGTCGTCTATTAAATCCATCCTGTCCGAGGCTCGTTCCATTTTTGAAAGCATTTGGTTTGATCCACTACTGGCTTGCTGGGCCTATCGTAGCTTCACCAGAGCCCCGTTAGCCGTCACTTTTCAGGGTTCCTGTAGGACCTTCACAGCTACCGTAACGGTCCCGGGGCACACGAAGTCCCCACTGTACTTCGCCCCTACAGGCGATCCCCTACTTTGTGCCGTTGCCCGTCTCCCACGACGTGGACGAGGGGTTGGACTTATGAGAGACCACATTACAATTAGCAAGGCTCCATATTAGTCGCGGTGTATACGAAGGGCCCCACCGTCGAATTCAAATACCTTTATAAATGGGTGTTAAGTACAAATAAATAAATTACCTTATTAGATCCAAAACCTTGAGATAACTTAGTTATCATATTTCTTGAAGAACACAATAATATAGGAAGGCTGATACTTGCTGTATCCACGGTATTTTTAAAGGGGGAAGCATCTTGCACGCTAACCGAATAGATTCCATGCCGACATCACGATCACATAAGCCGTCTTGTAATGCTTGGAATTTCACAGATTTCTTCAATTTTCAATGTTCTGACATCTCAAATAGAGTCCTGTTATGAGCTAGTTCACACCACTCAATAGTACATCACCAAAATTACCCTCCCGAAGCGATAATATTAATCGCTTCGGGAGGTAAACACATCATACGTCTGTTCTCCTTATAAAGCAGACTCCGAGTTTATTGTCACATGGCTACCAATCACCTCTCGTCAAAATTTGCACCCGAATCAAATCATCCAATCAATGTTTCTCCCATGTTAAAATGACAATGTATTACAGTTTAGTTCGCACCTCACCATTCAAGGCTGGGAGGCGGGATAAATTATAATTTTCAGGGTACATACCACACGTCATAATGTTCCCATGCTGCATCTCAACGAAGTTCAATGTCACTCTTACGAAGGCAGGATACTTCAAGACAGGAACGCACTCTGTCCGAGATACGAGGAACCAAGGCCACCAGCGGGCATACCTAACAAGAGAGACTGCGAGAAAAGGGGTATGGGAGAGCCCTCTCTAGGTTACAGGGGGAACTAGACCCACATATCATCCGCTACCCACAATTAATTTCTGTAAAATCCAGTTAGCTCAGAAAATGACAGTCAAATATTAAATTCTTCTTTCTTCTTTAAGGGATGAGCCTATTCATGGCTCAATAATCACTACACGAGGCCATACCACCTGATAGGAATGTTAGACGGATTGCTGAACAAACGGAAGCTGAATCACACACCATATGTCACACAACTTGTCCAAGAAAACAGTGTCAGAAAGGTTCTGATAGCTAAGCTACACCTTTGACAACAACTAACTTAACTTGGCAATGTCTTCCACAACAAAAGGGGGCATTGTGGCGCAGCGGTCGGCCTCTCACCAGGGCGGACCGGGTTTGATTCCCGGTCAATGCACTTGAGATTTTTGAAGTGAAATGCCACGTCCTGTGGTTCGGATTCCACGTAAAAAGGAGGTCCCGTGGCTCATGATCTCGAGATTAACGGTCACTTTAAACTACAATCTTCCTTCCCTCCTTCCTTCCTTCCCTCCTTCCTTCCTTCCTTCCTTCCTTCCTTCCCACAACAAAACATGCTGTTAATAGGGTGTATGGCTACCCCTAACGGCCACACATGCCTCGCAGCGACATGACATGCTCTCTATTAGATGGTCCAAGAGCTCTTGTGGCAGTTGATCCCATTCCTCCGAAAGAGCAATGCGAAGGTCTTGGAGGGTCCTTGGTGGAGGCTGATGGGATGCAATTCGCCTTCTCAATGCTTCCCAGGCATGTTCTATAGGATACAGATCTGCAGATCTCGCTGGCCAGTCCATGCAATGAATGTCTTCCTCAGCCAGAAATTCATCAACCAGAGCTGTGCGGTGGGGTATTATCGTCCATTAAGAGGAAGTCTAGGCCAACCGCACCTCTGAAGAGTCGAACATGTGGTCTCAGTACCTCATCCCTGTAACTCCGAGCGTTCACCGTGTTCCTCGGACCACCCATGAAGATGTGCAGGTCCGTACTGTACCCGTTTCAGGGAAATACATGCGATGACCCGGCCAATATTAAACCACATATTCTCCAAGAAAGAGCAGGGAAGTGAAAAAAAAAACTGCAACAAGAAAACGAATGTGCCTGAAGTCTAGTTAGAGAAATAAAAAGAAATCAGCTCGGGTGGTACGAGACAAAGTATCTCCGGGTCGTTACGGGATAGGAAAAAGGGTGCCATCAAACTAGAATTTGCAAAAACACATTCCTGGTGCAGCCATTGTTAAAAAAAAAGAAATAATACAGATAGAATAAGATAAAATAGGAAACAAATCCTCATTTGTTCAGGATTTCGATTGCATGTATTTCCACCTCCTACCTGCGATTCCGATGGCATAAGAAAACCCTAAATTGTGGTGTAATGTCCTTTTCTAAGCTTGCCCAATCGGATCGACTAAAACATGAAATCACAGGACCCACAAAAAAAAAAATGTCAACTAAAAGTTCCTTCTTGTCACTGCAGGGATTCATTGACGCACACGACACAATAAATTAGCACTTATCCTTGAGCGACCTAACTTCATTTAATATAGTAATGAATCAAAGTATTAAATCAGCTATACACTGTGTCCTGTGATGCAAAACTTCATATAGAAATAACTATTGGCATCTTATTAACATAATTGCACACATCAATTAATTAAGTAACACACATTTATCGAAGGCTAAAATTAAATAGTCCATTCCATTATTTAAATATATCTATAATCACATCTATCACTAATATTGTATGAAATCATATATCTTAGTTCAATTTAATTCAATATATTTTAAATCATTCCAATGATCATCCCTTAAGTTATTTATTAGTATAATATTAATCGTGGTATCAAATCTAGAGCTAAATTCAGTAACTGCAATCAGTATAAATCTCAATCAAATGAATATCGAAGCAACTGCAACAACCATACTTGATAATTTTATCGAATTAAAGTGCCGATCAAAAATAATTTAATTAATCATAAAGACTGAGGAAATTGCCAAACAAATAGCAATGAGCTTAAACTCAACATGTGCTAATCACCTTCTCAAAGTGAGAAAAAAGAATTTGATTATCTCAAATTTAATTACGAGGATTGGATAATAATGCATTCCTAAAATATATATCATTTGCCAAACAAATCCTCACACAAAGGCACAAACCTCTTAATAATTCGAGCAACTTGTCTCATTAGTTCATGGCCCAGCAAACCACCATTTAATGTTGGAAAGCAGATCATCATCTGTACATTTCCCCATAAGTCATCATCATCAACTAGAGCAGTTTCCAACCGCAGGTTGGGTCTGCTTGGAGCACATCCTCTCCATCATTTTCTGTCCATCCACTACATCTCTTCCGTCACTGTTGTCCAATTAACTCCTTTTCTCAACACTTTTCTTCATCCCCTTTATCCACCTATCCCTTGGTCTTCCTCTAGGTCTCTTTTTCTTCCACTCCATTTCCAATATTTTCCGTGGTATTCTCTCTTCTCCCATTCTTTTCACGTGTCCATACCACTGTAGCCTTGATTTTTCAATCCTGTCCTGTAGGAGTTCTTCCTTTAATATTTCTCCGACTATCATTTCTGACTCTGTCCATTCTCGTTACACCTATACGACTCCTCTGAAACTTCATTCCCATTGCTTGTATTCTGCTTTTATCTCTCTCCCTCATCACCCAAGTTTCTGATCCATACGTTAGGATCGGCACAAAGTAAGTCTTGTACATGATCCCTTTACATTTCTGTGGCACATCCTTGCTCCATATCAGGCCTCTAACACTCTTGAAGAATCCATCAGCACACCTTCCTCTTTCATCTAATTCCAAGGCGTTTCTCCCATTTTCTTCAATGACACTTCCCAGGTACTTGAAGCTCTGAACTGTCTTCAACTGCTCTCCGCCTAACTTTATCCCAGAGTATACTCTGTCTTTCTCACGTGTTGTTATCACCACTTCACTCTTTTGCGTCGAAAACTTCATTCCATAGGATGACACTACTTCCTCCCATGCATTGAGTTGCTCCTGTACATCCCTCTCCTTGTTTCCCCAGATCATCAAGTCATCTGCAAACACCATTGCCGTCATTTCATCCTCCGCAATATGCTGTGCTACCTTTTGCATCACTTCATCCATCACCATTACAAAGAGCAAGGGCGAGAGGGCACTTCCCTGCTTTAGACCATTAGTCAACTCAAACCATTCTGTTCTTTCCATACCGACTTTCACACAGCTTCTGCTTCCTTCATACATATCTTTCACTCTCATCACTATTTCTTCCATTATTGCTTTGGCTCTCATCGCTTCCCATACTCTGTTTCTTACGACACTGTCGTATGCCTTCTCAATGTCCATAAAGGCCAATACCAAATCTTCCCCATACTCGTAGTGACACTCCTGTAACTGTCTCATTCCAAATATGAGGACAGTAGTGGACTTCCCCTGCCTGAATGCATATTGCTCCTCCCTCAGTTTCTGTTCCGTTACCTTACGTATCCGTTTCTCCAATACCTTTTCATAAATCTTAGCACAGTGGCTCATCAGTGTAATTCCCCGGTAGTTTTGGCATTTCTTCCTGTCTCCCTTCTTGAAGATGGGCACTATCACCCCCATTTTCCAATCTTCTGGTACTTTCTGTGTTCCCACTTCCCCTGCAGCTTTTATCATCTCCATGCTTACCTCATCTATACCTGGTGCTTTTCCCATTTTCATCCTCTTTATTGCTTCTTCCACTTCTGCCCAGGTTAGGTCTTCCACTTGCACTTGGTTACTGACATCAACCCTTCCAGTATACTCTTCCCCCTTACTTGGTGCTGCCACATTCAAGAGGTCCTCAAAGTATCCTTTCCAAAGTGATTTAATCTCTTCTTTTCTCTCAATAATATTGCCATTTTTGTCTTCCATTCTCTATGTGGTAATCTTCTCATTTTTCCTTTTATTCTTCACCATCGCATACAGCAGTTTTCTATTACCTTTAGTGTCCTATTCCATCATCCTTGTCCATTTCTCCATCCACTTCCTCCTTTCCTCTGTTATCACTGTTTTGGCTTCCTTCTTTCTGGCTATATATTCCTCCCTTGCATCTGCTGTTCTAAGTTGGAACCACATCCGGAAAGCTTTGTTTTTGTTTCCCACTACTTCCTTCACTCTGTTGTTCCACCATGGTGTCTCCTTCCATCGTTTCTTATCACTGGTCCTCCCGCATACCATGTCTGCTGCTTCTACTAGTGTTGTTTTCAGCCTTTCCCATTCCTCTTCCACAGTTCCTGTTTCCTCTCTGGGAAGCCTGCGCTTTACTATTTCCTGATATTCTGTTTTGGTATCTTCCTCTTTGAGTTTCCATACTTTTATTTTCCTCTCCTGCCTTTCTATCACTCTCCTTTCTGACTTCATTCTGTAGCTCATAACCACCAGCCAGTGAACACTATCCAAGGCCTCTGATGGGATAACATTAATGTCCATAACATTTCTCTTCATTTGCACATCAAAAATTATATAGTCGACTACTGATCTTCTACTCCAGTCACTGCTGTACCACGTTATCTTATGGCTCTCTCGTTTTTTGTACCATGAATTCCCAATGAGGAGCCCGTTCCTATTGCAAAATTCCAGTAGCCGTTTACCCTCCTCATTTCTACTTCCCCATCCTTCTACTCCCAGCACACTTTCATAATCCTGTCTTTCTGTACCTACTTGGGCATTTAGGTCTCCCATAATTATAACCTCTTGCCCATTCAGTTGTCTTTGCACTTCGTCCTCAAATTCTTCTTTCTCCTGTGAAAGACAGCCTACCTGTGGGGCGTACACTTGCAGAATCTCCATTCTTGTTCCTTTGATATATACTTTAATCTTGATCAATCGATCATTAATTCCTACTACTTCTTCTTTTAACCCATCTCTCACAACTACTCCTACTCCATTTCTTTTCCCCTCATCTTTTCCAATCCAGTACAATCGGAATCCTCTTCTCAATTCTCTTTTACCCTGTCCTCTCCATCTTGTCTCTCCTAATCCCAAGATATCCAGGTTTCTTCTCAGCATCAAGTCGACAATTTCCTCTTCTTTCCCTGTGAGTGTCCTTATATTCAAGGTTCCAATTCATAGTCCATGTTCATTGCCAGGTCGTTGTCCTTTAGATCTATCATTTCCGAGGCTTGCTTGTGTTTTGAAAGCAGTTGATTTATCCACTACTGGCTTGCTAGGCCATAAGATAATTTGGTTTAGCAGTTAGCCGTCATATTTCAGGGTTCCTGTAGCGGTCCCGGAGCCCACAAAGTCCCCCCTGTGCATCACCCCTACCGGCAATCTCCTACTTCATGCCGTTGCCGATCTCTCATCGTGTGTAGGGGGGAGTTGGACTTCTGAGAGACTTCCCATACGTAAACTTCATGAAATATATATCACCTATTTAACATCAAAGTGGCAAACATCATATCTAATATGTGGCAAACATCCCATCTAATTTGTGGCAAACTAGAATTGCATAGATTGAACCGTCGAATCTGAACAACGTCGCAGACCTTATAAAAGAAACCAATCCTAATTTAAATTGCACAAAGACAAAACTCCAAAATCCTCACACGAAATAACCTAACTATCGATCAAACAGATCATCCTAAAAAATGGCTTTGTAATTTTCTAAAATATCATGCAGATTGCATAATCATTCGAAGACTCCAATATGAAAAATCACCAAAACGTGAACTAAATATTCAATCATCATTGCATCCTATGCACAAAAAAGTCCTAAAATCCTTGGATAATCCTAATAGAAACTGGTATAAATAAATTGCAGAATCACTTAAAGTGAAATAATTACCATCGTGATAATGCAAGGAAAATAATAATAATAATCGTAGGAAACAATTATCATTATCATTAAGTCTAACAAAGATCATCAGACTCCATATCATGTGTGCAATCAAATTATGTTCTTGTCATCTAGTCTTGTGTAGTTCGCGAACGAACTAGTTCGGAAGAGCGGGTCCCACAGACGAACTACCGAACTAGTTCCCAGATCCCTCACTTGTTAGTTCGTTCGCTCTTTTTCTGCTGACCGACTTGAAACAGCGCGAGAGCGCGGGTCTGCCGTAGATCACCAGCTCGTCACGTCAACACTCATTGCACAATCACATGCTCTTTCCTTCGTTCAGTCAGTTCAGTTGATTGAGTGCATCTATTGTTAGTGGCAAGATTGTCAAGTTTTGGCGCGGCGAATGTTCAATGTTGGCTTATAATAATAACAGTATAACACACTAATAGTGCTAACACGCTAATAGGTAGGGACCTGAAAAAATCGCATTTGCGATAAATGCGAATTTTTAAATTTCGTACAGAATCCAAGTCTACGTTAATTTTAATGTGAAAGCCAACCATTTTTACACGTAAATTAAAGTGCGACAAAATGCGAATTGTGACCCAAAATGCGAAAATACCAAATAAGTGCGATTTTATAGCGTAATTACTTTAAATCTGCTAATTTATTTGCGAATTTGTTTATTATCAAAAGAAAATGTTTAGTAGGTGGCCTAATTGCTCACTAGCGATACCTCATCTCGGACTCGCAGTGTGCTACGCATATCGGTCAATATAACAATCGATTTCTTTATCGATACGAACTTTCGACTATCTATAACTTATTCAGACAGCTGACGAACGAAACTCGTTTGTGTACCTGGTGCATCGTGGCGACTGGTGGTTTGTCGAACACGTGGACTTCGCCAAACGGAAAATTTTGCGGCTTGCCACTTGAATAGTAACCTTATTATTTTTGTAACCTTCAAGCACTTCAAGGTTCAAAGTATTTTTCTAGAAAAGGAACGTACTGCTGTAACTGCTCATGAAAGAGCACAGCAGTACGCTAATCATGGCTTTTATTGTTCCGACTCTGCAACAGTATTTTGCAAATATTGTAACTGCCGTGTTGAGTGGGAGAAGAAGGACAATATTCAGAAAACTATTACATCGGTAAAACATGTTGCGAAGCGACGAGAATGCGCAACAGTTTCTGAACCCAAACAAACCTCTGTTATTGAAAGACTACAGGGTGCCAAACGACGGAAGCTTTCATTTGAACATTAAATTGTATCTCAAGTGTTATTAGGGTATTAATGTGTATTTAAACAAAATAAAGTGTCGCCAATAAAGTCATATAGTCGATAAGAATCCAGAAAAAAGGTGCTAATTTTCCAAAAATAGATGCTAAATAGCGAAAAAATAGATGCTAATTTAAAGGAGAATAGATGCTAAATTTTCAGGTCCCTAGTAATAGGTAATAACTACCTTATATTTGTAATGTAATACAGTGGCGGTTCATAAATTGAAGTTACTGATAGTTAACTTATTTAGATGTGGGGATAATTCCACAGTTTTATCTAACTTAGTCATTTTGGATTATTTGAAATTATGTCCAATTTAGAAAATCGGCGAACTGGATTAACATTACCATTTTAATGAGCTGGTTGATATTTATTTTTGTCGATACATGGTGATATAACTATTTTTTACCTGTTTTTAAGAAATGAACATTATGATGATGATTCACAAAGAAAAGCGAACTTCTATGGACAAAAACTCTGAACTAAAAAAACTTATTCCTCCCATTTATGCCATAAAGATAATGTACCCAACGGTTTCAGAGCAGCCAAATAATGAATATCATGAAGCAAGTAATAAATGAAACGATAATTGTGGGAGGGGGTTATGTCTTATCATCACCTATTGACAAGTAGAAAATGGAATCGGATGGTGACGCGCCGATATACGCGAAAAATGATGATATTAATTGTTGTTTTAAGGGGCCTAACATCTAGGTTATCGGCCCCATGCGAGAAAAAATAAAGATAATAATAAGTGTAGGCCTATGCTTCTACGAACACATCGTCCATACTGTTTTTCTTTTAGGTACGGTACCGGTATTTCACTAATGATAAACAAATGACTATTTTTGGCTTCATAAACAATAGAAAGAGAAGTTTTCTCAGAAGGAGAAACATGGACCCTAATTAAAAGGATGGCCAACAATAGAGTGAGATGGAAGAAGTTTGTAGCTACCCTATGTTCCTACAAGGAAATAAGGAAGGAATAAAAGGAAATAAGGAAGGAATAAGGAATTTCACTAATGTTTCAATACTCATATTTTGGTATTTTTTTAATCTTCAAATATCAAAATGTAAATCACATTACTACACACGCAACATGCCAATATCTAATACACGAACTGCACGTGCAGCGAGCACAGTATTAATAACTGTTTTTATTACAGTAGTCTACAAGATTGCTTGAAACGAGAGCAATGTGGATGAGAAATCACTGGTGACGAGTAATCAGTGGTGACAGACTGCTATAACAAAAAAAGAGCGCATGCAGTGGCAGTAGCAAGGCGAGCGAACGAGATCTGTCTTACAGGGAATTCGAGATGGGAATTAACGAACTAAAAGAGCGAACTATTTCGCTAAGAAGCTGCGGACTAAACTGATCGCTCCCAGTCGCGAACTATTATGCGCAAGACTATTGTCATCCCATGGAATATGTCCAAAATATATATACTCATGTGCTCTGGGTTACAACTCGTGGGAAAACACTTATACATGTAAGCTGGCGATACATTTTACCTTACGAAGTCTTCGTGATGCAGTAAATTCAATTTTCGTTAAGTGTAACGATCCCTAAATTACCCCCTGATGTCGTGTTGAAGGGCTGTCATCTTTTTGCGAGGATCGACGCGGCGTCCTCCCGGATCAAAATTCCGCCCCTCCGTCATGTCTTCTCAGTGTTCAGTGTGCCATGGTGTTAGAAACAATGTTCAATAATGTCTGTCTCTCCTTCCTCATATGAATGTCTATTCCAGAAATATGTGGCCCCATTTTGTATATTAGTGTGGTTCGCCACTGCTGCCTCGATCTATTATAAAATGTTCAATGTCTTGCTATATTCAGTGTGGCTTGGCAGTAAGCATGCACAATGTATGACAAAAAAAACATTGTTCAGCGAACTGTTATGGACTGCAATGAACTATCAGCTGTGCATAAAATAATGTTTCTTTGCAATCATAGCTTTGACTAAATGTGCTTTGTTGTGTCGTTAGAGTGTATCATCTGGTTAGCATTGAATAATGTGTAGGCTATTGCTAACTGGTAGTGTTATTATTGCGTTAACTAAATGCGTTCAGTCCTCGAACTGACTGTATTTCACTGTTGTGTCGTTGATACAGTTTATGAGAATTTCATACCGTATATAATTTAACTCACATGGTTCCATCATCTTGAAGATATTGCTCCTGATATCATATTAACAAACGTGAACATGAATACGTTCACTTGTTAATGTAGACGACACTCCGTTTCACTACAAATAAGCGGCGAACTTGCATGCCGAACTTACGTTTCACACCCGGACCACGTTACCAGTATAACATTTCACTCGCGACACGAAAAACAAATAACACACACAAAGACGGTCCATGACAGAGAAAAACTAAGAGTGACCTCCAGCCACCTAGCTCCGCTGCGCTGAGTTCCGTAGGGGTGGGGGTTGCTTGCACATGTGACCTTCCCCTACTTCCGGCAACGTCACAAATTACAACTTAATCTTGCCATTAAAGTTCTTCATATCTTCCTAATAAATATGCACATAGTTCTCCATTGAGCACAACAAAATCTGGTTTCTTACACCTCTGTTTCTGGAGCTTCTTTAACATGATAATCCCGGCTCGTATTTAATACAATTTTCCACTCAGATATTGAAGTCAAATCTGCTACATTTCTCCTTCTCCAATTGTGATGTCATCAAGCTGATACCCTGAACTCTGTCGGTCAACTTCACGAAACGCCGCCTCCCGTGACGTAACATATGCAGCTCTAACTGGATCACGGCCTCCGTAGCTTAGTGATCAGTACTCCAATTCAGGTACAGTATGGCCATTCAACATGATGCCGCCCCACACCATGACAGCACCACCACCACCATACTGGTCCCGTTCACCGATGTTCCTGTGGTTGTATCGGCTACCCGGATCTCTCCAGATTTATGTGCGATGGGAATCGTTCTGCAAACTGAAGCGGGATTCATCTGTGAAGAGCACATGCCTCCATTCTTTCATGGTCCAGTTTCGACGTTGATGGCTCCACAGTAAACTCACCCGTCTCTGTGCTGGAGTGAGCGGGACGTACGCACACCGCTGGACGTCAGGCAAACAGCCCTGCTGTTCTGAGCCTCCGGTACACAGTTTGCTGGGAATTGGCCACCCCTGAGATGGCTGCAAGCTCCGCCGACAATATTGTCTTGCAGCTGCACTCCGATTTCGTCGGGCAGTTAGGGCCAGATGTCGGTACTGCTGTGGGGTGGTTACTCTTGGTCGACCTGGTACTGGCCTACGACTAACATCTCCTTTGTCTCGAAATCGTCTCCAAAGCCTGGAAATGACACTTTGTGGCACATTGAAGGATAAACCGGTCTGTGTCTGGCCTGCTTCCAGGCGGCCGAATATTCTACCCTGAAAAACATCGTTGTGCCATTATGTTGTCACGTGCACCACAAGGCTACACTCCGCACACTATAACAGGACAAACACGACTGAGGTAATATGGGGCTGGCTGTGTTTGCCTTGCGGTTACGCCACTAGTCAAAGCAGGGAATACTCCTTTCCTATACAGAGCGAACACGTAAGGTTGGTAGGTGCATATGTCGTGCGATTCCGTAAAATGAGGTGAATAGGATCAGTGGGATGAAAGGGATCAAAACTTTGTTGGTAAACATGAACGTATATTACATGTACCACATAAACCGGAAGGCGGTTGTTAGCACTTGGTGTTACTTGTGTTGGTACAACGCTATGCTAAAACATGTTTTCCAATTTTAAAGTTGGCAGCAGTTAACAGTATACACATTCAACCAGCAGCTACAATTTTTTCGAAATTAGCCTGGTGAAATAACTTTGTGTGGAACATGTGCTTGCACTAGCATTTGCAAAATTTGTGTTTTATATTTGGATAAGGTATGTTTAGTGAGTTCATTTAAAGTATCATTTTCAGTTTGCATATTATCAGTTGTGTTAAAATCTTATTTGTTTTGTGTCCTGCCTTATTTTTCTGACTGGCAGGTGAATAGGATCAGATATTTTGATGTTAAGTTTGAGTATGCCGTGCCACTACAAACCAGATCCACACTGCAAAGCTGACCTAAACTCTGTAGAAAGAGCTAGGTTGGCTATAAGGAATAAGGACCGAGTATAGAAAGGCGGCAAAGAAATTTTCAATTCCATGAAGTGCTAAAGGAGACTGGGTCCTAGTAAGTTTTTCTCCAGATACCAGGAAACAAGTCACATGCAAGCTGCTTTATTTTGAAGGCCAAATTTTGCAGTCTGTAAACAGTAAAGATGAGAAGAAATTCGAAGGGAAGTTTGTTAGATGAAAATCTGCAAGAGACTTCGGACACATCTATGTGTTTCCAGCTGTTGAGGACTTTACTTGCTTCTCTTATGAGCAAATAGTTGGGAGACTGAAGGGTCCAGAAGTTATCCGTAGGGGACAACTTAAGTTTGCATTCAATTATAACACCCTATAGTTGTGTTTAACACCAATTTTATAATTTACGTAGTGAATACGTTGTCATTCAACTAAATATGTATATTCTTTAAGTAATACATTCTTGTACAGGTTTACAGGTTTTTTCACTATCGGCAGTTGTGATCTGATATTTCTAGGAGTAGCCCAGGGTCCTAAATAATGGTCCCTTTCACCCCCTTAATTAGGTATATGCACTTATTTTTTTGGGATAGAGGCATATTTACTAACAATATACAATCTAGAAAGAGATCCCATTCACCTCGTTTTACGGTTTGCGGTCTATTTCCTGTTGCCCTGCTTATTTGTAACTTATGCTTAACTTTTGGACACTGGTGTATATTTCCCCGTGCCCGATCTCAAGGAAATGCATACTGAGGATACCTTGAGTGGTATACATAGGTTCAACGTGTATTTTCTGCATCAAGAAGAGTTTTTAGTTTTGTGTGAAGTATTTTTCTGTATTAGTAAGTAACCTGGATTTCCGCGAGACGTTGATTCGCAAAAACTTCCGAAACTCAACAACAGAAACCTCTCATTTCTATTATTGACCTCTAAATTTGCAGACTATCTCAACTTGAAGTCCAGAAATAACTTGAAATAATTTATTGTCGCAATCTATCGAAATGATACAGTTTCGAAAAAGAAATCCCGTAAAAGCTTTGAAGTACATATATTTTAAAAATCTATCCGTCTCGAAACTTTGCGACATCCAGTACGGTTAATTCGAAATTCCGTTATGTCGATTTTTCCTTCGGACTTTGGTTCCATTGGATAATCTAACCAGTTATCTCGAAGACATGTGTAACTTGTATAATTCTTGTTTCAAATTCAAAGAAAATGTTCCCTCTTGTCGTATTATTCATGCAATCCTCTCAGAATAATTCTTAATATTCGATACCTATTTCGAACGTTCATCCTCCGAAGTCACATGCTGAAGACGGTCAGCTGACTGCACAACTTGCCTGCTGGAATCTCATCAAACGGACAGAGATCAACGCCAGTTGTGTAAAATCATAAAACCCGTGTCCAATCGCTAACTTGTGCCCACGAGGACTGCGGGAATCCTGTCAAAGGTGACTGCTCACCCATCACGAAACATTCCGAAGCCTACTCGCCACTTTTTCCATGACCATTTACTGTACTTAAAAGCGTACGGGGAGAGAGAAGTGCGTCAACCCCCTTAGAAATGACAGTCTATGTAGCATCGCGATACTCATTTCTCCTCGTGATCCACCGTGAACACCAAACCACAGCATATGGACAGCGGAAATCATGGCGCAGACCATACAACATGTCCATAACAGCTCGTGAATTTTAACAATGCCCAACCTCGAGCTTGCCTCCACAATTCTGCCACGACAGATAGATTGGCAGACAATCGTTGTACGGCTGGGTGCGGCGCCAATTGCATATTATCTCGTTCTCATTGACCAACCTCGAGGACATCGTGATTCTCGTAAAACGGCCGAAGGCGGCAGCGATTGCGATACATCTCGATATTTCTCCGCATTCGATGACGAGAACAACTGGATTCTTGTCAAACGTACAGCAAGCGGCGCCGAATGCGTAATTATGCTATATTTTCCTGTGACCACATCAAGGACAATGGAAATCTCGTCGATTTTAAAAGTGGCACCAATTATGTAAATCGCGCGTTTTCTCCGTGTTCTATCATGATAACTATGGGAATCTCGTCAAACGGCTGAGATCAGCGCCGATTGTGTAACATCTCGATATTTATCTTAGAATGAAGGTTTCCTGTTCATCTATAGATTATTTTGTTCAAATATTCCCAGGTTTGGTCAAGGAAAGTGAACATGACAAACTTGAAGAGGAATTTACTGTTTATCAGTGTGTTACTTTCCCTGAATATATGCTGAAGAAAATGGGAATTGCAACACCCAGAAGGAGTGGTGCTACATTGCTGCAATTGAACATGCAGGACGAGTGTTCGGTTGTGATTCGATGATTACACTTTCAGGTCCCTCTGACCGCAAGTTTGGACAACAATCAATACAGGATGTGCCCACCACGAGCTGCAATTCATTGATGAATTCGTCGAGGCATGGAGTCAATAAGGCCCTGGATCGCTTCCTGAGGAATTGTGGCCCATGCTTGCTGCACTGCCCGGGTCAGTTGTTCCAGAGTTGTGGGTGGCTGAGGACGGTTGGCCAGTTGTCGACCCATCGTTTCCCACACAAGCTCAATAGGACTGAGGTCCGGGGATCTGGCGGGCCATTCTAAGGTTGTGATGTCGTGGAGAGGTTCTCTGGAGATGCATGCAGTGTGAACCTGGGCATTGTCCTGCTGAAACATCCCATTAGCAGTGTTCGCCATCATATGGACAACCACTGGATTGAGTACCCTATCAACGTACTGTCGAGCAGTCATATTGCCCTCAACAAGCACTAATTGTGATTTCACATTAAAGCCAATAGCTCCCCAGACCATAATGCTTGGTGTTGGCCCTGTGTGCCTCTCGACAATAAGGTCTGGGCGGCCCCTCTCCCCGGTACGTCGGCGCACACGTTTCCGGCGATCACTGCGGGCAAGACAGAAGTGCGATTCATCACTAAAGACGACCCTACGCCATTCGTCGACCCACGTCGATCATTCTCGACTCCAGGCCAGCCTTACACGTCGCTGTTGTGGGGTCAATGGAACACCTTCTGCAGGGACACGGGAGCGTAAGCCAGCTGCACGCAGGCGATTACCAACTGTTTGTTGTGTAACGTGGGGTGCCACAGCTGCTCGAATTTGTGCTGCTGTTGCATGGGGTTCCATCCGGGCCATCCGAATGATGCGGCAATCCTCTCTCACAATTGTCTGTCGCGCTGGGCCTGTGCCAGGTCTACGAGTATGGGTACCTTCATTTGACCACTGCTGCCATACATGTTGTACCGTAGATGCCTGTCGGCCAACACGTGCAGCGACAGTCCTTAGCGATAATCCAGTTTTACACAGCCCAATTATCCGAGCCCTCTCAAACGGCGACAGTTGTTGATAGCGTGCTCTTCTCTGTCGTCGAGGCATGTTTGACGGGGAACACTTCACTGCACAGACTGCAAGTCAACTACGCTACACCAGAGTCCGTATACTGGAGTTGATTCCTCCGCGACCAATCACGTGGGGAGACCTGTACCAACAATCCAATGGGTCTTGTAATGAAGTATTACTGACCATCGGATCGACCAATTAAAGGTCTCCGTATCAGACGCATTCTGAGTGAATTCAAAATGGAATAAGGTTTGAACTTTAGGAAACATGGACTAAATAACATAGTACAAGAAATGAGTAAATAGAGAGCAAGAAGCTTTAACATATATATTCACTTTCAAATCATTACAGGTTAACAATTTGATAGAAACAAAACAAAACAATGATTTCTTGACAAAGGAATATTTGTATCTGTCTATGAACATTGAGACAAGGTAATGATTCTTATGCAAAGCTTAATTAAATTGCTTTTTGCAAAAGGAAAATTAGTGATGCAGCTGAGAGCTGATGACTGGCAGGGAGCAAATCCTGCCATACCTAGGAAAAGAAAATAGGAAAACTGAAGAAGTTACTAAAAGAATAAATAGCCTATGAAGGGAGCTATTTGCTGACAGGGGCTCAGTCCTGTAGTACCCTATGAATGTTAAATGCTTGGGTAGTTGCCAAGATGCAACAGAAATGTTGGCAAAGTAGATGCAATGGCAGACACAGGATGCATGAACTGCATGTAAGTTAATCATTAAAGATTTCCCAAGAAATGGAGAAGGCAAGTAGGCCTATTATCTGTAAGTAAACCATGAGATGTGAAGTGCACAAGAAATAATGAGATTATTCCCAAAAGAAACAAAAGAATGGCTAAAGTGAGCCGATATGTTATTCCGCCTCGGGGGGGGGAGAAGAGCACAAAGATATTAAAATTGAGGAATCTTCTAAACCGGGCTTGTATAAAGCTAGCATGATATAACAGAAAGAACATGAAATAACCCTGAATATAGGTTATGTAAAAGTACTTATCTTTTTAGAGCAAAGTTTAGTTAACATCCCACGTGTGCGTAGAACACTTGAGTACAAAGAAGATGACATAGTTCATGTCCAGTTGTAGTTGCTTTCACAAAAGTATTTAACTGATTTCACTTTTGTCACGTGGACACTTGTTGAATAGTAAGGCTGACCTTGACTATCGCAAAAGTTAAAGACTTGTAGTTTGAAGACGAAGTGATAATATTCACTTAGTAAGAACTTGCGTAGGAATAGATTTCCGTAGCACTTGAAGATGTAGAATAGACATCTTGATGTTCATGTCGCAGGAACATGTTGAAGTGTGATCCAAGTTTGATCACTATAAAATGTCTCGAGGACAATGACGAAGGTTGCAGGAACACTTCATAATGCAGAAGTTACAGATGAGAAGTTTCAACGTTGAGGTTTATCGTCCGGTTCGCAAGAAGGGTGTCCAGCATGGTGACTGGCGATTAAAAGCACGAAGAGGCTAGGAGAGCTAGTCTCTTATATGGGTGAACAGCTGAGGTTCCAGTACATTCCATGGCTGACGTCTTGAAGAAGAAGCGTGGTGATTGGCTGGAGCTAGGCCACGTCATGGCGAGGACCAATAAGCGCATAGCTTGCAGAGCTCAGTAACCACGTGAATTAAGGTGTGTAGATTGGCCTTTCAGCATTTAGAAAAAATGTCTTAGAGGCGAAACATGACTTATACACTAATAAGTAAGTACGTAAATCATTTTAAATATGTTTAGATTGAAATACAAATGAATTGTCACTAGCACATGGTGACGAAAAATGAGGTTATGAAATCTAATTCTGGTCTGACTTTTGACATTACCAAAACTTACAAAATTAACAAATTAATTATTCGCAAATGTGTTGTGTTGATTTTCAAGATATGGAATGATGCCATGTAGGTATGTAAACTATCAAAAAATTTAGCCCAATCAACGTTAACAAAAGCCTTTACTAAGTCTACAAATGCCATGAACGTTTTCCTAGCTTTCCTTATTCTACCTTCCAAAATCAGCCTAAGACTTAGTACAGCTTCCCTTGTTCCTACATATCTCCTGAAACCAAACTGGTCTTCACCAAACTCCATTTCTATCTGGCTTTCCATCCTCTTGTAAATTATTCTAGATAGGATCTTTAAAGCATGAGTTATCAAAAGCTTTTTCTAAGTCTACAAATGCCATGAACGTTCTCTTATCTTTCCTTATTCACATCTGTCAGCTCCTACTTTCTTCGGTATAGGGATGATAACATTCTTCTCGAAATCAGAATCATAAATCCTACATACCAAGTGGAATAACCTGATCAGACCATCATCACCTATACGGCATGGTATATCATCTATGCCTGGTGCTTTGTTCCTGCATAAGTCTTTCAATGCTCTGTCAAATTCTGATCTCAATATTAATTCTCCTTTTGCATCCTCATCAATTTCCTCTTTCCTTTCCATTACATGATTCCTAATCTCCTTTCTCTTATACAAACACTTTATGTAAGCTTTCCATCTCTCAGCCTTATCTTCTCTATCTGTTTGAGGCTTTCCATCTGTGTCCTTAATATTACAGCACTTAGTCTTACTTTCCCCAAAAGTATTCTTAATCCTTCGATAAGCTGTGTCTACTTTTCCTAATTTCAGACAATTTTCCATACCTGCCCATTTCTTCTTTTGCTTCCTTGCACTGCTTGTTAACCTCATTGATCAGACGTCTGTATTCTGCTTCCCCCTTTTCATCTCTTATATTCTTGTGTTTCCGCCTTTCATCCATTAATTCTAGTACATCCTTAGTGATCCACGGTTTTCTACCTATTCTTTCTTTCCTACCAATGTTTTCTTCTGCGGATTTTGTTATTTCATTCTTCAAAAGTGCATATTCGTCTGCAATTGAAATTTGTTTGGGGGTTTTCATTAGTCCTTCCTGTATACACTTCTTGAATCTTTCGTTTACTTCCTTCTCTTTCAGTCTGTCAATGGTCCACCGTTTTGGCCTTTGACTTTTCTTCAGTTTCTTCAACTTTAATCTGCATTTCATAACAACCAGATTGTGATCAGAGTTTATGTTAGCACTGGGATTTGTTATACAATCCAATATCTGGTTTCGAAATCTCTGCTTGACCATAATGAAGTCGATTTGATAACGCCCTGTATCTTCTGGTCTCATCCATGTGTATATTCTTCTATTGTGGTTATTGAATAAGGTGTTAGCTATGACCAACTCATGATCAGTGCAGAATTCCGTCAGCCTGCTTCCTCGATCATTCCTTTCACCTAATCCGAAATCTCCTTCTATCTTCCCTTCTCTTCATTTTCCTACCACAGCATTCCAATCTCCCATTACTATAACATTTTCATCACCCTTGACATACCTCAGAATTTCATCTATCTCTTCGTAGACCTTTTCAACATCTTTATCATCAGCTTGACTGATAGGCATATAGACTTGTACCACTGTGGTGCACGTAGGTTTCGTATTGATTTTAGCTACAATAATCCATTCACTATATTGCCCATAATATTCCACCTGCTGTCCAAGTTTCCTACTGACCAAAAGTCCTGTTCTTCTTGCCAGCGCATTTCACTAATCCCAACCAAATCTAACGTCAGCCTATCCATTCCGCTTTCTAAGTTTTCTAACCTTCCGCTGCCTAGCAGGCTGCTACTGCCTTTCAGAATAAAATAATAGAGCAATTCTACTTACAAAAACCTTCTACTAACAACTAAATACCAAAATTCTACTAACGAAAAAATACTTAAGTTCTACCAACAACAAAATACTACAACTAAAACAGTCTGTCACCAGGCACACTCACATGGACCCTCACACACCCCAGTCTAATCAAACAATGAACTAGCATGAAACAAACAATGTAACTGTCACCAGACACACTCAGATGTACCCTCCCACACCACAGGCTAATGAAACAATGAACTTGCACGAAACAAACAATGTAACTGTCACCAGGCACACTCAGATGTACCCTCCCACACCACAGGCTAATGAATCAATGAACTAGCACGAAACAAACAATGTAACTGTCACCAGGCACACTCAGATGTACCCTCCCACACCACAGGCTAATGAAACAATCAACTAGCACGAAACAAACAATGTAACTGTCACCAGACACACTCACATGTACCCTCCCACACCACAGGCTAATGAAACAATGAACTAGCACAAAACAAACAATGTAACTGTCACCAGACACACTCACATGTACCCTCCCACACCACAGGCTAATGAAACAATCAACTAGCACGAAACAAACAATGTAACTGTCACCAGACACACTCACATGGACCCTCACACACCACAGGCTAATGAATCAGTGAACTAGCACGAAACAAACAATGTAACTGTCACCAGACACACTCACATGGACCCTCACACACCACAGGCTAATGAATCAGTGAACTAGCACGAAACAAACAATGTAACTGTCACCAGACACACTCACATGGACCCTCACACACCACAGGCTAATGAATCAATGAACTAGCACGAAACAAACAATGTAACTGTCACCAGACTCGCTCACATGGACCCTCCCACACCACAGGCTAATGAAACAATGAACTAGCATGAAACAAACAATATAATTGTCACCAGACTCACTCACATGTACCCTCACACACCACAGGGTCCGATAACCTAGATGTTAGGCCCCTTAAAACAACAATTATCATCATCATCAACACCACAGGCTAATGAAACAATGAACTAGCACGAAACAAACAATGTAACTGTCACCAGACTCACTCACATGGACCCTCCCACACCACAGGCTAATGAATCAATGAACTAGCACGAAACAAACAATGTAACTGTCACCAGACACACTCACATGTACCCTCCCACACCACAGGCTAATGAATCAATGAACTAGCACGAAACAAACAATGTAACTGTCACCAGGCACACTCACATGGACCCTCACATACCACAGGCTAATGAATCAATGAACTAGCACGAAACAAACAATGTAACTGTCACCAGGCACACTCACATGGACCCTCCCACACCACAGGCTAATGAAACAATGAACTAGCACGAAACAAACAATGTAACTGTCACCAGACACACTCACATGTACCCTCCCACACCACAGGCTAATGAATCAATGAACTAGCACGAAACAAACAATGTAACTGTCACCAGGCACACTCACATGGACCCTCCCACATCACAGGCTAATGAATCAATGAACTAGCACGAAACAAATAATGTAACTGTCACCAGATACACTCACATGTACCGTCACAGAAAGAATTTTCAGTGTTGTTAGGAGAAATCAGACAGAATTCAGACCTACATTAAGCATATCTACACTGGAATCGTTTATGATTCAGAAGATGAAAATGTCATCACAGGGGGAAGTATGTTACAAGAAGGTTTTCATGGAAAAGCAGCTACTGGGTGCAAAACAAGCTACAAGATATTTTTTTTATCACAGAACTAGCAATTAATGTGCAAATTGTATTGTGTAATTATGCATAGAGAGGTGCATATCCTCGGGAACAGCAAAACGGCTGTTGTTTCCTGTTGCTTTCAGCCGTGCAGCAGAACGCAGTGTAACCTTTAGTTGGCAAATGTTATCAATATCTTAACCGTCTATGACTATAGGTTGCTTTCGGGTAGGGCAAAGGTGGTGTCATTATCGAGAAGGGAGGAGTATGCTTTGGATTTGAATTGAAAATTTTTGAAGGGGGGGGATGCAATATAAGGGATTACGGATAACCAACTTCAAAGGTTGGCACCTCTGAGCGTATCAAAAGATTATGAGTACTTTTGGGGAAAGAAAGACTAAGTGCTGTAATATTAAGGACTCGGATGGAAAACCTGTAAAAGATAGGGGGATAAAGGTTGAGAGATGGAAAGCTTACTTTGAGCGTTTGTCTAAGGGAAAGGAGGTTGATAATCATGGAATGGGAAGGAAAGAGGAAATTGATCAGGATGAGAAAGGAAATATAATATTGAGATCAGAATTTGATAGAGCACTGGAAGACTTAAGCAGGAACAAAGCACCAGGCATAGATGTTAAACCGACTGAGTTGCTACGCTGCATAGGTGATGGTCTGATCAGGTTATTTCCCTTGGTGTATAGGATTTATGAACCGACAGCAGTAGCTACACTCGCTAAAGCGCAGCGCTAGGCCATGGGGTCAAGCTCTCTGCAGACTCGGTAGACGTGGGTTCGAGCCCCACTGTTGGCTGTCCTTTAAATGGTTTTCCATGGTCTCCCATTTTCAACTCCAGGAAAATGCTGAGACGGTCCCTTTTGACAGACCAGGGCCGCTTCTTTCCACATCCTTGCCCAGTTTCATACATCTTCATTCATTTCATCTCTCATTAACTCCTCTCATAAGGTTGGCGTCAGGAAGGCATCCGGCGGTGAAATTCATCCGCCACATAAAATTTTATCGCATCTCATCACCGACCCTGTTGGAAACGGTAATGATAAGGGGTAGTCATACATGTAGGATTTATGAGACAGGGGAGGAGCCATCTGATTTCAAGAAGAATGTTTTCATCACATAACGAAGAAAGCAGGAGCTGTAATTCTTGTTCCAAAGTTCTATCCAACCTAATAGTTTCAAGGCCGGCCCCGTGGTGTTGGGGTAGCGCGCCTGCCTCTCACCCGGAGGACCCGGGTTCGATTTCTGGCTCCGTCAGGGATTTTTGAAACTGATGTGAGGGCTGGAACGGGGAGCACTCAGCCTCGTAAGAACAATTGAGTAGCGGTCTGACAGTGAGGCAGCGCCCTAATCACGAAAACCAAGATTAACGGCCGAGGGGACCCGATGCGCTGATCACGCATCACCCCAATATCTGCAGGCCAAATAGCTGGGCAGCGGTCACCCTGTAGGCCTAGGTCCTTAATGGGCTGTAGTGCTGGGGGTTATTATTTATTATATAAACCGTTTCAAGATCTTGTAACCAGGTGATGACCAGACTGGGCCACGAAGCACGTCTGCTTAGTAAAGCAGCATTCATAAGCTGAATGAAAACCACAACGAGGCAGGGGTATGCTAGAAGAGAGAGGGCACTGCACTGTGCTCAGGGATGCTTCTAAGTATGTGCTAGAATCTGGTGTGCACAATCACTTATAATTTCGAAACATAATTTGCCCAAAATAAGTGAGAATTACATTTGATTAAGTACGGCAAGTCTTTTCTTGTAATTTGATACTATTCGGTATGGTAATTCAAATATCCGAACTCGCTGCACAGCTCGAAATTAAAGAAAAAATCACCCGTACAAACAAGTCGCCTTTAACTGATGGGTTGTCTGTTCAGTACAACTTAAAGCAATTAACCTTTTTAATATGCTGTTACAGTGAAGCCTCCGTGGCTTAGGCGGTAGCACGCCGGCCTCTCACCGCTGGGTCCGTGGTTCAAATCCCGGTCACTCCATGTGAGATCTGTACTAGACAAAACGGAGGCAGACAGGTTTTTCTCCGGGTACTCTGGTTTTCCCTGTCACAATTTCATTCCAGCAACACTCTTCACTATCATTTCATTTCATCTGTCATTCATTTAATCATTGCCCCAGAGGAGTGCGTCAGGCCTCGGCAGCCGGCACAGTTTCATATCCTCGTCGCTAGATGGGGGCTTCATTCATTCCATTCCTGACCCGGTCGGAGACTGGAAGCAGGCTGTGGATTTTCATTCAATATGCTGTTACAGTATGTTGAGATATTACGGCTTATGTAACCGTAATCTATGCCTTGTAACGATTTTGAAGAAAAACTCTTTTTACTGGATTTTCAAAGTATAAAGCACTGAAGTATTAGAAGCCATTTTTCAGTGTTACCTAAGTAATCTATTATCAGCCCAAGGCAAGACATCTTGATACACATTATAATATGTAGTATCGACGACACGAACAATGCCAAAGCACTGCAGGAAGTATAGTGTTCCTTCCAAAGCAAATGCAAACCTTATCTTGGTAATCGATATGGCGAAAGAATGTTCTCGAATGAGAAACATGTTGTTATGGTCCTTTGAGCTGCGATTATTCAACAAAATTATGTTAAATGGTCCGGCTAAGCTCAAATAATATACAGCGTTTCGCCCCAGGATTTCGCTTTGTCCTGCTCAGTGAGCACTATTCAGCGTCTTGGTGAGGTGTTCCATACCAACTGATTAGCCCAATGGTACACTGGGGCGAAACACTGCACACTATTTGAGCTTAGCCGGACCATTTAACAAAATGTTGTTGAATAATCGCAGCTCAAAGGCCCATAACAACATGTTACTCATTCGAGAACATTCTTTCGACATACTACTACTTTATTCGAAGAAGAGTCCATTGCAGGTTCCGTGTTGACGTTTTGTAATTAAGTATAACAAATTTAAAGTTTCCGCCTAATCAACACTCATTTATTATTTTAGTTAGCTTATGGGTACATGTTTCGGAATTAGTACAATTCCTTCTTCAGCCTTTCATAATTCATGTTCGGAAACATCATAGACTAAAAAGACTAAAAAGACCACGTCCATGTGAGAAACATAACACACTGATATTAAAATACTATAAAAAAGACTAATTAAACACTTTAAAACATGACAACCTTATGGACATTACAAACATAAAGCAATAAAAACAATAAAAAAAAATCCTGCTGTTAACAGTCAACTTGATTAATAATCACTATTATGCACATTCTTGAAATGGTATGCGACGGTCAAATTGTGCAGTCGTTGATCTCTTTTTGTGAATAAAAACAAAAAGCACATTGTTTGACATTTTGAAAACGATTGGAATAAAGTACAGGGATAGGAGGGTGATCTACAATCTATACAGAAACCAGACCGCAGTCATTCGAGTTGAAGGACATGAGAGAGAAGCTGATATTCAGAAAGGTGTAAAGCAAGGCTGCAACTTATCACCCATACATTTCAATCTTTACATTGAACAACAATGACGGTAATTGGAGAAAAATTTAAAGTGGGGATGAAATTTCAAGGAGAAATAATTTCAACTCTATAGATTTTCTGATGACATTGTTCTCTTGCCGGACACGCCAGAGGATTTGAACGAGTTTTTGAATGGTATGGACTCCGTCTTGAGGAAAGAATTCTTGATGAAAATTAATAAATGTAAAACAATAATATTGGAATGCAGCCAAAATAAATCAGAAACCTCTATGGACATCAAATTGGCAGGTGAAACGCTAAAGAAAGTAGAAGACATCTGTTACTTAGGAAGCAAATTAACCAGTGTTGGACGAAGCAAAGAGGATATAAAAAGTAGGTTGGCTCAGGCAAGGAAAGCATTTCTACAAAAAAGGAATCTGTTGACATCAAATATAGATTTAGGTATTAGGAAGTCATTTTTGAAAGCCTTTGTCTGGAGTGTGGCACTGTATGGAGGTGAAACTTGGACTATTGGTGCAGCAGAAAAAAGGAGAATTGAATCGTTTGAAATGTGGTGTTACAGAAGAATGATGAAGATCAGATGGGTAGATAGAGTTACAAACTAAGAGGTATTAAGACTAGTGGGAGAGGAGAGATGTTTCTGGCGACTGCTAATGAAGAGAAGAGATAGGTTGGTAGGACACATACTAAGACACCCAGGAATCTCAAGCTTAGTTATGGAAGGAAGGGTCGAGAACAATAACAGTAGTGGTAGACCAAGGTTAGAATATGTTAAACAGATTGCCTCGGATGTAAGGTGTGGTAGCTATGTAGCGATGAAACGATTCGCTCCGGAGAGGGAGGCACAGAGATCTGCATCAAACCAGTCAAAAGACTGAAGGCTCAAACAACAACAATAACATGTTTTAAATGTCATTTAGTGAAAACGCTAAGTTATTAAAAATGATATAACTACTCTAGTAAATACAATTCCAAAACCACATATTTGCAAAACCTTATAGCAATGTAAAAAGGAATTGGCTTGCACGAGATGTGCTTCTCTTCATATTAAACAACAATTGGCCATCTAAGGGTAAAAAATTTGTCGACTTCACTCACCATGACTATGCAAAGTGATTCCTGCGTAAAAGATAGGTTGGGCAGCAGTCCGATAACGGGGTGACCTAAAGGAATAGGACTAGAACATGAAAATAAATCATTCGGTTACCTGTGTGCCGATTGAATCTAGCAATATAGCTCAATCCTTTACTTCATTATGAACACAATGCTAGCATTAGTTCTGAGATATGTGTAACTACAACATAGTTATTGACTCCTTAGTTTCTGGAAGTTCGCAAAGTCAGCGGTGACAGATAAGACTTGCGCCAGGGCACATTGTAACCCACACTGCAAGGAAAGTGAATCAAAATAAAAAAGCCATAAAATATGAGCCAGATTCAGCCTTCAGTACAGGTTGAGTTCCCATAACCAAAGTTCAAGAGCATCAAGGATTTGTAGTGTGTAAATGTTTAGGGTGAATGATATGGTATTAAATTGTTATATTGCCCCCCTGTGCCCACAGAACAAAAAGCAAAAAATTAAGGCCTTGCAAATGACATGCCATTGATTAATTTAGTATTTTAAATATTTTAAGGCCCTGCTTTGCCCTCAGCCCTGTATATTTTTAGAAAGGACATATAACCTATCCAGTGCACGAAAAAATAATATATCTATGCCCAAATTTTGATGCTAATGAGAACTGACATTTAGGCACCATTCCCATACAAACAGACAATCAGAAACTTTACCTTTTATATGAGGCCCATTCAAATATAAACCAGAATTCTTTTTACAGAGATTTATTGTGATACTTAAAAATACAAATGGAGTGCCTTATTTTTCTACATAGTGTCCTTCAACAGAAATACATTTTCTCCATCAGATAGGAACCTTCATGGAAGAAAGAAGATGGTTGCCCCAGTAGCCAATTGCGCACGTACTTTTCAACTGCTGCATAGTATTAAAATCTCTAATGCTTCCTTCAGTTGACCAAACCTATGGTTGTCACATGGGGACAAGTCAGGACTGTAAGGTGGACATTGAAGAGGTTACCAGTGTTATTCAGTGAGTTTATGGCGAGTTGTATGCGGCCGTGCGTTGTCATGCAAAAGAAGAACATTGAGAATTCGTTTTCAGTATTGTTTGCTAAGATAAGCTGTCTTGACATCATCCAGGAGCTGGCAGGACTACGCCGCATTCACCGTCCTTCGATCCTGTAGGTAGTCAATCAGCAATACACCTTTTGAGTCCCTAAATACAGTTGCCAAAACTTTCCTGGCTGACTGTGATCTGTGCCCCACCTCTAACTTTCCTCCACTCTGTACTCGTCCTTCTGTTCTCTGGGGTATAATGATGGACCCACGTTTCATCACAGGTCATGATACAGTCCAAAACCGTTTTCCCTTCTTCTTCAAAGCAATTCAGAAGCCGTTGACAGATGTCTCATGTCTTTCCGCAAATTCTTTTGTACCTCAGTGAGAAGACTTGGAACCCACCTTGCCGATATCTTTCTGTATCCAATTAATAATATTACTGGTTTTACATCCCTTTTAACTACTCTGGTTTTTAGAGATGCCGGAGTGCCAGAATTTTGCCCCAAAAGGGATCTATAAAGTGCCAGTAAATCTACTGACACGGCTCCCTCAAATGCCAACTGCCTGCACCAGAATTCGATCCTGCATCATCGGGAGCAGCAGGCGAGAACATTACCGCTGAGCCATACAGCCAGTCGATTTATCCAATTGTATCCAATACAATGGTATGGACACTTCCAACACTTATACCCACCACTGATGCACCCCCTGTGGGTGGGGGGTTTAGAATACACCCACGGTATCCCCTGCCTGTCGTAAGAGGCGACTAAAAGGGGGGACCTTGGCTATACTTTAGGACTCCGAGTTGGTTTGTGAATTGGACCCCCAGTGGGTGGGAGGAAGCGAATACATCCACGGTAATCCCTGCCAGTCATAAAAGGCGACTAAAAGGGTTTCTCGGATCGGTCCCCTTTCGAGGGTTTGACAGTCAGCTCTATGAGACGTACATTCGTGCGGTATAACTCTCATTAGGTTATATCGCACTTCTTTCCGTTAATGCTTTCAGGGTCTGGCCACCAAAATTTCCTTATGTGCGTTCTGTCAGGGGATGGGCCACTTACGCTTGCGACTACGCTCGAAAGCATGTCCGGTCTTGGCCGCGCCGACAGGTGGGTGCGCCATGTACCCGTGCAGTAGTATCCGCCTGACTACGCAGGTCCCCACACAGCCGAATGTCAGAGCTGTAAAATCCAGTACATGCCAAGGGGTACATGCCGATACGGCATTGTAAAACATCGGACCCCCGGGCAATGCCTTCCGAGCTAGGCGGGCCTTGCCCTGGCTGGGTAGTGCCTACTGTGACGGCCCGTGATCGGATGTCGGTGGCATTCGGGGAGGATGATCTGGCCATGGGTTCCAAAACAAAAATCCCCAAACAGGGTGGTCCTACACCCAAGTCTTTAACATTTGATTCCCTGCGGGGAACAACCCCCTGGGAACAATCTGTGCGTGAAAATCTGGGTGCTAACACCCCCAAGTTTCTGGTAGCTACCAGAACAGATGGTGGTGATTTCAAGCTGGTAAAGAGTATTTTGTTTTCTCGCCACATAGAAGGTGTCTATGGTGAGCTTGAGAAAGTACAAAAGATGAGGAACGGTAGCTTGTTGCTCAAGACTAGGACTGGTGAGCAAGTTGAACAACTTTTGCAATATGACCACTTTGGCGAGATACCCGTCAAAGTGGAAAAGCACAAGTCCCTGAATCTGGTCCGAGGAGTTATTTTCCACCGGGACCTGATTCTGAACACTGACGAGGAGCTCAAGGAGGATATGCAGCACCGTCACGTGACTGATGTCCGGCGCATTACGAGCAAGGTCAATGGTCAAATCGTGGATACTGGTGCTTTGATTATTTCCTTTGAGCTTTCGGTGCTCCCGGAGAAAGTCAAGGTTACAAGTTACCGTTGTGACGTACGGCCTTACATCCCTCCTCCAATTAGATGTTATAAGTGCCAGAAGTTCGGGCACATGTTATCCCGATGCTCGAACCCTGAAATCTGCGGAACATGTGGTAAGGTACTGCGCCCGAATTCACCAATCAGTACCTATATCCGCTGCACTGTAAAGGATTGCAGACACGTAGCTACCCAGCTCACAAACTTACCATTGTCTGCTAAGTAAAAATTGGGAATTCCAGGAACACACAGGGTAGATTCCTAAAAGAAAATAGTACTACCAGCGTAGGTACAAATTTCTACTAGCATTTACATTTAAGCAAATCGAGAAACTCCAATCTCGAGGGGGTGATAAGGTCTGTCTATAGTGAGCGCCTGTATCTTACCTAGCAGTACTATTTTCGGCGATGACAAAATGAAAACGATGTCAGCTAAGATAAAAATTGGCTAATTCGCTAAAGAGCGCCAGCCGTTTATTGTGCTAAGAAAATACACACATATCCTGACTGCATATCTATCATTAGTGTCTACTTGACACTGCAAGAAATAAAAACTCAACATAAACCAAAATAACGTGGCACTAATACAACATGTCCTGAAATAAAGATTGGAGAATTCGGTACTCCACTGAAATATGAAAAAAATATGAAACGGCGTGATTCCAAACATTACCCTACATTATACATTGCGTTTCATATTTGGACCGTAGTTCCACATCTAAATATGTAAGATCAAAATTTACTCAGTATTAAATGTATATCTATATGTACATGATTTGTGATTCGCACAAATATTCACTTAACTGCGTTGAAGTGATTTAATTACCTATAATATAAACGAGTCTTTACAACTCAAACTACCGTAACAAACACCGTAACTCTATCGGTTGAAAGTATAAATAATAGTCTGAATCAAGAGAACATAGGTGACAAACATTTAAGTTCAGCACTGCTCTAATTTTGTCTTCTCCCATTTGATCCTTAAATCTCGAAAAATTCCTGAAATTCTTTGCTCGGCTTACATTTTCTTTGATAAACGTGAATATTCGAAGTGCATGGCATTTGACCTTCATTCCTCACTTCTACTCCAAAATTATACAACAGTCATATTATTTCTTAAACACCCTGTACAGAACTTGCCTCAAATACAATTAAACAATGTCACATTCGCTGTGATCAAAACTAGGAAACGTGACTCCTCAGTCTCCTTTCGTGAAAATACGTAACTCATTTACGTCTACGATTCCTTTCTTGCACGGTATTCCAAATCTAAACTTCCATTTCAGTGCATTTTCTCAATCAATGCAAAGAAAATTAGTGACTTTATTAAATATCCACGATCATTGTGAATATTGTTCAAGAAACAAACTTTAACAATCTCCTCTATCCTTATACAAAATTTCATCGTGCCTATAACTTCAATTCTGTAAATACTTTCTGTACAGTTACTTTTATATCACCATGTGATTTAACTTAACTCCTTTTCACGTATTTAAATTCAGTTATAACATTATTGCAACTTTCAAAGAATTGTCAGCAAGAATTCATATTTAACAAATGATATAAGTGTGTCCTTATTGTTTGTGAATATACTTAAGTCTTAACTATCTTCGTGGAATATTTGTTTAACAAATTTATGTAGGCTTTTTAATGCTCTATATGTTTTATTGGACATATATAAAAGTTCTTGAAATCCCTTTGTTACTAGGAAATATGATTTATTACGTTACAGCATAGTTCTACATATCTATCTGTTTCATTACAGTGAATTTGGTATTCATTGATTTAATTATCTATCAAGTATTTGGACTATCTTTTATCAGATTTTGTGTCGTGTAACAATCCATTTTTGTTCACAGTTGGTTTAAAGTAAACTTCTGACACTCGAATCAACATCTTGAGTTGTCGAAATATTTGACACTTCGTGACATAGCTTTTTGAATATACGGTACTTAAATTGTTCAATATACGTTCCATCGCTGCGCATAAAACAGATTTATTTAATTTAACGCAAGTATCTATAATTCTAAACGATTTTATATTGAAATGATTTAACGTTAACGACTGCAATACGCAAATAAAATTTCGTCCAAATGACGGAAATTTTCAATGAAAATGACTCCTAAGAAAATACTGAAATACTGGAATAAAATCTACACAATTTTAAATACAATGACAAAATTATACGATTGGTCAATTAGGATAAACACAGAACATGACTACAATTCTACTAAATATAAATCAATCTCTTCTCTACCTTGAGTTGGAGACTGTCTCTGATGTAACATGTCTCGTCTGACCAGCCAAATGTGTATGTGAACACAACCCTCACAGCTGTGCGAACCGGTTGTGACGGGGCCTGCTTGCTGGCTCTCACAGTGGGACAAGGTCGGTGACATAACTGGGTTAGCGACCTTTCCGTGTAACAGCACGTCTCTTCCTCACTCCTTCGCTCGTCTGCCGCAAGTTGTCTGGATCTTCTGACGATACCCCTTCACTGCGCCGACATCGCTTCTCAAGGTGGAAGTTCGATTGTTCTATAAGAGTCTTTGAGAGTATACTGGATGTATATGAACTCGTGTTAAGAAGTATAGATTTGTTCTGCATTTCTGCGCATCGCGTAGATGTTCAACTTCGCCGTTCATATTGTGGTATTCTGGATTCAACTCTTCATTTCTGTAGTTTTTACTTCCCTCTAATGTGCATCTTAGCACGTAGTCATACTCATTTTAATGATTACACCTATATAACTTCCCCGTTGCCAATTCATAAACTGCATTCTGTATAGTTTAGATTAACGGCCGAGGGGACACGACGCGCTGACTACGCGTCACCCCAAAATCTGCAGGCCAATTGGCTGGGCAGCGGTCGCTTGGTAGGCCTAGGCCCTTCAAGGGCTGTAGTGCCACGGGGTTAGTTATTCTGTATAGTTCCCAAGTATGAGCTGAATTGTAGGAATAATGAAGCTCTTTTCCTGAAGTGAATCGTTTGCATCTATCTGCGTGAGATGTACACACATCAAAAAAAGTTTTGCATCACCTCGGTTCCCAGATCTCCGGCATATAGACGTTGACTGTGTATATTGTATCCAAGATACAGTCCCTTTGACTGTTCATAGATGTCACTAAAACTGCTCAAAGATGTAAACAACCATGCATGAGCAGGGCCTATTAGACGGAGGGGGTACGACAGCCGATCAGTTCCAGTCATTCCACCAGGACGAAGGTACGCTGCTCATGTTGTCTGTAGTTCTACCATGCCTAGAAGGTCAATACCGCAGTTCGATCGCGTCCGCATTGTTACTTTGTGTCAAGAAGGGCTCTCAACAAGGGAAGTTTCCAGGCGTCTCAGAGTGAACCAAAGCGATGTTGTTCGGACATGGAGGAGGTACAGAGATACAGGAACTGTCGATGACAGGCCTCGCTCAGGCCGCCCAAGGGCTACTACTGTAGTGGATGACCGCTACTTACGGATTGCCGCTCGGAGGAACCCTGACAGCAATGCCACCATGTTGAATAATGCGTTTCGTTCAGCCACAGGACGTCGTGTTTCAACTCAAACTGTGCGCAATAGGCTGCATGATGCGCAACTTCACTCCCGACGTCCATGGCGAGGTCCAGCTTTGCAACCCCGACACCATGCAGCGCGGTACAGATGGGCCCAACAACATGCTGAATGGACCCCACGGAATTGGCATCACGTTCTCTTCACCGATGAGTGTCGCATATGCCTTCAACCAGACAATCGTCGGAGACGTGTTTGGAGGCACCCTGGTCAGGCTGAACGTCTTAGACACATTGTCCAGCGAGTGCAGCAAGGTGGTGGTTCCCTGATGTTTTGGGGTGGCATTATGTGGGGCCGACGTACGCCACTGGTGGTCATGGAAGGCTCCGAAACGGCTTTACGATACCTGAATGACATCCTCCGACCCATAGTGCAACCATATCGGCAGAATATTGGAGAGGCATTTGTCTTCATGGACGACAATTCTCGACCTCATCGTGCACATCTTGTGAATGCGTTCCTTCAATATAACGACATCGCTCGACTACAGTGGCCAGCATGTTCGCCAGACATGAACCCTATCGAACATGCCTGGGATATGTTGAAAAGGGCTGTTTATGGACGTCTTGACCCACCAACCACTCTGAGAGATTTACGCCGAATTGTCGTTGAGGAGTGGGACAATTTGGACTAACAGTGTCTTGATGAACTTGTGGATAGTATGCCACGGCGAATACAGGCATGCATCAATGCAAGAGGACGTGCTACTGGGTATTAGAGGTAGTGGTGTGTACTGCAATCTGGACCACAAATGCTGAAAGTCTAGCTGTATGATGGTACAACATGCAATGTGTGGGTCTCATGAGCAATAAAACGAGCTGAAATGTTGTTTGTGTTGATCTCTATTCCCTTTGTATTTAACGATTCCGGAACTCTTGGAACCGAGGTGATGCAAAACTTTTTTTGATGTGTGTATAATAGCTTCGTATTGTAATACCGAAGTAACAAGCTGTGTTTCAAAATCACTGGTCTATATGCTGTGCTGGTCTTAGTAAGAATGTCCCTTGCTCCGCAAGTCACAGCCTTCTGACTTCACTCCTCCTCTCCACTTTCGTGATGCGTGGCACTGTTCTAGAAACTACTTGTTTCTACACTCGTGGTCTTGTCTCGTCTCGATATGAATTTGGAATGAACTCCTCGTCCTTGCCCTCCGAGTACGGCAAGTTCCTCGCTCTTCCTCCCCTCTCGCGGTGTGACGTAGCTCCATAGACTCCCCTTCACTGAGTGTGTCATCAACCTTGATCACTTCTCCCCCTGCATGACGTTTCTCTCACTTCTCGTGGTGTGACGCATTCTTACAACGTAGGCCTCCCTACATTCAGATAATAGATACACAACCATATTTAAATAGTTCCTTCTTGCCTTCCGTAATTGTTTAATTATTAATGATGCATAGTATTACACTATTTCAACTTAGGTTTTCCATGTCTCACAAATTTTTGAGGAATAAAAGATTTTAATTCGTTCTTTTATTTTTCCTGGGTCCCGGTTCATATCCCGTCTGGATCTTTAGTATTGGCCTTAAATATATTCGGGCGCAATTCCCCGTTGCCAAAGTAAAGTATAGCCTGTACTTTCTTTAATAACAGTAGGTTTCTCTGTTCTTGGGACTGAATTTATTTATTTACTGAATCTTTGGGTAAAATCTCTTTAATTTGGAGTGGTTAAATTTTCCAATGGATATGTTGTCTTCAATCCTCACGATCTTGTAGCAATTGTTACCGTAGACTGTATCTACTTTGAAAGGTCCCCTAAAAAGACTACTGAATTTGATGTAAACCTTCTTCAGTACGTCGGCTTTCACAGGAATCCTGACTAACACAAGGTCACCTTCTCGTAGCGGGCCGCTAAATCTCTTCCCTTGTAAGCGTTTTAATCTCTTCTCGGCCGCTTTGTTTAGCTGTACTCGCGCTGCTTCGATTCTCTGGTCCATCGGTGGTTCGTTTTCTTCCGGAATGTTGAAGATTCCGTTCCAGGGTCGTATGGGTTTTTCCTCAAGGTGTAATATTACTGGAATTTCGTTGGTGCTCTCGTGTCTCGTATTATTGATGCAAAATTCTACTAGGGGTACAATCTTCACCCAATTTGCATGATTATCTGCACTATACAAGTGAATGTACTTAGAAAATTCAAGCATTGTTCTTTCAATGGGATTTGTCTCTGGGCTGCGAACTGATGAGAATAGGTGAACAATATCCAACCTATCCATCGCTCCTTGAAATTCTGCAGAGGTGAATTGCGTTCCGTGGTCCGTTAGAAGTCTTTCTGGTTTTCCCAACTTAGGAATAATGTTTCTCTCCAAGTGGTATAAGACAGTTTTCGTTGTGGCTTTTTGCATTGGATTAAGCATTACAACTTTGGAAAACACATCCATCGTGACTAGCACATATTGGTTTCCCCTTTCTCCTTTAGGTGCAGGCCCAAAAATATCCTGGCTAAACAGTTCCAGTGGTTTAGTAGGAATAATTGCCTTATGTCGTTCCTTCAATAGTTCAGAGTTGTACTTGTTTTTCTGACACAGTTCACAAGATCTGACCACTATGGTAATGGACTCGCGCATGTTAACCCAATAGAACTTTTCTAACATGGTATAGTATGTTTTATCAACTCCACCGTGACCTATGCTTTTGTGAACTAACCAAATTAGTGGCACAATAAGTTCAGGTGGAATAGCAACTCGCACCTTCGTGTGTCCAGCATCTATGTATTTGCATACGATTTCTCCCACAAGTATGTAATGTCTAGCTTTCCTTCTAGTTTCGAAATATGTGGCGTGCCTCATTGTCATTCTCCCTGACAAGAATCTATAAATGTTCCTAATTGGTGCATGCTTCTTTTGAATGAGAGGAATCCTTCTTAATTTGTCCAATGTTTCCTGATCTTCTGCGTCCGTTTGGATAACGTTAATTCTTACATCATTTTCAGGAGTCGGATGTCTGGAAAGAATATCTGCCAGTAGGTTGTCTTTTCCAGGAACATGTACGATCGTGGCATCAAATTGTTGTAGAAACATAGTCCACCTGGTCATCCGATCGCTTGACAAGTCGGACTTTAACATAAACTCCAGTGCTTTGTGATCCGTTCTGATTACAATCTTGTGTCCCAGCAATAATTTTTTCCATTGTTGTAGGGCATTTATGACGGCTAAAGCTTCAAGCTCCGTCGTGAAATAATTCAACTCGTGCGTGCGTAACTTCCTGCTGCTGAAGGAAATGTAGTGGTTGTTGCCATCTTGATCCTTCTGATACAAGACTGCGCTAATACCAATTCGTGAGGCGTCAGTTTCTACCATGAATGATCTTTCGAAGTCTGGGTATTCTAATTTGATGTTGTTTTTGAGCATTTCATTTGCTTGAATAAAGGCATTCTCGGCAGCTGCATCCCATTTCCATCTATTGTTTTTCTTCAGGAGCTCATGTAGTGGAGCCATAATTTCTGAATAACGTGGGCAATGACAATTGAAAAACTGGCAAAGACCCGCAAAAGCTCGGATGTCTTTGATCTTCTTGGGTTTGGGAAACTTTAATATTGCTTCTATCTTGTCTTAATTCGGGTGGTAACCGGATCTGTCTATCGTATGTTCAAGAAAGTTGATCTTTTCTTGAAAGAAATGGCATTTATTTAATTTTACCTTGATGTTCGCACTTCTGAGGTTTTCAAATAGCTTTTTCAAATGCATGAAGTGTTGCTCTGGCGTTTCTGAAGATATGATAATGTCGTCCACGTAGCAAATGGCAAATTGTTTTACTTCATCACTTAACTTATCATCCAAGGCTCTAATGAGTGCTGGGCTTGAATTTACCAACCCGTATGGTACTCTCTGATACACGTAATAGGTTTGGTTAAACATGAACCCCGTGTAACATTTGCTGTCTTCTGTAAGCTCTATTTGATGAAATGCGGCAGTTAAATCAATCACTGAGAAACAGGTTTTATTCTTGAATCTCCTCAGTAGTTCCCTGATTTTTGGTGGCCTGTCATATTCTTTTAACAAAAGAGTATTAATGCCTCTGGCATCTAAGCATAGTCTCAGACTTCCATATGCTTTCTTTACGACTGTAAGAGGGTTTAAATAAGGAGTGGCTTGCTTTCTTATTATACCGTCCTTTTCCATGCCTTTTATTAGCTCCGTCACTTCTGATTGATATTTCTCCGGTATCGGATACAATTTCTTTTGAAAAGTTGTGTTATCTGCGAGCTTGATCTGATATTTATATCCTCTGATAATGCCTGGTTTATCATTAAATACATCTGCAAAAGTCGTGACCAATTCTTCTAATCTCTCTCTATGATCTTCGAAGTTCTCAATTTTCCTACCATATTGAGGTATCCCTTCTGCTTCGACTTCCATGACTAGTCTTACTAGATTTTCTTCTGTAGTTTCGTCAATCAGACTACACTCATTCTCCTCCTTCTTCGAGTTTTCTGGCTGATATTGGCCTTCATTGAATTTTATAACTCCGTTACGCAAGTCAATCACGGCTCCTGTCTTCGTTATAAAATCTATACCTAGAATAGCATCGAAATTTATCTGGTTCAAGATTATGAATATCTGCTCGTATTTATATTCATTGATGGAGAATTCCATTAATGCCTGGACTTTACACTTCATGGTCTTATCATTGAATACACCCCTGACCTTGATAGTTGAAACGGGCATTGCTGTGAGTGAATTACCGTCTTTTAATCTGTGGAAACAGTTCTCTGACAAAATGGACGCTGTCGCACCCGTATCTAGGAGTGTTCTCAGGCATTCACCTTCTGATACTATTTCTATGATGGGTAGCCTCGCTACTCTTCCTATTTTCGGCTCTTCTCGCTCATACAGGAGATCTTCGTTCGTGGCCTGATACAACTCATTTATCTCGATTACGTGTCTAGTTACGGTGATGTTCTCGTCCTCCTTTACTTGTTGGAATTTGAAGTTTTTTTTTGTACCCCTCCTGGGTCTTCATTGCTCCGGTCTCTGCTTGATCCGGGCTGAGATTCCTGATTTTGGTTACGCTGTCCCTGATTTTGGTTTCTTGCGTTTCCTTCTTCCCTTTCTCTAAGGTTCCTCAGGTATTCTTGACTTTCTCTCTCTCTATCATCGTAATACCTCCTCACGTTATTGTTTCTCCATCCTCGATTTTGTTGATTCTGCTGTTGTTGTGGTCTCGAATAGTTGTTTGTGTTCCTCCAGATTTGATATCCTCGATATCCGTAATTATTCGTCGGGTTATTTCTGTTGTAGTATCCTTCTCGGCGATAATCATTGTTCCTTTGATGGTAGCTGTTTCTCCACTGATTTTCGTTCCATCGCTGATTCTGGTATGGTCTCCCTTCTCTAGGTCTCTGATATCCAGGTTGAAAGCGATTTTGTCCATAAATTCTCGACCTAGTTGGTCCTATTCCATTTTTATTGTCTTCCGTCTGTTGCGTTTGATCAACATGGATGGTGTGGATCTCTCTATGTTCTGGATTTCTGCTTCTTTGGTTCTGGTTTCCGGTTGAGTTGTTGGACACATTGGACGTGTGATCCAACCTCCTCAAAATTTCCGCCATCCCCTCTAATGTTCTGACGTTTGCCGAAATGAGGTGCTTTCTAACTTCAGTTGGTAACTGGCATGAAATAGCATGTACTAGGTCTTCTTCTGCCAATGGAGGTTGAAGATATTGCAAGCGTGCTAATTGCTTTGTAAAGAAGCTTGCGTACTTCGTCGGACTAGAGTAAGCATACTTTTTCGAATAAATTTCGGCGCGTATGTCTTGTTGAAGTTCTTTGCTCCAGAATCGCTTCTGTAGAGCAATAGCGAATTCCTCGAATGTATGATAAGTATACCTGAAAGCTCTGTGCCAAACTAATGCCTCTGAGTCCAAATATTTCTCTACTACCCTCATGTGTCGTTCACGAGGTATTCTGTTGTCCCTTAGATACGATCTCATGTCTCTAAGAAATTCCACAGCAGCGATATTTCCAACCCCGCTGAATTTATTGGGCTTTTCGTCGTTACTCTTGATGACGATAACGTTCGCATTTGACCTACTCTGGAAAGGTTTAAAATCTCCTCCAAGTTCCTCTGTTTCTGTTCGAAATGGCTCTCGGATGAAGTTAAAGCTGGATTTCGGAAGCTGCTGACTATCTACGCTTTCCTTATCCTCTTCTATCTTATCTGTCCTAGCCTCTAATTTCCTGATTTCTTCCTTCAATTTCTCATCTCTTGCTTCAAAGAATCTAGTTAAGTCCTTCCTGAAGACCTCCCTGACTTCAGCTCTTAACGTAGATGAAAATGTAGAGGCCCCAATCGTAAGTGACTTTAATTGTTGTTCCAATTCGCTGGTTTCCTTTTCCTGCCTCGACCTAATTTTCGCCAGTTCTATGTTTATGTCATCGACTGTACGTTTAACCCTGTCAAGTTCGCCTGAATTACTTAAATCTGCTTTATTTACAATATCGGTCAGCGTGGCTTCGTTATTGATTTGAAGCTCATCTACCCGCTTGGATAGATCTTCACGTACTCTACTAACATTTATGTTTGAACTTAATTATATGGCCTTAATATCATTAGATAACTTATTATGGATTTCAGATACAATTTTAGTAGTAACTGTTACGACCTCCTCCTCCTTCATGTCCGTAACAGCCTTTACAATAGAGGCATTTATGTCCACATTAATGCCATCCTCAATCAATTTCCTTTGACCTTCCAATTTGACCTGTAATTCACCAACAGTATCATTTAGACTGTCAAGTTGCTCCTTGAGTCTGTTCTGGGTCCCTGAAATGTGTACATGATGTGTAGTGTTTTCCTCCTTAATGGAGCTAATACTAGCCTGTAATTTTTCCTCTAGTTCTATTATGTGGTTACTGTTAGCTAATTTCACTTCTAATACTTTGCCTATCATGTCGGATCTTAAAATTCCTACTTCTGTTTTAGTAAGACTAATGTCCTGTTTGACTTGGTCAAATGAGGTTTTTAATTCTCCCTGTGCATTTCCTGCCTTTTCTAAAATTTTCTGAGCCTTTTCCTGATTTTTCCTAACCTCATCATGAATTTTCCTGGCCTCTTCCTGCGCTTTTTCCTGATTTTTCCTAACCTCATCATGAATTTTCCTGGCCTCTTCCTGCGCTGTTCTTATTTCGGCCTGGATTTTTCTGTCTTCTAATCTAGCCTGTTCCTGACTCAATCGGTCCTCTTCGCGAGCTTTTTCTTGAGCTAATCTCATCTCCGCTCTTATCCTTTTAGCCTCTTCTTCTACCTTTCTGTCTTCCTCTCGTGCTTTTTCTAATGTTAGCCTAATTTCCTCCTGTGCCTTCTCTTGAGCTAACCTGATTACTTCACGTTCCTTTCTATCCTCTTCTCTAGCTAACCTAGTTTCTTCTCTTTCCTTTTCTCTAGCTAACCTAGTTTCTTCTCTTTCCTTTTCTCTAGCAACCTAGTTTCTTCTCTTTCCTTTTCTCTAGCTAACCTATCTTCCTTTCTGGCCTTTTCTACAGCTAACTTGGCTTCCTCCTGTGCTAACGTTATACTAGCGTTGGTAAGTGTTTGAGCAACCGATAACTCGGCCTTGACCTCGGATTTCACAGCGGCTACAGATTTCTGAATCGCGGCTTTCATTTGTTTAGTGTTAGAGTGTGTTAATTGGTGGAGGGCTTCAAGGTCTTTGGTCAATACACTTTGACCTTCTTTCATATTTTCCAACATCGTTCTTATGAACGTCAAATCGTTCGTTGACATAATTTCTTCTTTCTTGAGACTAAGGGAAGTATAAACTACAAGTGGATATCCAGAATTGACCAACGTATACATTTTATACAAGTGATGGAATGCATTGAACATCTTAGTACTACTTAAGTCTATTTAAATCGAGAGTTATTACGTATATTTTTTATTGTCCCATTTTACTGAAAAAAAATACATTTTATCATCCGACTTAACTTATGTTTAACAACGTGAATTTACTCTTTAATTTAATATTACATGACAAATTGTCGTTAGCTGGTTCTAGAAATATGCCTCACAACTGTAATGTACTCCACTAATCTGCTGATGTTGCGTTCACCTCAACAATCATTAAATTTGGGATCGGCATTTCTTTTATTTCAAAACGTATATGGCCTCACTCTCGAGTACTTCTTTCGATCGCCCCACGTATGGGTCGGCCATTTAAATCTACTATCTCTATGCGCCCGAATTCACCAATCAGTACCTATATCCGCTGCACTGTAAAGGATTGCAGACACGTAGCTACCCTGCTCACAAACTTACCATTGTCTGCTAAGTAAAAATTGGGAATTCCAGGAACACACAGGGTAGACTCCTAAAAGAAAATAGTACTACCAGCGTAGGTACAAATTTCTACTAGCATTTACATTTAAGCAAATCGAGAAACTCCAATCTCGAGGGGGTGATAAGGTCTGTCTATAGTGAGCGCCTGTATCTTACCTAGCAGTACTATTTTCGGCGATGACAAAATGAAAACGATGTCACCTAAGATAAAAATTGGCTATTTCGCTAAAGAGCGCCAGCCGTATATTGTGCTAAGAAAATACACACATATCCTGACTGCATATCTATCATTAGTGTCTACTTGACACTGCAAGAAATAAAAACTCAACATAAACCAAAAAAAAACGTGGCACTAATACAACATGTCCTGAAATAAAGATTGGAGAATTCGGTACTCCACTGAAATATGAAAAAAATTATGAAACGGCGTGATTTCAAACATTACCCTATATTATACATTGCGTTTCATATTTGAACCGTAGTTCCACATCTAAATATGTAAGATCAAAATTTACTCAGTATTAAATGTATATCTATATGTACATGATTTGTGATTCGCACAAATATTCACTTAACTGCGTTGAAGTGATTTAATTACCTATAATATAAACGAGTCTTTACAACTCAAACTACCGTAACAAACACCGTAACTCTATCGGTTGAAAGTATAAATACTAGTCTGAATCAAGAGAACATAGGTGACAAACATTTAAGTTCAGCACTGCTCTAATTTTGTCTTCTCCCATTTGATCCTTAAATCTCGAAAAATTCCTGAAATTCTTTGCTCGGCTTACATTTTCTTTGATAAACGTGAATATTCGAAGTGCATGGCATTTGACCTTCATTCCTCACTTCTACTCCAAAATTATACAACAGTCATATTATTTCTTAAACACCCTGTACAGAACTTGCCTCAAATACAATTAAACAATGTCACATTCGCTGTGATCAAAACTAGGAAACGTGACTCCTCAGTCTCCTTTCGTGAAAATACGTAACTCATTTACGTCTACGATTCCTTTCTTGCACGGTATTCCAAATCTGAACTCCCATTTCAGTGCATTTTCTCAATCAATGCAAAGAAAATTAGTGACTTTATTAAATATCCACGATCATTGTGAATATTGTTCAAGAAACAAACTTTAACAATCTCCTCTATCCTTATACAAAATTTCATCGTGCCTATAACTTCAATTCTGTAAATACTTTCTGTACAGTTACTTTTATATCACCATGTGATTTAACTTAACTCCTTTTCACGTATTTAAATTCAGTTATAACATTATTGCAACTTTCAAAGAATTGTCAGCAAGAATTCATATTTAACAAATGATATAAGTGTGTCCTTATTGTTTGTGAATATACTTAAGTCTTAACTATCTTCGTGGAATATTTGTTTAACAAATTTATCTAGGCTTTTTAATGCTCTAAATGTTTTATTGGACATATATATAAAAGTTCTTGAAATCCCTTTGTTACTAGGAAATATGATTTATTGCGTTACAGCATAGTTCTACATATCTATCTGTTTCATTACAGTGAATTTGGTATTCATTGATTTAATTATCTATCAAGTATTTGGACTATCTTTTATCAGATTTTGTGTCGTGTAACAATCCATTTTTGTTCACAGTTGGTTTAAAGTAAACTTCTGACACTCGAATCAACATCTTGAGTTGTCGAAATATTTGACACTTCGTGACATAGCTTTTTGAATATACGGTACTTAAATTGTTCAATATACGTTCCATCGCTGCGCATAAAACAGATTTATTTAATTTAACGCAAGTATATATAATTCTAAACGATTTTATATTGAAATGATTTAACGTTAACAACTGCAATACGCAAATAAAATTTCGTCCAAATGACGGAAATTTTCAATGAAAATGACTCCTAAGAAAATACTGAAATACTGGAATAAAATCTACACAATTTTAAATACAATGACAAAATTATACGATTGGTCAATTAGGATAAACACAGAACATGACTACAATTCTACTAAATATAAATCAATCTCTTCTCTAGCTTGAGTTGGAGACGGTCTCTGATGTAACATGTCTCGTCTGGCCAGCCAAATGTGTGTGTGAACACAACCCTCACAGCTGTGCGAACCGGTTGTGACAGGGCCTGCTAGCCGGCTCTCACAGTGGGACAAGGTCGGTGACATAACTGGGTTAGCGACCTCTCCGTGTAACAGCACGTCTCTTCCTCACTCCTTCGCTCGTCTCCCGCAAGTTGTCTGGATCTTCTGACGATACCCCTTCACTGCGCCGACATCGCTTCTCAAGGTGGAAGTTCGATTGTTCTATAAGAGTCTTTGAGAGTATACTGGATGTATATGAACTCGTGTTAAGAAGTATAGATTTGTTCTGCATTTCTGCGCATCGCGTAGATGTTCAACTGCGCCGTTCATATTGTGGAATTCTGGATTCAACTCTTCATTTCTGTAGTTTTTACTTCCCTCTAATATGCATCTTAGCACGTAGTCATACTCATTTTAATGATTACACCTTTATAACTTCCCCGTTGCCAATTCATAAACTGCATTCTGTATAGTTCCCAAGTATGAGCTGAATTGTAGGAATAATGAAGCTCTTTTCCTGAAGTGAATCGTTTGCATCTATCTGCGTGAGATATATAATAGCTTCGTATTGTAATACCTAAGTAACAAGCTGTGTTTCAAAATCACTGGTCTATATGCTGTGCTGGTCTTAGTAAGAATGTCCCTTGCTTCGCAAGTCACAGCCTTCTGACTTCACTCCTCCTCTCCACTTTCGTGACGCGTGGCACTGTTCTAGAAACTACTTGTTTCTACACTCGTGGTCTTGTCTCGTCTCGATATGAATTTGGAATGAACTCCTCGTCCTTGCCCTCCGAGTACGGCAAGTTCGTCGCTCTTCCTCCCCTCTCGCGGTGTGACGTAGCTCCATAGACTCCCCTTCACTGAGTGTGTCATCAACCTTGATCACTTCTCCCCCTGCTTGACGTTTCTCTCACTTCTCGTGGTGTGACGCATTCTTACAATGTAGGCCTCCCTACATTCAGATAATAGATACACAACCATATTTAAATAGTTCCTTCTTGCCTTCCGTAATTGTTTAATTATTAATGATGCATAGGTTTTCCATGTCTCACAAATTTTTAAGGAATAAAAGATTTTGATTCGTTCTTTTATTCTTCCTGGGTCCCGGTTCATATCCCGTCTGGATCTTTAGTATTGGCCTTAAATAAATTCGGGCGCAGTACCACACGAAGCGGAAGAGTGCACCACACCATATCAGTGCACTAATTGCCCTGGATTTCATTCTCCTCGGGACAGGAACTGCCCTGTCTTCCTGAGTGAGAAGAAAATCCAGGAGATCAAAACCCTGGATGGTCTCACCTACCAGGAAGCCCGCAAAAAGTACCATACCGCGAATGCTCCTGAGCATACGATTGATTATAGGGTTCTAATACCAAATTTGGTTCCGTCTACCTCATCTTTTGTACCAGCTGTGAAACCTGCAACTGAGTCTACTGTTCAGAAACCAGCACCTATTAATAAGACGAAAAGCCTGAAGGTGACTTCAACTCCACCTTCGGCCACAAAGATGGCTGTGCGAGTGAAGGCTGCTTCGCCCGCACAGCAGGGGAGGAAGTTGAAGATTTACTCCCCACCCAAACGGTCGGCAAAAGCCCCGCCGAAGACGGCGGAGGCGGCATCGTCGACCAGGGTCAGGAATTCGTCTCCTGACCCGTCTCAATATCTTAAAGAGGTGGGGAAGAAAGGAGCCCGCGCTACGTGTTCCCTTACTCCTCCAACAAAGGAGAAGCCATCCGCCCCACCATCTGCGGATGTATCTGTGCCTGGGGACGTACCGGCCCCCAAGTCTGAGCGATCCCCTCGGAGTTCCCCCTGCCGCCAACATGCGTCCCGGAAATCGTCCGCTGGGTCGGCCCACTCCACGGCCTCGAACGAGGACATGGAGCTTGTGGTCGACTGGGTTAAAGGTTAAGTTGTAGCTTGCTGCTTCTTTTCCTTAGTTACCGAGTTCACATTATGGCACTGTTACAGTGGAATTGCAACAGTTATGACAGGCATTTGACTGAGCTCTGTCAGCTCATAGCCCAATACGCAGCGAGTATAGTCTGTTTACAGGAAACAAATCTCAGGACTGACCATCAGACGGTCCTGAGGCGTTTCCGACTATACTCGAAAGAGCGAACAGACGCCGCTCTTGCTTCCGGGGGCGTCTGCACTTTAGTTCGCTCTGACTGCTATAGTGAAGAGTTTCCGTTAACTACTCCTTTGGAAGCTATTGCAGTTCGCGTGTCATTGCCTGTAATGACTACTGTTTGTAACTTGTACCTTCCACCGAACCAGCTCCTTGATATTAACGCTGTCTTTGATCTTGTAGATCAGCTTCCCGCCCCTTTCCTACTCGTGGGTGATTTCAATGCACATCACCCACAATGGGGATCACCATCTTCGAGCCCCAGAGGCAGGGACGTGGAGGGCTTAATTCAAGGACTGGATTTGTCATTGTTAAATACGGGAGAAGCCACTCATTTTAGCTTAACGCACGGCACATACTCACACATTGACTTGAGTGTGTGTAGCCGTGCGTTAGTTCCCCATCTTGGTTGGTACGTACACGATGACCTCTGTGACAGTGACCATTTCCCGATCGTTCTCACTCTTATTAGCCAGAAGCCCGTAGCGTTCCCCAGTCGTTGGGTACTTAAACGGGCAAATTGGCCATTATTTACAGAACGCGTTGTTTTTGATGACCTGGGATGCCGGAGCATCGATGACGAGGTACAGCACAGCACTGATGTGCTTCTTGTTGCCGCCGAGGAATGTATTCCATCCTTTTCTGGGACTCCTCGTCGCAAACTCGTCCCCTGGTGGACAGAGGATATTGCAGCGGCAATAAGAGACTGTCGTCGAGCTCATAAGCACTACCGTCGGCGTCCAACCATGGCCAATTAGGTGGCGTTTAAGAAATTTTGTGCCAAGGCACGGATTCTTATCCACCAGAGTAAGAAACAATCATGGGAACGGTATGTGTCGTCTATTACGGCACATACCCCCTCCTCTCAAGTGTGGGCTAAACTACGACGCATTTCGGGAATTCAGACATCATCTACTGTACCGGGAATTTCCATTGATAATGAATTGGTTACAGATCCTTACCGCGTTGCAAACCATCCCGCATTTTATTTTGCAGAAATATCCGGTTCCGATAACTATGATTCAGATTTCCTGGCCCTGAAGCGCGAGGCAGAACGTTTCCAGCTCAGTTTTGTGTCCCGCGCTTCGGAGGAGCACAACGTGCCCTTTTCGGAGGGGGAACTCCGCGGAGCGCTGGCGCTGTGCAGCGACACGTCTCCCGGGCCGGATAATATTCACAACCAGATGCTTAAACACCTAAATGATGAGAGCATTCGTTATTTGCTCAGGGTGTTTAATCGTATCTGGTTGGAGGGAGTGTTTCCAACGCAATGGCAGGAAGGTATAATTATACCTATCCTGAAGCCCGATAAGGATTCCAATTTGACAGGGAGTTACAGACCAATTTGTCTCACTAACGGTCTGTGCAAGCTCTTTGAGAGGATGGTCAATCGGCGCCTGGTGTGGGTCCTGGAGAAACGAGGACTCCTGTCTGAATACCAGTGTCATACCTGCCAACTCTCCCGATTTAGGCGGGAGACTCCCGATTTCAGACCATTTCTCCCGCCCTCCCGCAAAACGTATTAAATCTCCCGATTTTTCAAAAATCCCACGCGTAATTTCGGATTGAATGTGCGAGATGACACTCCAGTCGTTTATCGAACGGATCGACTTTACGTGTTCTGAAGTTATATCTCGATACCGTAGTTTCGCTCTGTATCGATAATCGACAACTGCGTACAAAGTCCCGCGTTGCGTCCTGCTGTTATAAAAAGTTAGCTTGGAATACGTCCTTGTTTGAAATCGTCGATGGTTAATTCAGTGCTTGTTCCTAGATGTTTTGCATAATGACATGTGGGTGAGAGTTATTGTACGCTGCGGAATATTGTATCTGTTTCACACGTGAAATTATATGATTTGTGTATAACTTTGTTAGATGTTGTTGGCGTTAATATGCCTGTAGGCTATTGTGATTTTGCGATCTGAGTGATTGCGTCGGTTCCTCGGTAATATGGCGAAGAAATATGATGTGACATTTAAAAGTGTATATAAAGATAACTTTCCGCATATAACTGAGTCAAGAAGAGGCGCAACATTTGCATTTGGTAGTGTCTGTAGGTGTGATTTCAGCATCTCGCATGGTGGAAAGGGGGACATTTCAAAACATGTGCTCTCAAAGAAACATAATACAATAAGAAACTTGATTATTTCAAGTGTAAGGAGGAAGACACTGACAGTATAACATGTGCAGAAGTATTGTTCACATCGTTTATTATTGAACATAACCTCCCTGTCAATTGTACCGATCACGCTGGTCCTTTCTTTAGGAAGATGCTCCCAGACTCAAAAATTGCCGGGAGATATGGCTCAGCCAAAACTAAAACGTCGGCCATCCTTGCAGAAATGTGCATTCCCAATTCTGTAACTTCCAACTTGAAGATGTGACATCTATTGAGGAAGAAGAGAGAACTGATGTGAAGTGGGCACTGGTAGGCCAAATGAAATGTAGTGGTGGGGTAGTCAAGTATGACAAATTGTCTACAGTTATGCTTTCCATTCTGACCATTCCGCATAGTAATGCCGAGTGTGGGAGAATGTTCAGTCTTGTCAGAAAAACAAGGTCATCACTCTCCGACAAGACTTTGGACAAACTTATAACTCTGAAGTCGATTCAGAAAGGGAAGTGTTTTGAGCAAGAATATAACAAGACCTTTTTGAAGAGGGCAAAATCAGCCACAGTCACCTGCAACAACGACCAATAATATGATCTTCAATACGTCACTAGTTTTGTATGCCTGAGTGTGGTCGAAAGAAAGATATGCTTGCTTGATAGACTAGTTAGAATTTAAAATTACTCTTAAGTACATTTGTAAACTGGGATGTCATATCATGTTAGTCATGTACAGTTTAATAGTGTAACATATATAATTGCTGTAATGTCTTAGCCTGTGTATGTAATATATTGTGTTGCATCCCCCCCCAAATCGCCGCTGCGTCGATCTCCCGATTTTTCATTTTGAGAGGTTGGCAGGTATGCAGTGTGGTTTCAGGGCGTCTCGGTGTACCAACGACCATCTGGTACGCCTCGAGACTGCCATACAGGACGCTTTTCTCCGGAGACAGCACCTAGTCGCTGTTTTCTTTGACCTCGAGTAGGCCTATGACACCACTTGGCGTTAAGGCATCCTCTCTACCCTGCATCAATGGAAATTCCGAGGTAACTTGCCGGTCTTTATTGCGAATTTTCTGTCCCTTCGCCTATTCCTTGTCCGAATAGGGGGCACATATTCGCAATATCATGTACAGGAAAACGGAGTCCCACAGGGATCGGTGCTTAGCATAACATTATTTGCGATTGCCATAAACGGTATAGTCGTTGCTGCTGGTCCAGCAGTGGTATCGTCGCTATATGTAGACGACTTCGCTCTACATTATAGTGCGCAAAATATGGTGGTCGCTGAACGACAGCTACAACAAGCTATTCGGAGAGTGGAACGCTGGACACTAGAGCATGGCTTTCGGTTCTCAACCGCTAAGACCTCGGTTGTCCATTTCTGCCGAAAGCGCACTCTCCATCCTGATCCTGAGCTTTATCTGGGCTATGTAGCTTTGCCTGTTGTTGCTACGCACCGGTTCCTTGGGCTCCTTTTCGATCAGCAGTTAACGTGGGAGTCACACGTGCGGTGTTTGAAAACTGCTTTGCTAAGAAGCTCAACATGTTGCGGTTTCTTAGCGACACATCGTGGGGGGCGGACCGCACGGTGCTCCTACGTTTTTATAAGGCACTGATTTTATCTTGATTAGATTCTGGCAGTGTAGCATATGGTTCGGCCCGTAAGTCAGTGCTTGTTAAACTGGACAATTTCCACCACGGCGATGTGAGGCTGGCGACGGGAGCCTTTCGGACGAGCCCAGTCGTCAGCTTGCTCGCCGAGGCTGGCGTACCTCCTTTACACCTGAGGCGCCAACAAGTCCTGCTGACCTATGCTGCAACTATTCGACAGATGCCACTTCATCCAAGCTATCCAAGTTTGTTTTCCAATCCGAATCGCCGGCTGTATGATGCGCTCGGCCGGCGGGGATTCGCTTGGATGACTTATACCGGCAGTTCCGATTTCCTGCTGTCTCCTGTATCGTCTGAGTACCTAGCAAGGACCCTCTGTGGATGGTCTCTCGTCCTGATATCATCCTGGATCTGCACACCGGCCCCAAGTCAGACACGGACTCCTCCGTCCATCGGAGGCTGTTCCAATCCGTGGTGAGCCGGTATCCAGGATCAGGGCTAATATTCACGGACGGTTCGAGGGTAAATGAGAAAGTAGGCTGAGCAGTTGTGGTTGAGGATCGTCGGTTTCTCTTTTCACTTCCCGAGGCTTGTAGCGTGTACACAGCGGAGCTCTATGCCATCTTAGAGGCTCTGCGGTACACGTTATTGGACGATCACCAGCACTTTCTTGTGTTTACTGACTCTCTGAGTGCGCTGCAAGCGATTGAAGTGTGTTTCCCGAAGCATCCGTTGGCCCAGTGTGTGTACGACCTGCTCATCAGTGCGTGTAACGCTGGAACCGGGGTGACCTTTGTGTGGCTTCCTAGCTACATGGGTATTGCGGGAAACGAGCTTGCTGATCAGGTGGCGAGAGAGGCAGTCGCACTGCCCTCGCTACCGTATAAGGTGCCTGCTAGTGATGTGCGCTCTCAGTTGCGGCATTCAATCCTGTTGCATTGGGAGGAAGCGTGGCGTGCCACGCCTCCACCCATCAAACTGAGAGGCATCAAGGAGACAACGAAGGTGTGGAAATCTTCCTTCCGATCTCTCCGGAAGGAAGCTGTGGTACTCCGTCGACTCCGGATCGGCCATGGGATTGCTACGCACTCCCACTTGCTAAAGAGAGAAGACCCCCCTGTGTGTACTTGCGGTGCCTATCTAACTGTGTAACACATTCTTTTGGATTGTGTGGATCTGGCCGATCTGCGAAGGACTCTTAAACTGCCTAATACCCTTTCCCTTATTCTCCGTGATGACGGGCCGTCAGTGGACCTCGTCATCCGGTTCGTGAGGGAGAGTGGTTACTTTTTTAGGTTTTAATGTAAGTTAAGACTTTTAATTCAGGTTAAGTCTGTTTTACGTTTTTTATTGTGTTCATCTATTTTTATGTTCACTATGCCTTATTTGTTTTATTGTGTTTTACCATCCACCTTTTTTTTTTATATTCAAATAAGGCATAATTGTTGGGGCTCACTGTCTATTTTATATAAACCATTTTCATTTCATCCATAGCAGTGAGCTGTTTTTATCTTCATCCTTTCAATTCATCAGGGGCCGATAACTTCGATGTTAGGCCCCTTAAAACAACAATTATCATCAACACCACTGATGCAATCTCGGCAACAATAATACAGTGATCGCCTTCCACAAGCTCACGCACAGCCGGAATATTGTCTTCATTGATTCTGGCCGCCAGACACCATTTATGGCTGCCAAGATGCTCACATCACTATGCGATTCAAATTAATAAAATCCCTGTTTATATTTGAATGACCTTCATATTTATATATATATATATATATATATATATGATGGGCACGAACTTGGCATTGATGAAACAACTTATAAAGAACAACTGTATTTGAAGAAAATGAATCGCATCCTTGTACATAAGGAAGTACAGATTGGCCCTAAAAATGATTTCCCACATTAACCTCATTCCAGACTTTGTAGAAATAATAAAACGTAGACATAAACTGATTATTTTCAAATCATCTATTATATTAGGGCGCAGGACTAGTTGAAGTCACAAATAGATATGTGCTTGCATTTTGTATTTTTGTATTTTTTTCTTTCTTCATGATTGTTTTTTTTCCCCCCCTCAGGCCGTGACTAATCCCCTTCAAGCCCTGTTCAACAGCCTGGTGTATCGGCGTTGGTCAAGTGCATCGGAACGAGTATATTTGCCATGCCGCCGAGTGTACAGTGTTAGTCCTTCCTTTTCATCCGATATTTCTTGGCCCGAGAAGGCGAGTCCCCCAGGAGAACAGACACCATTGTTGCAGAGTGAAACCAGTAGTGCTAGGACCAGTATTAATGGATCTTCTTCGGACCAGTAGATCAGTATTTTATCCTAGCATAATTTATTGTTGAAGTACTTAAATAGTAGCATATATTTTGGTTTGTTTCAAAACTACAGAGTGGCCTTACTTAAGAGTGTGAATTTCAAGACAAAAAAAGATAGTGTGTTTGCATATCCCCAGCTGTAGTGTAAACTAGACTGCTGAGTTAACTGATCTCAAATTGATCCCTTAATTTTTTTCACCATTGCAAAGAGAGAATGCAGTCATTGTATATTGACTTCTAATCTCAGCAGGTGTTTTTCCACTTCTTTGTTATATATTTTATACTTTGTTACCGTATTTTAAATGTCAACCTTTTTATATTATACCAGTTTGTTATTGAGGTTTTAAGGGGCGGAACAGCAAGGTCATCTGCACCTATTGTACCAGTTATGAGGCAGTTGTATGAAGATAGTTTTATATGTTTTTATGCAGATAATATCTACTTAACCCAAAGCTTTCTACATAGACTAAAACTGCAATATTAAAATAAGCATAAACCTGTATATATAATTAGCTAGTTTGTTATCATTAGTAGTAGTAGTATTATTATTAGACTATGATTATTATTGTTATTAAAAGTGTCATCACTATATACAGTAAAACTTGCTCAGAGCAGTAAAGTGTCCACTGTGAATGAACTATATGGTCCCGCACACTGGTATGTCTTTGCATGTTATTTTTTGTTGTGTAGAGTGGCATCCGCTCAACGTGGAAATGGAAACACATTATCAATATAATTGCACAAACCTTTCTGTATAATGCGTAACTTTTGCTGTTGCTGGGTATTTTATTTTGAAACAGCTGGTAATGCAGGCATTTCATGTTTCTAGTGGGATCTGGGTTTCCAAAGTTCCTTGAAGAAATCAATTCACTGCAGCTAATTGCCAGACTGTTGTTTTAGGCTTTCACTCATTTACAAGTAATATTGCCTTTTAAAGGTGAGTTCTTGGGCTCTTCATAGCCCAATCTTGGAAATACAAACTCTTCCACAGTAGTGACACATGTTTGGAGCACCCACTGCTTCTTGAGGGTTGATCCTCCTGTAATTTGCATGCTCTTCCTTAGTATTGTACTTATCAGTTTCACTTCTTTGCCGACGTTTTTCAAAACATACAGGACCTTCGTGAACGAGGCGACGCCATCCCTTTTAAATTGATGGCGTACTCTCTCATTTTTTGGTGTTGATTTGACTTTTCTTTAAACTTCAGACTGTCTTTGTACGATTTCCGTTGCCCTCCCTGCTACCATGTCCGACCTACAACTGGCAGTACATGATTTGTTTTGGGAGACATGATTCAGCCATGCGAACGTGTCCTGCCCATCGAAGCTTACTTACTTCCTCGGCGGTGCTGCCTGGGGTAGGCTTTGGCCTCTCTCACAATTCTCAGCCATTCATCTCTTCTCTGTGTTTTCTCCCACCATATTCCAACCTTCATAGTTCCCAGGTCCATCAACCATCTTTTACATGGTCATCCATGTCTCCTTTTTCCTTCCATAGTTCAATGTAACAGCTTCCTCGGCATTCTTTCTTTACTCATCCTCTGCACATGACCTAGCCAAGCCAGACGTCGGGACTAGATAAATTTCACTATGTCTTTTTTTTTTTTTTTTAATATCTCTTCAATTTCCTTATTTGTTCTTGTTCTCCATCCTTCATCCTCTCTCACTGGACCATATCCTCCTTATAACTTTCCGTTCAAACATTTTAAGAGCATTCTCATTGGCTACTGACAGTGTCTACGTCTCAGATCCTTAGGTCACCACTGGTCTAATTAAGGTCTTGTAGAGCTCAACTTTCAACTTCCTAGATAGAAGTTTTGACTTCAAGAGTTTATTGTTGGCATAGTAAGCTCTGTTTCCAGTCATGATCAGTTTGTGATATCCTCTGTTACTGAATTCTCACAGTTCAGCACAGTACCAATGTAACTGAAACATTTTACATTCTCAAATTTGTACTGTCCTATTTCTATATTTTCTCCTGCTCTTCTATGTTTCCACACTGTCATTTTCATATATTTCATTTTTCCTTCATTTATTCTCAGTCCCATCTCTCTACTCTTCTCCTCCAGAGTTTCGAACATCTCTTTGAGAGCCTCCCAATTCCGTGCCACCATCACAAATCATCTGCATGTGCATTTGCCTGTTTGGACTCGTTTATTATTGTTCCTCCCAATCCTAGTTCATTCATAACTTCATTTGGTGTCAAATTAAACAATACTGCAAATAATGAATCTCCTTGCCATACTCCTATGTTCACCTCAAAATTCCTGCTAGTTTCGCCTCCTACGAAAACCTTGGCCTAAGATCCTTCCATGGTCATTGCTACTAGACTGATAACTTCTTCGACACTCCATATGCCTCTAGGGCATTCAGCATCTTTGTCCTATCAATGCTATCAAAAGCCTGTTGCAAATCAATAAATAGCATTATCTCTCTTTCCCATATCTCACAAATTAGTTTATGGAGGTTCTTAGCAAGCTCTTGTCCTCCCATTGCTTATTATCTCAGTTGTGATTTGAACCTCTCCTGGTGCTCTCCCATTTCGTTGACGCTTCACTGCTTCCATAACTTTTTCTATAGATGGTTTAGTAACCTGTGGTTCTACATTCATTTAGACCTGACTCTCATTTGTATCATACCTGTCTTCTGTGTTTAACCAATCTTTTAAGTACTCTGCCCATCTTGTAAGAACTCTCTCTTCCTCTCCCATCACCCTTCCAGCCTTATCCTTACACGAGTTCATCTGTGGCTGAAATTTCTTTGTCATTAGTTTTGTTGCCTGGTATAGTTCCTTACTTTCATTCTGCATACTCAATTCTTTCCATTTGTCTTCATAAATTTATTCTCTTCTTCTGCCTCAAAACTCTATTTGCTACTCTTCTACTCTCTTTATGTCTTTCGCAATTTAATCTTGTCTCCCTCTGAATCATGATCAACCAGTCTGCATATTTCTGTTCTATATATTTTCTACAGTCATCATCAAACCATTCCTCATTCCTGTTTCTCTTCCTTTCCCCAATAGTTTTTTCTACAGCCTCTCCCAATGCTTTCTTTAATCCTGTCCATCTCCTCTCTACCGAGTCGTTCTTAGTCACTTTCTTTAACTCCTCTTCCCACTTCTTGTTCAAAGTGTTCTCATATCGCTTAACTTGTGTTCGCTGTAACTTTTCCACATCCAAGTGTATCCTCTTATTTCCTCTGTCACATCCTACATTCGCAAGTCACTCTCTAAACAGGGCCTTCACCAATAAATGGTTTGAATCGCAGTTAGGGCCTCTTGAAGACCTGACGTCAATAATTGAAGATGCATGTCTTCTTGGTATCAAGACATGGTCGATTTGGTTTACCACTCCAGTGTATGTCCTTATATTGAATCCAAGTGCTTTTGATTATTAGTCTGTTACTCTCCGCAAATTGGCTTAGCAGCTTCCCATTTTTATTAGTCTGTCTGTTAGGTAGTCAGCCCGAAGGCTGGTTAAATCCTCAAAATGCACTGCCATTAGGTTATGTGGGTAGATACCCACAAAAACCCAAGGCAGCGCTATATTGAGGTGTACTAGGTAAGAAGAGGAGTGAGGTAGTTTGCTATTACTTTCCTCACTGAGTCAGTACAGCAGTACTAACCCTATGAGTAGAAACTTTCACAGCATCCACAGGCATTGACTGTGCCCCGAATGTCATTACTAAGCACCACCCATACCTCAGTAGCTTCCATATAATCACAGCCATGAGTGAGACTGAGACATCGGTTAAAAGCCACATTTTACTCTTGCCTGTACCAACAGACAAATGCAAATGTACTGCATTCATCAAGAGGTGGAAAAAAGGCCCCTTTTCATTAGTATTGGTATGTAAAGAGTGTTTTCCTGCTACATACCGTAAAAAATCCTCTTTGCCTATTTTTGCGTTGAAGTCCCCAAGAAGGATTACCACATCGTATTTAGGTATCTTGTTACATTCCCTCTACAACTGGTCGTAGAATACACTCTTCACTATCGTCTTCTGTAGGCACATAAGCTGATGTGTGTTAGATATCTGAATCTTACCTTTAGCCTTAATTTACACATTCCATCTCCCATAGGCTCCAATCCAAGATAACTTCTTTTCATCTTCGAACTGACGATAAACCCAGTTCCGAATTGACCAGTTCTTACTTCAGGACCGCTATAGAACAGTGTATATTCCTTCTTGTCGATTTTACCATTCCACTCCATCTCACTTCCTGTAGTGCCACTAAATCTATTCCATACTTCAATACCTCCCCGACCACTTCTGCCATTTTTCGTATCTGTAACATCGTTTGCACGTTCCATGTTGCCATTGTCATACCGTATCCTTTTTTCGAGTCCTTAAGCATTTTCCAGGTTAGTCATCATTATGTCCGTCCATGTTCCGAGGCTTTGTTGAGAGTTTCGTAACTTTTGTGTTTTTACGAGTACAGTGTGGGGTTGATAGCCCCAAGCCCAACCCCCATCCTGGAAGACCAGGGTACCGCTCTTAGTCTGGCTCATCACTTTAGGCCTGTCCAGCTTGAGTGGCCCTACCAGGAGCCGAAGCTCCTGCTGGCATAGCCCTAAAGTTCATTTGAACTCAAAAGCCATGAGAATATGAATGGCTCAGTTCTGAACAGTAATGGACCTGGAGAATCCTTTCAGATCACAACAGGTGTCAAGCAAAGATGTGTGATTGTCCCAATATCATCCTAAATTTTTTGAGCTGTTATACATCTGGTTAGAAAGAAAATTCTGCAGGATGTAGATATTGAATATAGGACAGACAGGCTGTAGATTTTCATTTTCATTGGATTTAGCATCAATGTTAGCCTTTTTTGAGAAATGATTGCCCATGTCTGAGAAGTGTTCAATATATCGTAAGCTGTTCCCATTGAACATAACGGGAGAAAAAGCAGCATTACATTTTGGGTGCAGCAGGTTGATGCGTAATGTGTGTTTTACTGGTGTTTATTTCCAGAGCATATGTCGGGCTGGCTCGCCGGGCCCAAGGTTGCAGGTTCGTATCCCGGTGCAGTCAGCTGGCATTTGAGGGTGCGCAAATGCAAGGGAGCCATGTCAGTAGATTTACTGGCATGTTAAAGATCCCCTTCGGGGCAAAATGTCGGCACCCTAGCGTCTCTAATAGCGAGAGTAGTTAAAAGGGGCTTAAAACTATAAACATTATTATTATTCTCATGGAGTATTTGAATAACCTGATGAATTTTTGAGGACAGCCAATTTGAGCTAAGATTTTTCAAAGAGCTTCTCTGTTAACTGAATTGAAACCCTTGATGATATCTATGACGACCATATATATATATATAGAGGGTGATGCTGAAGCAACTGGATGCTCATACACCGCGAGATGTCAAAATTTTTGTTTTTTTAATATTACATTTAAATGAAAGACAATACCTTTCTCAGTATATCTGTTAAGTTTTATAACTAAATTCATCGTTTTGGCAGAGATATAGCGTATTACTTGAGACCATGCGCCTATCTGTCTATGGAGTGGGTGTGGTATGAGCTGTCGGTGTCCGCGGCATAACCTCTCGGTTACTGTTTTCGTATCACTGGACTGATTACAGACGTATTCTGGGTTAAAAATGGCTGCTTCTAGTTCCAAGAGTCTTTCGATGTATTCAACAAGCCGTGAGCAGGAAGCTGTAAGGTTCTTTTGTTTCATTATGTATTCCTTGTGAGTAGCAGCTGACAGCAGTCAACCCATTCTTCCTTGCGAGTCTATTTACAAATATTTCGGAATAACGATGGGAAAGAAAGGTAATGTTGGGAGGTCCAAAAAGAGACTGTTTCTTGGAAACCAACATTCAATAAGGGATAATGAAACCAGTGATCTTTCCAGCCCTGGAAGTGTCAAAAATAGTGCTTCTGGCAAGAAGCTTGATTTGAAGGTTAGCCTTGCTCCAAGTGCAGAAGAGACTGTGAATAGTGTTTATAATGTGGGTTATAGGATCATATATCTTCCTAGTTTAGCTAGTGCTGTAAGTGGTAATGTATGCTGTAAAATCTGCCACAATAATATTACTTTGACAGAAACTGCAGTGCATGGTTTAGCCAGTACATTCACTTTCAGTGTAATTTTTGCAATAGCAATAAAACATTCGTCAGTAGTGTCACAGGTCGAAATGGTGTGTCTGAAATAAAAAGAAGAATAATATATTCAATGAGGTGCCTTGGCCAAGGTCTAATAAGCTTGAAATTGTTTTGTGGGCTAATAGACCTACCACCTCCAGTAAAACAAACTACGTATGCAATCATTGTTCGTAGAATTGCAGACGCTACAAGGGAGATTGCTGAAGAGTCAATGAAGAGGGCCGTAGAACAGTAAGATCAAATGACACCCGAGCCTGAAAAGCGTGAAATCACCGTTGCATGGTTTGAAAACCATCGTCCCAACTGCACAGCCAATCATCAAGGTAGTGCTGCCAGTATGGAGTGCATAGGGTTGAGAGATATTTTCCACCATTCTGAAAGGCAGTACAATGTAAAATACATTGAATATATAGGCGATGGTGACACGAAAAGTTTCACGTCAGTATGTGACTCCATGCCATATGGTCGCAGTGTTGAAATTAAAAAGATTGAGTGTGTAGGTCACGTACAGAAGAGGATGGGGACCAGACTAAGGAGTTTGAAAAAGAAACTGGCAGGAAAGAAGTTGGAAGACGGCAAGGGTATTGGTGATGCAGGTCGACTTACTGATGTCATTATTGATAAGTTGCAGGTTTATTACGGCAATGCCATAAGAGCAAACAAAGACAGTGTGGATGAAATGAGGAAGGCAATATGGGCCATTTGGTACCACGAGGCACCCACAGACTCGGTCTCTCAACACTATTTCTGCCCTTTAGGCTCAGAGTCCTGGTGTGGTTATCGTCAAGCTCAGGTGGAAGGAACGGAAGGAAGTTACAGACATCCACACCCAATTCCCATGGCAATTATGAATGAGATAAAGCCCTTATTTAAAGATTTAGTCGCGACGGAATTGTTAAAAAGTTGCCTAAAAGATCGCACGCAAAACGCCAATGAATCCTTCAATAATAAAGAGTAGTCAATTTGCCCTAAGAACACAAACAGTGGGGCAAAAATTGTGAGCATTGCTGTTGCTGATGCTGTTAATTCATTCAATGATGGCAATGCTAGCAAATTAAAGGTGTTGCAGAAACTGGATGTGAGAGCGGGAAAGATAACCACTAATGTGCTCAATCAGAGAGACATTCTTCGAGTAACATCTGCAGAGAAGAGGCATCCAAGGAGGCTAGAAGAACCCGGAGAAGACTGAGACTTGAAAACCACAATAGAAGCATTGAGTTGGAAGGCACTACGTATGCTTCAGGAGCTTTTTGAGCACAGAACAAGTCGATACAAAGTGTTCAATATTCAAAGCTATTTTCCCGAAAGTTTGTTTTTTTGGTAAGAAAAACACAATATCTCATGAACTATGTGATGAAACTTGGCAGATACATTCCAATTTATGATCTCTAGAGGATGAACCTCATTCATGAAATTATCTTCAAAAATAATCGAGATATACTTGGAAAATTAAACCAAAAAACGTTCATTTTTTGAATAAGTTTTTTTTTAAATATACTATTTACAATATAAGATTCATGGTGGTTCATCCTCGGCATTTATGTGTTTACATGAAAAAATAATCATTCCATTAATACGGGTATTTCTTGTTAAATCGTGTTTTTTGTAATTCACTGAGTTTAAAAAATCACTAATATGACCCTTTCAGTAAATCACGAAATACTTTATATACTGTTCCTCTCTATATATTATATGAAAGCTCTATGTATTTACTATGCATATGTCAGTTTTCATATTCCTGACCCGGTCGGAGACTGGAAGCAGGCTGTGGATTTTCATTTTCATGTCAGTTTTCGGAAATTCCCACTGGCGGTGTATGAGCCCGCTTAACTGAATTGAAACCCTTGATGATATCTATGAAGACCATATATTGTACCCTTCCATGTTTTCTAGGATGCCGACTCTAGCTCGGGGTAATGGTCTGTCCGGTGTGGCTCTAACTTAATCTAAACACCCTAGGAATATCGTCAAGGATCACAGGAGGCTTAACTTAAAATCAGTATGTCAGAGAACTCCTAATATAAAATAATTTATTCACAAAACATCATCTCCCATTTGCTCCCATCCATAGACAATAAAACAACAAAATATACTCCCTTCAATTATTCTAATCAACAAAATCAAAATGCAAAAGGTAAATTAATCACACTGGCTGAAACCAGGAAAAGAAAAATAATCTATTTCACTGCTTTCCACTGCTTCAAGTTCAAAAATAAAACGTCAACAGACTTAATTCATCAAAACTATGGCCTGAATAACCCAGCCATTCTATCAAAAGAAAATATGCGCACTCATGTTTATAACTTGCAAAATTGGTTTCTGGGGTTCGGACATGTTCTCTCGTACAATCATCATTCTTCCTCACAAGAGTCAAACAATGAAGGCAATAGACTTATTCTAGGCCACAGGCATGTGTGCACGTTCTAGCTTATAAACAATTAATTCACTCAGAGCCATGACTCTGCTAATTACGGTAAAACAAACAAGTCAAATACATGAAGCATCAAATAAACACACTTCGGTGGCCGATGCCCCGTTACTCTTAATAAACAAACGACTATAATGAATGCACTCAAAATGATATCACAATACAAGACGTCGCTTCCTGAAGCGGTACAAAAAGAAACAAACCCTGGGAAGCTAGACTACCTTCCCTCAAAAGAAAACAATACCATCCAACGTGGTCCCTCGACCTTGTGACAGACACTCTCACACCATAATAACCCAGCTGGGCGGGCAACAACCTTCGCTGCTACTTTCAGAATTCAGACGGCTGGCCACAATCTTATACCTGCTTCCTATGACTGCCTTGGGTTCGAGCTGTACAGTTACCTTTCCGACGGAGCTATAGCGCACTCTCATCAGACAGTGAATTCAATCATTTCACTTACCAATTATATCATCGTAGAATTGCGGGAATTTCGCCTCCGCCTTAAATTCACTTACCATTTATATCATCGTAGACTCGCTGGAATTTCGCCTCCGCCTTAAATTCACTTACCATTTTATATCATCGTAGAACACGGGAGTACCACCTCCGTTATTAATTTCAGCTCAACCCAGGATCAACCTTTTCTGAATATTATATTATCATCCAGCCATTTTGTCTTACCTTTCTTTACCTTGGTGTGATTATCAATTACCATACTTACTGTTCACATAATTTTAGTGTCACTACTGGTCTTTGTCACAATGTCAAGCTATCTCCCCCATATTAGCTTTTACGTTAATATCGTGCGTAAGCACTATCAACCCAATTATTCCCTTAATTGTGCATTCAGCAAAGTTACTGGCACCCTCAAACAAACACATTTAAACAAGATTTGATGCTCATATACTAATCTTACATTATAAAACACACAAAAAAATCATAAATGACAAATATACACAAATCTACACAAAACATGCCAGCTGTGCCCAAAATATCCATTTTATCATAATTGCTTATGATCGAGATAAACTTATCCGATTCCCATGATGGGATACGCTATGGCAAACATGCCCCATGCAATATCTACTTATCTCGTATACATCCTGATGGTGATGCTCTGGTCCTTGATATCAGTCGTCTGGATCAATTGGTTCATCTTGCAAGGAGGATAATTTTTACACACGGTTTCCAGAAAATTCACCAAAGCAAAGGTCCACTGTGAATTATTATTATTATCACACTGCAAGGTTCTCGCGTATGTAGCTCCTACAGCTATCATCAACCTACTCAATTCAGCTGATAGTTCATAGCTTTCTATATCACTGACTTTGCTACTAATAGCACGTGTGGCTATCTCTATCATATAACTGTGTCGTACTGTCACGGTAAGCACACTCACGATACTGTTCCGATTCGCACTCGCGAATACTTGGCGATATTCAAATGTCCAAAGATAGAACTGCTTCTACTTATAAAATCTGTCAATATTTCAGAATGCGGCGATCATAGGCTCGCGTCTATGCAATGCTCAAAGTAGAACTTGTAAAATTATTAATATTTCAGACCTCAACGAGCGTGGGCTTGCGCCTCATGCAGCGCCCGGATACGAACTTACAAAACTTGTAAAAAATTGTTACTTTTCTTAATGCCACGAGCGTGGGCTTGCGCCTCTGCAGCGCCCGGATAAGAACTTATTTCGCTGCGTCTCCAGCTATTATTTATATGATTTCTCGTAGAAGTACTTGGAGTGTGGAGCTTTTAGAATTTATTTCCATAATAACACTCGCATGAATATGCAAATTAGCTCCTTTGAACGTCCTCATTTCTAATGTCTCAATGGCTTCTTTAAATCCAAAATCCGATCGTTGGATCCTTATATAATGAGCTCCGTAATTCCCTTCATTGTTCCTTAATTTCGGCGGGATTTGGTCGCGTCTCGCGTCCCTCGCTGCTATTGGTAGTTTCAAATCCACCCCCTGATTTCATTTTAATTCTGGCAAAAATCACAGAATGATCCAATTTAAATTTTGAAGATACTTCTGAGAGGCTGGGATTGTCCCCTATACGATGGTGTAATTCCTGTTTCTGCATTTTAATTACTGCTCCAATTTCTCTCAAATGGGCGGGGTTTATCTAGTGAGTGATCGTTGAAATTTTCGTATTTACCCGCTTGGTTGAAAGACCGTTTCGCGTTGCCTGAGCGCATGTGGTTACCAGATGTTGGCTTTCTCTTCCTCTCTTCATTGTCCGCGCTAGATGAAAGTTACAGCAAAACCACGTACGGGCCTCCCTTTGTTGTGCTCTGGTCTACAGGCAACGTCTTTTCCTTCATCAGCTATGAAACATGAATAAAATCTTGTTGAAATAAATATGTAGAATTTATGCAATCACAGATGCATAAAGGTTACAATATAGAGAGAGGGCGATGCTGAAGCAACTGGATTTTCTTTACTTTCTTATAGATCATTATCTTGTATATTTGAGTCCATTTCGCTTGTATGTAGTTTTGAAATAACCTTCGCATCTTATCAGTAGATTTGTGTCAATTCTAAAGATGATATACGTGTCTTTAACATTGAACGAAAAGGTGAAGCTTATTGAAGTGAGCGAAAGGGAAAAGTTATCTGTGCATGAAATTATGTTGTGTTTAAGACCTGGAAATAAACTCATGTTTATGAGTAATTAGCGCATGTGGAAGACATTATTAATAAGTGGAAAGAGGGCAATAAAAAGTGAAGGGGAAAGCTGAGAAGGTAACAAGTAACTAAGAAATCAACACTGTAGTTTGGGAATGATCGTCAATGCTTGTTCGAAAAGCCTTCCTGCTAGTGGACCTATGCTACAGAATGAAGCCCTCACTGGTGCCAAATCACTCGGCAACGCCGACTTTGGAGCATCAACTGGGTGGCTGGAGAGTTTCAAAACAAGGCTCAATATCGAATGAATTAAGTTTGTTGGTAGTTGAAAGACAAGGTGATCGGGAAATCACCGAAACCAAGGTGTTTTATAAACTTAGACTTGAGTAAGCTTCCAGTAACTTGGTGGAGAAACGGGAGGGCCTGGTTGATCAGTGCTCTAATGGAAGAATGGTTTAATGGATTGAACTCGAGGATGTACAAGAAGAATTGCAAAGTGATCCTTTTCCTCAACAATGCCACTTGCCACTCACATATGATGCTTTCCTATGTCAAGCAGGTCTGGTTTCCTCCCAATACGGCCAGTGTTGTTCAACCTATAGACCAAGGAGTGATTTTCACCTTTTAAGTCTTATTATAGGTGTTTTCTGATGCTCTCACTAATAATTAATATAGCCTAGATAAAGCTGACAACATTTACTCCCTTGCACACTCAGTTTCCATACTAGACGCTGTTAACTGGAAGCAGATGAAACCCCAAAGCGTTGTGAAGTGCTTTGCACAAGCGGAATTGGCAGAGATTGACATCAGCACTTATGAGGAAGTGAGTGAAAATGCTGCAGCTATATCTATGCTTAACCAAGAAGAAAACATAGCGTGCAATGTCGATGTATACATTCACAGTGGTGACCATCTTGCTACTCACTACGGTTTTCAGTCTGCTGTACAACCTCTGGAGATCCGCAGTGAAAAGAATCAAGAAAATGAAAACCATAAGGATAAAGGCCAAGAAGAGAAAGAGGAGCAGGAAAGGGAACAGGTAAAAAACACGCTGGTGAATAAGCTATTCAGTGTGGCAGTGACATTGTGAAATTTGCTGTTAACTCGAATTCACTGCAATTCCTTGAACTACTTTACAGTGCTAATGACTGCATTGATAAAGCTGTGGCACCAAGGAAGTTGAAACATGTGGAAGAAGTAAATCTGTAATTTGACTGCTATTCAGTTTTAGAAGTGTATGTGTGTGTTGTAGTGTATGAGGAATAAAATAATTACATCAAGCTACATGTGTTACTGAGATGTCATCAGAAAAGCACTAAAGAAACTGGGCAAGTAATTTGTAACATTTTGTCCAATTTGGTTCAATCTGGAAATATTTCTTGGTCCCAGTAGATTCCGCTTCGGACAAGTTTTGCAGTACATATTTTACAGTGACACTAGACATATTTGATAACTTTCTTTTCAATTCCTGCTTGTTGTTTTTTTACTTTGAAAATTACTGTATTGTTAAATGATTACACTCAAATGAGGACAGGTGGGAATGGAATTCAAATTCGTACAGAGCAGGAATAACAATCACATTTACAATGAAAAGTTGCAACCTTGTGTGTGATATGCATATAATTGATTTTGATTTTTGATAATGGGCACAGTAATGTGCTATTCGACTAAGCCCATTATATTGATTCAAATGAAAATGAATAATCGAATATCACATTACTGTTTCAAAAATGTGGTACCGCTTTTTAGGGTGTGTCTTATAAAGCAATATCTGTCTATTGTAACGTTTGTTGCAGAGATAATTGACATGAGTTAGCTTTAAGGAGTCTTGTAGAGATGTAAGCCTGAATAAGAATAATATTTGCAGCACTGGCTCAAGAAATATTGGTGTTAAAACTTTACTAAACAGAAGGTATCCTGTAGCTGTACTATGTATGCATTTTTTAAACACGACAGTAGACTGTAGCAGAGGAGATAACTCACCATGTATCATGGCACTTAAGTGTGAGTACATTGAATGGATTTTTGAGAATATTTTCAAATAATAATCTGAAATTATTATTATTATTTGTATGAAGAGAATTATTTTCTAACTGGAAATGTATGAAGAACCATAAAATATGAACATTCTCTACAAATATGAAACTTAAAGAAAAAAAAGAACAATTTTATCATGCTCGATGGAATCCATGCATCATAAAAGTAAACATATTCAATCCTGTTATGATTTATGGTTCAAAACATAAAATTTCATTTAATGAATCCACTCGAGTCATTTCACATGGTGGCTAAGCAATTAGATCAGTGCCTATATTTAGTAATACTTTCTGTCTGCTCCAAATGGCCCAAATTCTATTTGCAATTGTGCCAGAGAGGACTTAAATACAGGTATGAGGGTTGGAAAGTGGTCTGTCTACTCTGCCTTTTATAACAACTGACATGACAGGTAGGTTCAAATTCCACTCTCGACCATTTCAAAAGCAAAGATAGCTTTGAAGCCACTTTTTATTGCTGACCCGACTGAAAGTTACAATATCAATCATTTTAGTAGCTGTTGTCCATGGTCTCCCACCTAAATGCCAGGAAAATGTTGGGATACTACCAAACTCAAGACCACTTAATCCCACTTGTACACCAACTAGTACAGTCAGTAGACTAACCCATGCCATCAGATTGATTCCACACGCACCCAAGAACACAGGCCCGATGACACAATGTTGCAAGCTCCTAATGAATCTACAATGAATTCATTTATTTTGCTAGTGTATGATGTGAGAGGAGTTCTCCCTAAGGAAACTTTCCAACTGAAGCATCTTTGAACATGTCGTCATGACTTGTTGCTTAGGGCATGTTCGGCTTTGCTAGAGGCACAAGTGTCTATTGTTTCATTTAGAGGCTTGGACATCGAGGCCATTAGTCCTGTGTACTTGGGTGGGTGTCGAATTTGTCTTATAACCTGCATTATTGTGGCGTCTGTAATAGTACAGTATGCATATCCATAACTGATCCTAGTATTGTGACCCTGGTCTTAAGTTAGGAACCACCCTATCGGAAAACCAAAGAAAGCCATTTCTAGGGTGGCTGAGTTGGGAGCCGTACCACCTCAGACTAGAATCTAATCCAGGACCTTTGAGACCAGAGTCTCGATATGTACTCTTAGGCCACAGAAGGCAGCTTAGAGGTGTCTCACTAATTATTCAAAGAATGTCCCTCACTTTCATAATATAACAAGCGTGACATCTTAAAATTTAAATTGCTGCTGCAATCTGAGATAAAGTCTCTTCCTGGTGATTGAAAAGAAAAACATTGTTGTGAAGGTGCTAAAATGAATACTGCAGGAGCATGCCTCGAAGTCCATTCAACTCATTTGAATGTTAATAACCAACATTGTCTTGGGAAAGGAGTTTATTTCGATATTCCTTTAGACAGAAGAAACTGGAAGTTAACTACTTCAAAGGCTGATGTGATAAGAAAGATTAAATGTGAAAGTAAAAATTAGTATTTTTGTTCAGTCTCATAAAATATGTTCCTAATTAATTTAGCATAATGACTTATTGGTCTCTCTTTCTCCCCTTCTCACTTTTTATTAAGAAAACTAATATACCGATAACTAAGAATAATGCAAAATTAGAAATGGAACAATGTTAGGATGACTGCTCCAGTAGTTGACTATCAAGATGGAATCCTAGCAGACTCTTGTCAAAATGTTCATTATCCATTATACTGTATTTACTGTTGTTTTAGTTGTTTTTGACCCGAGATAGAAATAGTAAAAATTAAAACATTTAAGTGGAAAGTACCTAGATACTAGGAGTCAGCTGTGTACATCCAATGCTCAGACATCTTCAAACCACAAGTCAAACATTATTTATTAATAATTCACTAGTCAACAATTTTCAACTTATTTTCTGTCACATTGACAAAAACAGGTCATTTCATATAAATCAGACCTCCTGAATACGTAAATGACAGTAAAAAGTTTGTAACACATAGTAGACTTTGGTATTAGGATGTCATTTTTGAAAGCCTTTGTCTGGAGCGTGGCACTCAATGGAAGTGAAACTTGGACTGTTGGCGCAGCAGAAATGAGGAGGATAGAAGCGTTTGAAATGTGGTGTTACAAGAGAAGGATGATCAGATGGGTAGAAGCAGAAAAGTATATTTTATTGGAAGTATTTTGTATTTAGAATTGTATTTTCAGGAATTTTATGAATGTACTAGCAGGTACCCGCGGCTTCGCACGCGATGAAGACAATGAGGATGATGCATTATTGCTGATAATTGGTCTATTCTATTACAGCAATCTCAGCTGGGTGGGTCTATTTCAATTTGGAAAATTCTGATGCCTACAATATATTAGAATGAGCCACAAAATGAGAATTTCATAGAGTTGAAAAAGTCTACAGGGTACGATGTTACCTTATGAACATATTTTAAAATTACGTTTTTGGTTTTGGCCTGTTTTGCCGAGACATGACGATTTTGTTTTCTGAATACTCGTGAGCACGCCACATACAGTTGCCCATGGGAAAAACTGGTTTTGTCTAAATGTACACCTGCTGCTGTTAAGTGCGAGTCATTGCGCTTTGTTAATAGTAATTGTGTGAGGAGGGAACTGCACTCTTGCACGCTGGAATGGCAAACCTATCGGAATAGGGGGAATTAAAAGTATTTTCCTTAAGCTATTCAGGGTGTAATTTTTCCACAACTATTGATGATTCGAACATCAACATGTAGCAAAAATTTCTCATCTCAGCTGCTGATGTGCATTATGTAAAATTTGCTTTAGATTGGTGAAATGTGTACATTAGTGCAAAAGGGCCTGAATGTAGGGAATGGAGAGGCCTGTCCAAAATTTCAAGTGAACAGTGTTACTTGCAGGAACGGTGTATATTTGTGCCAAAGGGCCGAATTGTAGGGAATGCAGTGGGCTGTCTGAAAGTGGACATTGCTACTCTTCGAGTTCCAAAGTTTAAATACGTAAATTTTGGTTCAGATCGGTGAAACTGTGTAGATTTGTGCCAAAGGGACTAAATGCAAGGAATAGAGAGGGTTGCATGAAATTTAAAGTGGACAGTGTTACTTGTCATATATCAGAGGGTAAGTATGTACAATTTGGTCCAGATTGGTGAAATGGTGTAGATTTGTGCCAAAGGGCCTAACTACGAACATTGAGCTTTATATATAAGGATCAAAGGCAGCATATGTATTAATCCAAGTATAAGCTATCTCCATTTCAAATTTCATCCAAATCCATCCAGCCGTTTCAGTGTGAAGAGGTAACACACACACAAAACCTTCACAATGTTATAATGTAAATAAGGATTAATAATGCTTTTTCCTAGTTTATATGTTTTAATTTTTATAGATTTTGGTGTATAGAATTTTAAGGTTGTTGTTTCTACAACCGTATGATACAAATTCCTTGTTTTTGGTACAAATTATATTTTGAAAGGTTTTCACATACAGTACTACAGAGCATGGTGGGATCACTCACTTGACATAACACCAGTAAGAGGGCAAACAGCTCGCGTATCTTGTGGGGAGAGACGGTGGAGGATGCTTCCTCTAGTGTACGGTCCCAGTGCGCATCATCCTCTAGCAAGTCAAGTGCTTTACATGCCGCTTGAAATGTTGGTTGAACCACCCCTGCCACGGTTTTGAGGTCAGTAAAAGACTGAGGGCCAGGGATTTCACGTAAAAGGAGACAGAGGTAGTAGAACTCGGCATTACCAGGGTGAACGGTGTAAACTCTGCCAAGGGTCTGATCTTTTTTCGCACCAGGATGGCCTGGGACTGGCTATCCTTGTTTCCTTGTACAGAACTTCTTACCTTTCCAAACGAAATATATAAATGTAGAAGCAAATTTATCGGATCGGCATAGTTCGAAGAAAGCAAGAAGAGTTGTGTTTGGAGGGCTGTTAGACTGGTCACGAACGACATCTTCATTTAAGTAAACCCGCTGGCCATTCTCGAAGTGGACGGCAAGTTGCATGACCGAAGGATAGCGTTCATGTATGAGGAAGCAGAATATGCGCCAAGCCGCCTCTGAGCTGCTGATGTAACGTTGGTAGGTTTAACTGGGGAAACTCTTCCCAAGGGAAGTTGAAAAAAGGAAGCGGGTTTCAGCAGGAAGAAAAAGTATGGATAGATAGGGCGGAAATTCAATAACAAACATAAACTTACACAAAAGTAAGTATACAACACCGTTTCCACCTCGCAAGATCTGTGAAATACCTAAAGTGGGTGTGGACCTGGAAACAGCTAACGGGAAATCCGGCTGTAGCTTTGGCTATTTGCAAGCAAGCGACGATTGTACCTTCCCTCCCAAGCTTATATTTTACTACTATGGGGAAGGGTAGTAGTCTGGCAGAACAAGGTGTGTTAAGAAACACAGATTTGAGGTTTCTCCTTTCAAAGGAGTTAGTTTAACCAAATGTTTGGTGAGACTGAAATAATTTGAATTCGCTGTGATGATTTTAGTTCTTGTAACTAGGATTTCCAGCGAATAAAAGAGTGCTCCCAGGAAGGGTAGCGATGATGCAGTAACAATTCTTTTTTGAATAATTTCTTTGTTTTCTTGGAAAGTTTTGGCAAGAATACAAATTGTTGCACTTGAAAGGAGCTAAGATTTTACCCAGCAGGGTGCCGACTAAAAGTTTAGATCAGAGAAAAACTTTAACTTGAAAACGAACTATAAGTTATAGAGAAAATCCCAACAAGCAGGAAGCTTGCGGAGCTAGCTTTACTTGCCTTACTGGCTCATTAGAATTAGCTATGGAAGCTAAAAACAACTTTGAAAATGTTTTTACGGAGACTTTTTGTTCCAATGCAACGAATAATGAGAATCTTATTGATTGTATGTTTGATTTTCTTAAAGAGGGCATAAGACGATGGGAAGAGTCAGGGAAAATAGGGTCCTGCCTAATCGTTATTCTACAGAAAAGGATAAGGCGAAAAAGAAATATGGTTTTATTTTCCAATAAAAAGGAGTTGACGTAACAAACCATATAAAGTTGATTTAGATTTAAATTCATAACAATAAGTAGTTTTAACATACAACAGTCTAAGACTTAATGCTAACAAATTGGAAATATTTTGACAATGTTAATTAGGACGCAAGTTTAAAACTTGCTTCGATCACCAAATCTGAATAAGATTTTAAAAGTTGTGCTAAAATTGAAAACTTAAACTTTTCTAACAAAAATTACAAATAATTAAAGCTTTAGTAATTATATCAGGTACAAGGTGAGCACTTTTGAATTCCTATTGGAAATCTTAAAGGCTATGAAAAATTACAACAAAGAAAAGAGAAAAATAAAGAAGAAGTTTCTATAACTTCATGTATTTATACAGTAATTACGACCGTAATATATCAAAATAGGACAGGTCACTATTTGTGAAGCCTGAAGAGAAAAAATTAGTTTACTCAAAAGAGTGGAAAAAATAGAATTCCCCCATTTAAAAAGGGAAAAAGAACTAGAATGTGGACTTGCCACAGATTATACAGAAGTTAATTCGTGAACTGTGAAACAAAATTGGGAGGGCACTTATTATCAAGTGACACCTCATTGAAAGAGACCTAAAGTTATAATTTACTGTAATTATATTATGTTAGTAAGGTATTTGAGAGGAGGTTTAGGAAAATGGCTTGGCCATCTTTATTGTTCTCGTTCGAACGAGACGGGGATGGTGGTTGAACGGGCACTGTTTTGCACTATAGTCAGTTAAAAAGTTCACTATTGCAGCACAGAAAGTTCATGAATAGAAAAGTTATTGCAATTATATAAATCACTAGTTGAATTTTAGCTTGAGAGAGTTTATTGCGTTGTGACGTTTATAGGTTGTAGTTGAATGCGGCGGAAAGTTTCCCACGAAGGACGACAAATTATGTGTTGATCAGCGGTGTTTATAAAGAAAATTCCGTAGTTAGGAAAGGTATTCCCATATGTGAGTGGAAAATACTCGATTGGTTTAGCTTGTAGATAGATCGCTTGACATGGAAAATTCCAGAACAAGGTTCACTGTTGAGTTGGGCAAGAAAAATCCCTTGGCGGAAAAGCTATTTTTTATAGACAGTGGGTATTTTGAAAATATCCCTCGGTGTGAGATAGTATCTCAGATAATTTGTACAAGAAGTACTGTTTCATTTAGAGAAATAGCTGAGGTAGCCATAACTTGATCAGGAAGATCTTTTGAAGGCAGTTATTTCTGAACATTTAGCGATTCCACGTTGGATTAAAAAGCTATCAGCTATTTAAAACCCTTTAAAATATGGTGAAAACCATTGGTTGTACTTAGCTCATTTTGATGAAAAGGCGATGGTTCCTCGATGACGGTTGATTTTAAAGTTCAAACATGGCGTCTGATTTAAAAAGTTTGTCTCTCGAGTAGAGGAAACGAGCTCGTGTAGAGCTTCAACTGTATGTGTTGACGTCTGACACAGAAGTGAGGACGAGGACGAGGTCTCCTGAAGCCTGGCCGGCTTGACAATAAGTAGTTGAGTGAACGAGCAACGCAGCGCGCGAAGGGGCGAGCGGCACCGCACACGTCAGAGGTAGGCGAGCGAGGGGAAGGGAGAGCGAGCGGGTAGGGGAGGCAAACAAAAGAGGTTATACAAATATGGGAAACATTATAAATACAAAATTTCTCATGTAAGTAATGCTTCATCACGGAGTAGTTGGTTGGCGATGATGACGAAACCTGGTGTGTTGATGAGGAAGTCTTCTGGACTTGAGGCAATGGAAGGACTTCAGAAGGCAGCTGCAAGGCTGGTTCCACAGGGTATGCGCTTCTGGAACAAACTTAAAACAACCATGAACAAGTGCACGGGGCAAACAGAAAATAAAAGTTCGCTGTTGGTGTTTGCGGGAAGAAAATCCAAATAAGTGAATTAATATAAGAGAATGAAGAGCGGCAAATGCCAACTCTGCCTTACCGTGTATTTCGAGAAATACACCAAACGTCCTGATTCATATCTCAAACTTCGTCAAACTCTCGGATGCTAAAAGTAGCTTGGTCGGAACCTTTAGTTAACATACTTGCAAATGTATTTTATTGACTTTAAAGAGTTGCAGTACTCAACATTGATATGAGCTGAGAAGGTGCGAGATAGGGCGGGGTTATAGGTTACCACCCAGCTACTGTATTGTCAATTTCCACTCCCTTTTTAATAATAGAAACCCCATCCTCCGAAGTGGGCAGCCTGCGATATTTGGGATACCCATCTTCCCCGGTTTGGGTTTCCTTGTTGCATACTCCTTCCTCCATGCAAGACGAACTCCTGTTGAGAACTTCACATGGACCGTGGATCATGGTTGCCTTGACAATCTCATGGAGAGCAGGGTCAAGATTTGGGTCAGGAATCTCGGCACTGAATACCTTGTCGATGTCTTCAGACCTTAGCTTTTCTTCCAGCCACAAAAGTATGTGAACGTGAGGAAATCCTCGCTTTTGCCATTCAATGGAATACATTCGAAACCTTGAAGGACCAAAGATACAACCCTCAGTCTTATCATGTGCTTGACATTCAAATGGAATACCCGCGCTACCAAATCATGCTTATCTCGAGGTTGTTGACCTTATTCCAGGTGCTCGAATACTTGGGACCATTTTGGATTGCAGGTGAATGTTATAAAAAGATCAGGACGTCCAAAATGGCGTACGTAAGTGAGAGTGCGTTCATGCATATAGCATGGGCCTCCAGTAAAAGTCGACGGCAACACGACCATTTTACCAATATCTGACAAACGGCTGACAGCTTTACTCATTGCGTCCTTCAGGTGCACATATGCCTCACCTCTCAACTTTTTCTGATTGATGTGAATCCAAAGTAGTCTCAATCTTTGCATACATATTAACCAGAAACTGATTGAGAAGATTGTGAAATAACTGAAGATAAGAAAGAATTAACACCCTCAAGCTCAAATATTCTAAAGCTGTAAAAGTTAGCGGCAGACTTCTTCAAAGGTGCTTGAGTGCTGTTGTGACGTTGAGGGATACTCTCCTAACGTAATAAAACAAATTTCTACTTTAAAAAACTTTATAAATGGAATAGACCTACCCTAACTTTAAAAAAACTTAACATTGGTAGAGGTAATTTTCTTTTACCAAAGTCTACTTTTCATTATAACTATGTCTTCTTCTCCTTCTTCATTTCCCCTTTTCCAGCTATCACTAGATGGGGGCAAATATGGTTCCTCTCCACTTTGTTCTGTCGTTCCACCATTCCTCTTCCGACACGGTGTTCCAATCCGGGTTCTGTTTTCTAATGCTATTCTCCACCAAGTCCATCCAACGCATTCTTGGTCTTCCTCGTCCCCTCTTCCCTGTCATCCGTCGTTCCAGTGCTCGTCTTGGTATCCTTAATTCATTCATCCGTTTGACATGTCCAAACCATCTCAATCTGTTTTGCTCCAGTTTGTCATTTAGTTTCTGTACTCCCAGTTCTTTCCGTATATCTTCATTTCTCACTGTTGTCTCTCCTCATTTTCTGGACCATACTTCTCAGGAATCTCATCTCAGCTGCCTGTACTCTACTGTCTAACTATGTACTACCAATAAATGATGAAAAACGCCGAACCTAATCCAACAAACAAAGGAACTCTACAGTTACTTCAACTAAAGGCTAATATATAATGCAATATGATGATTATAAAGTGATGGTGAAAGTATAAAGTACAAACAGAAAGGGTGTGGTGAGGAGTAGGATGTATAAAACGTGTTTGGGATCTGAGATGCACACTCACCTGAGGTCTGATGTCTAGATGCGGTTGGGCAGAGTCTCCGACGGAAACAGATACTTTCCCTCATAAGCATTTCTGAAGTGCTGACTCTGGTATTTCTTCATGTTGCTGTTGTGACAGCCAGTTCCTGTGTATGTGTACATGCTTTGTGTAAGCCTTTGACGCAAGAGCCTTGGTGTCGACTCGGCTAGCTTATGTGTTTAGAAATGTGTAGTTGCTGTTTTTGATTCCAGCTTGGGGGTGTCTAAAGGGAGAAATCGGTTTAGGGTGTGGGGCAGATGGTTTGCTAAATGTAGCTGTTAAAAGGAGTGGATGTAGATGTATTGTAGTTGTAGTCGTATCTGTAGAAATGATAGAAATATGTGAGTACAGTTCCTAAGGGGGTTATACGCCCTTGGATGTGTAACAACACGTTGGCCCGATTTAGTTCAAGTCCTCGCGAACTGGACTATACATAAGGGTGGTTTTCTTCATCCTCATCCCTCATCTTCATCCTTCTTCAATCTTCTTTCTTCTCTCCTCCTTCTAGTCCTGCTGGTGTCGATGATGTATCCGGTGTGGTGGTGTGTTTGTACCTCCGTATCGTCGTCGAAGTGTAGTGTGATCTCAGATAGGGTGTTTTTTTAAGGGTTGGAACAATTTTGTATACATGTTTGTTAAATTGGTTATACAATATAAAATACAGTGGGTTATAGATCATACATATCAAACATAAATATCAAAGTCATAGTTGTCATCATAATTCATAATTATAGCAGGGTATCACGCAGAAAGTAAACAAAAATCTGATAGGTAAGTGGTGTTGCTGTCTCTGCAGCGATGAAAAAATTGCTCTCTGCGTGTACATTATAGTATATAAAAATGTGTAAGAGTGTAACAGAATGAAGGGAACGAAACAAAAAAAATGCCCTTAGGGTGTAATTTATGGGAGTGATTATAGTGTGTTTATTGTATGGGAACGAACAGGGCATTTTTACAATGTGTGCGTTAGAAGGGTGAACGGAAAATCATTTGTTCAAAGTGTATAAGTGTACAGGTGTGAATATAACAAGAATTGTGCATATCCATAAAACAAACAATGGTGCTCGTGATAACGGTATTCTTAAATGTTATTCTCGTAATAGTGAGCATATTCGGTATAATAGTAGGGACAATAACCAAAATACTGGTGTTAATAATGATAGTGACAATAATAATAATCATCACAATAATGCCATAAAATAATAATAATCACAATGATGCTCACCAATAATACCAATAGTCATACTGATAGCCTGTCAGAATAGTAATAATAATACAATCACAATAATCATTAATAACAATACTGATACGAATACAATAATAATGCTAATATCGTGTACCTGGTACTGTACCCGATAATCCGGAAAGGATCCTGTTGGAAAATCCATTGGCCCCGCTGGATTGCCTATTTCCAACTGCTCCGGCAAATACTACATTAGAAATCGCTTCCAACATGGCCTTTAGGGATTTACAGACAGCAGTTACAAGAATATTGTGGATCAACAACCAACTACACGGGGCACTCACCTTTTCTTACCTCTCGGGGACTGGGAATTCAACTTCGTCTACACTACATCCACAATATTCTTCACCTTATATTTAAAATGAATCACACTCCAACAACAATGGAAAACAATCTGAATAAAATTTATTAACAATAGGGTAAACTAATCTAGTATAAACAAAATAACAATAAACGAATTTAACAATAGAAATTAAAATTAAAAGCACGCAATCATTCACACCTCCTTTCAACTCTACATCTTACTACAATGCTGTATTAAAAATTATGAGTATAAATCTTGGCTTGTTCTAGGCCTACACTGCGTAAAAATAAAAACGTTTAATGAAGTCTCTAAATGGCATTCCAGATACCTGATTTCATTTACAAGCCTGCGTTGTAGAACGCACGTGCAGTAACTTTGTTTCATCAATGAAATACCGGCACCACGCCGTACTCGAAACTGGTTTATACAATTAATACAAGGCGGTGAGTCTACACCTGTTCATATTATGTCATTGCTCTCCAATGCTAACGGTGAATCATTCTCGCTAGTCCACAGAGACTGCTTGTGTGTGCATTTATAAAAACACGTAAAAATTAACATTTAGATCTTACAAAAGTTCACATAACTACTGTACTCTGTTTCTTAAACAAACATTCTAAAATAAAATATCCACTCTTTCATTCGCACCCCGCGATTGTTTTAGACCAATTCGATTCCACAATTTCTCTTAACAATGAACAATCATACACACCAAAAACATCCGCTCATAAAACACACGCTATTCCAAAACAATTGATTAATAAATCCTACTAAATTATTTAACTAATTAAATCATTTCCACAAAAAATATGTACATGTAATATGTTTATAATAATATCCATTATCTAGTGTTGCTAACGCGACACTTTCGAGATTCTAACTTCTCGGTTACAATATAATTCTTAACTAAATATATACACTGGTTTTTCACATAACCATCCTTCTCTAACGTTCTGTAGTTTTGATATACTGCTTACACATCGTCTTATATAGGTTTCATTACATTGTCGGTATAATACAGTCGACTAATTAAGGTAAACTGTACGTAATTACATAACTTCGGGTTTAATAGAATTTAATAATTGTATTATAGACATGAGTAGACAATCTTTCTCAAGTTGAATTTCCGCTGAAACCCTCCTGTTAACACAGCTAAATCGTTAATTCACAAGAACTGGACTACTTGTATACAACGGCTCTTATCATGATACATGCCTTTTTATCAAAGATCAACAATACTTTGACTTCCTTAAAATGCGGAATTCCCTCGCATGAGCACTCCATAGCTCTACAAATCCTCATATAACAGTATATATGGCATAAACAATTATCATCTACTATGTTAAACAATAACCAAAAGGGATTAATTGTTATTTACATATCTTATGTAGGAACTCCTCTCAAATACTGGCATGACCCTCAGTATCATTGCACATGACTACTGGACTACAATTATACATGCGTAAGTTCTTCAAATGAAACTTCCAATTGTAATGAACGATATTAGACAGTCGTGATTAACCTCCTAAAGTTTACTCCACAACAAGATAATTAACTGTTAACTCGTCTGTCGCAAATATATGTAATAAAAATAATACTCCTGTCTCTTCTCACTTGTCAAGCTTTAAATTGTTTATCGTTGTAATATCATGTCGACAAAATGACGTGATGTTACACAAATAGCATACAATAACACACATGTTATTTATAGTGTCAGATAGAATTCAATCTTGACCGGGATAAACTAGCTTTGAATTCCTAGCCAAAGATTTGAATAATCTTCTATCAAAAGGTATTTTCTCTAACATATTAAATGAACAAAGCTCTTAGCTTTACAATTAATAAGAAAGGTTTGTCAATGTCGTAATGTTTTTCCACTCTACCAAGAATGTTCATAGGGACTAAGACTTCGGTCATATCAAACGACTAGTATTTCTTAGATCGTCCATAGTTTAAGTACAATAATGATATAACAATATCATTCGATGTTTCTTCTGTTCTTGAAGTTATATGTTGTTACATTAAAGTGCTCAAATTAATTTTAATAAGAATTTAATTTGAAGCTATGACACAATGTCAGAATACTCGGTTTAAATGAAATTATTAAAAATTCGAGAGTCGAAACGACTAGTCTCCTATGAGGCAATATGATTCCTCAAACAAAATTTTAATGTCAGTTCCACAATTGATCCGTTGAATAAAATTGAAAAATAGATGAAATGCAATCATCTTCTAAATAATCTTGAAGTATAAAAAACTCAACACACATCTGAAGTGTAAAATACATAAAAGCACTGAAATACATGAAATGTGAAAATATAGAAATATGGAATAAGATCGCTGAAAATATGGAATAAGATCGCTGGCTCAGAATGTTACTAATCAAGCTCTATATAACAATTGAGATACACTAATACCTTATTTGGACGAAAACTTGAAGATCTATGTAAGTATTCCCACAATACTTTAGATGTTTCCTCAGTACAAGACACAGAGATGGATCTGCATTCGAACCTCGGATCTGCGACCTCAGAGATAAGAAACGTCCCTCTCTGGAATTCACCAACATTCGCCTGGACTCGAACGACGTCCTTCTGGCAAATTCCTCTGTGTTGCTGGGCTACCTTTCCCTAGCATCTTGACAAATCTCTTCTGTAGAATCTTCATTGTCGGTCGTAAATATGTATCAGCTTCATCATTGGAATATAATTATGGAAATATTCATATAAATGGTGAATGAAATATTTTCATTGCTAATTGATGTTATATTAGTGTTCGTAGACTGACGAAAATGCACAAGATGGACCGTACACTACGTCTGTATTCAAGAATACGTTGTCTAACGAAGCTCCATCGTTGTATCTTAACTCATGTTATCGAAGATGTCTCTGGCGCATGACTATTTAGTTCATCATATCAACAATGTTAATTATGCTGAATGATAACGTTTGAAGAATAATAATAGTCATTCTGTTAATGTTTATGTGTTGCGCCAATATTAAAAGTTCTCCGCCACTGTTCACTTGAACTGCGTTCGCCAACTTCACGTTGCAATTTATAATGATATTCAGCTTTATTTCCAACACATTTGGAAATCTAACTTAACAGGCTTACATTGTCGAAACGGTAAGTTTTAAAGCGCTCGACTTTCACAATATATAGTATGCGACCTGTTCTTTATATATATGCTTATTTAACTTCAGATCTCAATTATATAAGAGACATAATCAATTCAATGTTCCTCGCAACTTCACGTAGAATGGAAGTGCGGTGATCTCTAACGTTCCACCTAGCTATCCTCGCGTCTCCACAAGTCGACAGTCGTCGCACTCGGACTAAACTTTGGGATCTCCGTTAACCCAGTAAAAACACTTCCTCACTCTTCAAAGTCTGCTGGAATAAGAACCTCGATCCTTGGATCTCCCCCTCCAAGTCGAATTTTTGGCGGCCATCTCAATCTCCCACCATAATTTTAGCGCGTAGATTACTAATGCTTATTACTGCGTAGATTAACCGATCTGTGGTTTTTAAAGTATCAGACATGATTTCTTTTAATATTCTCTTCATTACCAAATAAGAAAATCATCTTCTAAGGGCCTAAATGCATAATTTCATCATTTTGTGTAATTAAAGTTGATCCCGTTTTCAATAAGACCTGTTCTCACTGGCTCTGGGCTGGGATCCAATAGCATAATTTATAACAATATTTATAATATTAATTTCCAAACTCGCTGTTGCTATGCTAAATATAGCCTTCTAGAAGCGTCCATTGTGCAACATATCCCGTGATCGGGCTCTCCCACAGTCTCGAGCTTGTAACACTACACTCCTGTGTCACACTTCCAGAAATTATATTTGCTAGTTAAATTTTATCATGTGGACGGAAAATACTCCCATTTTGTCCCTAAATAATTCAATTTACGGGGGCATTCCTCCGTCATCTCAAGTTAAAAACAGTTTCAAATTGTTTTTAATCATTCTAATTCAAGACTTTTGATATGTCACTTGAACTCGAATATTGAATTATTTTAGCCTATTTTCTTATGATACCTTTTTAATTTTTTAGCGTTGAATTTTCCTAGAATAACGTTTTTTTTCATCGCCAAACAACTCATAACAGTTATTCCCATAAGCATTAGTTATGCGGGACGCTCTTTCTTCTTGGTTTTATTGCAGTTATCTTCATCTGACCCGTTCCTTTTCTGTTCTTCTTTTCTTGGTTCCTCAACGTCTTCTTCTTCTTTTCTTGGTTCTGTGTAGCAGTATATCCTCTTCTCTCTTCTACTTCTTTTGGTCAACGTAAATGGTCCCTCATCTGTCATTCATTTAATCATTGCCCCAGAGGAGTGCGACAGGCTTCGGCAGCCGGCACACTTCATATCCTCGCCGCTAGATGGGGGCTTCATTCATTCCATTCCCGACCCGGTCGGAGACTGGAAGCAGGCTGTGGATTTTCATTTTCAAATGGTCCCTCCATATCGTCTATGAGAACCATTTCCATTACCTTCTCCTTTACTGGTGCTTGGTTTGGAATCAACACTCAAATCCTTTTTATCACCATTCCCATTTTCCTTATCTCTTAAATCTTTAAGATATTCTTGTCCTTCCTTATGACCTACATCATACTTCTCCTTCGTCATAATTTCATCTTGGGAGTTTCTGTTACAATTATCGTTCTGGTTATTCCTATTATTATTCCTGTTATAATAACCATTATTATTGTATCGATAGTTATTATTATTGTGATAATAACCACTTCTACGGTCACCATTGCTATTAACATTACTACGTCCTTGCTGTTGCTGATATGGACGGCCTCCACGGAATCTCCGGTATCTGGGTTCTGGTCTACGATCCCGGAAATAATTATTCCTTTCAGGACCAATATTTCCCTTTTCTGGTTCTTTCGGATTCTCTGTCTGTTGTGTTTGGTCAAGATATACTGTGTTAATGTCTTTGTACTCTTGCTTTTGGTTCTTCCTAACAACGTTTGGTATAGGGCTCGTGTAATCGAGTTTTCTGAGCAATTCGTCCATGCTTGCTAGATTGTTGATCCCTGACGAGATAATTAGACGTCTGACTTCAACAGGGAGCATCCTGGCTATCGCGTCTATCAACTGAGCTGTAGATAACGGGGGTTGAAGTAATCTGAGTCTGGCTAACTGACTCGTGAAGAAGTCTGCGTAGCGTGTAGGAAGAGTTCCTGAATATTTCCGTGAGTATACTTCTGCGCGTAGGGAATTTTGTGCTTCAATAGACCAGAAACGCTTTATTAGTGCTTCTGCGAATTCATCGAAGTTCATGAACGTATATCTGAAGGCTCTAAACCACTCAAGGGGCCCATCTGACAGATAGCGTTCTACGATCTTCATTTCCTTCTCTCTTGGAATATGCGCTTCGATAAAGTAATATTTGAGATTTTTGATGTGCTCTATCGGTGTGAAACTATCTAAGTTGCTGAACTTAAGTGGTTTGCCTTCAAAGTTTCTTATGACCGTCACGTTTCTTGGATATGAATCCTGAAGGTTTTGTCGAAAATCTCTATTGTAACTTTCGGGCTCTTTACTCCTCTCCTCTAAACCTTCCGTAAACCTGAATAATCTTTCTTCCGGCCTAATTTCACTTTCTTCCACTTCTAGGCTATTTCTTCTAGTCTGATTCCTCGAATCTTCAAAATCTATTTTCTCCCTTTCCTTTTCTTCTATCTCAGCGATAATCTTCTTCAGCTGTTGGCCTACTTCGGTCTTTAAATCTTCCTTATACGTCTCAAGCTTGGCAACATCCCCTAGATTAAGATTTCGTAATTTCTTGGATACGTATTCTTCTAGTTCATTAGTTTTCTCCTCACCCATGGCATTAACGTTAGTGACAACCTTGTTTAATCGTTCCTCTGTCGTTTTAGTCTTACTCTCTAACGATTCTTTCAAAGCTTGCACATCCTGAATAGATTGAGTTCTATCTTCTACTTGATTTTCAGTGAGCGTATCAATCCTTTTACCTAGATCTGTTCTTACTTCAATAACCTCTCTATTAATTTCTACTTGTATACTGGCTAATTTCTTTTTCTATGTTATCTTGGATTTGCTTAACATGTTCCCAACTGGATTTATTCCACTCGTCTTTCCATACAACTACATTAGCTTTTAACATTGCAGCTATGTCCTCCTCAATATCTGCCTTATGAATTTTATTATGGTCAATAACCTGTGTTCGTAAAGTTTCTACGTTACCTTTTAATTCGACCAGAGAAGCTGTAGTTTTTAACGCATCGTTAACAAAACGTGTCGTTAAAGCAGTTATATTCTGTGTACACAATTCTTTAGACGCCTCTACCTCTTGTCCAATCTTATTAATGTCCACCTGGACTTTTGTTACATCTACAAATACCGTATTGACTTCTGTCTGTATTTTACCTATGTCAGACTGTACGTCAGTGACATCTGACTGCATATTATTTATGTCAACCTGAACATTGGTGACATCGGCTTGGACTGTATCTACTTTAGATTGGACATTGGATACCTCTAACCTCACATTACCAATATCGGACTGTACATTAGACACATCCGCTTGCACTAAGTCTACCTTGGATTGGACTGTATCGACTTTACTTTGAACTGTGGGTACATCTACTTGGACTGTATCGACTTTACTTTGATTATGGGATACATCTGACCTAACATTACTAACATCGGACTGTACTATGTCTACTTTGGATTGGACTGTACCGACCTCTGTTCGTACACCACTTACATCATCTTGAATCTGCTTTGAACTACCCTGTAAACGCGTGACATTTGCAACCATTTTAGAGGCACTAGTATGTAAACCCTCTAAAGAAGTCTGAACTTCCTGAATTTCAGTTTTGAAACTCCCTTTGACACTTTCTGCAACTTTATCTGTAAGAGAATCAACAACTTTAACAATCACTGTGTGAAGGTCCTCCTTTCGTTCCCGCTTCAGTTGTTGTAGGTCCTGCTTGGCTTCCTGAAATTTACCTTCCATATCTACCATATTCGCAGATAAATTCTCCTTTATCTCAACCTTTGACAACACTTAAACTGCTCTGCAGTTGCTCCTTCAAATTCAGCTGCAACTCCTCCAACATTCTCTTTACATCCTCATTTGCCATTGCAATAACCCTTTATATAATGCTGTAGAGACATAAACAACATCAGAGCAAAATAACAACATCTGAGCAACGTCCTATTCCATATATATTTTTGACCACCTTAATGTCTAAAAGTAACTTAAAATTACCTTTGCATTAACTTAAAGTACACCCTATGTTGAATAAACCTACTCAAAATGTTCGTTCTCCTGTGATTCACTTTAAATATACTACCACAAAGAAAATTCTACCATTACAATCATCAAAACAAGTTAGCTTTAGTTTTACACATGACCTTAGCAATCGTCATGTACCGGTAAAATAAAATAGATACTCAGATCGTAGGTCGTTTTTCGAAACTGTCTACCTACTACACCTCTCTCAGGTTTCTAGGATCTGATCTTTATCTGAGTGTAACCTTCCTAATATTAATTTAAATTACGCCTATATAATTACACTCACATCCATCCGAAATTGGATAAGACATCCAACAAGTCTGGTAATTATTTATTTCACTAGAAATGTTCAAACCAACTTTCTTTAGAGACACTACGAAGCCAATTTCGTAGCCCCAAAATTTATAGGGCGCCATTCCTACTGTACCCGATAATCCGGAAAGGATCCTGTTGGAATATCCATTGCCCCCGCTGGATTGCCTATTTCTAACTGCTCCGGCAAATACTACATTAGAAATCGCTTCCAACATGGCCTTTAGGGATTTACAGACAGCAGTTACAAGAATATTGTGGATCAACAACCAACTACACGGGGCACTCACCTTTACTTACCTCTCGGGGACTGGGAATTCAACTTCGCCTACACTACATCCACAATATTCTTCACCTTATATATAAAATGAATCACACTCCAACAACAATGGAAAACAATCTGAATAAAATGTATTAACAATAGGGTAAACTAATCTAGAATAAACAAAATAACAATAAACGAATTTAACAATACACATTACAATTAAAAACACACAATCATTCACACCTCCTTTCAACTCTACATCTTACTACAATGCTGTATTAAAAATTATGAGTATAAATCTTGGCTTGTTCTAGACCTACACTGCGTAGAAATAAAAACGTTTAATGAAGTCTCTAAATGGCATTCCAGACACCTGATTTCATTCACAAGCCTGCGTTGTAGAACGCACGTGCAGTAACTTTGTTTCATCAATGAAATACCGGCACCACGCCGTACTCGAAACTGGTTTATGCAATTAATACAAGGCGGTGAGTCTACACCTGTTCATATTATGTCATCGCTCTCCAGTGCTAACGGTGAATCATTCTCGCTAGTCCACAGAGACTGCTTGTGTGTGCATTTATAAAAACACGTAAAAATTAACATTTAGATCTTACAAAAGTTCACATAACTACTGTACTCTGTTTCTTAAACAATCATTCTAAAAAAATGTATACACTCTTTCATTCGCACCCCGCAATTGTTCTAGACCATTTCTATTCCACAATTTCTCTTAACAATGAACAATCATACACACCAAAAACATCCGCTCATAAAACACACGCTATTCCAAAACAATTGATTAATAAATCCTACTAAATTATTTAACTAATTAAATCATTTCCACAAAAATTATTTACATGTAATATGTTTTTAATAATATCCATTATCTAGTGTTGCTAACGCGACACTTTCGAGATTCTAACTTCTCGGTTACAATATAATTCTTAACTAAATATATACACTGGTTTTTCACATAACCATCCTTCTCTAACGTTCTGTAGTTTTGATATACTGCTTACACATCGTCTTATATAGGTTTCATTACATTGTCGGTATAATACAGTCGACTAATTAAGGTAAACTGTACGTAATTACATAACTTCGGGTTTAATAGAATTTAATAATTGTATTATAGACATGAGTAGACAATCTTTCTCAAGTTGTATTTCCGCTGAAACCCTCCTGTTAACACAGCTAAATCGTTAATTCACAAGAACTGGACTACTTGTATACAACGGCTCTTATCATGATACTTGCCTTTTATTCAAAGAAAAACAATACTTTGACTTCTTTAAAATGCGGAACTCCCTCGCATGAGCACTCCATAGCTCTACAAATCCTCATATAACAGTATATATGGCATAAACAATTATCATCTACTATGTTAAACAATAACCAAAAGGGATTAATTGTTATTAACATATCTTATGTAGGAACTTCTCTCAAATACTGGCATGACCCTCAGTATCATTGCACATGACTACTGGACTACAATTATACATGCGTAAGTTATTCAAACGAAACTTCCAATTGTAATGAACGATATTAGACAGTCGTGATTAACCTCCTAAAGTTTACTCCACAACAAGATAATTAACTGTTAACTCGTCTGTCGCAAATATATGTAATAAAAATAATACTCCTGTCTCTTCTCACTTGTCAAGCTTTAAATTGTTTATCGTTGTAATATCATGTCGACAAAATGACGTGATGTTACACAAATAGCATACAATAACACACATGTTATTTATAGTGTCAGATAGAATTCAATCTTGACCGGGATAAACTAGCTTTGAATTCCTAGCCAAAGATTTGAATAATCTTCTATCAAAAGGTATTTTCTCTAACATATTAAATGAACAAAGCTCTTAGCTTTACAATTAATAAGAAAGGTTTGTCAATGTCGTAATGTTTTTCCACCCTACAAAGAATGTTCATAGGGACTAAGACTTCGGTCTTATCAAACGACTAGTATTTCTTAGGTCGTCCATAGTTTATGTACAATAATGATATAACAATATCATTCGATGTTTCTTCTGTTCTTGAAGTTATATGTTGTTACATTAAAGTGCTCAAATTAAATTTAATAAGAATTTAATTTGAAGCTCTGACACAATGTCAGAATACTCGGTTTAAATGAAATTATTAAATATTCGAGAATCGAAACGACTAGTCTCCTATGAGGCAATATGATTCCTCAAACAAAATTTTAATGTCAGTTCCACAACTGATCCGTTGAATAAAATTGAAAAATAGAATCTTCATTCTCGGTCGTAAATATGTATCAGCTTCATCATTGGAATATAATTATGGAAATATTCATATAAATGGTGAATGAAATATTTCCATTGCTAATTGATGTTATATTAGTGTTCTTAGACTGACGAAAATGCACAAGATGGACCGTACACTACGTCTGTATTCAAGAATACGTTTTCTAACGAAGCTCCATCGTTGTAACTTAACTCCTGTTATCGAATATGTCTCTGGCGCATGACTATTTAGTTCATCATATCAACAATGTTAATTATGCTGAATGATAACGTTTGAAGAATAATAATAGCCATTCTGTTAATGTTTATGTGTTGCGCCAATATTAAAAGTTCTCCGCCACTGTTCACTTGAACTGCGTTCGTCAACTTCACGTTGCAATTTATAATGATATTCAGCTTTATTTCCAACACATTTGGAAATCTAACTTAACAGGCTTATATTGTCGAAACGGTAAGTTTTAAAGCGCTCGACTTTTCACAATATATAGTATGCGACCTGTTCTTTATATATATATATGCTTATTTAACTTCAGATCTCAATTATATAAGAGATATAATCAATTCGATGTTCCTCGCAACTTCACGTAGAATGGAAGTGCGGTGATCTCTAACGTTCCACCTAGCTATCCTCGCGTCTCCACAAGTCGACAGTCGTCGCACTCGGACTATGCCTTGGGATCTCCGTTAACCCAGTAAAAACACTTCCTCACTCTTCAAAGTCTGCTGGAATAAGAACCTCGATCCTTGGATCTCCCCATCCAAGTCGAATTTTTGGCGGCCATATCAATCTCCCACCATAATTTTAGCGCGTAGATTACTAATGCTTATTACTGCGTAGATTAACTGATCTGTGGTTTTTAAAGTATCAGACATAATTTCTTTTAATATTCTCTTCATTACCAACCTAATGGCGGTGCTTTTTGAGGATCCAACCAGCCTTCGGGCTGATTACCTAACAGACAGACCAAATAAGAAAATCTTCTTCTAAGGGCCTAAATGCATAATTTCATCATATTGTGTAATTAAAGTTGATCCCGTTTTCAATAAGACCTGTCTTCATTGGCTCTGGGCTGGGATCCAATAGCATAATTTATAACAATATTTATAATATTAATTTCCAAACTCGCTGTTGCTATGCTAAATATAGCCTTCTAGAAGCGTCCATTGTGCAACATATCACGTGATCGGGCTCTCCCACAGTCTCGAGCTTGTAACACTACACTCCTGTGTCACACTTCCAGAAATTATATTTGCTAGTTAAATTTTATCATGGGGACGGAAAATACTCTCATTTTGTCCCTAAATAATTGAATTTACGGGGGCAGTACCTTTCGTATGACAAAACAAAACAATGAAATCATTCGTCGGAGCTCCTACATGGCCATTCATCTTATGCATATACCGTATGCGCGCGCTATCTCATCCTATTGTCATACTCTATACGGCCATCCTAACATAGCTTAGTGGCTAGGTAGTTATCCTATTTATCCTCTAGTGGTCTTCCCGCCGTGGGTAGGAAGTCCACCCTGGTATCGAAATTCGGCACTTACAATTTCGTACCGCCCTTAGATACCGCATATCGCTCTTCCTTCGAGCGTTAATGTCTCTGCGTCAACGGCGCTCAGCATCCCACGGACGCTGCCCACCGTTGATCGCTATCGTTGTCGCCTTATTGGCGCAACCTAAGGTGAAGAATCGTGTGTGTATGTGAAAGAAGGGGAAAGTGTATTTGTGTTTGAAAAGTTATTCACACAAGGTATATACAACCAATTGTCGCCATCTGCGAAAGAAATAGAAATTGTGCATACATTAACGTAATTATCAGCTAGTCTGTAAGAGAACGCATTGTTATTATTACAGGCTATATTTATGCCCTTGTCAATCATCATTGACACGTACCATATAAGTGCCTTATCTGGCGCCTTTCTGTATTCTCTTATTCTACTGCCGGCCGAAGTCTTATACTAGCTATTGGTAGCTTATAATTATACTGCTGTGTTTAAGTAAAGTGTAGCCGTGCGGCGTAGTGTGACAATGTGTTATATTGTGTGAATAGTGGCCCACATTACCTGTAATCATGATCATTTTCTTCTTTCGTCGCAATGTTGGAGCTCTGCTCTGAAATAGAACGTACATGGATGACATGCCCTTGGCCAAAATATATATTCATTATATCTATCGCGCATCGTTGTTTGCCTGCCGGTCAGCTCCGATTGCTGCCGTGTGGAGATATCTCTTCGGGTACCTTGCCGATTAAATGGCTAGTCCAGTGCCCAATGCACTTCTACGTTTCTCTCCTTTGTGTGTTCCTGTCTTTCGCATGTTCTGAGTGTGTCCTCCTTATTCACCTGTCATGTCTTCCCTTGGGGTTGTCGCAATTGTGATCCCTTTTGGCCTTTATCGTAAAAATCGCCTATACTTCGCTTTATTTTCATTGGCTTATCGCCTCTAATTCGCTTTGATGTCGTATTATCGGTCTTACAATGCCGTCTTCGCTATTGGTCAATCATTTATAATTCGCCTTTAAATCACATCTCGGGCGTCCCCGTATAACCATTTATGATCATATTGGGAGCCTACCCCTCTCGACGGCCGCGTGCCGAACATGAAAAACTCTAGGGGCCGCCGCCTCGCTATTTAATAAGGCTATATTACAGTCATATATCACCCGGGAAAATTCATTATTCATTCATATTTCATCGCGGAATAATTCATTTTATATCTTCACCTACCCGATCTACCTTATTCTTCACCTGTGTTCGTGAGCAGGACTTTCTTTCTTCACCTAGCCGATTGTAGGACTTACTCCCGTGCCTTGGGAGCTTGGACTTAGCCTTAAAGCTAACTAGGAAAGTCTAGTCCTAACTTTTGGTCGTCTTTAGGTAAATCACTGCTTCCCGGCTAGCGTAAGCGTCAACACACATGATACACACATGATGCTAGTGTTACCTAGGCTAGAGTAATCCGTACCTCTGGCATTGAGGTGGCTGGTCTCCTACCGGACGGTCAGTGTTATCCCAATTGGTCTAGTTTCGTGGGTCGTAACGAATTTCGTTAGGGTGTAACAATATCCGATACGGTGGGCAAGCTATTCCCACCGAGGTCTCAATTGTTTTCCCCGGGGTGCGTTACTGCCGTGTGAAACTCTGCCCTCCTAAAAATCTTTCTCCTTAATATTCTTTATGTATCTCATTACCTCGTGTGATCTCAGATACTTAGTGTATAGCGGTGGGATTGTGTGGGAGAATTTAAGTAGTGTAGGGTGTAACCATTTTTTGGGGGGTGTTGGGGATTGTTGGGCATTATGGGGTAGTCGCATGGACTGCTTCCGCACCTCTGCTCAATCGGATTTCCACGCTGATATTTTTATACATATCGCAGAGATTGTTAATAGGTTATGTGGTTTCATGCAAGGTATATTGGTTAGTTTCGAGGGTGTGTTATTGTTAATATTAGGTAGTCCCGCGTTGGGTAGGATGGTGCGCATTATCGGGCTCTTCATTTTATATTGGCCCTGTCCTATAATGCTTAAGGATATATCTTATTATTTGTTTCCGAACACCTCTCATCTTCAGGTGTGGACCTGCGTGCTTTTTGGGGTGCAGTTAACCCTATTTTTAATTGTTCTTAAGGATTATTGAGTGTTGGGAAGTGTATTATGGATTTGTGTGCGTGTGGGGATTTTTAGAGACTTGATTATTGCCTGTATTGTGCCTTCTCTTAAACGTCTGACCTCTCTTGGTCATATTTTGCTTGCGCCGCGCGTCATCGTTATATGGATGCGCGTTAACTGGGTGCGTGTGCTCAATGCCACTGCATTATGGGTGAGATTAGAACTCACGATCATGATTCAATGGTGCTATCGTAAAAACATCCCTTATTATTAATAGGGTGTCATTTCAAAATGTTAGCTGTCATGGAGCGTTTTTTTTACCCCTATCGTTCAAGATCGCTACTATGTTTTCGGGAAATCTAATAACGTTCCCTCATATGTATCCCTTATATTATTCTGATGCGCTTTGCGCCCTTCATAACATGGCTGCCATAATTATTATGCAAAGTCTATGCGTTCAACGCTCTACGCTTTAGCTGTGCTGTTTGTAGGCAGTCTTAGCCTATATATATAATTTGTATTTTCGTGCTATCATGTGTGCTAATTTGTCATTTATATTATCTGGCTAGTACCTCTAACGCCGTTATATTGTGGGTGGAAATCCCTGTGTCCTCATGGTGTGTATGTCTCTATACTAGGGGGTAGTTTCCATTTGCTATTGCACATGGTTTTTCGCCTCTTACTGCGGGCATTTATTTATCGGTATAACATTCAAAATCAGCTGTAAAAGTATAGTTTCCCACTGGAGGCGCCCGTGGCCTCTTCCTGGTAGTCGCGCGTGCTCGCTTGTTGCGCTGTCCCGGCCTGTCTGACTGCGTCATACTATCTGGCTGCACCGTTATCTGAGTTCCCTGTATGAGTGTACAGTATAGTGTAGTGTTGTCCGCCAATGATATGGTTGGATTTTTCATGGCTGCTTTGAGTGCGTGCATCGTGGGTGGATGGGAGAAATGGCGCCCTACCGTACTGAGTGTCGCGATTGTGTTGTTTGTGAAAGGTGGTAATTATCCTAATGGGTATATTAATGCTAATAATGAAAAGACCTGTAGTGACGTAAGTATTGCCTCGCTGGGCTTGTATACATTTTATGTGCCGGTCTGTTTGTTTAGTGTCAGCATGTTGTAATGTTTTGTTTCTGAGCGTGCCTGGAATTTCTTCCGGTGTGTCATGCGCTCCTAAGTTAAATATTTGTTTATGGGTGGCGTGCCGTTGTAATGTTTTCATTGTCCCATCGCGGCTGCCTCTTGTGCCACTGTTTTGAAAATATACTTTCCGCGCCCTGTGTTTATAGAGTGAAGGAAACTGCAGTTTCAGTGGTTTGTGTATATATTTTGCCATATATTGGTCTGAATTATGCTATCATACTGAAAAAAATTCTTCCGCTGTCCTATTATGTATGCCTTCGCGTATAATCTATTTGCTACGACTGTTATCCTAAGCTTGTGCTATTCTGGTGTTCGCCCTTCTGATTGTCCACCAATCTGTGTAATTATTGTGTCCGTGCTCCTGACTGTCACCTAACGTGTGTGATTGTATTGTCTGTGATCCTGAATGTCTACTAACTTGTGTGATTATATTGTATGTAACTCTATTCCCTAGCATCTATAGTTTCCGTAATGTGTACGTCACCCTGTGATACTGTCACTTGGTTAGCAAGGGTGTTGTCAAAATTATGAGGAATATTAATATTCATGCGTGAACATAATAATTATATATGCCATATTTATGTAATACAGACCCCTGCTCAAAAATATAATCTGGGTACAAATACTGCTGTGCCCTACCGGCCTGGCCGTTTATAGCGTCAATCGGTGTATTTTTTCTGGCGAGCTATGGTCTTAGCGATTCTGCTGGCTGTACGCGACACCTGCTATTACTGTTTGCCCTGTTATGTGCGTGTGACCTGTGAATTTCTGTTACTTTAATAGCTGTATGTAGTTTAGAGACGTACCCAGGTCTATGTTTCTGTGTATGTAGGGCCGATTGTTTTCAGTCGGTCAACTTTTTCTAAATAATGGCTCGATGTATTTAAACGTGTATTGAGAAAAAGAAATCCCGTATTTTTAGGGTGGAATTGTTTATGTTATTGGCCCTCTAGACCTTCTATGTATCTGCTAGTAATATCCCTATTGTCTGGGCGGTTGAAATGTGGTGTTGGCACGTACCGCGTGTGAGATAATGTATCTCTGTTTGTGGCGCTGCATCGCCTTGTCTGGTCGAAATGTGTTTTCATTGGTTTTGGAAACTGGCGCGAATGTGGTTATGACGCGAATCGCGTACGGTGAAACCGTTTTGCGCCTACGTCTGACGTTGATGGTCTATAGTGAGTGTTCCATTTCTCTGTGGTACCAATAGTGGCCTTTTGAATCCTGTTTTTGCATGTGAAAGTGTCTTGTCTCGATTGTGAGGGCGCTCGCGCCTAACGAGACATTTCGAGTTCGTATATTATGTGTAGCCCTTGAGGTGTCTGAATATGCCCTGTTTCAGTGATTTGGGATCCCTGTGTCCCTATATGCGGTCCCGTGGTGCGTAGTGCAAGGCTGAAAAGCACTTGGTGGAATGTATACTAATTTAACTGGTTTTTAAAATGGTAATTATCCCTAGTACCGTGATTTCTGGACTCGCTAGGTGAGCGGGATTGATGAATTGTTTATGCTATACTGTTTTGTTAGTGATAAGAGCTACTGAGCTTTGGCAGTGACCTGCCTGTCTACTGCGGCCGTGTGCCGACTTCCTGCTGATGCGTGGATAGTTCAAGTTACAGTGTTGCCTCATATTCGTACTGTGCAAATCCTGCTAGCCTGTTCGCTTATTGAATGCATGCTTATATTCTCATCATGTATAACAGCATCTTTGTGATATGGGCTGCCTGATTGTCCTGGCATATATATAATCTAATAGAAATATTATGCAAATAAGTGGTATCACTTGTCTAATGGGTAAATGATCCTGTGTTTCTTGTTCCTGTAAGGTCGTGGGTTTGATGTTTATATCGTGGTGGACCTACTTTTTAATGTATTCTGGGGTTGTGTGTTCGCATCCCTTCGCCGTGTCAATGTGTTAGGTGTTCCACGAAGGGGTAGGTGTGATTGGCGTTAAAGTTTGAAAGTCGTATCTGTGTGCCCCACTATATTTGGTTTGCTAATAGAAAAAATGTTGCTCTCCCCTTAAAGTTTAGGATTTACTGTGTGGTATACCCTTTTGTTTAAATTTTGCCATTAAAATCATTGTTCTATACAACATCTTGTGTGACATTGGTAACATGACATATATATCAACATATAACATACATGAACACTGTACATTTGTAAAATTATGATCTATAGGCTTGCTTTTTCTGAATCTTCCATCGCAAGCCTTTACGCCTGACTGGCATCATATTTTAAATAATATTCATATGTTGTGGACACGTGTAGGGGTGGGCACTGTTTTGTCAAAGACGTGTAACTGTTTGGCCCTAAAGTGTTGTATTTCTGAGTGTCTGTTGTCCGCCTATGCGGTCCTGGCTTCGATCTTGCCGCCCCGTGTCTAGTTAAGCTTATGTGGACCTTGTCTGCCTTAGCCGTTTATCCACATATACGAATTGTTTCTTTATTGCCTGTAGTGCTTTGTGCTGTTGCCGTAATTCGGCGTATCTTTGTGCTAATTTTCGGCCTCTTTCCCTATTGGTGTTTCTATAGTTCTCATATTCCCGTGGGCCTTTTTAAGGTAGTATTGTTTCGCCCGAAATCGTCTGTGTTCCCTATTTAACATTATGTGGGCCCCAATTACTTGCGCGTGCAGCCCGTTAGTTCGTACCGCCGTCGTGTTGGTTTGCATGTGGCTATTAGCTTAGTATGTGAGGGTCTGTAATATTTTTGTGTATTTCCGGAGCAGTTATTCGTGTAAATTTTGTATACGTGTATGGCTTGCACGTATCCTGTCGTGCGATGTTGCTAGGTTTTCGTATTTGCTTCGGATCTCGGATGTGCGGGAAATTGTCGTCATGTTGGTTTAAACAAGAAAATGAGGTGCCCAGGATAGTGTGTAAATATTGTGAGTGTGGGCGGCTGGGTGTATATATCAATTAACGCGCTGTATCTATGCTAGCAACAAAAACAAAAATTCCCTACTTTTGGGGTACTCGCTTTACTGTACGAGAGGTTTTCTTAGTTGTTACCCTATAGGGTGGGCTGGGGGATAATATAATTTATTGTGGCCCACGTAAAACAATCTCTCAATTATCGCTCTCTAAAAAAAATCCGCTACTTGCTTGGCTATATTTGAGTTGGGTACCTGGATCGATAGTCTCAAAATTCGTTGGTTGAATTCCTGTCTAAACGGAGACTACCTGCGCTTCCACCAACTTTGTTCAGTCCCTTTGCGTGGGGGTGGCTGAACTAGGGGATGATTGTGTGAAGAGGGCGGTGTTCCGCTAGGGGAAGTTTAATGGATGTGTAAGTTCGTTGGACGGGTGTCGAAATGTGCTGAGTGCAAAAGGAGAGCGGATAAAGCTCTTTGAACGAGGGCGCGCAATTAAGGGAAGTGCCCTCAAGAATGAAAATGATGCCGTGCGGGCTGAGAGCCGCGACGAGCAATCCAAAGCGTTGCTGACGGCGCGCTATTACAATAAGTTCTCGACCGTGCTAACTGAGCAAGGCCAGTGTCGAGGAATAGGCTAGTGTTGCTGGCTCAGCTGTTATGAAGTAGTGTGATGACTGGACGAAGTGTGAGTGGGGCAGTAAGCAGTAAAAAGGATAATGACAAATAATAAATAACAATCGGGCCTTTTGAATAAAGAGTAATTATTTACCAAGGCTTATTTAGGTGTACTGAGTCCCTTGCAAGTTGGGAGAGCACAACAATGTAATAATTCACAAGTGTAAAGGGTGCGGTGAGTGGTAGGATGTATAAAACGTGTTTGGGATCTGAGATGCACACTCACCTGAGGTCTGATGTCTAGATGCGGTTGGGCAGAGTCTCCGACGGAAACAGATACTTTCCCTTTTGGGGGTGGCCCTCTTAAGCATTTCTGAAGTGCTGACTCTGGTATTTCTTCATGTTGCTGTTGTGACAGCCAGTTCCTGTGTATGTGTACATGAGTTGTGTAAGCATTTGACGCAAGAGGCGTGGTGTCGACTCTGCTAGCTTATGTGTTTAGAAATGTGTAGTTGCTGTTGTTGATTCCAGCTTGGGGGTGTCTAAAGGGTGAAATCGGTGTAGGATATGGGGCAGATGGTTTGCTAAATGTAGCTGTTAAAAGGAGTGGCTGTAGATGTCTTGTAGTTGTAGTCGTATATGTAGAAAAATGAAAATCCACAGCCTGCTTCCAGTCTCCGACCGGGTCAGGAATGGAATGAATGAAGCCCCCATCTAGCGGCGAGGATATGCACTGTGCCGGCTGCCGAGGCCTGACGCACTCCTCTGGGGCAATGATTAAATGAATGACAGATGAAATGAAATGAAAGTGGGGAGTGTTGCTGGAATGAAATGTTGACAGGGAAAACCGGAGTACCCGGAGAAAAACCTGTCTGCCTCCGTTTTGTCCAGCACAGATCTCACATGGAGTGACCGTGATTTGAACCACGGACCCAGCGGTGAGAGGCCGGCGTGCTGCCGCCTAAGCCACGGAGGCTTTCGTATATGTAGAAATGATAGAAATATGTGTGTACACTTCCTAAGGGTGTCATACGCCCATGGATGTGTAACAATATGTTTACTACTAACTTCAGAGGAGCATTTTATTTTCATGAATGATAATGAGGTCTTTAAGATGTTGTGCATCAAGATTTGATCTTTTCTCCATTCAGATTCCCTGTGCAACTAAATACTCTCTCGCTAGAGGCGCTTGTGTCAGGAATGTTCAATACTTATTTTGCAACATTAGTAAGTTGCAGAAATCTTTGGGAATTGTTCTTCCACCAAAACAGGATGGTTTCATTACTATTATGCCCCGCTGTCAGGTATCTCGTAACCTCATCCTCCACCAATGAGGCTTCGTCTTCCCAATCGGCAAATCTCCACTTTTTAATTTGTCGCATTTCACTTTCAGTAAACGTACATGGGATGTCTTCACTGTTATTATACGGCAGCTGCACTGAAAACAGATGTATGGAATGAATGATTGCTTATGCTGCAATGTAATGAGTACACGTACTAAGTATGTGACAGAAACAGCTATCCACTTAAACCTTCATCACGCATTTGTCACGCTTCTTTGTGAACTGTAGCCTTTTCATTATCACTTAGCTTCCTTAGCATGCGATAATTGCGGACTAAAAATGTCGCTATTTTATGTAGCATACCAGTTGTGATGTTCACTGTTTTGTTCTAGGAACTCGCCAACAGCTTGTTTCAGCAGCTTTAAGTACTATAAATATGTTAATTGGAAAGAAACCCTGTTACATTTTCCAACTTCGAAACAAATATCCAACAATAATAACAATATCTCACCTGCTAATTGTGGGCCTGTGGAGTGCTGTGGGGTTTCAGTGCATAGAATCAGGGAAGAGCAAGGTGCAATGTTGGTTTCTTGTTGCCCTCCAGGTCAATAGTTGCTTCTTTGAACAGTTCCAGGAATGTGATTACTTGTCCAGCAATATCCTGATTGTATCCTTCCATTTTATTGGAAGCCCCCTCGTTTACTAAAATGTTTTTCACATCTTCTACCTGGGAGTGAACGGACTGTGGCATAACCAAATTACTATTCCACAGAGTGGAAAAGTACTGTTTTAATGATGACTTTAATCGTACACTTACATATCTAAAGCTTTAACAATATTACCTCCCTTATCTGTTACGAAAGTAATGTTATGAATTTCATTGCGAGATACTCCTAAATCTTAAATGTGATGTCCAACTCATATCGAATTCCGCTCTTTGAACAGTCGGGGAAGGCTGAACACGTTACCACAGATTTAATTAAACTCCATTTTCTGTCAATATAGTGCATGGTGATACACATAATGCATTCCGTTGTAGTTATCTGCCCATAAATCGGTAGTACTACACTAGTACTAGTAGCTCTTAGACTAAATTACTTGTCTTATATCAGGCATAATTTTGTGATGTACATCCTCTGCGCAAGATTGCTCTTTTTGGGCTACTGTCGCTCAAGACGGTACGAATTCTTTAATGCCAATAGGTCCACATTTATCTCCCATATGACTCAATGTTTGTCCTACATTTAAGAAACCCTCTCCCTCAATGGCAGTAAAAGGTCTTAGATCTCTGGAACATATTTCTACACATTGTGCAGCTTCTTGATCCTTATGTGTTTTCAGTTTGTTCTGCTTTTGTCTAATTCGCCTATGTCTTAATACGCTTGTGGTACCAGATCTGATGTTCAGTATATTTCCACATTCATTGCATCGAGCAAAACCTATTGGCGTTTTTAGTTTCGCTTTATAAACACTTCAAAATTTTTCCCATGCAGGACTACATACAACCCTCTTTCATGAGCAGTATGAATTCTCCACTTTCCAATTTTTCTTCAATATCTTTGACAGGCACGTCTTCCCTGTTACTTTCAGTTCTACAACTCACTGTAAACACAATAATAATAATTGTCGTAACACAACATACACAAACACAAGTCGCAACAGGTTCTGTTAAGCCTGCCAGGCTATCCCAAGCCTACAGGCAGGCACTGAACTGAGCAGAAGTTCAGGTTTGGACTCTGGCGTAAGCGTCACGACAAATTAGTGTGGCTGGTGGCGGTGAATTCAGGCGATCGGACGAGGGCAGGCTCAATGTGTACACAACTGATTTTATATTGAAGATACTTATTTGTGAGTATTTTGTATCCAAAATACATTTTGGGAGTATTTTGCTCAGTTCTGGTGAATAGTACAAATCAACATTAAAATTTCAAACTGTGTTGTTCTTTTGAGCTGCATAATGCACATGTTGAAGGGAATTTGTTCACCCAAAGAGAAGGGTCTATGATGGAACACTGACTTTTCAGAGCAGAGCAAATCCTTTAACTTTGATTACAGAATCTCAAACGTGTGATGTGAACTTATTGACACTTCGAACTGGACAATATGGACAAGGTTCTGGCCATCTAAGAAAACAGGATGACTGTTGAGGAATGTGAAAGACTCTGGTGTTGGTACCAACCCGGATTATATACCATGTTCCATGCCTCGGATGTGATCAGCAAGGATCAGCATTTCTACATGTAACTTTCTCTGTGGGTAAAATACTGACACCACCTAGTGGATGTAGCTTGCATAGCTTGTAAGTGTGACACATCAACTTATTTCACTGGCACAGTACTGTGCCCGTTCGCCACCGGTACACGATGGCAAGCCACTGGTCACCGATGGGTCACCATGCACATATGTGAAATATGAGAGCAGTGCGAGCATGAGAAGGACCTCGGGGTCGTCCTGGGTGTATATTCAAGATAAATGCAACATTGTCCTCAATTTTCACGCGAGGAAGTGGGAAGACAGGAAATCACATATCAGAAGCACACATTTGTTTAAGATAAATATTGTAGTGAACATTTATTTTCCATGGACTGTAGTGTAACACATAAAAATAACCTTCCTATGATCTGTAGGGTAAAATATCTAAAAAACACTCCTGTGGAAAGAAAACATCCTAAATCCTACCCCTACAGTCGGTCTATTCCTAAAATAATTAATTAATTAGATAATTTATTTTATTATTATTATTATTATTATTATTATTATTAGATTATTTGGAGTCCTGAATATGACCAAGTCATGTTGAATGTGGACAAGTCACGATTCAGAATGACCTGACATACCAGACTGATTAAAGTGATCCACTACACCGTGTGGAATGCTCAAAATGAAAATCTATCTAAAACTGTGCTTCGCAAAAATGCGCTAGAATAAACAAATAATCAACATGCGCTACAAAAGTGCGCTCAAAACTGAAATGATGATGCCATAATCTTTGCTACAATAACCGTAATTCATAGAATTATTTACAACAATTACATTATCCTCATAGACTTCAATCAACTAATGTTGACAATCCTTCTGTCTCATATGTGACCAAAATTCGTATTATTATTTCATACTGCTCAAGTGAAATACGCATATATGAGTGCCAAATATTCCTGCACCAGATAGATGGCTATTACTTTAGATATCAACCTGTCTGTTATAAACAAATGTCATTATTATTAACTACCTTCATGAGCGATCAGCTATTGCAAAATTCACAACATCAACTATGTTCGATTCTGTTTTCATATTTCACAACATAATTTAAATAATATATTATTAACCTCATTAGGATGGTATTGCGCTTTAAGAAAATGTTGACAATTATTATTATTATTACACCATCATCTCATCATTATCAACGCTCACTTGTAAAACCTCGCACACATTTGCGGAAAATACAAATATTCACTATATTCTTGGAAAAATTATCATCACGACTTCTATAACTCGGGGAACTATTTTACTATTCACTTTTTTATCATATCAACGTCATTTAACGCAGGGACCTGAGGCTATCTCACTAGGTCCAAAAACAACATTTAACTTCAAGAATACTTTTATCATAAATGATCTTCAATAATAGTTTGTATTTCATCAACAGATTATTATTATTATCATGATTAGTGTCTGACTGTCTGGTTCGACACGGCCTGACTCGAGTTCCATCCTCCTGGATAGTCCCATCATCCTGGATAATTCCTGGTTGGCGTGCCCTCGGTCTTCCGTCCAACTGCTGGGCTACAGATCCCCTCTGTTGATAAACCAGGGTAAGCTTGAGGTCTCTTCGTCAGCATCATCCATCCTCATGTTCACCAATCCACCTTTGTCTAGTCCTCCATAGTAAAGCACATGTTACTGGATGTGGAAATTCTAGCGTGCTGCAGAATAGTAGATACCGTTGCTCGGAAGTTTTCCATCATGTTGCTGTGGTTCGTAAGCATATCACAATAGTTACAAGTGATTACTTCGATAAATTTGAACTTTATAGAACGTGCAGTCCAATTTACGTAGCGTTGCACCTTAAATTCCTATATTATAAAATCGTGATATTTTGTACATTCAGGCACGTAGATTAAAGTGTACTTCGAATAATTAGCCTGCGATGAATATTTGGATGATCCTTGAGCGTCTGAAATTGACACCTCGGGTAACTTGTACTTTTCAGGCTGTCTTGTTGACAAGCGCTGCACGACGTGGTGACCTTGCTATCAAGCAGAGATCTGGTGACACACTCAGAATAACATCGAAGACAGAATATCTGAATGCTGAATAGCTTGTGACTCGGAACTGCGAGTGAATGCGAAAGCCGAATGAATACCTGACCTGACCTGACACATGCATTCGAAGCCGGCTTCGATACAGACTATTCTAGCCTGTCAGCCCGAGGGCCTTGAGAGCTATATCAGAGGGATTTCGACCAACAGCAATTGTGTGAGGGTGATTACAATGAAATAAAATTGTTCAGAATGTGACCTAGGTGCAAGAAATACAGAATGTAGAAAGGATAGTAAAGATGAGTAGTTTTGAAGAAGTCAAAGATTAGAAGTGAAATCGAAAGTTGAAATTTCTTAATAAAAGAAAAGTTGTGCTATAGTAGCAAGTTTGTTTTGAACTGCTGCCAGGGCTCGCCTTATATACGCTGGCGCTGGGCTGACGTCACGGGGTCTACACGCCTTAGTGAACGAGTACATGTTATAGTTATAGCACCTAAACGGCTCATCCGATCATAATGAAACTCATAACACTTGTTCTTCATGCCCCAAAACGTTGTCTGACACACTTGGAAGTCATATATTTCTATTCCCTTAGCTGTAATATACTTGTTAATGTGTGATGGCCTTCCCATATTTCCATCATATTCCAGCAATCATATAATATTCTTAAAAATACACACAGGTCAAATGTGGCTCTCGGGCACAGTAAATTGCAATGAATGAGTCACGATCACCAGTCAGCGTTGCCAAGAATAACCAATACATCACTACTGTGAGATGTAGCCAACTCATTCCAGAGCTCGATCAACCTTCACCACCTTAAGACAATCGTGCAGCACGGCACGGCTCCTGCGTGCCTATGATGGTTAGACATCAACCTTTTTCACCTCTGCATCACAGGTTCAAATCTTGGTCGGTGTATGCAGAATTTGGGCTGGGCAAAGCAAAGGTGGGACAGGTTTTCTCCCATTTCATTCCATTAATACTCCATCATAAATGTATCATTGTCTTGAGAGGTGCGACAGGCCTCACCAGACAGCACAATTCCGCTGTCCATAGTTGGCGAGGCTGTTTGGTACTACTCTCACGCCGTTTTGCGGAAATCTCACCGCACTTACTAAAGATAAGTAGTTCATGCGGCCGAGGGTGTCTGTGCCGTTTTTCAGCAAATTTACTGGCCTGACTTTCCAGAAAATCCACACATTTTGGGTCTTTGTTACATGTATTCCAGGGTTGGGGACTAAAGTGTTAATAGTAACCGTTACTAATTAAATTACGTAACTGTAACGCCGCTACTTTTAACAGTAACTGCTCGTTGCTTCAAGATGGATCAATTGGGGATTATCCGTTGAGAGACGAGGCTAACACGCCACAACAGTCGCAAAGAAGAGCTCTTACCTATTTGAGCACACTACCTTCGATTGAAATATTACAGACACCGTATCAGTAGAAACTGACTTTAACTTCACATCAATACGTCAATACGGAAAATTTACAATGTTTTGTTTTATTCTCTTTAATTAATCACGTAGATAAGCCCTTTGGTTTCAGTTTTAATGTGAGGTAATGCGCGTTTCATCTTGTTCCCGGAGGTAGGAAGTCCAGATAAGGGAAGAGCGGATGTTATGACGTCATGCCGTACAGTTCGAGCCACAGCATCACAGTCTATAATTCTCAAGCCGTGCTGTTGGTAAAATTGGCAACACTTGAGTAGTGTCCTTAAGTTCTATAAACACGTAAGACCACATGCTAAGTTTTATTCATAAATATCGTTTATTTTGATATGACAGCATCTAAATGCAGTTCGTAGGCTACTAACTATTTCAACACCCGTGAAATTCCTCGTGGTAAATCAGACCTGCTGAAAGTTGTAGAAGTGAGTATTTCCCGTATTAAGTCGCATGAGTAACCAATGCCTGCTAATGAATTTAACCAACAAATTTGTCACTAATATCTCATTAAACTACTTCAGATGCCTAGTAAGTGTTGTGTGCCTGGCTCAAATTATGGGAGCACTATTAAAATAACTGGTTACATCACTACGTCTTCATCACTAAAGTGAAGTGGACCTTCAGTGCCTAGTAATTCAGTTTTGGTATATATCTTCATGTGGCCTCTATATTCCAGTACATTATGAACTGTACTCAGTTGGCAAGTGCCTTTAGATAGATTTAATTAGAAGGCTACCTTTTTCTAAATTAAGTGATCAGAGAAGCATTGTTGTTAGACTGTCAACATTAAGCTTGGAGGCCTATTGTAACTATGATGAGTGCATCTATGGACAAAAAGTGAAGAATTTATTATTAAAGGCAGTCTCGACGTTCGTAAGAATAGTCTTAAATATTTTCTTCTGAGCGCGTCAATGACGGCATTGAGCATAGCAGCAAGAAAAGGAAACTTCAGACATTGGGACATTGAGGTACAATACCGTACAGCCTTTTATTATTACCGTACCTTATCGGGAATTGACAGTACATACCATGATAATATGTATCCTTTATTTGTGATATTTCTGTGTGTATTTAGCGGACGTTATGTTCTGTTGTATTTTCGGAAACATTTGGCGTCAAAATCTATGTGTTTACGCAGTGTCAGCAATTACCTTGTGCTTGCGCTAGGCCTCCCAAATGACAGATGGGCAGTGTTGCCAAACCTTATTACACGGCTTGAGAATTGTAGACGGCGATGGCTGTAGTAGACGCTGGGAAAACCGTTGTTGAAATACAGTGTATTTTCCCTTATCATTATGGCACTTCTTGAACATGTTGTTGACTACACCCCACATTGAGTTGGTCGAATGGTCGCATCGCGCGAAGGTTATGTTTTCTTGTTTGGGTTTCATTATATCTCTTGTTTTAGTAATACGCTTACACTATAGCATTAAGCACATATAGTGTGTATTTTCTAAAGATATTTGTACAGTGTATACGAATAACACAGCATGTTTTATTGCAAGCATCCACTATAGGCTAGTTCGTCATTGGCTAAAGATTTCTACATCCGTCCCTGGGCCAATATTTAGTTTAACAACCAAAAATGTACATTGTGGTACTAACAATATAAAGAGGAGTACCATTTCATTTTACGTTGTCAGAAGCTATGATGTCTATGTCTTTAGTACAAGCTACCATGATTCTACGAGCACGAAGGAAGTCTCTGTGTCAGCGCGTTGAAAGAATGTTATGTTATACGTGGCCTATATATATAATTTTCATCGCATAATGCACAGTATGCATGCTTTATATTATAACGACTGAGTAATTATAAAACAATAAATATAATAAAAATCAAGCAAAAATCAACTTTATCATTTTGTGTGAATTGCTACACTGTTATCAGTATTTATTAAAATCTGTAAAAAGATATTTTGTTGATTTTATGCTTTTTCCGGCGCCCGTAAAATGTTTTGTTGGTCTTCGACTGGTAGGTGGATGCATTATATGAATGTGGGTGAGTTGTTGTGTACACTCCAGGGAAAGTGTTAGGCTTAGTAAATCCTTTTTTCAATAGGTAGCGGACAATTAGATTCAACAAATGAGCGATGTCGCGCGAAGCGTTTCAAGAAAGTTCCGTATGCGTTCATATACCATTCATCCGATTTCTATGAAACTTTGGTGAGTTGTTGTGAACACTTCAGAAATCATTATAGGCATAGTCAATCCAATTTACAATGGACAGCGCGCGAGTATTTTAAACAAATGAGTGTTGGCGATGCGTTCATATAGCCTACAATTCATCCGATTGCGTCCAAATTTTGATGGGTTGTTTGGCACACTTCCGGGATGGTTATAGGCATAGTTAATCCAATTAACAGTACAGTACAGTAAGTATGTAGTTAGTTGTAGTTGTAAGTAGGTAGTTAGTTTGTCTATTAGATATATGTCATTGTTCTATTAGACGGTGGTGTGTGAGTGTGTCTGGTAGCAGTTGCATTGTTTATTAGTTATAGTTCATTGTTTCAGTAGACTGTGATGTGTGATTGCATGTGAGTGTGTCTGGTGACAGACTGTTTTAGTGGTAGTATTTGTTGTTGGTGGAACTTTAGTATTTTTTCGTTAGTAGAATTTTGGTATTTAATTGTTAGTACGGTAGAAGGTTAGTATTTTTGTTAGTAGAATTGCTCTTTACTTATTCTGAAAGGGAGTGGCAGCCTTTCAAAATAAATCAATTCTTTACTATAAGCCAAATAATGGCTACACTGCGTCCTGCTGCACGGCTGAAAGCAACGGGAAACTACAGCCGTATGCTATTCCCGAGGATATGCACCTCTCTATGCATAAATACATGTGATGATGGCCTCCTCCCTTGTAAAATTTCAATCCGGAGGTAAACTAGTCCCCCGTTCGGATCTCCGGGTGGGGACTACTCGAGAGGGGGTTAACATCACAGAAGTGACAAAGAAGAAATCTGACATTCTACGGATCGGAGCGTGGAATGTTAGAAGTCTGCTAGGAAATGGAAGGTTAGAAAACTTAGAAAGGGAAATGGATAGGTTGAGGTTGGATTTGGTTGGGATTAGTGAAATGCGCTGGCAGGAAGAACAGGACTTTTGGTCAGGAGACTGTAGGGTCATTAGCTCTAAATCAAACAATGGCCAAGCAGGGGTTGGTCTCATATTGAGTAGGAAACTTGGACAGCGGGTGGAATATTATGAGCAATATAGTGAACGGATTATTGTAGCAAAAATAAATACTAAACCTACCTGCACCACAGTGGTACAAGTCTATATGCCTACCAGTCAAGCTGATGATGAGGACGTTGAAAAGGTCTACGAAGAAATAGACGAAATTCTGAGGTATATCAAGGGTGATGAAAATGTTATAGTAATGGGAGATTGGAATGCTGTGGTAGGAAAAGGGAGAGAAGGGAAGATAGTAGGAGATTTCGGATTAGGTGAAAGGAATGATCGAGGAAGCAGGCTGGTAGAATTCTGCACTGAGCATGAGTTGGTCATAGCTAACACCTTATTCAATAACCACAATAGAAGAATATACACATGGATGAGACCAGGAGATACAGGGCGTTACCAAATCGACTTCATTATGGTCAAGCAGAGGTTTCGAAACCAGATTTTGGATTGTAAAACATATCCTGGTGCTGACATAAACTCTGACCACAATCTGGTTGTAATGAAATGCAGATTAAAGTTGAAGAAACTGAAGAAAAGTCAAAAGCCAAAAAGGTGGGCAATAGACAGACTGAAAGAGAAGGATGTAAACGAAAGATTCAAGAAGAGTATAAAGGAAGGACTAATGAAAAACCCTAAACAAACTTCAATTGCAGACGAATGGGCACTTTTGAAGAATGAAATAACAAAATCCGCAGAAGAAAACATTGGTAGAAAAGAGAGAATAGGTAGAAAACCGTGGATCACTCAGGATATACTAGAATTGATGGATGAAAGGCGGAAACACAAGAATCTAAGAGATGAAAAGGGGAAAGCAGAATACAGACGTCTGAGAAATGAGGTTAACAAGAAGTGCAAGGAAGCGAAAGAAGAATGGTTGAAAGAGAAATGTGCTGGTATAGAAAATTGTCTGAAATTAGGAAAAGTAGACACAGCTTATCGAAGGATTAAGAATACTTTTGGTGAAAAAAAGACTAAGTGCTGTAATATTAAGGACACAAATGGAAAGCCTCTAACAGATAGGGAAGAAAAGGTTGAGAGATGGAAAGCTTACATAGAGAGTTTGTATAAGGGAAAGGAGATTGAGAATCATGTAATGGAAAGGGAGGAGGAAATTGATGAGGATGCGAAAGGAGATTTAATATTGAGATCAGAATTTGATAGAGCTTTGGAAGACTTCCGCAGGAACAAAGCACCAGGCATAGATGATATACCGATTGAGTTGATACGCTGCATAGGAGATGAAGGTCTGATCAGGTTATTTCACTTGGTGTGTAGGATTTATGAGACAGGTGAGGTACCCCCTGATTTCAAGAAGAATGTAATCATCCCTATACCAAAGAAAGTGGGAGCTGACAGATGTGAAGATTACCGTACAATCAGCTTGATTACTCATGCTTCAAAGATCCTGTCTAGAATAATTTACAAGAGGATTGAGAGCCAGATAGAAACGGAGTTGGGTGAAGACCAGTTTGGTTTCAGGAGAAATATAGGAACAAGGGAAGCTGTACTAAGTCTTAAGCTGATTTTGGAAGGTAGATTAAGGAAAGATAAGAGAACGTTCATGGCTTTTGTAGACTTAGAAAAGGCTTTTGATAACGTTGATTGGACTAAATTGTTTGACATTTTGAAATCGATTGGAATAAAGTACAGGGATAGGAGGGTGATATACAATCTATACAGAAACCAGACAGCAGTCATTCGAGTTGAAGGACATGAGAGAGAAGCTGGTATTCAGAAAGGTGTAAGGCAAGGCTGCAACATATCACCCATACTTTTCAATCTTTACATTGAACAAGCAATGAAGGAAATTAGAGAAAAATTTAAAGTGGGAGTGAAGATTCAAGGAGAAATAATTTCAACTCTGCGATTTGCTGATGACAACGTCATCTTGGCCGACAAGCCTGAGGATTAGAATGAGTTTTTGAATGGTATGGACTCCGTCTTACAGAAAGAATTCATGATGAAAATTAATAAATGTAAAACAAAAATACTGGAATGCAGCCGAAATAAATCAGAAACCTCTATGGAGATCAAATTGGCAGATGAAAAGCTGAAGGAAGTAGGAGACTTCTGTTACTTAGGAAGCAGAATAACCAGTGATGGACGAAGCAAAGAGGATATAAAAAGTAGGTTGGCTCAGGCAAGAAAAGCATTTCTACAAAAAAGGAATCTGCTGACATCGAATATAGATTTAGGAATTAGGAAGTCATTTTTGAAAGCCTTTGTCTGGAGCGTGGCGCTCTATGGAAGTGAAACTTGGACTATTGGTGCAGCAGAAAAGAGGACAATTGAAACATTTGAAATGTGGTGTTACAGGAGAATGATGAAGATCAGATGGGTAGATAGGGTTACAAACAAAGAGGTATTAAGACGAGTGGGAGAGGAGAGATGTTTCTGGCGACTGCTAATGAAGAGAAGAGATAGGTTGGTAGGACACATACTAAGACACCCAGGAATAGCAAGCTTAGTTATGGAAGGAAGGGTCGAGGACAAGAACTGTAGGGGTAGACCAAGGTTAGAATATGTTAAACAGATTGCCTTGGATGTAGGGTGTGGTAGCTATGTAGAGATGAAACGATTAGCTCAGGACAGGGAGGCATGGAGAGCTGCATCAAACCAGTCAAAAGACTGAAGACTCAAACAACAACAAGCAAAAATATTCCTCCTCGCCGAGAATCGAACACCGATCCATCGGGTAGAAGTCAGCAACGCTAACCACTCAACCAACGATGTCCGTTAATGCTCCAGCGTTATCAACTGCTACACATACTACTGCTTAGCAAATGATCGCATGGAAGAAAATCAAAAACAAAAGTTTGATGCTTTTCAGTCAGTCAACACGATTGTGGCCAAATGAGATGGTTTATTCCCTAATCCTGAAAACAAATCTCATGTATTTTTTCTCAGTATTAGGGAATAACCCATCTCATTTGGGTACAATCATGTTGACCGACTGAAAAGCATCAAACTTTTGTTTACTAAGGCAACACTGAAATATGGCTTCAAACACCATAATGGAAGAAAATCTCTCTTCAGTGTATTGTGCCATCATTATAAACAACTGGTCTTCAACCTTATATTAATGAAGGACCACATTTTTGTTACGGAAGGGCTTGAGGGCCGCAAAAATCTTATTATATATCTATATAATTATACTGTATATTGTCTTTCAACTTGGAAGAATAAAACATCATTTATTAAAATAAGTTTTTATTTAGTTTTAAAATTACAGTGAAATTTAAAATATCAAAATGGTATTCTCTTAGTTCCATGGGAAATCTGACATTGTTTCTCTTTCACTAATCTGTCAACATTGGCTTTTATTTGGGATGAAGCAATTTGAAGAGAGTTCTCTAACTGAGTGTCAGAAACACGATTCCTCAATTTTGACTTCACATTCTTCATTTTGGAAAATAGCTGTTCACAGATGTAAGTGCTGCCAAAAAGGGATGCTGTCGACAGAGCATGAGATCTGATTGCTGGAAAGATCTTTTTCAACATACAATGAGTAAAACTCCAAGTCCAAAATTTGTAAATTTCTCCTGTAAATCGCTATTACACTGAAACTCAATAAGTTCCATTTGTATGTTTCCGGGATAGTCTTCCACATTCTCACCAAATGGAGCACAAAATAGTTTCATAATTTTTTATTTAACTTGAAATCTTCAAACATGTGAGTGCTTCACTGTATTTTCCTTTGTTTTGAACTTCACATTGCGACAGTGTTAGAAAGTGTGTGAAGTCGCCCTTTAGTAGTTGGCTCTCCCACAAACAAAGTTTTTCTCAAATGCCTCAACTTGATCAAAAAGGTTATGAATCATGGTGTTCTTACCTTGCAGTCGTATATTTAAATCGTTGAGATGCATTGAAATATCCGTAAGGTACGGTACCCAAAATCAGCCATCCAATTGGGGTTGCTGAACTGGTGAACTGTATTTCCTTTACTTTCCATGAATGTACAGATTTCTTCTTTCAGATCAAAAACCCTTTTAAGAAACTTTCCCTGACTGAGCCAGCGAACTTCTGTGTAATATACTACATCACCATACTCTGCAACCATCTGACTAAGGAAATTCTGAAATTCCCTATGGTTCAATACTAGTTATCTGATGAAATTCACGATTTTAGTCACATCCTTGAATCAGACACTTTTTGCACATAAACTTTCTTGATGGATAATGCAATGGTATTGCATGAATTGTCTATTTTCGCACGCGTCTTTTCTGATCAGTGCCACTGCACCTCCATGTTTTCCTGTCATTGCTGGCGCACCATCAGCAACAACACCGGACAGATAGTTCAGCTTTAGTCCAAGTCGATTTAAAGTTGAAGTAAAGGACTTGTAAATATCACTTCCTTTAGTTGTGCCTTTCATTGGAAATAGAGCGGCCTTTTTTTTTTCGTAAATGGAAAAGTGTTGGTCGATTCCTCTCTATAATATCAGTGCTCTCATCAAGCGCCACTGAAAAAAGCAAACTTTGATGCACGGTCTTGTAGTGTATTTTCAACTAACTAAAATTTATTAAAAGTGTAGAAACTATAAATTTGTTTATAATAAAATTTATTTGATAACAAGAGATTATTGCATTTAATAAATTGGAAATCAGATAACCTAACCTTTGAAAACAAATGCTCTTGTTTCGGGCATAGAATTTCAGCTGCCGATTCCATTCACTGCTTTACAAACTCACCATCCGTAAATGGCTTTGATTTCTTAGCAATTTGTCCAGAAATGATGTAGCTAACTTTAACACTTAATTCACTTTCAGCGTTTTGCCACGTAAACGAGGATTGTTGATTTTCTAATTTTTTCTTTAAATCTCGTACCTTATCTATTCGAAATTGTGCTTGGATTGAGTCATCGCCATCTATAATTCTCAAGCCGTGCTGTTGGTAGAATTGGCAACGTATAGAAGAGTCCGTAAATTCTATAAAAACGTAAGACCACATGCTAAGTTTTATTCATACATATCGTTTATTTTGATATGACAGCATCTAATAGCAGTTCGTACTAACTATTTCAACACCCGTAAAATTCCTCGTGGTAAATCAGACCTACTGAAAGTTGTAGAAGTGAGTATTTCCCGTATTAAGTTGTTTGTGTAACCAATACCTTGTAATAAATTTAACCAACAAATTCTTCAGTAATATTTCATTAAACTATTTCAGATGCCTAGGAAGTGTTATGTGCCTGGATGTAAGTCAAATTATGGCAGCAAATAAAGCCGGCAAAAAACCCCAACGCTTAGCAACAGGAATAACTCGCCTACGTTTTTTCTTTCTTTCTTTCTTTCTTTCTTTCTTTCTTTCTTTATTGATGCATCATGGAGAGATTTCCGGTCCAAAGACAATCGCACCGCCTGTAATGCTTTTTCGATAGCCACTCTTTTGTATTTTTATTTTTTATTTTTTTAAGTTTTAACACAGGGTGTGAGACAGACCGACTTGGTTTCCGGCCTGGCTTTTTCTTCATCTTGTTTTTTTTTCATGTTCACCGCATATCTTTTTTTCACCATGCTCATACTTTGTGAACCTTTCACAACAAAGATTCGATAACAACTAACGTATAGAGCCTTATTTCAAAGCGGTATATTCCAGTTATATATAAAGCGGAAAATCATTCACAGTTTCTCCATCTTCCTTTTCCTCTAACGTAAGCATGAGATGGAAGGATAATTCATCACCAGCATTTACCGTTTGATGATTGTGGACCAACAGTCTATAACAGTTTATTTCGATTTGTAAATGTTTCTCTCAGTCGTAGTCACAATGGAATTAATGAAACAACCCCATACTTTGCCTGTCTCTGATTTGGTTTCAGAGCTATCGCTGGCCGTATGTGAACCTAAACGCCATGGCACCCTATTCCCATCTACCGTTCGATGTATCATCGTGGGGCCTTCGGGGTGTGGAAAGACCAATGTTTTGATCAACATCATTACCGCGCCTCATGGCCTACAATTTCAAAATATTTATATTTTTGCCAAATCCTTGTACCAGCCTCTGTACGTGTATCTGGAACAAATTATGTATTCGTTAAATAAAGAAGCCATGGGCTATTTTACATTCACCTCACCTCAAGACGCCATTCAACCAGACCGCATTCAACAAGATTCCATTATAATTTTTGATGATATTGCCACTCAACATACAGGCTATTATTCAAGAGTATTTTAGTATGGGACACCATAAACAAGCGGATTGTTCTTATCTGGCTCAGACATATTCAAAAATTCCCAAACAGTTGATTGGTGACAATGCCAATCTCATCGTTCTCTTTCGCCAATATCCTACAAATCTCTATCATATTTTTCAAGATCATGTGAATCCTGATATGTCCTTTACCGCTTTCACACAATTGTGTGCCTCATGTTGGACCATCATCCCCCTGCCTGTTTGGTGATTAATAAACACAGTGAACGATGTGAAGGACGTTACCGCTTGGGTTTTGATCATTTTATTTCTCTTTAAAAAGACCCATGTTTTCACATTTCCTGTTAGTGTCTTTACCTACACCATGGCGAGAGCCATAGGGTACAAGAAACATGTTCAAATCATGCAGCGTATCATTGAGGCATGAAATAATATTCGACATAAATTTCGTGAATTACAACGTTTAAAAGACGTGAATCCTTTGCACATGATAAAACATGCACCATCATCGGTTCATCCCATGAGTATCAAACCAAATGCTACTGCTGCTACCTCTCAAACCTAACCCTTAACAAGTTCAAAATTTACTCAAACATATTCAACACAGCGGGTAATATCCTCCTCCGATGATACTCAAGAAGAAGAAGAAGAAGAAAACATGGTCAAAGTGAAAGTGAAAGCGATACCGTATTTAGTCCTGAAAGAAAAAAATCCTCACACCTTCAACAGTTTCTAAAAACAAAACAACCATCATAGCGGGAACACCGTCTTCCTCCAGATAGTCTCCATTTTCACAACTCTTGGCCAACCCTCAAAATAAGCTCAACTCAAAAACATTTTAATAAATCATTATGGAGCAAAACTGCAACCGTATCTCACCAATCTATTTATTGGTAACACAGACACGACGTATGGTGTTCGCTATGATGATGATGGTTTTAAAATTGGGGATTCATCTATTAAATTTGCTCGTACTAGTGCTGTCATTAAAACATCAACTATAAATTAACACCAGGACTTTTAAAGCTGCTATTCTCACGTACCCCATCTCTACAAGATTTTACGACACAGGACCTTGCTAAATATAAATCCATTTTATTAGACACCAACGCTCACAAAAGAAAATATAAATCCTCTCAGCAAGTGAATGCCAATCTCAGAAGTATAAAACCATCATTGCAAACACGTTTGGTAAGCAAGAACACCACTCTGTCTCTGGTGTAAAGTTTAAAAATTAAAACCCTACGTGGATATAAGCGATTGGAATAATCCCAATGAGTTAGTACAACGCTTATACTTGCTTCATGCGTCAAAACAAGCCGGCCACACAGGACATGATGCAGAAATCTCCCACATTGAAGAACAAATCCGGGATGCCCAAATTACCTTATAATCCATCCACCATCAAAGTGGGCATCGCTCAAGAATTGCCTAAACCTTCTCGACGCTTTTATCAACGCCGTCATGTCATTTCCAAGGGAGTGGATGATTTATGGCAAGAAGACCTGGTTGAAATGATCCTTTATTCTAACGTTAACGACGGTGTACGCTATATGTTGCCGGTCATTGATGTGTATTCCAAAATGGCTTTTGTTGAACCAGTAAAAAATAAAACTGGTGTCTTGGTCACCAAGGCCATTAAACATATTATTCAACAATCCAAACGTCAACCGAAATTCTTCCATAGCGACCAGAGAAAATAATTTTAAACAAGGATTTCTCCAGTTTTCTCAAATCTTTGGATATTCACCATTGCACCACGTACAGCAATCTCAAAGCCAGCGTGGTCGAGCGGTTTAACCGAACATTGAAAACCCATATGTGGAAAGAGTTTACTATACGTGGCTTATATCGATGGTTAGAGTTGTTACCTCAACTCGTGTCACTATACAACAACATTATTCATTCCACCATTCGCATGAAACCCCGTCTCGTCACCAAGAACCTACCCAGACTCAATGAACTGTTTAACCATATAAAAAGGGCTGACCCTAGGCGACTCCGCCATAAAATTGGTGATTTCGTTCGCATTAGTAGACATAGAACTGTCTTTACAAAATCCTAAACACCGCAATGGACAACAGACATTTTTTAAATTCGATAAGTGAAGCTAGGGCGACCAGTGACTTATCTTTTAGAAAATCAAACTGGACGAGCCATTCAAGGCCGATATTATTATGAAGAACTGCAAAAGTCATTATATCCAAATGATTATCTTATTGAAACAATAATTAAAGTCAAAGACAAGCGATGTTTTGTAAAGTAGTTGGGGTTCCCTCCCACTTAATTCATGGGTCAATAAACATCATTTTTTGTAATAAAACCATATTTATTTATTTATATAGACTAATCTCCTTTTCCAAAAATATGTATAACTTCCCCTTTCACTAATCCCCTTTTTCACATGTCCAATGACCTCTTTGTTCCACTCCATTCCATTCTTTTATCATCATGTTATACACCCCGTCATTTCAACCTTAGCGGTGCTTTATCAAAATCCATCATGGCTGAACGCTATGGCATAGTCAGGATAAACCCACACTGTATAATAAGCACATGCTCTTATGACTGTCTGCGGGCAGAAGCTGTTATCTCTCTCTCTGTCCAGACTGCAGGTGCACACCAACGTTCTCACTCACTCGCCCCCGCCATTTTTGTCGTGATAACAGACTAGCCCCAAACAGTACACAGCCTAAAGATTTCAAATCTCTTTTCGCTATGTATGAATCAAGCCTCCAATGTCAAATGGCTTTTACCAACATGACAGTGGGGCAGGCTGTTTTCCAATTCCTTTCTTCTCCACGAAAATAAAAAAACTTTAAAAAACACATGTTTTAACTCAAATTTCTATCTTAACCACTCCATACCCACATCCTCCTCAAGGCAATCACACACCAAACACAAAGTCACTTCAAACCTGCTTCTAACTTTTTCCGTTTCCCAAATATTAGGAAAATGACAAAAAAAAACGCATGTTTAGAACAAAAACCATGGTTTCACGTTTTCACCACTTACATCCCCGTAAAGAGGACAACAAGACGAAAACAACAATATCTCAATCATCGCCATAACTTTATCCGTTTGCCAAATATCTGGAAAATGGGTAAAACGCATTTTTTTAAACCAAAAATATGTTTTCAGCTTTTGACCAAATGCATCCCCGTAAAGAGGACAAGCACACAAAAGCAACAACATCTCAATCATCGCCATAACTTTAACCGTTTACCAAATATATGGAAAAATGACAAAAACACATTTTAGACAAAAACACCACGAGACAAAAAAAAAACAATCTACGCACGCCTTCCTAGCATCATTCCTTCCTCCCCAAGGCCGCCAGGGGCTCACAACTTCCTAAGTGGTATAGCTCTGTCATTCTCCCACTACTGCCAGAATAATATTACATCCACATCTTGCCGCTTATTGTTATAAGAGTAGCCATTATAGAGTGCACGTTGTTTACCTTTGTAGGTTATAGTAAGTTCCATAGTAGCAATTGACTTGTTAGTCTGATTTGCATACTAGAAAGGTTAGAAGAGTTCTGGTGAAGGAATGATTTAGTGTTGGGTTTTTATGTCGGCTTATTTTAGCGGCTTATCATATGTCGGCTTATTACATACCGGCTTATTTTATGTTGGCTTACTTTGGTGGCTTATATTATGTCGGCTTATTATATATCGGCTAACTTTGGCGGCTTATATTATGTTGGCTTATTTTGGCGGCTTATGAGTCGACTTATGTTTATATCGCCTTATTTCAGCGGCTAATTATATGTCGTCTTATTTTTGGCGGCTTATATTATGTTGGCTTATTTTGGCGGCTTATGAGCCGGCTTTTGTTTATACCGGCTTAATTCAGCGGCTAATTATATATCGGCTTATTTTGGCGGCTTATATTGAACCCTTTTTACTAGATCGTCCAGGATGATCTCTCTTCTCTGGGGTCATGCATGCTCTGTCCGGTTTGGCTCTGAAATATACAAGTCACCCTGGGAATATTCATGGAGGTTCATGGGATCTTACTCTTTAAATTATAAGCCAGTATAAATTTAATTGCTCGCCTCCGTATCGTAGCGGTCAGCATGATTAGCTGCCGCCCCGGAGGTCCTGGGTTCGATTCCCGGCTCTGCCGCGAAATTTGAAATGTGGTATGAGGACTGGAACGGGGTCTACTCAGCCTCGGAAGGTCCAAATGAGAAGAGGGGGTTCAATTCCCACCTCAACCATCCTCGAAGTGGTTTTCCGTGGTTTTACACTTCGTCTTCGGGCATATGCCGGGATGGTGATGTACCAGTATTTCCCTGTGCCTCTTGGTACAACTTTTGTCTGAAGTATTTTTACGAGATGTTACGACACTTTAAACGTTCGGCAGAGATATATAATCTGCATGCCGCTCGCTTAGGTGTGATTCTGATACTACTCCGCCATACATCTGACGTATCTCGCCACAGGCCAGTCCATTACCCTCACCCCACATGTTTGTCAAGGACACACTTGAGCAGTGGAGACAGCAATCTCTCGCAATGGACGTATAAAACTACATGAATTTACTAACTACAGAGATTACAGAGGGGAACAACTATATGTATTCACTATGAATACTATTTCGACGCACTATGATGTTGTTTTGAGAAAGTTTTTAAGCCGCAGAAGCCTTTAAAATATAATTATCGCCATTGTCGGCGATTGACTTCGATAAATAGCGATTGAGTCATCTTGCGTAGTGGGGGAACCCTGAAGAGCAAGATGTGTACACTCACTAGAGCGATTACTCTGATTTGAATTTTGAAACAATGCGCTTCGCAGTTCTCGGGAGTGAAACGAAGGTGCTACGTGGTGTGAAGCATATACTCATGCTCACCTCATAAAATGGACTTAGACTCCTAAAACAACGCTTTCCTTACGTTATATAAGCATCTTAATTGAACATAGAATATTTACGAGGGACATGTAAACCGTTGTGCCCACCGGTTTTTCTTAAAACAAAAAATGATGTTCATAGGCATGACACAAGAGAAAATCAAAACAATCATATTTCACATACACACACAAGCATATATCAAAAAGTAACTTTTCACACAGGAGTTAAATTATACAATAAACTACCCCAGTATATAAAACTTGCCCCAAAAATAAAAACCTTTGATAGAATGTCGAAAGCTTATCTGCAGTGCCATTGTTTTTACTCCGTAGTTGAATATCTTAGCGTATAGGAGCGATGAAATCTATAATTATATTTTACTTTTCTATTTTAATTGTAATAGCTAGATGTAAGTTGTTGTATTTATAGAATTAAGTTCTCATATTATGACAATAGAGTAAGGTGTAAATAGTTGTCCAATAAGATTGTATCTCTTAAAATCTGTTATTATAATAAGTTATAGATAGTTATATTATTAGTAATATATACTTGTTAGTTCTTTTATTTTATAGATGTAATTTCTGACGTGTCCTATATCAAAAATGTATTGTATACATGTAATTGATTAAATGGATTTTAAAAAATCTATCTAATCATAATTGATTTTTATTTCTTTGTTGTTTGACCATCGTCATTCAGTATGTCCACGATGTCTTCAATGAATAAATTGATTAATTTATTTTAAATTCTAACCTGATCTAGTGATTTATATTACTAACAGGTTGTGTTAGGAGGACCAGTGGGTAACGTTTCCCATCGTAAGCCCTCATGCACGAGATCTATCTTGGATTCTCGAGTTGTTCTCTGAGCTAGTTCATTTTGTTATTTTCAACTGGTGTTTTCTTGACGCATTCTTTTTAACTATGTGTGTACCTATCCCTAGTTGATCCACGTTGGTAGAATTTTGTTTTTTTCTTAGCCGGTGCTTACAGATTCTGCGATGCTGCAATGTCTTCGGATTTCAACAGATAAGACCACGAGGATACGGGTACACATGTTAAATGGCGCCCATCTAAGCCGTTCGAAATTCGTTGGGAATTTGCGTGTTTGGAAACGCAAATATGAGTTTTTCTCAATCTGTATGGCATACAAATGGAATTGCCTACATTTACTTTAATTTGCTTTGATTTTATAGAAAGAGCCTTTATTACGTAATTGTGTTAACGATTAGAACAAGGTCATAAAAGGAATTTCACGGAAACTTTTACTGATCTGTCTAGTCAGGTGGGACACTGGATGGAGTACATTTTTATGCTCCAAGCACGTCGTCCATTTTATGTTAGATACCGGCAGAAGATACTTAGAAAATCTTCAGTAAAAATAGAACCAGTTCGTTTAATGTAAATTCTATGAGTAATAATCAGTAATAATAATCTAAAATAATTAATATAAATCACTATAATCATATTCGTTCCCTATCCTTGATATAGTTGAAATGTAATTTAAGTAGTTATTAAGGTTTAATGCTAAACTGATGAAAAGTTTCTAATTGGTGAACAAGGGTTACTCTATGATACTTTACTTCTGCTATGATCTGTTGTGTTCCTGTATTTTTGTAATTTTTTATATTATAATGTCGTCGACACCAGTCACAAATAGTGACCTACATGCTCTTCTTTCGACAACAAGAGAAGATAGGGAATCTTGACAGAGATCGAGCTGATATTCACACTAATTGCCAACAATGTTTTAACAATATTAATGATGTTGTCAGTACTGAGCCCGTATAGCTCATGCTGGTGATAGCTTTTACGAGGGAAAAGGAATTTATTATGTCAGAGAGTTGTGAACGCATCCCAGAAGCATGTCACCGCTGCAGATGTACTTTTGACTCCGTTAAAATGCTCCGGATAATTTTCTCTTCATGATTAAAGAATATTTTCTTTAATGTGCAACCTGAACTAATAATTTACAGTCATTCAGCATAATTTGCCACATTTTTATGGGCTTTTATTTAATTTATGGTATTTGAGACAACAGGTATGCCATCGCGGACATGCGAGTGGAACGGATTTAGTTGCTAAATGACTAGGGAAGTGATCCAGTTTGAACGCTTGCTTCCGTGAGGAAATTATTCCCTATCGTGCGATTGACCCGCACGCACGTCAATTTTGGAGGTCTAAGTAGACCGGGATTTGGAAACGTCGTGATCAGTACAATCTGATAGTAATCCGACATCATCAAAGTATTATTTTGGCACGAGGTGTGCTGGTGAGTTGCGTGTTACCAGTGAAGTAACTAAACCAATGATATTTTGGAAGGAGATCATCTTTTCCGAGTTTTCAGTGAATCAGCACATGGTCTAATTTCAATGCCAGAGGGCCGACCATTGTGATACTCAGCAATTGTAAAACACGTGCAACGACATTCAAATCTAGTGATAATACCACGTGTCAAATATTCTGTTTAACCGAGCTGTGTAAAGGCTGGAATTTTTGCCACAAAGATTAAGTCGATGCCGACAGATTCATAATTTTCATGTGAAGTGATCCATTCTGTGAGCAGACACGTGCCCAGTGTCTCATAGCTTCAGTGTAAAGGCAGACAGGGCCATTTTAAAATATCGTCTGCAAAGCATAAGTGAAGATGCAGTGAATTTATTGATGCACGCTAGAAGCAGTGAATTTTCATCATCCTACGATTTTTTCTACAAGATGTCAGAATTACGCCACCTGCGGATGCATAACTCCCCTGTCCTGACCAAGAATATGATTAGAGCTTAAACCATTCCTATGGGAGGAACACCGAACATCTGAGCTTCACTACAGCTATGGAGGAAAGCTGGTGGATACCCATGCTCATTGCGAAGCAGAGAAGATATCCCTGGATACCATGGAGAAAGGAAATACCCCTCAATCCTTCTCTTTTGTGTGAGGCGATGATAGCTAAGCTGTGAGTCTTGATCTAAAATCTATTCTGTACGGTTAATGGTCATGGGTGGATTTAGTTAGTAGCAACCATAACTTTGATATCAGTCATCAGGTAGGATTTTTCTCTCTTTAGCCACCAACTATGGTGATTTTTCACGTTTCACACACAGTTCTACAAAATTTGTTTCAAGATTGTGTTATTCACCAATTTTGTGAGGTTACACACGGTGAAATATGGAAATAATCGTAATTCCGCTTCACGGAACATGAATTTCGTCACATTTGACGGAAGCAATATTTTTAAGTCAGCTCAAGCTGAAGTTTACAGTATGTCGTGTTTTTCTAAAGCTCCCTTTTTGTAATTATCATGTACGCCACTGATTATTGGGCGTACCGTTGGGCTATCGGAGGCCCCAGCCTACATTGTCATTGTAAATACATTTTTATTAGAGTGAGTAGTACGCCACTTGATTCAAGATGAATCAATATCGTTGTAAATGATCCAAGTCATGTGTTAACTTGCTCATAAATCCCAATTACACGATAATCGTATCATTTCGAAAATCACGCCAGAGGTTAAGGTGTGGAGAACATTATAAACAGTCATTTAGAAGTGCCTTGTGAACACGAGTGTATTTGTGTAACCGACAGTGGTGTTACATCTTTTTCAAAGGCTCTAAGCAGTAGAGACATCACTTTCCGTTAGGCTTCTTTGGTTTGCCAAGGCAAACACATCATTATTCTTGTATTTTAATTGTCTAGAACAACATTATGTTCCTTACTAAGTGTGTCATATTCTACAGAGTGTATACAAGGGTCACTCATGGACATTACTGTGAACCCAGTGTTATTTGAAACAGTGAAAGACTTTTGCTTTGAGCATAATTCACATACACGCAGTATAGCGGTTATCGCAGCGTGCCTAGCAGCATATGACAGATGCTTGCCAAGGTCGTGGCCTGTTATATTTCCCAGGCTCCCCTTCGATCTCGATTGCGAGACAGTTGACAAACGACACACATTTCTCTAGACACACTGCAATGAATGTTTCATAACGAGCAAGGTCCTCTGAATGCTCGAACTATAACCTTGAACAAGTATTGATTATTTTTAAGGAATGTCGCAGTACAGGGTTAATAATAAGAGTCTTGTTGAGTGTTATATTTATTTAATTGTATGTAATCCCAATGTTTACCCTACTTTTTCTTCTACTATTGCAAACCTTGTTGTTGTACAGATTTGCAAACTTGTATTGTAAAAGATGACTGATAATCACTAGATCTTTGTTTAGTTTGTTATCACGGACGCCTAACGCCGTTGATTATTTAATGCAGGATTACTTCGAATTAAATAACTGTAAATGTAAATATGGGATGGTACCAGTCTGTTAGCATTTCTGTCATGTTTGACAGGGTTTTCTGTCATGATGTCTTCTCTCCAGAAGCATCATCTGCTCTTGTATTTTCACTTTGTTTTTGTACCACTTCCCAAGCTTTGATCTTTTGTTTCTTGTATTTAGGACCTGTCGAGAGGGTTCTTCGTTAAACGTAGGGGTTGTTTGTCTTGTTTTTTTTTTAATTTAGCTTACGGATTAGCCGTTTTTCCAAACCCTCCGACTGTAGGATAGGGGTTTGGTGTTAACAATAAACATCCCACGAATATGTCTTAAGCCTGGATGTTATTATTTAGTAGTTTGAACTTTTGGGGGTGCATTTCTTTGGCTGTCTCTGACAACCACTGTGATGGGAACCTGATCCTTTAGGGATGCGGAATCTTGTGCCAGCTAGTCCCATGAGGAATGCATTCCAATCCTCTCCGGCGATGTGTCTTGGGGAAGGGGTCATCTTGGAGGCCACACATACGGTTGGTGGTGACCAGATAACCTCCTCCAACGGGCATATAACAAATACCAATTTATTTAAGGAGCGTGTTGGTGAAAGTTTAAAGGGAGATATCTCTCAGTTGCATCATTCTTTTAAGCGTTTACAAGAGAGCGATAGGAAAATCCAAGACAGGTCTAAAGAAATAAAGGAAAAGATTGGTGATGTGGAACTCAGTATGGATGGAGTTCAGGAGGAAGTTAGATTGGTCCAACTGGAAGTGAGCAATATAAACGTAGAAGTTAACCATGTACGTTCCACAATCAGTTGTAACCAGTATACAATCAGATGTTACCAGTATACAATCAAAAACTTTAAATTTTAAATAATAAAATAAAACTAGACAAATAAACATCTGGGCAAGGAAATAGGCCCAATGAAAAGTCTCATACTATCAAGTGTCCAGCCATATGCTAAATAACTCTTATTAGGTCCAACCCTAGACTGAATTCTAGTATCTTAATTATGGTTCTCATTGTATTAACGGCGGGAAACAGTAGGAACAAGTACCCCCATTTTCCAAACATTCCTCTCTGCGCATGCATCAGGTCATGATTGGTGCTGGGCATTGGTCATTAAGCAAGCGGGAATAATCTACCATAAACATGAACAACTGTACGATGAACTTGGGTTGAAAACGAGACAAGCACGCGCAACCATGCGCGAAAAAAAAATACGCACGGGTCATCGTCCGCTACACCACACAAATAACACTGCTCGCCACAGCCCCGCGACTACGTCATCTCTACACACAAATAAAACAACATGAAATGCATAGGCATGCATTCTACATCGCTCTCATAAGAGCGGAATCTAATTTAAACATGGGAGTACAAACAACGCATCAGCATAAACAAACAAATCCGAAAAATTTACATGATATCAAGTTAAGTCGTTTATCAACCCAGGTTAACATTAGAAATCCTTCAAAACAAGTAGTAAAATAATGCCGCTCATACAGCAAGTGAAAGGGACAGACAGGCGGACCTTCACTGCGGGGGGACTGGGCCGAACTTGGCCTCCCCACATCTAAACCAGCTGGTGGGTTGGGCCGGCCGAAGACAAAATACGCAAGGTTGCCCTGCGGCCTTCCTTCACAACACGTACCACATACCAAAGCAGGGAGATCCACACGATCTCCACCTCTGCATAAATTAGGACCGTATACCTCCAGAGCACCGCTAGTTGGATGAACACTAGTGTACAGTCTGTAGACACATCATTGGACATTATCACCTCCACAATCAAACACTCACCGAGGGCAAGGCACATCCTCATCATAATACGGGAATTACACCTCCGCATACACATAAAAACACACACCGCACTGCTATTCCTCGCAGGATCAAACACACACAAAATGCTGTGTCAGCCGTTGTCTCCCAAGATTAAATCCAAAATTATAACCATTATTATTATTATTCAATTACTTTAACATGGCGGTCGAAGTGACCCCCAATTCAAACAAACATGCTTCAAATCAGCATAACAAACCTAGCTAGCCTTACTTTTACAATAATCATGCCGATGCAACAAAGAAGAAAACTCCCTTAAGCAAACGTACTCCCAGGAAGGTAAATCGAATAAACATGAATACAACAAGCGATGACCGCACTGCAATAACGACAAACAAATTTCTCAAAACCCAACTATGCAAATATCTACACTATTATTCCGCTTATGCTCGCCGATGTAATCCCAGCCAAATTATAATAAAAATAATCGTGAGGTATTCATCCCACACCTGTTGGTGATACCGTCATCATGTCGGCAGCCCACACGTGTCTCTCTACTCCATGCTGGACTCCATGTCGATCTTGGTCAGCTGCATCATTCAAATTGGTGTGGCCCTAATGACCACGACTTCCTTCCTGTGCGTCCTTGATGAGGGTGGGCAGAATGGATATTAATATTAGCATTCATGTATAATAATGACCACCATGAAATTAACACTTTCCCGCGCGGCTTTTGCACACGATCGGTCCTAATTTCTTATACTGCTGTCCAGGCTACTCAGTTCACCTTGCTTTGTCCGGGCAGCTCATGACGCCACTTGCGTACTTATGCTAATAGCTCGAATGGTTACTCCTACCTTTCCCGACACTTCGCGTATTGATGTCCAATCGTTCGTAATTACACGACGTAACACATGTATCCGATTTACGTTTCTGCCGAATAAACAATGGCTTTGCAGTATATTGAGTTCACACCTAATAATAAAGCACGTAGAAGTTCGCATCTCCGCGACAAATCAAACGCACCGAACAGCGCGGCTACAAATTGATTTATAATATTACTTGAAAAGTATTCTCTCAGGGCGCGAAGCTTCGTTAGCTGTCTCCTCCTAATACAACAAGACACTATGAAAATGTACTTGTGCAAATTCGCACTTTGCACCCCGCAGACCAGCGCAAGTTTGAGCATCATTCACGTTCAAGAAAAAGCGTGTGAACTTCAATCTTATAAAAGATCCACGGCGATTTGCCCTGGAGAGGGGGATTTCTGAATCCAGAATCCATGGGAATGCTATGATAAAAGTGAAATGTAGTTCAATCTGCTCCTTCCTTTCGAAATGTCTCATTGATGTAATTTAATCGAAAATAAGATCGCTCAATTTTATATGATGGAGTTCCGTGATTAATTCAATTTTCGCTGATTTTCGCAGGCTTCAGACGCGTGGGTAGCTTCCATCCTTCTGGTTGGCTCCTTCAAATCTTCCGCCCCTACCAACTTTCAGATTAAAATAACTCCAATTAATTCAAATTATGAATTTTTACATGTTTTTGGGCAGTTTCGAGAGGCTAAAAATCCATGCCACTCTCAACTTCGTAGAGAAAATAATTTTCCTAAATCTTATAAATGGGCGTGACCCGATATATCCTCTCCTTTATTGTCAATTTGCCATCCCAGTCGCACTGCTGGTCGAAACTTTCTCTTTTGCGAATCGTCAATCGGCGTTTCCTCTGGCCTCGAAGTTCGTTCGTCTCTGGCGTGCCATTCCTAGGTGTTGGTTTTATAGCTCTCATCCGGCATAACTTCGGCTGAGGCACGTAGTTATTCATCCCCTCACAGATCAAGGATACTGAAAAATGATTGCTGGATGTTCTGGCTTGTAAGTGCCGGCTTCCCGACTTCACATGGGACTATATGCTTAAGTCAAAATTGCATATCAGTCTCAATATTATGCTGGCTTATTTTGGGGGCTTATATTATGTCGGCTTAGGTTTATGACGGATCTTGTGTCGGCTTATTATATGATGGCTTATTGTGGCGGCTTATACAATGTCGGCTGATCATATGTTGGCTTATTTTGGCGGCTTATCATATGTCGGCTTATGTGGGTGATGATGTATTGGATTATGTCTTGGCTTATGTGTTGGCTTATGAATTGGCGTATGTGTTGGCTGATTAACTTAGTTGATTTTGAAGTTGGCTTATGTATTGGCTTGTGTGTTGGCTTATGTGCTGGCTTATGTGTTGGCTTATGTGTTGGCTTATGTCTTGGCTTATGTCTTGGCTTACGTATTGGCTTATGTGTTGGCTTATGTGTTGATTTATGAATTGCTTATGTGTCGGTTTATTTTGGCGGCTGATTTTATGGTGGCTTATTTTGGCGGCTTATATTATGTCTGCTTATTTAGCGGTTTATATTATGTTGGCTTATTTAGCGGTTTATATTATTATGTCGGCTTATTTAGCGGATTATATTATGTCGGCTTATTTAGAGGCTAATACTATGTCGGCTTATTTAGCGGTTTATATTATGTCGGCTTATATTAGATTGGCTTATTAAGCGGTTTATAGTATGTCGGCTTATTTAGCGGTTTATATCGAGTCGGCTTATTTAGCTGTTTATATTATGTTAGTATATTTAGTGGCTTATATTTCGTCAGCTAAGGGGAGCGTGATGGCGCAGTAGCCTGCGTACTCCTCTTTCACCCGGACGACCGGGGTTCGAATTCTGGTGACAGCGGTGTGGAATTTTCACCTAAAAATTCGCGTGGCGTCAGTAAGGGCATCTGCTAGGTTAGCTAGCTCTACCTCACTATTAGTCAGTCATTCACCTTAAAGTACTCTAGAATACTTGGAATCTTGGTGTGTGTTTGTTGCTTGCTTACAAACATGGCAGTAAAGATTATGCTGCCGTAAAAATGGTTGTGATACTTCTCCACGACCAAGAAAATAAGCCACTATATACGTCAACAAAAATAAGCAGCCAAATAAGGGAACATCACAAAGCGACCAAGAGAATAAGCTACAAAATACATCTACAAAAATTTGCCAACATCAGAAAGCGAGTAAGGAAATAAACCGTTTAATATGCCGACATAATATAAACCGCTAAATACACCTACATAAAATAACCAGCCAAATAAACTGACATAATATAAGCCGCTAATTGATATAAACAGCTAAATAAGCTGACTTCATATAAACCACTAAATAAGCGGACATAATATAAACCGCTAAATAAGCAATCATAATATAAGCCGCTAAATAAGGCGACATAATATAAGCCACTAAATAAGCTGACATAGTACAAGACGCTAAATAAGCCGACATAATATAAACCGCTAAATAAGCCAACATAATATAAACCGCTAATTAAGCCGACATAATATAAGCCGCTAAACAAGCCGACATAATATAAGCCGCCAAAATAGCCAACATATAATAAGCCGACAAAATAAGCCATCACATAAGCCAATACATAAGCCAACACAAAAGCCAATACATAAGCCAACATATAAGCCAAGACATAAGCCAATACATAAGCCAACACATATGCCAACACGTAAGCCAACACTTAGGTCAGCACATATGCCAGCACATAAGCCAACACATAAGCCAATACATAAGCCAACATCAAAAGCAACTAAGTTAATAAGCCAGGACATTAGCCAATACATAAGCCAACACATAAGCCAAGACATAAGCCAACACATGAGCCAACACATAAGCCGCCAAAATAAGCCGACATATGATAAGCCGCCAAAATAAGCCAACATAAGTCTACCCTCGGGTTTTCGCCTTGTGCGGTTAGTTTGGGGTCTTTTATTCATATCTTATTATATTGGGTTAAACTGGAGCTTGGTGCGGTGATATTTATTGTGCCTGTGTGTATTCTTGTGAATGGGTTCATATTCGGATGATCCGGACCGACTAAGCTCGCTGTTTATCAATTATCGGTTTTTGGATGTTTGATGGTGTAGAATACGGATTTAATTGCGATTGATTACGTTTTGGAAACAGGGATATAAAAGACTGTATTATCACCTGACGTAGAAGCATTATTTCATTTTGGTTTGGGGATAATGTGTTTATTTCGACTTATTAATGTAAAGTTTTGATGGTGGGCTGTACTAATAAGTTACATTGGAGTTGAAAATCAGGTGCTCGGAATTGACACACCCGGAAAACTTAAGCGGTAATTCGACTGGTTTGTGTCAAGCCAGGAAATGCCTAGGCTATTAATAACATGAACTCTCATGAATCGGCCAGTGGACACGTACTGAGATGACGTTCGGAGTCGTTCGGGTCTGTCGGCGAGCGATCGTGAGGACTATGGCCGTCAGATGTTTGGATGTTGCCACGAATATCCGCCTGGAGCTGGCATGTCTAACATAGCTCTGGCAAGACGAAGTGCAGCTTTTAGTGAAAGGATGTTCGTGCGCCTGTGTTTAAAATGGAGTGTTCAGGGTTTCCGTAACGAACAGCAGAGATCAGTTCTTCTTGCTTAACAGGCCCAGGGTCGATTTTTCTGGCATGGTCCGATAACAATCGAACAGCAGAGACTATAACTAGCTATCCACTATGCCTTTGGGCTATTGGTTGAGTTCATAGACCATGGGTTGCAGATTGTATCACACCCTAAAGTACGATCATAAACTCATATTATCATCTGTTGTGGAAGTCATGGGAGGATATTGTGGAGTGAAAATCAACACGTCTGGCGAGTGTAGATTTGTGTACAAACTATACAAAGTGAAAAGTATAGGAAGCTGAGATGCGTGAAAGTCTGACGAGTGTAGATTTGTGTACAAACTGTACAAGTGTAAATATATACAGTGTATGCAGGATGATATGCCTAAGGTCTATAATGACCGGAAGTGTTTGGCACTCAAGCAGCGTAAATTCAGTGAAAGCAAGGTTCCGTACTGTAAACATCTATAGGCGTATTTCATTCAGGTGTATTTTCTTGTGTTGTACATAATGTTATATGTGAAGTCAGCAATAGATAGTTTGCTTCAAAATTCGTGTGTGTATATTCCTGTGTTGTCACGATCCTGGTACATCAGCAGACCGCATGTATAATGCCCCACACCTGGGACAAGGAGTCTCAGTATGGGGAAAACAGTTATTTTATTTCATTCTATTCGGGAAGATCCATATGATCAACTCTGGCGCCAAATTAAAGTCGGGATATCAATGTTAAACTCACTTGTGTCCTGTACGTGAACGGCAGTAAACTTAGTAGGTTTGTTTTTAGGGGGTGTTAAATTTAAGTCAACTCCAGCGTGGAGGTGCGAGTGTTTGAATATGATAAGCCGCTAAAATGAGCCAACATAATATACGCCGCCAAAGTAAGCCGACATATAATAAGCCGACACAAAAGCCGTCATTATTAGCTGCCAAAAGAAGCCAACATAATATAAGTAGGATATAAAGGCCGAAGCTGGCACAGGGGCTAATGGGCAAGATGGCCACCGCGCGCAACCAGCCATATGTTATTCTTATGGAGGTGACAGTTATGCTGGGGCTATTGGGCAAAATGGCCGCCACGCCCTGAGAACGTCAATGACGTCACAGGGAGAGGTCGGCCGTGTAGTTGCCAAATGGAATATTTATTATTATTATTATTATTATTATTATTATTATTATTATTATTATTATTATTATTAGGTAATTATTAATTGATCATGTATAATCAAGACCAGCCTTATATTGTCCACCTCTTGGTGTAGTGGCTAGCATTCTTGGCGGTCATTCCTGAGGTTCGAATCCCGGCTCTTCCAAGAAATTTAATTTCTGGTCTCAGGAGTGGAACGGGGTACACTCAGCCTTGTGAGGCAAAACTGACAGGAGCTGGCTTTTGATTCATACATCAACCATTCTGCCTAACCCAACTTCACCTAACCTAACCTAACCTAACCTAACCTAACTTCAAAGTCAGAGCAAATATGAGAGCAAATGTGAGAGCACACATAATAAACTAAGTTATAACCTAACCTAACCTAACTTAACCTAACCTAACCTAACTTAGAAGTGCGAGCAAAAAAAAGTAAGAGCAAAAAGTGTGAGAAAAAAAGTGAGAGCAAATGTGAGAGCACAAATAATAAACTTAGTTATAACCTAATCACACCTAACCTAACCTAACTTCAAAGTGAGAGCAAATATGGCAGCAAAAAGTAAGAGCAAAAAGTGTGAGCAGAAAGTGGGTGCAAAAATGTGGGAGCAAAAAGTGAGAGAAAAAAGGTGGGAGCAAAAAGTGGGAGCAAAAATGTGGGAGCAAAAAAGTGTGAGCAAAAGTGTGAGCAAAAAAGTGTGAGCAAAAAAGTTGGAGCAAAAAGTGGGAGCAAAAAAGAGGGAGCAAAAAGTGAGAGCAAAGAAGTGGGAGCAAAATAAGTGGGAGCAAAGAGGTAGAGCAAAAAGTGGAGAGCAAAAAAGTAAGAGCAAATGTGAGAGCACAAATAATAAACTTAGTTCTAACCTAACCCACAGAAACCTCATTGAAAGATTTGAGATTTTACATTTTAACATTTTATATTTTAACATTTTAGATTTTTCATTTTTTCATTTTACATTTTTTAGATTTTACATTTTACATTTTTGATATTTTGTATTTTATATTTTAGTTTTTTTTAGATTTTACATTTAATTTTTTTTTTTTAATTTTAGATTTTACTTTTTACATTTTCCGAAAAGAGTTAACTACAAGGTCACATACCTAACCTCACCAAACCTAACTTTACCAAACCTAACTTAAGCTAATCCAAAGGCTAATGCACATACACAAAGTATATAAGGGTACATGCAACTATCCTTATGCTAGTCTTATATGTTACTGTACAACATGATCACTACCCCAACCGGGAATTTTTTTTCATTTTGTTGTTTACACATATGTCAATTTTCCAATTTCCCTTTTCAGTTTTTTTTAATGTCAGTTTTAAGTTTTTCAATTTCATAATATGGAAACATGGATTTTGCATTTTGTTGTTTACACATTTATCAATTTCACAATTTCCCATTTACAGTTCTTAAAATGTCAGTTTAAAGTTTTTCAATTTCATGATATAGAAACATGGATTTTCCAACTTGTTGTTTACACATTTGTCAATTTACCAAATTCCCATTTACAGTTATTAAAATTTCAGTTTTATGTTTTTTTTCTATTTTTTCAATATGGAAACATGGATTTTCCAATTTGTGTTTTACATGTTCATTTTGCATTAGGAGTGGAGAGAGGTGGGTAGTAATTAAAAATGTACAAGCAGTGTCCATACAATATATATTTTTTATTTTAAATACATGTAAACTATTTACACATAATACATTTTTATATATATTCTTTTTTGTTATAAATTGTACAGTTGTTTTTATTTTGTTTTCTATTTTATTTATTTTTGATTGTGAATGCCATTTTTTTAATTTTTGTAGTGCTATTGTTTTATTTCCTAAATTGTTTTGCTTTATGTATTTGCTAGTTGCAGGCAGAAGATTTTGATATTCATAACTTAACTCTTTAAGCATGGTTAATGATTGAGTAATGACCATAGGCATGTGTACCTATACCATCAGCATCAATCACTCTTTTATCATCACCAGGACACAAAGCAATTTTGTTTAGTCGTATAGATGATATGTCATGTTGTTTAGAAGCGATAATGTCCATTGGTATTCTTTTTACATTGTTTATCATGACACAATCCTTATAATCTTGAAAGCTTATACAATTTTTGACAACACCTCTGTTAATACCTTTATTCATTTTGATTTCTTTACCATTTATGTCTAAAGCGTACATTTTAGTTCTAAGTCCAAAAAATGCTTTTATAATTTGTCCACAAGCCTCGTCTTTAAATTTCCTCAACGTTTTCTTGTTTGATGTAGAGTAACATATGTGATTAGTAGGATAATCTGATGTGTCCAGGTGTTCTAGGAAATCCAACTTGTCTTGATATACATCTGGGGTGTTAACCAAATAAATGAACGAGTCGGTATCCATATACACGAGTTTAAGATTGTTCATTCCATAATAGGGTAGCAGGACATCATAGTGGTGGGAATACATTAGAGTTTTTGAAATATCCAGTATACACATTCCAATATATATATATATATAGGCTTATTGAATACAATGTTACGTTTAGCCATGTGGAAAGCAGCTAGGTTAGGACCATTGTTCTGTCAATAAATGTCGGCTTTGCTATTAGCTTTTCTGCCTTTTTGCTGTCAGTCACAAGACGTATGTCTATTCTTTTACGGGTATTTTCCATTGTTTTTCCAAAAATGGCATTGTTGAATAATTTGTACAGATTTTTCTCAAAATCATTTTTGGCTTGTTTTCGAAGGTTGTTATTAAAATCAACGTATGCCTTTAGCCAAGGTCTATGTTTAAACTTTAACAAACGATGAATGTTTATCAATTTGATTCCATGATCTAAAGCCTGTTTTAATGCCATGTAGTGAACAACATATCGCCTTCGATTTCCAAGATGAGGAATTTGTTTTCTTTGAGACGAATCCTTAGGTTGTATACACTCTGGTAGGAAAGGTAAATCGTTGTGTAGATCATGAAGGTCAGATGGGTAATCAACATCAACGTCTAGAATGTATCCCACAGGATCGTCTTTCTTTAGTTTTTCTAGATCAACAGTATCTGGAGAACCCCACTGAAATCCACCATAAGGAAGGGAGTGGCACATAGCCCACCCGTATTGGTTGTTGGCATCATCATAGGTAATAAACTGCGATGGTTTCTCAGAATCATAAGTTTCCATGTATTTATTGTTAGCTTCAGCATACCGATGAGACACCTGGCATCTGCCTCCACGTATTCCAGACTCGATTAAAAGAATCTGATCGTAATCCTGTAGCAATTCCAGTTCAATTCCTGTGTAAAGGAGCATTGACTCGAAACTTAAACCAGGCGAAGTAAAAAAGTGTGCAGCATCCACTCGGTGTGTTTTGTTTCGAAACGTTTCAAAGCTGTCTGCAAGAAGGAGTACATCTGAAGTTAGGTAGAGGTCACTATATTCCCCTAGAGTTTTAATGTTGAACTGTTTCCAGACATTTTTGGCATGTTCATAGTCTTCTTGACTAACATTTTCTTGACTTAATTTGTTAAAGAATGCCTATTTTGGTGGTAAACACGTTTCACTTAACTTTTCCCATGAGTCAATGTAGTCATAACAAAATACCCCTTTGCGAGTCATGGGCATTGCATTTTCTTTTCCAAAGTACTTGTCTGTTTCAGGGTATGATGTTAAGTTGGAAACTAAGTTATCCAAACTACTCGGCATTAACCGAAACGTGTCCACAAATCTAAGCTTAACATTTCCTACATATTTGGTAAAGGAAATGTACTTGTCTTTGGAGTTAGCGATAACATCCACTCTCTCAGTAGTACATCCCAATTGCTTTACAATGAAATTTGCGTCGTAGCCACTCATAGTATGTAGAAACACAGGAACGGGGTTACGTGTTTTACACCTCAAATTACAGTTATTGTGGGCACTTCCTCGGTTTCCCCTGTAATATGGCAGTGGACTCGTACTTTCCAGTCCTCTTTGGTAAATGGTTTTGACACAAATAACAGGTTTCAGAACATTGGAACTCTGCTTCTTGATCCTCAGTTAAAGCCTTTGGAACATTTAAGCTGTAAAGGCGATCAATTTTATTAGCTATTGAGATCAAACAGTCCATAAACTTTTCTGCAGCGTCAGGCCCACGATAAATAACAGGTTGGCTTGGAAGATTTGTCTTTATGTGTTCCACAGCAGGTGAGGGTTTAACGTATATACCAAAGCTCATAGGAATATGACTCTGGTATGGCACTGTATAACTTGTCCCAGGATTAGGTAGACATGTTTGATAGGGTAAGAGTATACTTTCAAAATCTGCATAGATAAAGTAAGGTATTCTCAGCATTTTTTCAACATTTAAGAATTTGACAATTGAGTTTTTAATAGGCATTTAAACCCTAGCAATGTCATGCTGGACACACAAAGCTCTATGCTCTTTCAATTTTTCCATTCCTTGTTGACCATATCGATTATCGAAATGAGTAAAACACCGTTTACACGTCTACATCTTATGTCCATGGTGAGTAATCTGATGTCCCACTAGTTTATCAAAATCTTTGATAAAGACGTTGTGGTTCTGGCCGGATGATGAACTTAGCAGAAGGAGGTCACGATGGTCTTGCAGCTCTTGATCCACAACCGTTAGAGGGAACAGTTTATTGTCTTGTTCCAATCCAAATACATTAATGGATATATCGTTGCCTTTTTCAAATTTGGGAATGTCAGCTAGCGATGTAGGAAACGATATTACAGAAAAATCATACTTGTTGTCCAGGTCCTTGTATTTACTAATGCGATGAGCATTCTTTTTAACCAGTTTTGCTAAAATGGCATACATAAAACACTTTTCATCTTTCAAGTTTTCAGGATTAATGCAGGCTTTTCTTGCTTGTATAGCTGCTGGTAATGGAATATATGTGCTTCCACGCAAGGGATTGTACTTATTTATTTTCAATCGTACTCCTTCCACTGCTAACAAAGCCCAATTACTGCCTTTTAGCTCAGATTCCTCCATTTCAGTAGTTAACTTTGTAAATTGTGTTTCCAAGAAACTACTTAAGTCTGTTTCCAAAAATAGGGCCTGATTTCGTGTTTTAAAAGCACGATCTGTAATTTCATTGTACATGTATGAATGAATCTACATTCAGCCACAAGATTAACTTTTATCGACTTATGCATTGCTAGTTCTTTCTGCATAGCTGGTATTATTTGCTGTTTGGACTCTTTAAGGTATGAATTTAAATCCTTCCACGTATCGCAACGAATGAAATAGGATTTAAGTCGACCTTGAAAAGATGTCTAATATTCAATAAGTCCATTTTTGTCAGGGACCAATGACAGTAGGTAATGTTTTGTAGGCTCAGATTTTTGTCTTTTAGATGCCGACACAACATTACAACATTCTTCATGACGACGTCCATTGTAGGCATTGTTGAATTTACTGCCACACGTTTTACACTCATGAAATTCCCCACACGAAACTTCATGACGCTTCCTATGATAGTCTCTGATCACTTTCGTGATACTTTCAATGTTTAGCTTGGCCCATTTGTCGGTCAAATTTTGTTTCTTGTTACCGAGATCCCCGAATGGTAATTATTTCTTTGTAAATGTATTAATTGCTTAAACCAAATGCATAATTTTGTTATCAATCACCTATCCATAGATATTATAGTTCTCACCTTGAAGTGTTCCAGTCGCTCGCTACCTCAAGCTTCCTCACTCCCGGCATACACGGCATATACTGGCTCATCTGCGGTCTGCTGAGCAGGGTCGACTGACGTCACCCTGACTTTCGTTCGACCAATGGCAGGTCTTTGTCTGGTCGGGCAATCTCCAGCCTTCGAGATTGGTCCATGATCACTATTTAAGACGCCACCTGCTGGCGTTCTCCACTCACTTCTGATCAATCATCATTCTGATCACATCGTCATTCAGGTCAACGCTGCCACACCGCATGGCACTATTGCCAGTCGCTGCTTCACCTCGCTGCTACGTCACGAGGCCTCTACTCTGATACATCGCTCAAGAGGACAGGAATGTTTGCCAGCCACAGCACACTGCAAGTTTCACCTTAGATGGTGGATCTCACTTTAAATTTCGAGGAAGCAGCAGTCTTCCTGGCCGCACCCAATGTCGACTTATACTCAGTCACCGCCTGGACACTACCAGTGTCAAACCGTCACCAGAAGGGAAAAGAAGAGTTGAATATTCATCTTTTCGGAATATGTATCTTGAGGCCATGAGCGCCCCCCCCCCCAAGAAACCGTGGAGGACTTTTAAAACAGTTTTAGGCTAACTGGAACTTTTATGGAGCTGGCTCAACAATTTGGATGATAAGTTCAAACTTGATAAAAAAAAAAGTGAATATTTTACTCTCATCATACATTTCATCTTTTTAATGGTTCTTTTATTAATATGCATATTATACTTCAATTCCAATTTCTCTCAAATCTAGGCAATCCTTAACATTGGTTTTTCCATCATTAATCAGGGTACTGTCACCAGACCCTCTCCATTTGTTAAGATTTAAAACTAATTATTCTCTGCATATCCCAGTTGTGTGCATTTATTGTGCATTTTAATGTTATTTAAAGAAAATTGTTGTCTCAATAAATATTATTTATACCTTGTTAACTAAACTTTTGTTTTCTGGTAATGTACTTTTATGCCCATTGCACCGCACCGCTTCAGTCCTTTCGCTGTTTAACAGTAGCTATTTTGGTTAAGCTTAAACCTACTTCGCGTTCTCTCGTATGGGGAAGTTTTAGGGCAGAACTTCCTCCATATTTTTGGTGCCGAAACCCGGGAAACATATCTGTTGCACCCTGGGAATGTTACAAGTTTTATATCTTGAATTTCATATTAACAATTTTTGTTCATTGTGTTTCAACACTAATTCACATTGTAAGTTTCAGCCCGAGGCGCATGTTCAGCAGAGGAGGAGAGAAACGTGAGCTAAGCCGGTTTCTTCCGCATCAGACTAAACCTTACTACCTAGCAAGCTGTCATCCTCTGGCTTCCAGTACTCGAAGTCACAATATTGTCGTGAGTAACAAACAACTTTTAACGTGCCTAACCTTGATGAAAAACTCAGCAACGCCAGAGCCTCTTGTAAGGGCAAGCTCACACGGTTCCGTACTTTCTTAACCGAGCTTGAACCCCAAGAGCGTAATCTTGACATAATTTCGCAGAGGCTTAAGAATTATGAACAAGCCTTTGAGAAATATGATGAGATACAATGCAGTATAGAAACTCAGCATCCGGACCAGCAAAGTGATAGGTTGGAAGTTGAAAAATTATACTATCAGGGATTTGCTGAAGCTAAACAGCTTATTAGGGCTTTAACTTTAAAAGAAAAACAAGAAGATCAAACTTCTGCAGCATCTTCTACACCTTCCTCACGCATTATATTACCCAAATTAGAACTACCCAAATTCACTGGTAAGGTCATAGAATGGGAGCCATTTTTTGAATTATTCAATTCTTTAGTACATGAGAATACTTCTATACCAGTAATTCAAAAATTTCACTACCTGCGTCTGGCAGTTCAAGGCAACGCACTTAACCTGATTCAAGCACTTTCTTTGACCAGTGATAATTATGAAGTTGCTCTGAATCTTCTTAAGGATAGATATGGGAATATTCGTTTATCTATTCAACGCCATATACAAAGCTTATTGGAGTTACCTAACGTGCAAGCAGATAACAGTTTATCACTTCGTAAGCTGATTGATACTGCAGAGCTACACGTCAGAGCATTGTCCAATTTAAACCAACCTGTAAATCACTGGAGTTTATTTCTAGTTCACCTCATTTCTGCAAGATTGGATGCAAATACATTAAAAGCCTGGGAAACAGAACTTTCCCAAAATTTGCAATGCACTTATGAGGCGATTATCAACTTTTTGAAGGCTAGAAGCCAAGTCTTTTCCGCCATAGCTAATCAAAAAACTAGTAGTTCAGATTCAAAAGTCTTCTCAAAAGATAAGGTTAGCAGTTCTAATCAAAGAATTTTAAGATCACAGGCTCTTCCTGTTGATGCTCGGTCACCTAACCAAATGCAAACGTGCGGTCTGTGTCAGCAATCGCATAATTTATACAATTGTGATGAATTTAAATCTTTATCAGTAGATGAAAGACGAAAGTTCATTACGAACAAAAAACATTGTTTCAACTGTTTGTCAGCAACGCATATGTTAAACAATTGCCGTTCACAACGTTTATGCTTTCATTGTAAGGCTAGACACCATTCCCTTTTGCACAGACATGAAAGATCACGGTTATCAGGACCAAGCAGTCCCAATACCAAGTCTAATTCTGAGACTTCTCAAAATAGTGCGCAGTCGTATGCTCAAAGTTCTACCTCGCTTGGCAAAGTCCAGGTTTTATTATCTACCGTGCAGGTTCTATTGAAAAATTCTCACGGGAAATGGGTATCTGTCAGGGGATTATTAGACAATGCCGCTACCAACAATTTTATTAATGAATCTTTGGTACAAAAGTTAGGCCTCCCAAAACATCCTACCTCAATAGAGGTCACAGGAATAAACTGCTCTAAATCGCAATCCTTAAGCTTTGCTAAAGTGGATTTGAAGGACTCTAATAATCTTGGTACGCAGTTGCAATTAGATTGTTTGATTATCAAGTCTATAGGCAACAATATTCCTGGCACTTCTTATCCTATTCAAAGTTGGAATATCCCGAATTTTGTCCAGTTAGCTGACCCTCATTTCAACAGAGCTTCGCCCGTAGAGCTTCTTTTCAGCTCAAGCGTATTTTGGCAATGTCTTCATTCCAATAAAGTAAAAATTGCTCCTAATGTTTTCTTCCGCGAAACTGATTTTGGTTGGATCGCTACTGGCCAAATATACCGTAATCCTATTCAAACTGTATCGAATTGTTATTTTGTTGGTACCGATTTGAGTCAAGAGCTAACCAAGTTCTGGGATCTTGAAAATGTTCAGGCTACTTCTTCTTCTTCTAATGAAATTTGTGAAAAGTTATACAAGGAAACCACTGTCCGTACTGCTGAAGGCAGATTTATAGTAACTCTTCCACGTATTCCTAATCCTCCCGCCATTACGGGCTCGCATTCTAGAGCACTTAGGGCACTATTTGCTATTGAAAATCGGTTCAAACAAGATGCTTCTGTTAAAACTCAGTATGCTTCCTTTATGGAGGAATACGAATCATCCAATCACATGGAGGTAATTCCTAAATCAGAAGAAATTGACCGTCCTTTAAATGAAATAGTTTATCTAAATCATCACCCGGTATGGAAAAATTCCTTAACACAAGACAATATAAGAGTAGTTTTCAATGGCTCGTCATCAGATTCCAATGGAGTCTCTTTAAATGATACCTTGCAATGTGGTCCCGCGATTCAAACAGATCTCACCTCTGTTTTGCTTAATTTTCGACGGTTTCCTATTGCTGTAATCTCAGATATTAAGCAGATGTACCGGCAAATTCTCGTAAATTCCGAGCAGCAAGATCTGCAAAGAATATTGTGGCGCGATGAGAGTTCCAAACCCATAAAGATATTTAGATTGAAGACTGTGACATATGGCCTGAAGCCTTCAGCCTTTCTTGCGATTCGGTCTCTCCACATGTTAGCCGAGCAAGATGGTCATCTGTATCATCCTTTGGCCTCTGAGTCATTAAAAACGGCATTTTATGTTGACGATTTCTTGGGCTCTTTCCCTAATATTTCTGAAGCACTCCTTGTGTGCGAAGATTTGAAATCCCTGCTCCTAGGAGGTGGTTTTCCGCTCCATAAATGGACTTCAAATTCTACTGAATTTATATCAAAATTTTCATCAGAGGTCCCAGTTGATGAATTTGTTGCTATTCCTACTGATGAAGCAGCCGTAAAAGCATTGGGTGTTTTTTGGTGTCCTTCTTCTGATACCTTCTCTTATCAGGTACATTTGTCAGAATCTCCCCCTGTAACTAAGAGACAAGTACTGTCAGAAATCGCAAAGATCTTTGATCCTTTGCAATATATTGCTCCTATAGTTATTGTTGCAAAAATGTTCTTACAAAAGCTTTGGTCATTAAAATCAGACTGGGATGAAAATCTCCCCCTTCCTCTTGTAGAAGAATGGTTAGAGTATCGCAGCAGTTTGCTGGATCTCTCCAAGGTTTCTATACCCCGCCTTTTAATTTCTAATCCCTTATGCCAGCAGTATGACCTGCATGTATTTTCTGATAGTTCAGAACGGGCTTATGGCTGCTGTGCATACATAGTAGGACGTTCCTCAGACACTTTCCCTGGATTTTCTAATTTAGTGTGCGCCAAATCAAAAGTTGCTCCACTTAAAACGGTATCATTGCCGAGATTAGAATTATGCTCTGCTTTAATGGCAACAGAATTAGCTACTAAACTAAATGTCAGTTTAAAGTTAAAATTTTCCCGCACATTTTTTTTGGAGCGATTCTTCTATTGTATTAGCTTGGATTTCCAAGCCTTCTTCTCATTGGAATACCTTTGTGGCAAATCGCGTTTCTAAGATTCATGAAGTCTCCCATTCTGAACAATGGAGACATGTTCCTAGCCGTGAAAACCCCGCGGATATAATATCACGTGGTTGCACGCCTAAAAAATTGATTTCCTCAGACCTGTACTGGAATGGTCCTCCTTGGCTAAGTCAGGAATCATCTTGCTGGCCTCGCTTAGCTAATCAATTTGCAGAAGAGATACCTGATGCCCGTAATGACCCTGTCACGTCGCATCTTACTTCTACTTCGACTAGTCTTTTTCATAGATACTCTTCATTTGATAAATTGATACGTGTAGTGTCTTATATCTTCCGATGGAGATATTTAGTAATTGATCAACCATTGAAGCCTCAACCCTTTCTCACCAGAGTAGAGTTAGAATTCGCTACTTGCAAGATTTTGTTACTTGTTCAGCAGGAAGTATTTGCTCCTGAAAAGCAAGCTCTTATAAGTGGTAAAGATTTTCCCAAGTCTAGCAGGCTTTCACCACTCACTCCTTTTCTAGACCAGGACGGCATAATACGTGTGGGTGGAAGATAAGCTATGTCTAGTTGTGAGGATGGGAAAAAGCATCCCATCATCCTTCCTTCAAAGCATCCTATCACCACCCTTATAATAAAAAAGTTTCATTATAAACACCTTCATGCTGGCACTCGCACCTTGCTCTGTCTAATTCGTGAACTCTACTGGATCATCAATGGCGTTCATGAGGTTTCTTCTGTTGTCAAAAAGTGTATACCTTGCTTTAAAGTTAAACCACGGCCCGCCACGCAGATTATGGGCAATTTACCTCCATTTCGTTCAGAACCTAGTAAGCCCTTCGCTCTTACTGGAATCGATTACGCTGGTCCTTACGTATATCAGACCAATCCCTCTTCATCTAAGCGCAAAATTTTAGGTAAACTTTACATCTCTTTATTTGTATGTATGGTGACGGGAGCTATCCACCTTGAGTTGGTTACGAACGCTTCGGTATCCTACTTTTTGGCCGCCTTTTCTAGATTTGCTGCTAGAAGGGGTGTCCCATCTGAAGTCTTTTCAGACAATGCAAAAATTTTTGCAAGCGCTTCTGATCTCTGGAAAAAAAGTGTTAAGTTCCCCTTCTGCTAAAGAAAAAATTTCCAACTTTTCCTATTCTAAAGGTTTCAAATGGCATTTCACCCCGCCTTATGCTCCCCATCATGGGGGCCGATGGGAATCCTGCATCAAACTTACTAAAAGACAGCTTAAGAAAACTCTTGGTCCTACCATACTTTCTTATGAGGAATTCAACTCTTTAATTATTCAAGTCGAAGGTATTGTAAATTCCAGACCTCTGACTCCTCTTTCAAACGATCCTAAGGATCTTTTACCTTTAACACCCAGTCACTTCCTGATTGGCTGTTCGCTTGCTGCTACTCCGCCTTTGCTGGTTCGACGCTGTGATCCTAACCTACCTATCTTTTGGAGAAAAGTAGAATCTTTGCGCTGTTCTTTTTGGCGCCGATGGAAGTTAGAATATCTCAGCTTGCTAAAAAGGCGTGAGAAATGGCGGCTTCCTCAACCAGATGTACGAGTGGGAGACATGGTTCTTCTTCGAGACCCATCTCCGCCTCTCGTATGGAACCTAGGCAGAGTTATTAACTGCCACTGTGGCCGTGATAAACGCGTCAGAGTTGTTGATGTTTTAACTGGTAAAGGTCTTTATACTAGACCCATCTCTGCTATCTCTGTTTTGCCTTTCGAGTCTTAGTTTCTCCTCGTCAGTTATCCATGTTTTGCTTTGACTGATTCTTTTGTTTGTTTTCATTCGGAGTTCTCGGAGCATGATCACTTTCGTGATACTTTCAATGTTTAGCTTGGCCCATTTGTCGGTCAAATTTTGTTTCTTGTTACCGAGATCCCCGAATGGTAATTATTTCTTTGTAAGTGTATTAATTGCTTAAACCAAATGCATAATTTTGTTATCAATCACCTATCCATAGATATTATAGTTCTCACCTTGAAGTGTTCCAGTCGCTCGCTACCTCAAGCTTCCTCACTCCCGGCATACACGGCATATACTGGCTCATCTGCGGTCTGCTGAGCAGGGTCGACTGACGTCACCCTGACTTTCGTTCGACCAATGGCAGGTCTTTGTCTGGTCGGGCAATCTCCAGCCTTCGAGATTGGTCCATGATCACTATTTAAGACGCCACCTGCTGGCGTTCTCCACTCACTTCTGATCAATCATCATTCTGATCACATCGTCATTCAGATCAACGCTGCCACACCGCATGGCACTATTGCCAGTCGCTGCTTCACCTCGCTGCTTCGTCACGAGGCCTCTACTCTGATACATCGCTCAAGAGGACAGGAATGTTTGCCAGCCGCAGCACACTGCAAGTTTCACCTTAGATGGTGGATCTCACTTTAAATTTCGAGGAAGCAGCAGTCTTCCTGGCCGCACCCAATGTCGACTTATACTCAGTCACCGCCTGGACACTACCAGTGTCAAACCGTCACCAGAAGGGAAAAGAAGAGTTGAATATTCATCTTTTCGGAATATGTATCTTGAGGCCATGAGCGCCCCCCCCCCCCGAAGAAACCGTGGAGGACTTTTAAAACAGTTTTAGGCTAACTGGAACTTTTATGGAGCTGGCTCAACAATTTGGATGATAAGTTCAAACTTGATTAAAAAAAAGTGAATATTTTACTCTCATCATACATTTCATCTTTTTAATGGTTCTTTTATTAATATGCATATTATACTTCAATTCCAATTTCTCTCAAATCTAGGCAATCCTTAACATTGGTTTTTCCATCATTAATCAGGGTACTGTCACCAGACCCTCTCCATTTGTTAAGATTTAACACTAATTATTCTCTGCATATCCCAGTTGTGTGCATTTATTGTGCATTTTAATGTTATTTAAAGAAAATTGTTGTCTCAATAAATATTATTTATACCTTGTTAACTAAACTTTTGTTTTCTGGTAATGTACTTTTATGCCCATTGCACCGCACCGCTTCAGTCTTTTCGCTGTTTAACAGTAGCTATTTTGGTTAAGCTTAAACCTACTTCGCGTTCTCCCGTATGGGGAAGTTTTAGGGCAGAACTTCCTCCAGTCTCGAGGAAAAGTTTTTCCACACTCTTTGCACATATAGCTAGGGATGGGTTCTTCCATTACGAATGTTGATTTCTGCAAACAGCTGCTTACTGCGTATCACAGGGCTAGAGGTTGGTCGGTGAGACGGTCTTTCACGATGTGAACACCGTGAGAGGCAGTAGTCAACTGGTGATATTCTTGTTAAGGGTCCTTTAATATACCCTAGTCTAGACCAACAGTTCTTTACAGCATATGACAAGGCTGTAGACTGGACATTGAGACTGTCTTTCACGACGTGAACACTGTAACAAGTAGTAGTCAACTGATTGTATTCTTGCTAAGGGCTCTCTAATATATCATAGTCAAGACCAACAGCTACTTACTGTGTAGTACAAGTATGTACAATGGTTGCTTTGTCAGTCTTTCACGATGTGAACACCGTGAGAAGTAATAGTCAACTGGTGATAGCCTATTCTTCCTAAGGGTCCTCTAATTTACCCCTAGTTAAGGGTAACAGCTGCTTACTGCTTATGACAAGGCTAAAGACTTGTTGTTTCAACGGTCTCTCACAATGTAAACACTGCGACAGGTAGTAGTCAACTGAAAATATTCTTACACCATACTCAAGGTTATCAGGTACTTACTGCATATCAAAAGGCTGTACACTCATGTGTTAGACGGTCTTTTTTTTTTGCTAAAGACCCTCTATATTCCCCAAACAAGGCTATACATGTTAGTTCTAAACACTTAGTGGTTAATTGTATAATAAATTTAAATACACAGCATATACGAGCACGTTTTCACGCGGTAAAACTTTACCAGATAGTCAAATGTGACACGCAAAGTATGTTGCCGCTATCTAGCGGTGACTATGAGAACTACTTGAACGACCAGCATGCTACCTAGCGCTCTATTTCAACACTCACTCACTGAACGACCAGCATGCTATCTAGCGGTCGATATCATTTCTCCTCAACTATAGGTCAATATGACAACTCACTCAACTACCAGCATGCTACATAGCCTTTTTTGTAAGATTTTTGTGGGCATTTTGTTGGCTTTTGTTGGTTTTTGTATTAGCTCTCTCATATTTGCTCTTGCTTGTTGGGGCTAATTTGGTCTTGGAAAGTATGTCAGTCATTTTTATGGCTGCATAATGCTTACAGCCATTTTTGTAAGCAGCAGCATCAACAACAACACACAAAATTCCAAAAAAATCCAAAGTACTCTAAGGTTTATCAATGATTCTCAACTCTTACACTTACCTCTATCCCATGCCTAGTCAAAAAATAGTGTATTTTTCAAATTTTTCAAAAAATATTTGGAAAGTAGGCTATATCATTAAACTAAAAATCCTAAAAAGCCATATGTTAACTCCAACACCTACCTCTATACCACTCTCAGTCCAAAAATAGTGTATTTTTCAAATTTTTCAAAAACATATTTCCAAAATGGGTTATATTTCCAAAATTAAAAAGTTTACAAGAATGTTTGTTTAACATAAATGAGTACATTTCCTTTACCTAATATGCAGGAAATGTTAAGCTTAGATTTGTGGACACGTTTCGGTTAATGCCGAGTAGTTTGGATAACTTAGTTTCCAACGTAACATCATACCCTGAAACAGACAAGTACTTTGGAAAAGAAAATGCAATGCTCATGACTCGCAAAGGGGTATTTTGTTATGACTACATTGACTCATGGGAAAAGTTAAGTGAAACCTGTTTACCTCCAAAAGAGGCATTCTTTAACAAATTAAGTCAAGAAAATGTTAGTCAAGAAGACTATGAACATGCCAAAAATGTCTGGAAACAGTTCAACATTAAAACTCTAGGGGAATATAGTGACCTCTACCTAACTTCAGATGTACTCCTTCTTGCAGACAGCTTTGAAACGTTTCGAAACAAAACACACCGAGTGGATGCTGCACACTTTTTTACTTCGCCTGGTTTAAGTTTCGAGGCAATGCTCCTTACACAGGAATTGAACTGGAATTGCTACAGGATTACGATCAGATTATTTTAATCGAGTCTGGAATACGTGGAGGCAGATGCCAGGTGTCTCATCGGTATGCTGAAGCTAACAATAAATACATGGAAACCTATGATTCTGAGAAACCATCGCAGTTTATTACCTATGATGATGCCAACAACCAATACGGGTGGGCTATGTGCCACTCCCTTCCTTATGGTGGATTTCAGTGGGGTTCTCCAGATACTGTTAATCTAGAAAAACTAAAGAAAGACGATCCTGTGGGATACATTCTAGACGTTGATGTTGATTACCCATCTGACCTTCATGATCTACACAACGATTTACCTTTCCTACCAGAGTGTATACAACCTAAGGATTCGTCTCTAAGAAAACAAATTCCTCATCTTGGAAATCGAAGGCGATATGTTGTTCACTACATGGCATTAAAACAGGCTTTAGATCATGGAATCAAATTGATAAACATTCATCGTTTGTTAAAGTTTAAACATAGACCTTGGCTAAAGGCATACGTTGATTTTAATAACAACCTTCGAAAACAAGCCAAAAATGATTTTGAGAAAAATCTGTACAAATTATTCAACAATGCCATTTTTGGAAAAACAATGGAAAATACCCGTAAAAGAATAGACATACGTCTTGTGACTGACAGCAAAAAGGCAGAAAAGCTAATAGCAAAGCCGACATTTATTGACAGAACAATGGTCCTAACCTAGCTGCTTTCCACATGGCTAAACGTAACATTGTATTCAATAAGCCTATATATATATATATTGGAATGTGTATACTGGATATTTCAAAAACTCTAATGTATTCCCACCACTATGATGTCCTGCTACCCTATTATGGAATGAACAATCTTAAACTCGTGTATATGGATACCGACTCGTTCATTTATTTGGTTAACACCCCAGATGTATATCAAGACAAGTTGGATTTCCTAGAACACCTGGACACATCAGATTATCCTACTAATCACATATGTTACTCTACATCAAACAAGAAAACGTTGAGGAAATTTAAAGACGAGGCTTGTGGACAAATTATAAAAGCATTTTTTGGACTTAGAACTAAAATGTACGCTTTAGACATAAATGGTAAAGAAATCAAAATGAATAAAGGTATTAACAGAGGTGTTGTCAAAAATTGTATAAGCTTTCAAGATTATAAGGATTGTGTCATGATAAACAATGTAAAAAGAATGCCAATGGACATTATCGCTTCTAAACAACATGACATATCATCTATACGACTAAACAAAATTGCTTTGTGTCCTGGTGATGATAAAAGAGTGATTGATGCTGATGGTATAGGTACACATGCCTATGGTCATTACTCAATCATTAACCATGCTTAAAGAGTTAAGTTATGAATATCAAAATCTTCTGCCTGCAACTAGCAAATACATAAAGCAAAACAATTTAGGAAATAAAACAATAGCACTACAAAAATTAAAAAAATGGCATTCATAATCAAAAATAAATAAAATAGAAAACAAAATAAAAACAACTGTACAATTTATAACAAAAAAGAATATATATAAAAATGTATTATGTGTAAATAGTTTACATGTATTTAAAATAAAAAATATATATTGTATGGACACTGCTTGTACATTTTTAATTACTACCCACCTCTCTCCACTCCTAATGCAAAATGAACATGTAAAACACAAATTGGAAAATCCATGTTTCCATATTGACAAAATAGAAAAAAACATAAAACTGAAATTTTAATAACTGTAAATGGGAATTTGGTAAATTGACAAATGTGTAAACAACAAGTTGGAAAATCCATGTTTCTATATCATGAAATTGAAAAACTTTAAACTGACATTTTAAGAACTGTAAATGGGAAATTGTGAAATTGATAAATGTGTAAACAACAAAATGCAAAATCATGTTTCCATATTATGAAATTGAAAAACTTAAAACTGACATTTAAAAAAACTGAAAAGGGAAATTGGAAAATTGACATATGTGTAAACAACAAAATGAAAAAAAATTCCCGGTTGGGGTAGTGATCATGTTGTACAGTAACATATAAGACTAGCATAAGGATAGTTGCATGTACCCTTGTATTCTTTGTGTATGTGCATTAGCCTTTGGATTAGCTTAAGTTAGGTTTGGTAAAGTTAGGTTTGGTGAGGTTAGGTATGTGACCTTGTAGTTAACTTTTTTCGGAAAATGTAAAAAGTAAAATCTAAAATCAAAAAATTTAAATTTAAAATGTAAAATCTAAAAAAAACTAAAATATAAAATACAAAAAATCAAAAATGTAAAATGTAAAATCTAAAAAATGTAAAATGAAAAAATGAAAAATCTAAAATGTTAAAATATAAAATGTTAAAATGTAAAATCTCAAATCTTTCAATGAGGTTTCTGTGGGTTAGGTTAGAACTAAGTTTATTATTTGTGCTCTCACATTTGCTCTTACTTTTTTGCTCTCCACTTTTTTGCTCTACCTGTTTGCTCCCATTTTTTTTGCTCCCACTTTTTTGCTCCCACTTTTTGCTCCCCCCTTTTTGCTCTCACTTTTTTGTTCCCACTTTTTTGCTCCCACTTTTTTGCTCCCACTTTTTGCTCCCACCTTTTTGCTCTCACTTTTTGCTCCCACTTTTTGCTCACACTTTTTGCTCTTAATTTTTGCTCCCATATTTGCTCTCACTTTGAAGTTAGGTTATGTTAGGTGAAGTTAGGTTAGGTTAGGTTAGGTGTGGTTAGCTTATAACTAAGTTTATTATTTGTGCTCTCACATTTGCTCTCACTTTTTTCTCACACTTTTTGCTCTTACTTTTTTTTTGCTCGCACGTTTAAGTTAGGTTAGGTTAGGTTAGGTTATAACTTAGTTTATTATGTGTGCTCTCACATTTGCTCTCATATTTGCTCTGACTTTGGAGTTAGGTTATGTTATGTTAGGTTAGGTTAGGTGAAGTTGGGTTAGGCAGAATGGTTGTGGTATGAATCAAAAGCCAGCTCCTGTCAGTTTTGCCTCACAAGGCTGAGTGTACCCCGTTCCACTCCTGAGACCAGAAATTAAATTTCTTGGCAGAGCCGGGATTCGAACCTCAGGAATGACCGCCAAGAATGCTAGCCACTACACCAAGAGGTGGACAATATAAGGCTGGTCTTGATTATACATGATCAATTAATAGTTACCTAATAATAATAATAATAATAATAATAATAATAATAATAATAATAATAATAAATATTCCATTTGGCAACTACACGGCCGACCTCTCCTTGTGACGTCATTGACGTTCTCAGGGCGTGGCGGCCATTTTGCCCAATAGCCCCTGTGCCAGCTCTGACTGTCCCCTCCATAAGAATAACATAGGGCTGGTTGCGCGCGGCGTCCATCTTGCACATTAGCCCCTGTGCCAGCTTCGGCCTTTATATCCTACTAATATAAGACGCCAACAAATGCTTATATATAATAAGCAGCTAAAATAAGCCGACACAAAAGCTAACATAAGCATAAGCCGACATAATTTAAGCCGCCAAATAAGCCACGTAATATAAGCCACCAGAATAAGCCGATATATAATAAGCCGCCAAAATAAGCCGTTATATAATAGGCCGATAAAGTGAGCCGTCACAACAGCCGTCATAAACATAACCCGACTCACAAGCCGACATAATATAAGCCGTCAAAATAAGCCAACATAATATAGGCCGGCAAAATAAGCCAACCTATAATAAGCCGCTACAATAGGCCGACACAAAAGCCGACATAAAAATAAGCCGACTCATAGGCACAACAATCACACATGTTACTACTTTTATACATGGTCAGGTCCTTTCTTAAACACAGGGATACATTTCCTCTCATAGATTACTAATTCGTGAAAACAGCATCAATAAACTGTCGTAAGCATAGACGACTTTCAAACTTGTGACGTAACAGTCCTACAATGGATTCCAGCGATCAGCTGTGACCTAAATCTGTAGTATAACTTAGCACTGAATCTAACATTCATGGGGAACAATTCGTCGTGTGTCAATAATACTGCAGTCGTCTCGCTAAGGAATCAATTTTGAATGCTGCGTAATATTAGCTCGTAACGTGCAGCGCGGCCTTGAGTCAACAGATACACAGACCTTGACTCACTGCGGTGACAATGTCTACAACGCAGCCTTGCCTTGCCTTCACAAAATCAGAATGCATTGTAATATTATAGAGCTCACAAAACGACAGTCCTATCTGAGGCTCACATGTCTCAAATACACACTTATTTACATGTCCATTAACACTAGAGGTAGTCTCACACTCAGCTCTCCCTAATATCAAAAGTTGAATTCAAAGAGAATAAAATCGCAGATATTCCAACGCACTCCAAGTGCTTTGAAATATAAAGATACTGCTATCACCCTCGTGCTTTGTTCTGAAGATATCACATACCTTCTCCACTCTCAATACACCTCATAATAGGTTCCGAAAACGTTTAGTGTCCTTCTCGACACAACAATTTACATAACCAACAACACCTACACTTCCTCGTTTTGTAAACTAATGCACCAATCCTGCTGATTCCAAACTCTTGAATGTTCTGGCCTCCGAGCTTCACAAATTGAAATTAACCATATTTAAGGCGACGGGTGAACCTTCACTTCCGTCAAATGATACGCCCATGATTAGGGGTGTCCAAACCACATAACTGGATGCCTCTGCATTCCACAAGAATTAATGAATTCAACATTCAAGGTATTTAATTATAGATTATCAACATCGTAGGATTAAAATATTTCTCGCAAGGGTTATGAGCATTCATGGGTGTCTCCCCAATTACATTAGTTCATAACAGGTTGCACATGGCAAAGTTAGGCCACAGGGTTTCATAAAAAGTAGTGATAAGACCAGGGCTGTCTTCAAAGCTAGAAATCTGTAAATATGATGTTAAGAATTGGTCCTACCTAAATGGTTGCTATTAAGTGCGGTTCTACAACTACTCAACTGAAGCGGCAACCTTAACACATGGAAATTATTTGACTCACATGTTCAGCGAGCTGGATCTCATGTTACCTTGGGATTATAGTGTTATCTCCAAGTCCTGGCTTTGATCCCTTTACGTCCTCCAAATCCATCGTTTCCTATTCGTCCTCATCATTGGATATATGCTCCAAGCATCCCCCTCACAAGGTAAGTTACTCCATCACGAACATCATTTAAGAGCTGATGAAAGTCTCGTCCACGTGGTGATTGGAAAATTTCATATTGGCGTCTTGTAGAATAATCGTGGCACAGAATTTACCATAAATTGTTCTGAAATTTAACCAGACACTGGCTTTATTCTGTTGCAGACTGGTATTAAATTGGCTCTATGTCTGCCACTGGCTTTAACGATCACTTGGGCGGTGTTCAACTCACTGAAGTTATAACTGTGACTAAAATCGTTGAAAATCGTTGCAATCGCGCACCAATATAAATTCCAGAAAATTGTTTCTGCACTGTTTTCAGTTCAATGTTACTACAAATTGTTTTTAGGATACTCACACGGTTCTTGTGATATATTTTTGTACCTCGTGACTTAACCACGCCAAAATCGTACCATGCGGTCGCACGAAAAATCCAATGTGTTTGCCAGAAATCACTTTTTTAGAATTCCAATGTGCTTCATTCGCACACCAAAGAGCTGGCACTGCGTTGCGCTATAATATTAGCAATATTACAAAGATGTAACTCACAATTATGTCCTTCAATTCCAAATTCACAGGAAAACTCTCCCGAACATGCGTCTGCTCGTTAGTCAAGCAGACACAGTTTTGACGTCAGTTTTTGACGAGGTTCCGGGTTCATGAAGAAACCTAATAAGTCGTGTAGCGACTAATTAACCCTCATTCGCATATCTGCGAAGAAAATACGAGCACACATTTTTATTCACTGACAGAAAACATGTACATATACAGATGTTGTATCAAAAATACAGGGTGAATCCCACATAAGATAAACTTGAGCGTGGGCTTCATGAACACAATTTCTTAATTTATTTGCAACATGGTATTTGACTGATAATAATAAGAAAAGTTTATAGTAAAAGCATTAATTATAAGGATACTAAAAATAAAAGATGATACATTACTTATTTGTGACTGAGTTTGTTTAAATATATTGGTGAAAATTTATAAGTTCATTTACTCTATCAAAGTTATTAAGGAGCCATATAAAAAGCCTTTTCTTCAATATATTCAGGGTGTTATTTGTCACATTTACTGGCAATATATTGTATATCCTAGTGCTAAGACAACTTAAATTCCTTTGGCCAAGTAGTGTGTTTCGACGAGGGATATTTATTCCAGTTCTGTCTTGAAGATTAGTGCACATTTCAAGTTTTTGTCCATTAGAGAAGAGCTTCAAATTTTATGTATAAATATGATTGATGACTGAACAAATAACTGTCGTATGGTAAGCAACATGCTTTGTTGATACAGTTCACATGTTGGAAAAGTTGGTGGCCTTTTGTACATAACTTTTAGAATGAAATTCTGGCAGGTATTTACCTAAGCCAAATGTGACTCAAGTATTCCACCCCAACCATTTATTCCATATTGTAGTTGTGACTGGACTAAGGCAAAATGTACAATTCTCAAGACTTTTGCTGAAAGGATATTTCTGATTCCGTAAAATATATAAATTAACTTTTGTAGTTTATTGGCCAACTTTGATGCATGCATATTCCATTTTAAATGACTATCTATAATAATCCCTAAAAATGTAGCATTCATTGATTTCTGTAGGGTATAGCAGTTGCATCTTTCGCCATTGTTACAAATTGGTGTGTGGATCTTTAGTGTTAAATTGTCTGTGGGTTGTAATGTTTTGTTGTGCGAGAAGCATAGGTATTGTGTTTTGGTTTAATTTAAGGTAAGGAGGTGGTTTCTTAGCCATTTTTGGACTGTAGCAAGGGTTTTTGAGTTCTATTAAAAGTGTCCTCCCAAGTTGTTCCTGTGACTGTGACGACAGCGTCATCAGCATATGAGGTAATCATCGCATTACAGTTCAGCTCACACAAATTGTTAATATATAACAGAAAAAGAATAGGACCTAAAACTGTTCCTTGGGGAATTCCAATTTTTACTTCAGCACTTCTACTTAAGAGTATCTTTGATACGTACTTTTGTATTCTGTTAAAAAAAAGCTTTTTATTAGTACCACGAATACATTCCTTTTCAAGTTTTCAAATGAGTATATTGTGGTCTACGGTGTCAAAAGCCTTTCTTAAATCCAGGAACACAGAAATTGTTCTTTTAGAACTATCAATGGCTTTATACAAATGATCAGTAAGGGAGAATATTGCATCTTGAGTACTAGTGTTTGGTCTAACACCAAACGGATTTGGTGACAATATGTTGAACTTATTCACATAGCTAAGTAATCTGGCTTTGATGCATTTCTCTAGTAGCTTAGAGAGGTGGGTTGTGAGGGAAATTGGTCTATAGTAATTTAACTCTCTTTTATCATCTGATTTATGGACTGGGATTATGATGGCAATTTTGAATGAGTCTGGAAATTGTCCTTTCGTTAGTGATAAATTAAAAATATGGTGCAGTGGTTGTAGAATTTCTGAACTAATTATCTTAATTGTTTTACTAGAGATATTATCATAGCCATTTGCTGAGTTATCTTCTAAAGCAGCTATGTGGTTTGTTATTTCTGATTTTGTTATGGGCATAAAAAGATAGACTGAGGTTGAGATTTTGCAGTGCTATCACGTGCATTTGTGTTGTCAGGTTCCTTTCTTGTATTGCTTATTTTTTCAGAAGTTCTAAACCAATGTTACTAAAATAGTCGACAAATTTGTTTGCAATGGCAGCTGGTTGGGATGTTTCTTGTGAGTCTCTGATAAATATGCTGTCAACAACTGAAGATTTATTTCCCTTGCTACATGTTAAATCAATAATATTTTTCCATAGGACTTTAGAATTATTGGAGTTTGCCATAATTTGTTTGGAATAGTACCTTTCTTTTGCTATTTTAACAAGCCTGTTTATCCAGTTTCTGTACAATTTATGTTTATTAACAGTTTCTGGGACCTCATCACTGTTTGAAGACCTCTCCCCTTGTTTAACAATTTTCTGATGTAATTTATCTCTTATTCTAATAGAAGTTAAAATTCCAGTTGTGATCCATGGAGTAATTTTTTTAAATTTTGATCTTACGTTATTTATGGTAGTAGAGTGTTCAGAGATGTATTGAGTCAGTAACTTAATGAAACTATCAGCTGCTTTGTTAGCATCATGTTCAGTTATGATAGATTCCCAAGTTTCCTTAGTTAAGGATTTTTTTAGAGTTTCATAATTTATTCTTACATTGTTCAAAGTATTTTCTCCTGTTTGTGGAGTGTATCTTTGAAATTTATTTTGTATGAGAAATGTAGTACTGTGATCTGTGATACTGGTATGCAGAACAAAAGGGTCAAAGTTGCTGTTTCTGTGGGACTTAACATGTATGAAATCGATACATGTTCTGGATTTTGGGGTTATTCTAGTTGGTGAGTTTATGTACGAAATGAATCCATTTGCATGTAACACATTTAAATACTCATTTTTAATATTTTGGGCATATTGCCTTGTAGGATTTAAAATATCAATATTTATCTCTCCTATTAATATACTGTGTGTAGCTGTAGGCAAGTGTTGGAGAGTATTTCCTAGTTCTTCTATGAATTTCTTTGGGCTTGTGGAGGGTGATCTGTATATAGCAAGTACCAAGTAACTTTCTTTATTATATCTGAAGGTGAGTAGGCTAGCATTTGCAGCTTTCAGTGTTTTTACAGTATATATTGTAATATTTTGTATGAGGTTTTCATGCACATATATATTTATGCTGTCATGGGTAGAATTTTGAGGTGGTATGAAGTATTCATTATATCCTAAAATAGCAAATGGTATATCCTCAATGAGCTGAGTTTCAGACAGTATAATGACATCTGGTTTATGATCAAGTTGATCGAGCATAACTAGCATACTTTCAAAATTTGTTATCATGCCAAGATCCAATTTCTCCATAAATCCATCATAATATAGTAAAATATGCAGAATGACGTTATTGAAATCGTAGAATATCAAAGTTGAAAATATAAATTCCTTCCACCCAGTTAGAATGTTGGAATGCAATACCATAGTCAAAACAAGGGTAGGAGCTAGGACAAAGCTTTCACGGTGCGTTCTGTCCATCGGTGGATGTATTACCAACTCATGCTCCTTGAAGTTATCACCAACATGAATCATACTGGCTCACTATATAAGTTCGTTAGAATAGTTTTAAATATTTCGTCTGCGCGCGTCAGAAAAGAAAACTTCAGATGTTGGGACATTGAGGGTCAGTAAAGCATTTTATTATTTCCTTATCTGGAATTGACAGTCCATAGCATGATGATAATTATCCTCTAATTGTGATATGTTTGTGTATATTTAGCGGACGTTATGTTCTGTTGTATTTTCGGAAACGTTTGGCGTCAAAATCGACGTGTTTACGCAGTGGTAGCTAATACCAAGCTTGCTCTAGGCCTACCAGAAGACAGATGGACGGCGTTGCCAAGCGTTATGACTTGGTTTAAGAATTAGAGAGGGCGATGCATTTACTGATTATAACACGATAATAGAAAAGTGTTCCATTTCAATCATAATATTTGTAAAAATTCTTTCTATCCTGCCATTTGGCAACTCAAACTATCACTCCGGGCACTGTGGTCGGTGCAACATGGCCGGGATACGTAGGATAAAACACTCAATAATACAGGATTGCTATGGAACACTTTCGTATTTTCCTGTTATAATCAGTAAATATGATCCCTAAAATACTGATGACAGTGTTATATTATATATAACAAGGTGATACACGCGATCTAATTTGTGTGTTCCACTGGATTTTATGTGTGAATTACTATTAATTGTCTGCTCGGATTTGTTTTTGTGCATTTCAAACATATCATTTTTCAAAGCTATATTGAAGTTTGCTAACTGCACCATAGCCTGCAGAAACTTTACAGAAGGGGTAGAAATGTTATTTGCAAACTTGTCATGTTAAATAGAGACAATGATGAAACAATTTGGTCAATTTACGCTGTTGAGCTCCAGACGTTGCAGCTCCGCCCCACATGGTCACAAGAGAAATTGGAAGGATAAAGCTAACAATTAAGCAGTTTCAGACTATTATTAATATTATTATCAATATTACCTTAAGTGGCTAGACTGTCCCCCAACGTCACACCAACTGTATTCCGACTCGTTCCTGTTCTCCGTATTTATTCGTGATCGCCACTTTTCGTCCATTGCTATTTGCATCTTTTGGAATATAATGAAACTTTATATCCGTAGCCCTCTTATGCATCGGCTTGCAGCCGTAAACTGAGCAATATACTTTGCTTTTACTCATTTTGTATTCTAACAATGAGTAAAACTCATTAATTGTGTATTAAGAACACAAACAAATTAACATGGTCTGTTCACCCTAGAGACCGGATTTTAAAGGGGAAAATTTTCATTTAAAAGGACCAAAAAGGGGGAAAATATTCTTTAAAAAGGGGCCAAAAAAGGGATTATTTAAGAAAAGGGAACTGGTCAAGAGATAAAAGAAAATAAAAAGGTATGCATAATCACTTCTAATTTAACTTAACTGCATTAAAGAATGGTATTTAATCAATTGCATGTTCAACATTTGAGGATGCTAAGGATATAGGTCTATTCTCTTTTATGTAGTGTCCTTGTGTTACAGTGTTTATTATATTAAGAAAGAATTGAACCTGATGACATTTAACATTTCAGTATGTTTGAAGGTCAAATTTTGTATCTTTGAATTTAAAATATCTATATACAAAGAAAATGAGCACTCAACATCAACGGAAACCAGTGGGGAATACTTGGTTTTTACTCTAAACTCTAAATCAGTGCATTTCACTAGTTTTTCAATGTCTGGATTCTATGATAAGCTTGCCTTAAGTTTTTCTTTTGCGAATCCCTCAAGCATGTTGTCAGTTCTTTCAACCACACTCCACTGCACCTCCTTGGATAAGCACTGTTCTTCCAGTTGTAAAATGGCGGCAGGAAGAAACTTGAACGTATGCACTGCGTACAGCTCTGTCTCCAAATTCGGGTCACTCAGCAGGTTCTTCGCTCGACCCACAGCTGCAGATTCGACATCGTCCAAAGACAGTATAAAATCCTTTATCTTAGTGAAATGTTCACAAAGGAAAACAGCACATGAAATCCATGTCCCCCAACTAGTTATGATGGGAAACTTAGGTAGTGGTAGGCCTGTAACTTCCTTGTAAAGCTGTATTCTACTTGGAGCTTTAATCAATGTCTTCTTAAGTTCGGATATGAAGGCATTTGCAACAATATATTCAACCCTTATTGCTTCACATAGGCCTTACCCTATGCAAAGCATGGGCAATACAAGTTGTATGGCGGAGATTAGAATACATAGGCTTCAACTGTGCAAATGCTGAGACCATGTATGATGCTTGGTCTGTAACAACTTCTCACACTTTGTTGTACTGTATTCCTGATGGCCAGAGTTTAAAACAACAGTCATTGAAACTCTTCATTATAGATGTAGAGTTAACTTTTTCCAATTCGTACATGGCAGCCAACATTGGTTTTGATGGATCTCCTCTCAATGGCATCACAAGAATGTTTAGAACAGCTCTTGAAAGTGAATCGGTTGCTTCATCCAAAATGAAGCAAACTCGATGGTCTCCAACAACCTCCTTAACTTTTTGTACATTAGCTTCATAAATTGGTTGTAGGTAACTCTTTCTAAGTGTACTTTCATCAGGGACAGTGCGTTGTGTGTATTTTTCCAAGAAACTCTTCATTGCTGGGTTATTTACCTTATTTAAAGGAATTCCATACTGAACAAATGTAACTGTGAGGTCACTGGAAAAAACGTTTCGTTCCCTGCTTTTTTGTTCGGCCTACTGAAAAGATTCCTGTAAAAATGACTGTTTGGAAACTTTCGCACGAATAGCTTTTTTGAAGATCATGTTTGGCATACTTGAGATGCTGAATTATTCTCTCCTTTATATGTTTTCCATCTACTTTAATATCAATATCACATAGAGAACATCGAATAACGGTACCATCCGATTAAATCGTCCTTGAATCTGCTTACCGCTCTTCGCATTTTACTGCTAAAAGACGACTTCGCCATCACTATTACAAGCTACTGCTGCCACTTAACGGTGCTTGCTATTCTCTGTGACTCTGTTTCTGCTACTGAGCGAGCAAGCTACTGTATCCAAAGAGAGGGTGTGTTTCTATCTCCCAAAATTTTAATAATGGCTCCCTGCGGCGTTAACGAACAGCTGATTCGTAACATCAAGTTAAAACTCTTATGAGAGTGAAACGGGAATTATCATCCGTTGGTCACCGCGTCATCCTGGCTTGTTATTGGCTGACAATTATTACCAGCCATTGGCTGCCCGTTGGTTTGTTTACAATTATCACCAACATGGCAGCGAGAGGAATAGATTTCTACATCAATTAAATTGCTAGAAATCTATTCCAGTTCATGACAGTAGGTATGAAGTGCAAATCATTTATTGATGAGGAATTGTATGTACGTTTATATTTAAATTGCAGCGTGACACTGTTCATCAAAATTTGTGAAAATAAAAGTACAAATCAACACTCCTGCTGATCAACTGGAAGTTTCTACTACTTTGGATGCAAATCAATTGGCTGTCGTTTCCACCAGTTTTATTCATCAGTTCGAAATACATGCAGTACAATAACCTTTTGTGCACTATAAAACTACATTATTGACCATTGCGTAATGATGTTGCTGTCTGAATATATTTACCAATTTCATGACAGGTAATTTGTAGGTTATGCCTAAGGCATATAATTTAAGTGGCCGTTTGTAATGTGAAGTCCTTACTGCAGGCTATGTATGTACAAATATTATGGTTTAACTAATGAAGCAAGGATTAAAAGTGCAGTTTGCACCTCCACCCTTTTTTTAAATATTGATGTGTAGTTTCTCAGTCTGGTAACTTCTTGGATTTGCTTGAGATAGATTTATAGTAATATACTAGGCCTACCTTATTAACCTGCAGGTTGAGTTTTTTTAACATGCCCAGGTGCATACGGTAGCATAAGACGTACTTCAGGCTATGTCGATCCTAAATGTAGGTCTATTATAGTGCTGAGTCTGGCAAGGCTTCATAAACCTGGGCGCGACTTCACATTTTCATTTTTCCTATACAACTTTTGATACCAACCACATAAATCACAGTGTTTCAAGATTTTGCTCTCATTAAACAAGTTCTTTCCCCCTGGTGGTGGGCTGTGTTGGAGTCTACAGAAAATAAATCAAGGATTAACAGTGCAGTTTGCACCGCCACCTTTTTTTTTTAAATATTGATGTGTAGTTTCTCAGTCTGGTAACTTCTTGGATTTGCTTGAGATAGATTTATAGTAATATACTAGGCCTACCTTATTAACCTGCAGGTTGAGTTTTTTTAAAACATGCCCAGGTGCATACGGTAGCATAAGACGTACTTCAGGCTATGTCGATCCTAAATGTAGGTCTATTATAGTGCTCATGTCAAAGGTCGTCCTAAAGTTTTAACTATTGAGACTTGATTTGCATCGAAGATACTTTCAGCTGAGTCTGGCAAGGCTTCATAAACCTGGGCGCGACTTCACATTTTCATTTTTCCTATACAACGTTTGATACCAACCACTTAAATCACAGTGTTTCAAGATTTTGCTCTCATTAAACATCACCAACAAGTTTTTTCCCTGGTGGTGGGCTGTGTTGGAGTGTACAGAAAATAAAGTTGAGAAATAAAAATACATCTTAGATTTCCATGACACAGTTGCATTTTACCCTACTATATCTCCACTCAATATACCAATCCTACCAAAGTTTCCTAATTCCTCATGCATAAATAAACATGAGAGATTACAGCATTGGCAATGATGACAGTAACTTATGAATTACTTAAATGTTTTTAAAAGATGCATAGAAAGTGGCTTGATAAACCCTGTATCATCAATCCATTTAAACATTCCCACAGACTTCTAATCAGAAGCTCATTTTATGTGCAACAGGTATGTAGAATAAACCTCCCTCCCAATAACTTGTAGGCCTAACCTGAACATAATCCCTGTTAAGAGCTGTTTTTGGTTCACAGAAAAACATACCATTTAAAATCTTGCACATAGGCTGCTAATCATATTATGGTGCAAGAGGTTTCTCAGTCACTCTGGTTGCTATTCTTTAACCTACGGTCATATAAAAAAAACTGGCTATCAACTACTTGCACATGGGCTACTAATCATATTATGGTGCAAGAGGTTTCTCAGTCACTCTGGTTGCTAATCCTTAACCTACGGTAATTTAAAAAATCCTGGCTATCAACTAGGCCTACTGATTTAAATATTCCAGACATCTTTCTTAACACAAAAAGTGATAAAAATGTCCAGCATAACTCAACACATTGCTAGCGTTTCGCCCCAGCGTGCCAATTGGGCTCTTCAGTTGGTAAAGGCACACCTAACAAGACGCGTAGCAGGTACACACTGTGAAGGCCAAGCAAGATGCCTCGCCACATATGTGGCCACGTCACGAGCATGCCAGTGTACCACGGGAGTCAAAAACTCCACTTCCAAAAACAATAAACATTGCTTTGGCATTGAATATAATCAAATGTTCTCGAAATAGAATCAAAATTAGTATAGTCCGTTGAGCCATTATAATTAACAAAAAAAAGTGATAAAAATGTCCAGCATAACTCAACACATTGCTAGCATTTCTCCCCAGGGTGCCAATTGGGCTCTTCAGTTGGTAAAGTCACACCTACCAAGACGAGTAGCAGGTACACACTGAGAAGGCCATGCAAGACGCCTCGCCACATATGTGGCCAAGTCACGAGCGTGCCAGTGTACCACGGGGGTCAAAAACTCCACTTCCAAACACAATAAACCTTGCCTTGGCATTGAATACAATCATATGTTCTCGAAAGAGAATCAAAATGAGTATTTTCCTTTGAGCCATTATAATTAACACAAAAAGTGATAAAAATGTCCAGCATAACTCAACACATTGCTAGCGTTTCACCCCAGCGTGCCAATTGGGCTCTTCAGTTGATAAAGGCACACCTACCAAGACGCGTAGCAGGTACACACTGAGAAGGCCATGCAAGACGCCTCGCCACATATGTGGCTACGTCACGAGCATGCCAGTGTACCACGGGAGTCAAAAACTCCACTTCCAAAAACAATAAACCTTGCTTTGGCATTGAATAAAATCATATGTTCTCGAAAGAGAATCAAAATGAGTATTGTCCGTTGAGCCATTATAATTAACACAAAAAGTGATAAAAATGTCCAGCATAACTCAACACATGGCTAGCGTTTCGCCCCTGCGTGCCAATTGGGCTCTTCAGTTGGTAAAGGCACACCTAACAAGACGCGTAGCAGGTACAAAATGTGAAGGCCATGCAAGATGCCTCGCCACATATGTGGCCACGTCACGAGCATGCCAATGTACCACGGGAGTCAAAAACTCCACTTCCAGAAACAATAAACCTTGCTTTGGCATTGAATACAATCATATGTTCTCGAAAGAGAATCAAAATGAGTATAGTCCGTTGAGCCATTATAATTAGCAAAAAAAAAAAGTGATAAAAATGTCCAGCATAACTCAACACATTGCTAGCGTTTTGCCTCAGTGTGCCAATTGGGCTCTTCAGTTGGTAAAGGCACACCTAACAAGACGCGTAGCAGGTACACACTGAGAAGGCCATGCAAGACGCCTCGCCACATATGTGGCCACGTCATGAGCATGCCAGTGTACCACGGGAGTCAAAAACTCCACTTCCAAAAGCAATAAACCTTGCCTTGGCATTGAATACAATCATATGTTCTCGAAAGAGAATCAAAATGAGTATTGTCCGTTTAGCCATTATAATTAACACAAAAAGTGATAAAAATATCCAGCATAACTCAACACATTGCTAGCGTTTCGCCCCAGCGTGCCAAATGGGCTCTTCAGTTGGTAAAGGCACACCTACCAAGACGCGTAGCAGGTACACACTGAGAAGGCCATGCAAGACGCCTCGCCACATATGTGGCCACGTCACGAGCATGCCAGTGTACCACGGGAGTCAAAAACTCCACTTCCAAAAACAATAAACCTTGTTTTGGCATTGAATACTCAGTGTGTACCTGCTACGCGTCTTGGTAGGTGTGCCTTTACCAACTGAAGAGCCCAACTGGCCCGCTGGGGCGAAACGCTAGCAATGTGTTGAGTTATGCTGGACATTTTTATCACTTTTTGTGTTAATTATAATGGCTCAACGGACAATACTCATTATGATTCTCTTTCGAGAACATATGATTGTATTCAATGCCAAAGCAAGGTTTGTTGTTTTTGGAAGTGGAGTTTTTGACTCCCGTGGTACACTGGCATGCTCGTGACGTGGCCACATATGTGGCGAGGCGTCTTGCATGGCCTTCTCAGTGTGTACCTGCTACGCGTCTTGGTAGGTGTGACTTTACCAACTGAAGAGCCCAATTGGCACCCTGGGGCGAAACGCTAGCAATGTGTTGAGTTATGCTGGACATTTTTATCACTTTTTGTGTTAATTATAATGGCTCAACGGACAATACTCATTTTGATTCTCTTTCGAGAACATATGATTTTATTCAATGCCAAAGCAAGGTTTATTGTTTTTGGAAGTGGAGTTTTTGACTCCCGTGGTACACTGGCATGCTCGTGACGTAGCCACATATGTGGCGAGGCGTCTTGCATGGCCTTCTCAGTGTGTACCTGCTACGCGTCTTGGTAGGTGTGCCTTTACCAACTGAAGAGCCCAATTGGCACACTGGGGCGAAACGCTAGCAATGTGTTGAGTTATGCTGGACATTTTTTTCACTTTTTGTGTTAATTAAAATGGCTCAACGGACAATACACATTTTGATTCTCTTTCGAGAACATATGATTGTATCTTTCTGAACTCCATTTTTACTGACAGCATGTAAGTCCTTACTACTGTCTTTCAAGCCATTGACCAGTTATTTTTTCATGAGGAACTATTTTTGTCATTCTTCTCTATGTGAAATACAGTTGTTGAAAACTGCCTGGAAGACTCAGGTTTTTTTTTCTTGTGTCGCTTCTCTGGTGTCCTACGACACTTCCTAATTATTAACAGAATGTTTCATCGAATTGTTGTATCCAATTGACCAACTGGTAATATATTATGGCTTGCTTTAATATTCCTATGATACACTTTTAGATCCCATACATGAATGAAATACAAAACATAGGCTGACATGTTGAACCAATCTCCCATTCCCTAACACTCCCAACTAATGGGACATAAGCTACCCAGTGGTTAGTCTCACATTGCTTCCATTTACATATACCGTACTAGGTCTAGCAGTACCATAGGTATTGTGACTGTTTCTCCAACTCCGCCAAGGAAACTAATTCTTAACTAAGATGTGGAATGGGGTACACTGTCCCACGACGACAATCAAGGACCACTTGAACCATTCAAGTGATTTTTCTATTTCATTTTACCAACTAACCAGGTGCCTGGAAATGCTAGTGAAGGAGGCAGCTAAGTAGGTTAGCCTACTGGTATTCACCATTCCGAGAATATTCTCAGCGACTTGTCTATGCATAGGCCTATGACACAACTTTCAGAAATTGATACAGTAATTACAGAACACTAATGGTGCCCAGTACTCACAGCTTAGCATATGACGGAGTGGATTCCAGCCACAGATTAACTCATGTTCTGTGAACGGGTTTTCAAACAGATTGAGCACTCACCCAATTACAGGGGTCTTGATCATGATGTTCCAAGCCTCTAAATGAAACACTCCTCTTTAAGACTTTCTGGTTTTCCATCCATGGTCGATCAACAATGTCCTGATCTCAGTGTTCTTAAGTTTCTGATGGCTATGGACATGTTTTTATCCTGACAACTTCATATTTTAAGGGGTTGGGGTACATGCCCTATTCTTAATTAGTTCAGCGTAAGATCATTGAATTCCCTTAAGAAAAATAGGGAACATCCATGTGTTATTTGACCATAGGAAAGGGAGAATTTTAAAAACAGGACCTCTAGGGACATTGATGCAGATGACTCCGAGTAAGTAGGCTAGATCAAAATGAACATTTTTCAGTGTTGCCTTAATAACGGTTGATAACTTTCTACCGTTCAAAATGAATAGGCCTATATTGGATGGGAGATATTTTTATTATTTGCAGAGATTACAAGGATGACTTGTTGATGTACGGTATCATTATTTTGTTAAGCGAACATAAGATCCAAGTCCATTTCGTGTTGGAAGCCATATTTCAGTGTTGCCTTAGTAAACGAGATATTCAATGTCTTTCAGTCGGTCAACACGATTGCACCTAATGGTATAAACCTGCAACGTTCAAAAGCACCTGCGCAAAGCCTACTTTCCCGCGCATTCACTCCGAGTTGTTGTGCGACGTCACAGAGGAGCGGTGGAGGGGGTCACATGCTGTCTGGCCGCCCTACCGAGCACACTGTCTAGATCCGCTGACAAGAGCTTCGTTGCAAATTGTGTATCCATTTTCGCGCCTTTTTGTTTTGTCAGTTTTATATAAGTTTCTTTCTTTATTGTAGTCCTATAATCCCTTGTCGTGTAGCATGTACTTTATTGGTAAATGTGTTTATGTATATAGTGTTGTGTACCATGCTACTCTAGTAATAGTATAATTTGAGTTTCGTTATGGCTTCTACCTCGAAGTCTAGAAGCAAATCTAGACGACCATTAAGGGGACAAGCTAGAGAAATAGTCTATAACGCAACGAGAGTAAAAAGGTAATCAAAGATTTAAAGGGTACATTGCCATCCATGCATAACACAAATGTCATTACTGTAAACATTCCGCAGAGATACGACTTAATTCCCCAAATCATGTGTAAATGTAGAAATAGAGGCTACAAATGGAGAAATTCGTAAAATTTGTAAGAGCTTTCCAAATGTCCAAATTGTAGATGTAAGTAAATTAGACAGGAAGTTCCACACTCGGCTTGGCCTACACTTAAATAGATTAGGAAAAGAGTATCTTAGTGACGAAATCTGCAAAATTGTAAATTCAAATGGTAAGAATAGTTCAACAGTAATATCTTTAGAGTGGAAGCAGGGAAACTGGTAAAAGAAGCCAAACTTGAGGTTTGGCATTCATATCTTTTGAAGTCAAATTTAACGGAGTGCAACAATGGTATTTCGGATTTGTCTAGCAACAATAATAACAACAATTATAATAATAATAATAATGTAAATAAATCACCAACACAAGCTTGCAAAAGTAACAAATTTAGAATTTACCACCAGAATGTTCAGTCTCTTTATAATACAATTGATTACATAAATCTAATGCTTAAAAATTAACTTAAAGACATCTCAGCACTATGTATTTCAGAACATTGGCTGAAAGAGGAACAACTCGAATTAATTCAATTCCCAGGGTTTAGACTAGCTATTAAATACTCTAGATCTAATATTAGCCATGGTGGTACTTGTATCTTCTTAAGAAATAATTTAGATCATGAACAGATAACAGCTTATGATTATCTAATTATGGAACAGGATTTTGAATTCTCTGCCGTAAAAATACAGCAGTTTAAGTTAATAATTGTATGCGTATACCGTTCGCCGTCAGGAAAGTTTCGTTTATTTATAGATAAATTAGAATTGTTACTCAATAACATGAGCAAAGTAAATTTCGATATAATAATTTGTGGGGATGTAAATATGGATTTCTTAAAATGTGATAGAAATTGTGAATTATTAACACAGTTACTAATTTCCTATGGACTGAAACCTACAGTAAATACCCCAACAAGAATTTAAAAAAAATTGTAAAACCACTCCTAATCAAATTTTTATAAATACAGATAAATATCACCATTCAATAGAAGTCTATTGTCCGGGTTTTAATGACCATCATGGACAAATACTGAGTTTTGAAGTACCCGAAACAATCAATAATAATGATAATGGAGTAAAACAAATGTTACATATTTCAATGACTTATTAAATAAGGAAACATGGTCAGAAATTTATAAACTAGAAAATGTAAATGATAAATTTAATGCATTTAACAGTACCCTAAAACACTATTTTGAAATAGCATTCCCCTTTAAACAAATAACTGTTCAAAATAACAAAACTAGCAATTGGATAACAACAGGGTTTATAAATTCATGTCAAAGAAAGAAATTTCTACACAAATTATATAAACAATACCACACAACACCTGAATTCAATGTATACTACAAAAAATACAATAGCATATTAAATAAGGTAATAAGACTAGTAAAGAGAATGCATAATGATAATTTTATTTCCCAATCATCTAATAAAAACAGGGCTATGTGGTCCGTGAAAAAGAAAGAAACTGGAAAATCTGCTAAAATACGAAGGAACATTACACTGACCAGAAATAATAAAGTGATTAATAATCCAGAGGAAATAGCAAACACTTTTAATGACTATTTTCTGGAAATTCCACAAAAAATATTAAATAAATCACAGGTAAATAAACTAAATTCTAATAATAAAATAAATATATGCAGTGATTCTTTATTTATAAATCATGTCACAAGTGAAGAGGTAAGAATAGTTATAAAAGAGCTAAAAATAAATTCTGTGCTGGCATTGATGGCATCCCTGATGCAATTTTAAAGAAATGTGCAGAAAATATAATAAATCCACTAACTCACTTAATAAACAGTTCAATTCTGTCAGGAACTTACACGGATATTTTGAAGTTATCAAAAGTAATTCCAGTGCACAAAAACGGTTCAAAAGATGAATTAGATAACTATCGTCCTATTACCTTACCAATTGGTATTGCAAAAATTGTGGAAAAAATCATGTATAAGAGACTGATAAGTTTTATAGAAAAAACAAAAAAAAATCAAACTCACAACATGGATTCAGAACGGAAAAATCTACACAGACAGCAATTTACGAATGTAGTAATAGTATACTGAAATTAATTGACAATAAGGAACATGTAACTGGCCTATTCTTGGATTTGTCGAAAGCATTTGATGTTGTTGACCATAAAATCCTCCTTACAAAACCAAATCAATATGGTATTAGAGGTCTAGCTAATAAATGGATCGAGTCTTACTTAACAAGGCGTAAACAAATAGTAAGCTTGAGACTCAAGGATGATGGAACCAAATTACTTAATGAAACATTGTCCAATGAGGGAATTATTAAATTTGGAGTACCCCAGAGATCGGTTTTGGGCCCACTACTCTTTCTTCTATATATCAATGATATAACACAGAACGTTCATTCACATAAGGAAATTTTGTTTGCGGACGATACAACACTCGTAATAAAAGCTGAAACTAAACAGGTCATACAGCAGTCTGCTGACTCCGTTACACGAGAGATAACCAAATGGTCACAAGATAATCGCCTCATAATAAACTATAGAAAAACAGTATGTCTAAATTTCCACACTATACAGAATAGGAATCCTGGGAAGCCCAATATAACATTAAATGGTCATCAAAGAGAAAATAAATCAGAAACAAAATTTTTAGGACTATGGATACAAGAAGACTTGAAATGGAATAAACATATACAATATCTGAATACTAAACTGAACTCAATGTGCTTTGCGTTACGTATTTTGAAAACCTGCACTAGCATGCACACATTAAGAAATACTTATTTTGCTTATTTCCATTCATACTTAAGATATGGGGTTATATTTTGGGGAATGTCGTCAGATGTACTAAGCACGTTTAGGATACAAGAGAGGGCGATTAGAATTATGGCAAATGTAAACACTAGAGAATCATGTAGACCTCTGTTTAAAGATTTAAATATTCTCCCTCTGCCCTGCACGTATATCTTTGAAAGTATTATGTTTTTTAAAAAGAATGTAATGAATAAAGATGTTTTTTCTTAAAACAAACAATGATGTTCATAGGCATAACACAAGACAAAATCAAAATATTCATATTTCACACACACACACACACACACCCAAGCATATATCAAAAAGGAACTTTTCGCACTGGAGTTAAATTATACAATAAACTACACCAGTATATAAAACTGGCCCCAAAAATAAAAACCTTTGATAGAATGTTGAAAGCTTATCTGCAGTGCCATTGTTTTTACTCTGTAGTTGAATATCTTAGCGTATAGGAGCGATGAAATGAATGTATAATTATATTTTACTTTTCTATTTTCATTGTAATACCTAGCTGTATGTTGTTGTATTTATAGAATTAAGTTTTCATATTATGATAATAGAGTAAGTTGTAAATAGTTGTGCAATAAGATTTTTTCTATTAAAATCTGTTATTATAATAAGTTATAAATAGTTATAATATTAGTAATATATACCTGTTAGTTCTTTTATTTTATAGATGTAAATTCTGACGTGTCCTATATCAAAAATGTATTGAATACGTGTATTTGATCAAATGGAATTAATAAAAATCTATCTATCTATCTATCTATCTACGAGAACAGAAAACCGTTCATAAACTCAATTATAATGTTGTTGCTTCAACAAGTGAAGCAATGGGTGTTTCAAAGTCACTCGTGAAGCGTATAATAGCGGAAGGGAAGACATCTATGGCCAAGGGTCGTCTGCAGTTTTCTACACCTGATGCATTATTTCGTGTTGTTGATATTATAGCCTCTGTGTGTGTACGATTATTGGAACAGTATGTTTCTTTAAAACGTAGTTTACAACTAGGGAATCATAAATACTGTATTTTCATTTAACTCCATGCTTAATACTTTCGGTCACTTTACATTTACTTTCGTTCTTTTAATTGCATTGCGTTTGCAGCATTAATGAAGGAATAACCTCAATCGAACAGCTGGCTGCAGGTACTTACAATACGGTATGTGACGGCAGCTGAGCCAGCCGCGCACTCCTTCGCCCGGGAACAGTTAAGAATGCTTTACGTGATAAGCACTTTTTTTTTTCGATGTCAATGAACTGCGACCTACTGTATATCCGTTTACGTCTCGGCATGATGGGTTAAAATCACTGACTGGGCTATTAATTATATTATCATGGAGATAGCATGTGCAACGGATTCTTTTCAGACTAATTTAAGAATGGCGAGGTGCATGAAACACAAATACCCCTTCCATCCAGTCTAAAAACACTTATAGTGGGCGATGTTTTGAAGATAGAGATGTGCTCTCGCGGACTTTTTTGTAGAACTTTTCATGCTGACCAATTCTTACGCTCATTGTATACTGATATTTTTAAAGGTTTGCCCACCGTATGCTTAAGAAGCGCACGGACGCCAAGTTTTCTTTTTCGACTTTATCACTGAAATCGTTACTGCTTGGCTTCCTTCGATCATAAATAAATTATTTTCTACATAAACTTTTCTCGAGATATCCTTTACAGAATGGTGGAAACCGCATCAAAATCCATCCAGTGGTTCTCGAGATTACCCGTGACATCCAAGAATCGGGGACATTGTTTTATACTAAGTAGAGATTGTCGGGGAAGATCGAGACGAGCCGATGTGCGCTGCGCAAACCGAAGTAGCCGAGGGTTCTTTTGTTTGTTTTACCTTTATAATGAGCATTATTCCCAAAACCAGAAAAAGAAATACTGTACATGCCGGCCTAACATGTCAAATCAATCATACCTAAAAAACAACAAAAATGCTCTATGAGAAACTATTAAAACCCCATAATGGTACTCAAAAATAATCTCAGACCACCGCCACTAATTCGCGAAGGTGCAGAAAAATCTTAATAAAATACAGCTATTCGTAATAGTAGGCTACTGAGTGATAGGCCCGGAAATAGAACTATTTATCTTAATGTCTACAAGATAACGAGATTGAAAAAAATACCACAATGCCACCCACAAATCTATAGAAGGCAACACTAAAAATGGCTTATACAATTTCTAATCCACATGTCCCCCACCCTTCACCAACATTGAAAATCCACAACCTGCTTCTAGTCTCCGACCGGGTCAGGAATGGAATGAATGAAGCCCCCGTCGAGCGGCGAGGATATAGACTGCCGAGTCCTGACGCACTCCTCTGAAAAAATGGAGAGTGTTGCCGGAATGAAATGTTGACAGGGAAAACCGGAGTACCCGGAGAAAAACCTGTCTGCCTCCGTTTTGTCCAGCACAGATCTCACATGGAGTGACCGGGATTTGAACCACGGACCCAGCGGTGAGAGGCCGGCGTGCTGCCGCCTAAGCCACGGAGGCTCCTTCACCAACATTAATATTTGTAATTTAAGTAGGTTATGTTAAATTGAGGTTAATGGCGGAATTGATTGCGGCTGTGTTGCGGGAAGGACCCAATAAGTGCTCAGCCAATCAGGGACGTTTTGATTTGGAGACCATACTCGGAAAAAATTTAGAAAGTTTTGATTCACTCCTCTTCGTTATGCCCCCACCCTAGGCCGTGACCGCGACCAAAATGGCGGCTTAACGAACACGACGGGGTGAAATTTTGGGAGATAGAAACACAGCCAGAATAGGCTGTAAAGGCTGGTTCACAATAGCCCGAGAACGAGAAGGAAGTTGAAATGCACGCTACCTTAATTTTATGGGTCGGTTCACACTCAATCTCCGGGAACGAGAAGCTAAAAGTAGCCCGGGAAGGCCAACGGGAAACATGGTTAGGTTTCATGTTTGACGTTCTCGGAGCTTCCCGGAGCCAATCAGAAACGTTGTACCTGCACATGCGCAGTACGGAAGGAGTAGCCATCGATGTAAACATAACCTGTGAATGCGCTCTCTAACCTTGCATCTCTAAAGCGCACAATTTGTGTTTAATAAAGTTATTATAACCCTCTGAAGCATTTCAGTTGTGTAATTGGTATTTATTAGTGGGCGCTTGCTGATTGTTTTAATATGATTACGCTATAGCTGATTGCGCGCGCATGTACAAGTTCACGTTCCTGGGCCAATTGTGAACCGGGGCCCCGGGAAGCTTCGCGTTCTCGTTCCCGGGCCCGGGCTTTAAAACTGCTTCACACATTCTGGAGGGGATGCGACGAGTCTCTAACAACAGCAGCGGGTGGGGTGAGGCGGTGCAGTGGGCGAGTTCAACTCTGGGGTGAGTTCGGTATAGAACCCGTGTTAATTCTTTCTTCCCTTACGCTACATCGGTATTTTATGCAGGTATTTTCCCTCAAAATGAAATAAATTCTTGAGGTTTTGCCGTAAATTCTTAAAAAGAGGGAAAATAAGTGCAGATGTACGAGAAAAAGGAACAAGGGCTAAAAGAAAGGGAAAACGGGGAAGTTAAAACACGGCAATCTTGAGTTTTAAATACAGTTTTAACCCATAGTATCGATTATTTCTTGTTCCCAATTAAATTAAAAAAAAGGGCATTCCCTTTAAAACCGGTCTCTAGTTCACCCATACAAGAAACAATACAAACTGTCACCACTTGGTAGATTTTATCCTACATGGTAAGATTCTTATTTTCACCGCTAGATGGCACATCAGATAGCTGGGGTTGCCAATTGACGTCCGAAACGGGGGAGGAGCTTACGGTCAGCTGTTTGCAATATGGCGGCGAGATAGTGACGAGAAGTAAGCAAGACAGTGATTGGGTGTGCGTTTGTTATGGCTTCTAATTTATGATGGCAAAATACTACATATTTTCTTTCATTGATATAAATATTTTTATAATCAATTTAAATGCAGTGCCTAATTACTACCAGTTAAAAATATTACCCACATGTAGATAGTTAATTTACTGTCTGCTGTTACATATATGAAGCCTGTACCAGGGAGCCTAGCGGTATCGATGTTTTTTATTAATTTCACAATATATGTATCTCACATAACACAAAGGACGACTCCCTGATAATAAATTGAATCCAGCAACCCTGAATTTGCATGTATGTTTTGGGTTCAAAGAAGTGTTACTTGGGATGATCAAATCATACTTCAATATTGCTAATATTGACCTACATACTTGCTGTTCAAAGGCAAGAATATAAATTTATTAATCTCTTGCCACAGGCAAGTTAAAATGGAGGCATCCTCTATATCAAAATATATAATTAAATTTTTTAAATACACATATTTAACAAAGCTGGCGTCTCCATTTGACCTTGTCATAAGCAAACGGAACAGATCAAAAACTACACTTTAAGCCAAATCAAATTCACTCTTCAGCTCGACATAAACCATAATACCAATTAAAACCTATACAAAACATACTCTCCTTACTGTTGTACAACTTTCAAACCAACAATTCGCACTCAACACTGAAAACCCCTGAAATGGGAACTAATTAAAGTTAGAATAGCCTAGGCCGATCCGGTCTCCTGCTACATTACCGCATATGTATACTTAACATCACTATAACTTCTAAATTACGGCTAAGTGACGTATCTCCTTGCAGTGGCGGCTGGTATATATTATTTCTGGGCGTTGCACTATTTTGGCGGGTGGAAGGGGGCGATGGTGTAAAAGACGACTTGAGAAACATGTGTTACACACGTCTGATTTAACAGTCGTAGCTCATTCGTTACGAATGTCGCAGTCCTCGTATTCCAGGTAATAACGTTCTCCCGTTCTTTCCTTTCACTTAAACACGAATCCAGAATTCCTATTCCTGTGGGAGCTCACTCAACACATAGACCCTACTGTATTATGACCCAGCATGCAGTTACAGAATATATCAGACTACGTTTTTTAAACTAAAGGTAAATCCATATTACCATCAAAATAATAGACTAAGGAACGACCGGATGCGTGGTGCAACGGTAATGTTCTCACGTGCTGTTCCCAATGTTGCAGTATCGAATCCTGGCGCAGTCAGTTGGCATTTGAGGGTGAGCAAATGCGAGGGAGCCATGTCAGTATATCTACTGGCATGTTAAAGATCCCCTTCGGTGCAAAATTCCGGCACTCCGGCGTCTCTAAAAGCCGCAGTAGTTAAAAGGGACGCACAATCAATAGCATTATTGTTATAACAAAGGAGCAAATAGATCTGTCTAGAGAATCCTTAATAATTAACAGCATTTTTTTTACTAAGCCTGAGTACAAAATTACTTCAGTAAAATAATTCAAAATGAAGTATAATATCGAAATAATGATTCACTACAACGTATTTAAAATGTTAATGATTTTTTAAATGTTGGTTAATACAGGTACACATTTCCGCACGTAAATTCAAGCTCAGGACTTATTATTATTTGTCGAGTAGTAGACTGTTAGCTCATTCACTAAAAAACCGTGGCACTAGAGCCATTAAAGCCTTGGCCTACCAAGCGACCGCTACTACCCTCATGAGGCTGTCATTGACGGAGCCGGGAATCGAGCCCGGGGCCTCCGGGCGAGAGGCAGGTACGCTACCCTTACACCCGTATCTCATTCACTGCTCATAGGTTTATCAATCACCATATCCTTTGTGATCGTATGTAAGTGTAAATCATATACAAGCTGCGGTTCAAACGTAGCTTATTATCGGCTGCTAGTTACCCTAATTATGATATTCACTAAACTTTATAAGTAACTTATTTTGCTTCAGATTGATCAGCCTGTAAGAAAATACTAGTTCAGTAGGGGCAAATTCCATTGTTTGCAAGGTTTTCTATTATTCTCGGAACTCTTCCTCAATGCAGCCTGCGTCTCATGACCAGAGCAGCCACTGATGACGCAACGGGAGGTGACGACAAATCAACTTCTCACCACACGTCAGCAAGAGGCAGATAGCAGCTGTGTTCAAACGAGACCTTGGATATCATTCACGGACAAAACAAATGTGTCCAGCCAGGAGTGCTGTAGAGGTGATTGCCTGTCTTTAGAATTGAACAGCTAATCCATAGTATAAATATTTCTCCGCAAAAACTATAGAAGAATATACTCAGACACTATAATGCAATATGCTTGCTCTTTCTCTCTCTCTCTCTGGAGCGATTCAGACACGGGCATTCTCATTTAAACAGCAATTAATACCTGATGGCGCAAACCTGTGCGAACTCGCGGGTGAGGAGAAGGAAGGTAGTGGAGGGGGTCATTGCTGCTATGCTCTTGGGAGGCACTGACTTCATACAATAAGCAATCAAATGAAATAAAAATATATTATACAAATAGAATTCAAACGTGGCAGTTACAGTAGGAGCCGATAGTAACATTCCCTTAGCAATGAGCGAAGTTAACGTCTCTCCCCTCTCTCTCCCGCTGCAGCACGTGGACTCGCCCGCATATGAAACTCTTTCCGTACGTATGTGCCATCAGGTAACAATTGCGGTATACATCCATTTCCCTGATCGGAGGTCATGGAGCTGTAAGCCTTTATCAGGACGTCGGTAATATGAGCCGTACGGGGGCTATCGGAGAGTTCTGTGGGCTGTATAGAAAGCGAAAAAAGGCCTGAATTGGATAGAGCCGGTGGACAACATTTCTTGGAAACAAGTCTATTTTCGATTGTGAAGGCAGAAGCACAATAGCATAGAGGATCCGCTAACAGTCACAAAATAAGCAATCAAATTAAAAAAAAAACGTACGGTATTATATAAATATAATTCAAAGACAATGTTAAGAATTGGTAACAATTAGTAATAATCTCCTACTCACATTATTTAAACAGGAAGTCCATTCTCCTGTCTTTTGTTGCAGCGAACTTGTCTATTACGCGCTGATTGAAGTCTGGAATTTCCATGATAAGGTCCTTTTCAATGGAGAGCATCGCCAATGCTGTCAATCTCTCTTGAGACATGGATTTTCTTAGGAATGTTTTAATCCTCTTCAATGTAGAGAAACATCTTTCAGCTTCCACTGACGTCATAGGCACAGTTAGAATCAATTTCAGTAGTCTCGATGATTCACTGAATGTATTTTCCAAATTATTTCGCAGATCAAAATCTAATAAACTCACAGCCTGACACACGTCTGAATTCTTCTGCCGAGTAGATAGAAGTCAGTTCATGAGAGAGTTTAATCCTGTCAATAAAGTTATAAATCGTGCACACTGTTTTCACTGTTTCTTCTGGAAATTTTGATGCGTACTTTGGAAACATATCTGGCGCAAACAAATTTGATGCAACAAGATGTCCTGAGAAAGAGAAGCGGGCTTTGGCTTCGCACACGATCACGTCACACACTTCTTTTGCCTCCCTCTTCCATTCATTGTTGTCAGTCATCCTCCTTTTCGAAGAAGTCGCGGTAGGTTCTGCGCTTGAATCAACATCAATTTGTTCCCGAATGAGTTTTATGTTATCTTCGAACTGAGAAATTGCCCTCTGGGCAGAACAAGGATCAATTTCTCTTCTCTGGAGTTGACCAAATAACATTTCAACAAGTGGCATTATTTTGCTGAAGAACGAGAGCCAAAAACTGAAATCATGATTGATTAGAATTTTCTTATGGCCAGCAGCCTGATTTATTGTGCTGGAGTTCTTGATCTCGTCACTGTCCAGAATCTCGTTCATACACTGAATAATATCTTTCTTATGGTCAAAAACGGTATTTACACTTCTAGATAAAAAGTTCCAACGAGTATTGTTAGCTCGAGGTAACCGTCTCTTCACCACTGGAATCAAGTACCGCAGTACGTTGGGGACTAACAGAAAAAAATGTACAAATACCCTGTAAATTTGAAAAGAAAATTCTCACGTTTCTATTGACAGAAGCAGCCTTACCCATTACCAGATTTACTTGGTGAGCATAACAATGCACGTATTCTGCATTTGGAAATGTGGTTTTCATTATAGCCTGTACACCTCCAGAAGAACCAGACATAACCGAACACCCATCGTAAGTCTGTGCAATTAATTTCCACGAATTTTCTGGAGAATCTAATTTATGTTTTCGCAATTCTTCAAGCAAACAAGAAGCTAATGTTTTGGCGTCATGGTGTTGAGGTGAAATAAAACCCCAAAATCTTTCCACCGGCTTACCCTTCACCACATAGCGATAAACAATGGCCATTTGATAAATGTTAGACACATCACTGGTTTCATCAGCTATTACAGCCAAGAAATTTCCGTCTTTCATTTGCTTTGCAATTTCTTCGTGGCACACATCTAGCATCACTTGAAGCAGCTCATTCTGAATGGTTTTAGATGTCCCCTTAAAGACCGTGGCCTTCTTTAAATGAGACTTCAAAGCAACATCTAGTTCTGCACTAAAATTAATTAATCCCCTATAAATTCCTGGATTTGATGATGTTTGAGTTTCATCGTGACCTCTCAAAGCTAGCTCAAATACGCCACATAATCTAACGCAATTTATTAGTATATTCAGGACGTACCTATTGTACTTCACGTTCTCATTTTCTGCTGCTATTTTCCTCCTGTATGCACTGTCCAGCTGCGAAGCTACATTTACCTTGCCGAAGAGCGCTAGCTTCAGCACATTTCTTAAATGAATACCTGAGGACTCGTGTTTTTTAATGCTTGAACTCAAATGATTAAAATCAGTAACTCCCGATTTCGTCCACGCTTGTTCGCCGCCAAATAGTAAACACGGAAAACAAAACAATGCGTTCCTATCTTCACACCCACACAGCCAGTCATGATTGTTATATACATCTTTCTTAAAAATTCTCCTAAACTGCCTCTTCCCGGTTTGAACATTTTGGACAATTTTTAACTCTGGCAATGGTCTACCACGTTGTTTAATTTCAAGTTTCTCTTCATCAGTGCACTGAGAAAAGTCTTAATTTGCAAACTACTTACGGAATTCACCCTAGATTGAATACAAAACACTAATAACACAAAACACTAATTAAATTCACACGAGAACATCACATTCACCTCGGGATAAAATGGATGAAAAACGATATAAAACTTCACGAGAACAAATCAGCGTACCTTAACACACGAGGGTAATAAAGAACAGGAAGTATCTGACTCATCCGCCAATTACATTGCAAGACGGTCGTATCGGCAGTTCACGGAGCCACTCGGGTATCATCGCCCGCCCCACTCCTTTCTGGTTGCAATGAACGGGCAACGACCAGCCGAGTTAACTGTTGGGATAGGGCTTACCCGGCCTAGCATCTCTGCCATACCTTTCACTATTGAGATCTGGTCGGTGCTGGCGCGATGCAACGACCACACGTCCAGCGCTCCTACACTGTTCCCGCGCTCTGCTTTTTCAATGCAGTTCACAGGACTATGAGGTTTCCTGAACTATTAAAGAACAAATCTATCAATTCCTATCCATGAAAGAGGGAAAAATATAAAATGCATAATATTTTCCCTCCAAAAATTCTATATTTTGTCTCTATGAAAAATCTGGTCGTTGTGCAACGCTGCACAACCTTATTACCGGCCGCCACTGTCTCCTTGAGTAGTATAGGTGATACCGGCCTGCCTGGGATGATGGGTCACCAAACCGGTACTTAAAACTAAGATTTTACACATTAATTAACTAAATTCAACATTAAGGAGATCATAGCCAAAAACACAATTTAAGCCAAATCATACTTCAATATTGCAAATATTGACATACATACTTGGCTGTTCAAGGGCAAGAATATAAATTCTCTGGAAAATTAAGGCTAGGAACAGCATTTTTCTTAAGTTTTCTAACAATTCGGCTATTGTCAATCGGAAGAACCCCTAAAATAAGTTTACGAAGAGCGGATTACATTCTATGTAGGCCTACAGCACAGAAGTATTAGGCTACAAGTTTATCAGTATTTTTGCTGTAGCTAAATCCTTGTGAATACAAATTAGAGACAATAACTATCAATAATCAACAGTACCGGTGCTTACGCTGTGGAAAGAAGTCGTCTTCACAAAAATGCAGACTGCACACTGTCATGTAACGTGTAACACGTTTTCCAATTGACAGCGCCGATGCCCATCTTTCTCTCTGAACTTTTTGTACAGGAAAGTAGTGACGAGATTTCGTACCCATTTTATACGATTTGCAACCTCCTCGAATTTGACAAATTTCTTTCTGTATCCATCACGACATCAATGCTTCACCATGAAAATAAACCTCACCAGTCACAATGTTACAGCTTCAACATTCTACCGCGTGGCTGCGCCATCCAACTTTTCTGACGTCAATTGACTCGATGATGGTGGCGATCCACGTCATGGACTGTATTTGTGAAATTCATTATAGACACTAGGGAATTAATTGTAACTATCAGACAAAATTGTCTGAAATTAGGAAAAGTAGACACAGCTTATCGAAGGATTAAGAATACTTTTGGGGAAAAGAAGACTAAGTGCTGTAATATTAAGGACACAAATGGAAAGCCTCTAACAGATAGGGAAGAAAAGGTTGAGAGATGGAAAGCTTACATAGAGAGTTTGTATAAGGGAAAGGAGATTGAGAATCATGTAATGGAAAGGGAGGAGGAAATTGATGAGGATGCGAAAGGAGATTTAATATTGAGATCAGAATTTGATAGAGCTTTGGAAGACTTAAGCAGGAACAAAGCACCAGGCATAGATGATATACCGATTGAGTTGCTACGCTGCATAGGAGATGAAGGTCTGATCAGGTTATTTCACTTGGTGTGTAGGATTTATGAGACAGGTGAGGTACCCCCTGATTTCAAGAAGAATGTTATCATCCCTATACCAAAGAAAGTGGGAGCTGACAGATGTGAAGATTACCGTACAATCAGCTTGATTACTCATGCTTCAAAGATCCTGTCTAGAATAATTTACAAGAGGATTGAAAGCCAGATAGAAACGGAGTTGGGTGAAGACCAGTTTGGTTTCAGGAGAAATGTAGGAACAAGGGAAGCTGTACTAAGTCTTAGGCTGATTTTAGAAGGTAGAATAAGGAAAGATAAGAGAACGTTCATGGCTTTTGTAGACTTAGAAAAGGCTTTTGATAACGTTGATTGGACTAAATTGTTTGACATTTTGAAATCAATTGGAATAAAGTACAGGGATAGGAGGGTGATATACAATCTGTACAGAAATCAGACAGCAGTCATTCGAGTTGAAGGACATGAGAGAGAAGCTGGTATTCAGAAAGGTGTAAGGCAAGGCTGCAACTTATCACCCATACTTTTCAATCTTTACATTGAACAAGCAATGAAGGAAATTAGAGAAAAATTTAAAGTGGGAGTGAAGATTCAAGGAGAATTAATTTCAACTCTGAGATTTGCTGATGACATCGTCATCTTGGCCGACAAGCCTGAGGATTTGAATGAGTTTTTGAATAGATAGATAGATTTTTATTAATTCCATTTGATCAAATACATGCATTCAATACATTTTTGATATAGGACACGTCAGAATTTACATGCATAAAATAAAAGAACTAACAGGTATATATTACTAAGATTATAACTATTTATAACTTATTATAATAGCAAATCTTAATAGATACAATCTTATTGCACAACTATTTACACCTCACTCTATTATCATAATATGAAAACTTAATTCTATAAATACAACAACATACAGCTAGGTATTACAATTAAATTAAAAAAGTAAAATATAGTTATAGATTCCATCACTCCTATACGCTAAAATATTCAACTACTGAGTAAAAACAATGGCACTGCAGATAAGCTTTCAACATTCTATCAAAGGTTTTTATTTTTGGGGCCAGTTTTATATACTGGGGTAGTTTATTGTATAATTTAACTCCAGTGTGAAAAGTTCCTTTTTGATATATGCTTGTGTGTGTGTGTGAAATATGAATGTTTTGATTTTGTCTTGTGTTATGCCTATGAACATCATTGTTTGTTTTAAGAAAAACATCTTTATTCATTAAATTCTTTTTAAAAAACATAATACTTTCAAAGATATATATGCAGGGCAGTGGGAGAATGTTTAAATCTTTAAACAGAGGTCTACATGATTCTCTCGAGTTTACATTTGCCATAATTCTAATCGCTCTCTTTTGTATCCTAAACGTGCTTAGTACATCTGGCGACATACCCCAAAATATGATCCCATATCTTAAGTATGAATGGAAATAAGCAAAATAAGTATTTCTTAATGTGTGCATGCTAGTGCAGGTTTTCAAAATACGTAACGCAAAGCACATCGAGTTCAGTTTAGTATTCAGATATTGTATATGTTTATTCCATTTCAAGTCTTGTTGTATCCATAGTCCTAAAAACTTTGTTTCTGATTTATTTTCTATTTGATGACCATTTAATGTTATATTGGGCATCGCAGGATTCCTATTCTGTATAGTGTGGAAATTTAGACATACTGTCTTTTTATAGTTTATTATGAGGCGATTATCTTGTGACCATTTGGTTAACTCTCCTGTAACGGAGTCAGCAGACTGCTGTATGACCTGTTTAGTTTCACCTTTTATTACGAGTGTTGTATCGTCCGCAAACAAAATTTCCTTATGTGAATGAACGTTCTGTGTTATATCATTGATATATAGAAGAAAGAGTAGTGGGCCCAAAACCGATCCCTGGGGTACTCCAAATTCAATAATTCCCTCATTGGACAATGTTTCATTAAGTAATTTGGTTCCATCATCCTTGTGTCTCAAGCTTACTATTTGTTTACGCCTTGTTAAGTAAGACTCTATCCATTTATTAGCTAGACCTCTAACACCATATTGATTTAGTTTGGTAAGGAGGATTTTATGGTCAACTACATCAAATGCTTTCGATAAATCCAAGAATAGGCCAGTTACATGTTCCTTATTGTCAATTAATTTCAGTATACTATTACTACATTCGTAAATTGCTGTCTGTGTAGATTTTTCCGTTCTAAATCCATGTTGTGAGTTTGATAATATTTTATTTTTTTCTATGAAACTTATCAGTCTCTTATACATAATTTTTTCCACAATTTTTGCAATACCAGTTGGTAAGGTAATAGGACGATAGTTATCTAATTCATCTTTTGAACCGTTTTTGTGCACTGGAATTACTTTTGATAACTTCAAAATATCCGGGTAAGTTCCTGAGAGAATTGAACTGTTTATTAAGTGCGTAAGTGGATTTATTATATTTTCGGCACATTTCTTTAAAATTGCATCAGGGATGCCATCAATGCCAGCACAGAATTTATTTTTTAGCTCTTTTATAACTATTCTTACCTCTTCAATTGTGACATGATTTATAAATAAAGAATCACTGCATATATTTATTTTATTATTAGAATTTAGTGTATTTACCTGTGATTTATTTAATAATTTTTGCGGAATTTCCAGAAAATAGTCATTAAAAGTGTTTGCTATTTCCTCTGGATTATTAATCACTTTATTATTTCTGGTCAGTGTAATGTTCCTTTGTATTTTAGCATATTTTCCAGTTTCTTTCTTTATTACGGACCACATAGCCCTGTTTTTATTAGATGATTGGGAAATAAAATTATCATTATGCATTTTCTTTGCTAGTCTTATTACCTTATTTAATATGCTAGTGTATTTTTTGTAGTATAAATTGAATTCAGGTGTTGTGTGGTATTGTTTATATAATTTGTGTAGAAATTTCTTTCTTTGACATGAATTTATAATCCCTGTTGTTATCCAATTGCTAGTTTTGTTATTTTGAACAGTTCTTCGTTTAAAGGGGAATGCTATTTCAAAATAGTGTTTTAGGGTACTGTTAAATGCATTAAATTTATCATTTACATTATCTAGTTCATAAATTTCTGACCATGTTTCCTTATTTAATAAGTCATTGAAATATGTAACATTTGCTTCAGTGAATGACCTGCACTTTGATTTTACTCCATTATCATTATTATTGATTACTTCGGATACTTCAAAACTCAGTATTTGTCCATGGTGGTCACTAAAACCCGGACAATAGACTTCTATTGAATGGTGATATTTATCTGTATTTATAAAAATTTGATCAGGAGTGGTTTTACTAAATTTTGTTATTCTTGTTGGTGTATTTACTGTAGGTTTCAGTCCATAGGAAATTAGTAACTGGTTTAATAATTCACAATTTCTATCAAGTTTTAAGAAATCCACATTTACATCCCCACAAATTATTATATCGAAATTTACTTTGCTCATGTTATTGAGTAACAATTCTAGTTTATCTATAAATAGAGGAAACTTTCCTGACGGAGAACGGTATACGCATACAATTATTAACTTAAACTGCTGAATTTTTACGGCAGAGAATTCAAAATCCTGTTCCATAATTAGATAATCATAAGCTGTTATCTGTTCATGATCTAAATTATTTCTTAAGAAGATGCAAGTACCACCATGGCTAATATTAGATCTAGAGTATTTACTAGCTTGTATAAACCCTGGGAATTGAATTAATTCAAGTTGTTCCTCTTTCAGCCAATGTTCTGAAATACATAGTGCTGAGATGTCTTTAAGTTCATTTTTAAGCATTAGATTTATGTAATCAATTTTATTATAAAGAGACTGGACATTCTGGTGGTAAATTTTAAATTTGTTACTTTTGCAAGCTTGTGTTGGTGATTTATTTACATTATTATTATCATAATTGTTATTATTATTGTTGCTAGACAAATCCGAAATACCATTGTTGCACTCCGTTAAATTTGACTTCAAAAGATGTGAATGCCAAACCTCACGTTTGGCTTCTTCTACCAGTTTCCCTGCTTCCACTCTAATGATATTACTGTCGAATTATTCTTACCATTTGAATTTACAATTTTGCAGATTTCATCACTAAGATACTCTTTTCCTAATCTATTTAAGTGTAGGCCATGCCGAGTGTGGAACTTCCTGTCTAATTTACTTACATCTACAATTTGGACATTTGGAAAACTCTTACAAATTTTATGAATTTTTCCATTTGTAGCCTCTATTTCTATATTTACACATGACTTGGGAATTAAATCGTGTCTCTGCGGAATGTTTACAATAATGACATTTGTTTTTTGCATGGATGGCAATGTACCCTTTAAATCTTTGATTACCTTTTTACTCTCATTTCTATAGACGTCGTTTGCTCCAGCGATGATCACTGCGTAGTCCTTTGCAGTAAGGGACGCACACTCTCCTATCATCCCGTTCGTGACTTCTGCAATCTGAGCTCCTGGCTTCACTGTCGAAGTGACCTCCATTTCTCGGCTTCTCTCCAAAACGCTTGCTGCTACATCTCGCCCGTGGCTATCCGCAAATATCCGCATCTTCCTGGATTTTCTCTTTATCACTTTCTTCTTTTCTTCTTGAGGAAAGTCATCATTTTCTTCGACAAGCACTCCAAATGAATTTGAGACGGGAATTTCAGTTACATGTACTCCATTTATAGGCCTAGGCTTATTCAATCTTACCTTACCAGCAATCACTGTCGACCAAGTTTCCTTGCTTTCCCCTCTGTTTCCTTTTAATTTATTCAACTCTTCCATTAACTTAGCAATATCTTCCTTTAGCAGCTTTATAATTTCGTCTTTTGAGGACAGTTCGTTTCTCAGGTTATGACATTCGCATGACGGTAGCGGTAGGCCTACATTACGACAATCGGTTTCACTTTTCTCCTCATTCAATTTTACCTGAGATCTTGTGATGATTTTATTTGCATTTTTTACTTTTATTTTGCACGACGAGCATAAATCCGTTACGGTTACACAACCTGACGAGATACTAACACTGTTGACTGTCGTCATACCAGAGATCTAAGTGAGCCTAGATGTTTACACCAAATTACACTAAATTTAATTTAATTATTACTACCTAATAGAATTAATCTAATAACCTACCAATAAAGAAGAATGTGAAATACGTATATCTTCCAATCGGGTGAAGTCTCGTAAAAGCACCACTGCTCTACTTGGTTCAAACAGTGATTGAAGAAGTCACCGAATCTTTGGATACACGTTCCCACAACTTAGTTTAAGTTTATTAAATTATCAACAAGAATTTCTAAATACTATCAATATTCCGTATTACACTTGATCTAAGGAAAGTAACTTTATAGATTTTAAGCCTCTGTTATAATATTTTACCACTTTTATCAAATATTTACACTAGCTGCTATTTCACTACACTTTCACTGTGACGCCATCTTGCTTGAATGGTATGGACTCCGTCTTACGGAAAGAATTCATGATGAAAATTAATAAATGTAAAACAAAAATACTGGAATGCAGCCGAAATAAATCAGAAACCTCTATGGAGATCAAATTGGCAGGTGAAAAGCTGAAGGAAGTAGTAGACTTCTGTTACTTAGGAAGCAGAATAACCAGTGATGGACGAAGCAAAGAGGATATTAAAAGTAGGTTGGCTCAGGCAAAGAAAGCATTTCTACAAAAAAGGAATCTGCTGACATCGAATATAGATTTAGGTATTAGGAAGTCATTTTTGAAAGCCTTTGTCTGGAGCGTGGCGCTCTATGGAAGTGAAACTTGGACTATTGGTGCAGCAGAAAAGAGGAGAATTGAAGCATTTGAAATGTGGTGTTACAGGAGAATGATGAAGATCAGATGGGTAGATAGGGTTACAAACAAAGAGGTATTAAGACGAGTGGGAGAGGAGAGATGTTTCTGGCGACTGCTAATGAAGAGACGAGATAGGTTGGTAGGACACATACTAAGACACCCAGGAATAGCAAGCTTAGTTATGGAAGGAAGGGTCGAGGACAAAAACTGTAGGGGTAGACCAAGGTTAGAATATGTTAAACAGATTGCCTCCGATGTAGGGTGTCGGAGCTATGTAGAGATGAAACGATTAGCTCAGGACAGGGAGGCATGGAGCGCTGCATCAAACCAGTCAAAAGACTGAAGACTCAAACAACATCAGACAAACTATTCGGGCACCAAATAATAGATTACTTAGGCAACATTGAAAAATGGCGATGCTTCTAATCAATGCGGTAGTTTTCTTTTTTAATCATTGGTGACACTGGAATGAATGTTTTGTGGTGTTATGATTTAGTTCTTGTGGAATGTTGTGTTATTTGGGAAGTCTATAATAAAATACGACTATTTTGATAGTCAAACACACGAAATGGAGTGAAAGATCAAGTGTTATGTGAAAAATGAAAAGACTATGCCCAAGTATTTGTCAAGTATTTATTTTGGGAATTTATTGGAAGTTGTACTAATATGACATTAATGGCACATAGCTGTTTTGGTAGTCTGTCCTGAATTAGCTGTGATATTTACCATGGGAGCTCTTGCCAGCAGACAACATGCGGGAGTAGAAGAAGTTGACATCGTTTCTAACCATGCCTACAAGTATCCTCCGAGATCAGGTTGGATTCAGTTGTCTTCATATCTTTTTTTTTTTTTAATGAATTCACGAACTTCTTGGTCTTTGTTGGCTGTTTTAATTTTCGAACTGCCTTTTTTTCTCACTCCTGTGCATATCATGTACTTATTCAGTCCCTTGAAAATCCCCCACACTTATGCATCCGCAGCTGTCTGTTCCTCGTAGTATTTCTCAATAATTTAGGTAGGGCCTATACTGAAAACTTGATCCTGACACCTTCGTTGTGGTTAAAAGCTACTCTTAATTTCATCCATCTTACTCTTGACTCTCCTTTCTACAATGCCTGTATACACTTTGCCTTGGACACTTATCAAAGAAATACTTCGATAGCTGTTGCAATCTTTCCTGTTACCTTGGTTAGAAATTGGGGCAATTACTGGTTTTCTCCAGTTGGAGGGCACCTTTCCTAAATCCCATGCCAATTTGATTATCTTTTGTACTATACTTTACCATTTCTGGCAGTTTTTCATTGATCTCTACTGTTTTCATGACGTGGGTTTATTTACCATCCTTTCTACTTTTTCAACTGTGATTCCATTGCCGTCCTCAGTCTTCTCCTGCTTACTATCAGTATCTTCCTCATTCCCTGTAAAATATCCTGTCACATTTAGCAAGTTTTCGTAGTATTCTTGCCATCTTCCTGGTGTTCCCTAAGTATCTTTGATGAGTTTAACATAATTTACCAGTATCCAAAACACTGCTTATGTCTCATTTTCCTCCATTTCTAGAATTCTTTATAATACTTTAATAAGGCTTTTGTTGTGTATGACCTAACATTTCCAATTTGCTTCCAAAATAATAAAATGTTTTGCATGCAAAAATGGCATAAGATACTTGGGTAGATAGAGGGTTTATAATTTTGATGATTATTGTGTACTGTAACAGTATACGAGAGTGGAACATGCTGTTAACATTTTCCACACTGGTGAAATTAGCCATAACATCTTTTGTAATGATCAATAATAATGATCTAGTAAGGGATGTTTGCTCATTAAAGGTTGACGACCGCTATATTTGGCTTTTACACTTTCACATGGCACATGGCAGATTATTGAAAATATATGATTCATGATTCACATACCTTTCTGGGAGTCATTTGAAATTTAAATTACTGTCAATTGTCACTGCTGCACCGGAAATATTTGTTTTATTACGTAAATAAATGTTTTTATTTCTTGCTCATTCAACAACGGCAGCCATGTTTGATGTGCTAACATTGATGTCATATCACTGTTGCCAACATGTCCGATGCAAAATACACCAGAACTAAAATGTGTGTTTACATAATACACCAGAACTAAAATGGGTGTTTTGACTAAACCATAGGTTGCTACTTGGTTAGATGTCTGTCGGGACGAAAATTACTGTTTTGCAAGGGGGCCTGAGGCGAAAGCCCAAGGTTAGGTTTGTTTTGTATCTAGAACAGTATTCACCATTGTATTGAAACTTGGCGCACTTTCACATTAACTTGTTGTCACTCTTTTGTTTTACGATACCGGATTTAAAATAGTACCGAATGCATGGGGTTGGCAATGCTGTACATGTTGCTAAAAATGGCTTAGTCAGCTGGAATTTCATCTATATAAGCTGTGATCGTTTTTGGGACGCCGGGAGGGTTCTAGACAGCAAAGAAGTAAATATCTATTACTACAGAGAGTCCAGTTTGTATGTATCGGAGACCCTCGCTAGCCCGTGGCGCGAGCCTGTCCCCCGCCACGCACTTTGCCGTTATGCGGCGGCCGCCCAGCACTGAGTCATTGAGTATAGGAATTTGTACTTACCTAATTCACAGCTGGTGCTGAAAATGTTCGCCATTCACTGCTACACATCGCTGGCACCTTTTTATGAAACTGGCATTTACTCTCTCAAGTTCCTCAGCACCGATTGACTGTATTTCAGCTGTAATATAGTCTTTAAGCTCATTTATAGTGTGAGGGTTTCTCGCATACACTCTATTTTTAAGCATCCCCCACAAATAAAAGTCACATGGTGATAAGTCTGGTCTTCGCGGGGGCCACACGTTCCGACTTATAATTCTAGTACCAAAAATGTGACGCAATTCTGTCATGGATGCTTCCTCATTGTGAGCAGTGGCAGAATCTTGTTGAAAATAAGTTGACAATCGCTCTCCGTAAGTCAGTTCGTCAAAAAAATTGGTTAAGGATCACATTGAAGTACAAATTCCTATACTCAATGCCGCGCGAGCGCCGCTCAACGGCAAAGTGCCTAGCGGGAGACAGGCTCGCGCCGTGGGCGAGCGGGCTAGCGAGGGTCTCCGATACATACAAACTGGACTCTCTGTACATCATCTCCAGATATTTTTCCTGACTATTAATGTATTTTGGATAATTTCATTACTTTAAGAATTTTTTCCCATTAAGTAGCTATTGTCAAGTTCTACCTGTTTGCTCCTCTACTGTCTATATATAACCCACCACCCCTTTTTAGATCACATATACTGTAGTAAAATTCGAGCCGTGTCTGACATCTGGATGAATTATGGGACAAGATGCATATTGCCAACCCAGTGCATACACTACTGTAGGCGGTATTTGTGGTAAGTTGACAAATAATTACTGTACTGGCGGAGCCGTATGAGTCACATATTCACTCCTGGGTATTGTAACTCGGAGATTAATTCTTCCCTTGACCAGACCCTGGCGGATTATTGAAAATATATGGTTCACATACCTTTGTGGGAGCCATTAGGAATTGAAAATACCGTACTCGCAATTACTGGTATCACTGCTGCGCTGGAAATATTTATACTACGTAAATAAATGTTTTTCTTTCTTGCTCATTCAACGATGGCAGCCATGTTTGAGGCGCACACATTGACATCGTATCACGTCCTATCACTGTTGCCAACTTGTCCGATACAAAATACACGATACATGTAACATAATTGTGTGAAAAACGATATAATCGGCAAAACCATTGGCCTGGATTATTGATGCTAGACAAAAAGCAGCCCGGGTGTTTATATTGGTTAGCGGGCTGCGCTACCTAATAATTATTGGCCTTGGCAAATACCATTGGTCTGGATTAAAATATTGGGCTAGGCAAAATCATTGGTTTGTATGAAAATTATTGATGCGTTATGATCAGGGCCCGGATAGTTATGTGCTTAACTTTTCAGAAATATGTATTTATTTATGTGCTTAAAAGTGGAAAATATGTGATTAAGATTCCAAAATATGTTATTAAATTTGTATCATATTTATGTCCTCTAGTTACTCGAAATATAATTGAAACTTCCAGCTGCTTGAATAATCCATAATCCTGACTACAGTACCTACAAAATGTTCCCTCTTAATAGGCTGGGGCTTGCCTCAGTTTCCGAATCCTACAATAATTACTGGCCTGTTTGCCATCTCTTGATGAATGCAGTACATTTGCATTTGTCTGTAGGCACAGGCTGGAGTAAAATGTGGCTTTTCAACGATATCTCAGTCTCACTCATGGCTGTGATTATATGGAAGCTACTGAGGTATGGGTGGTGCTTAGTAATGATGACATTCAGGGCACAGTCAGTGCCTGTGGATGCTGTGAAAGCTTCTACTCATAGGGTTAGTACTGCTGTTCTGACTCAGTGAGGAAAGCAATGGCTAACTACCGCACTCCTCTTCTTGCCTAGTACGCCTCAATATAGCGCTGCCTTGGGTTTTCGTGGGTATTTACCCACATAACCTAACGGCGGTACTTTTTGAGGATCCAACGAGCCTTCGGGCTGACTCCTTAACAGACACAATACTTATTGCAGATGCTCTATACGAAGTCATGTATGTGCTGTTTTCGAATTTCATTCTAAACAGCAGAAGAAAAGTTCACTTCAAAAATTTCATAGCACTCTGTGACAATACTCACAAGTTTCGCAGACGACTGTAATTGCAAGTATATTTTCCTGTCAAGGTATGGACTATTGGAGACTGTTGACTCCAGCCCCCCTGCTATACTTAATGACCGGGGAATTCCTGTCATGAAATACTACTAGAATACAGAGACAAGGGTGCATTCACAAAATAAAGAAGCAAATTAAGGGAATTGCCAATGGTCGAAAATGTGGGCAGCAGTCATCTTGAGAACAACATAACACCAAATATAGGAAATATGTACTTATGGATAAATACGCCAGAATATGTATTTATTTATAAAAGCGGTAAAAATATATAAATAAATAATTTAGTTAAACAAAAAATATTTAAACACATAACTATCTGGGCCTTAGTTATGATATTCTTGATTGAAATTGGAGATTGTTAACTCGCACAAAACTTAAGACGGAAACTTGGTGCACTTTCACATTAACTTGATGGCTCTCTTTTGTTTTACGATACCGGATATGAAATAGTATCGAATGCGTGGGGTTGGCAATATTTTACTTGTTGCTAAATCAGGCGCAGAATGACGGACCCGCTGGAATTTCATCTATATAAGTCATGATCAAATTTGAGACGGCAGGTGGTTTATAGACTTGTAATTTTTTGTAATTTAATGGGTTAACTTTTCTGCCCAATCAATACTTGAAATTGCCTGACAAAGATTTATTTACTTTATTTATTTACCTGATTAAATAAATCTTGGTTTGTCAGACGATTTCAAGTATTGATTGGGCGGAAAAGTTAACCCATTAAATTACAAGTTATTTGTCAATACGGACCTGAAATAATGGAGTTTAATTCTAATGATCCTGGGTTATAGACAGCGGAGGAGTTAACATCTAGTGGTTTCCCATTTTCAACACCAGGCAAATGCTGGGACAGTACCTTCTGACAGGCCACGGCCGCTTCCTTCCACATCCTTGCCCAGTTTCATTCATCTTCATCCATTCCATCTCTCATCCCGACGCGCAGGTCGCCCACGGGCGTCGACTAGAAAGACCTGCACTCGGCCTCTCAGGAGGCTACACGAAAAAAAAAAAAAAAAAACTACATCATCTCCAGTTCTTTTCCCGACCATTACTACAGGTATTTTGGCTAATTTCAGTAGTTTAAGAATTTTTTCCTCTGGGTTCTGGTCAAGGGAAGTTCTACCATGTGATGTTAATAGAAACATGGCTGCCGTTGTTGAATGTGCAGGAAATGTTTACCGCAATAAGGACTCATATTTTCTTAATTTAGATGTTAATGGACATTAATTTCAATTTGTATTTCCCCCAAGGTTTCACACTTAGTGGGATGTGGGTTGGCGACCACAAGTCCCCAGCTGGCTCCGGCATTGCTTCCACTTTCTTGTGCAAGGCTCCTCTCCGTCTTCTTTCCTGTCGACCCTCCTAGGTCAATTCTTGTTCTCTTCTGACCTCGACGGTGTTAGGGTATTCGAAGACTAGGGAATATTTCAATTTTCTACCTTAATTGGCCCTTGTCTCATCTTTCCTGAACCTTTATACCTCGAGTGATCAGACCTTTTTCTTTTCATGGCATCTCGTGTGTTATGCTCATGGCTCCAAAGAAGTCAGGGTGTGGGTAGCCCCACCACTTATGGTGCACCCTGGATAGTGCTACACCCTCAAGGGCTCATGGCTGGTGAGTTTGGGAGTCGGTGACCCCAAGGGATACTGAGCTGGGTCTGTTTTTCCCTTTTTCCATTGCCTTTTGTCTTTCCCTTTCTTGTCTGCCTTTCATGGCCTTACCACCTTCCAAGTCCCTCAATCCTCATTCTTCAACATGGTGGCAACAGAACCTGGAAATCATGGAAATTTGTCTCTGGAAATATCAGGGAAATATCTGGGAATTTTGCAAAGGTGTAGAAAAATCAGGGGCATCGAGCGAGTGAGAATTATTTTGGAACCGTAACCTGGCGCGGTGAAAAACGTAGCGCGGTTCCTTTCTCTGACCAAATTATCTTTAAATGAATCGTTATGCAAGATGGGAGGTACCATATATATCAAGATTATATACTAAAATAATACATTATCCGCTAAATTAATATGAGGGAATTGTGTGACAACATCAGGGAAATTTGGCAGTCCAAGTCTGTCGCCACCATGTTCAAGGGTTGAGGGCATTTCTTTATTAATTCTGAATGAGGCCAGAATATGGCTTTTACACTTGCATCAGACGTCATCGTGGCTTTTACATACCTTGTTTCATCTTCTGGCGGATATTACCAATTCAAATTAGTAACCCTGGTCACTACTGCACCTGAAATATGTGCTAAATTACGTAAATATGGGTTTTTATCTATTGCTCTTTTAACAATGGCAGCCATGTTCTGATGGTGCAGGATTCTCATTCAATTGTCAACAAGGCGCTCACATTGTTGCCAACATGTGGGATACAAAATACCCCACACTAATTAAAGATTATTGGTGCGTGACAAAATCCAGTGGTGTATATATAGCTAACACGGCCCGCAGGATTGGACAAAGGTTAGAATGGTCAGGTTGAGATGCGGCCTCTCGATGACACTATAGGTTGTAACCATTGTCAAAGAACCATTGGTTTGGACGTGTTAGGCTGTAACCATTTCAAAACCCATTGGATTGGGCAAATAGAAGGTTAGAATCATTGGACTGAGGTGGGCGGGGCACTGTTGATGACACGTTAGGCTGTAACCATTGTCAAAAATCATTGATCTGGACAAGTTAGGCTGTAACCATTGTCAGAAACCATTGGATTGGACGTGTTTCTTTCATTTGAATCCCTCACAGAACACTGCATATACTGCCTGTACAATTAGTTCCATATGGTTGGGGTTTCCTTGGGGTTGGCAATACTGTACTTGTGCATAATTCATGTGGTTAATGGCCGATACAGCTGGTATTTTACTATATAAGCCGTGATCTAAAAAGGAGGATAGTGGGTGGGTTATGGTCAGCGGAGGTGTAAACGTCTATTACTACATCAATGCCTTATTTATTTTTCATTTGAAAAGGTATTTTGGCTAATTTCAGTACTTTGGGAAAAATTTATTGTACGTTCGTTTTAGTTGTAAATTGTAGTTAGATTTACTTATAGGTTCAATTTCACTATCACCCAAACCATTAGGGGCCGATAACCTAGATGTTAGGCCCCTTAAAACATCAGTCATCATCATCAATTTATATTGACTCCCTGAATATGATACAAGGTATGAATACAGTATTATTATTATATGAAAGTGGTAGTGTAAAAGCCAGGTTCCGCTCTCGTATACTATTAATGATGGTTGTTGTTTTAGGGGGTGGAACAGCGAGGTCATTTGCCCCGGGTTTGTAATTTTCATTGTCAAGTCAAAGGCTTTGGTATTATGATCATATTAGAACATGGTTTGTACATTTGGTACTGATGTTGATTACAAATGCCAGGTTTCTATAAAAAATTCTCTAGTGGTAATGATGTACCAGTGTCAAATGGGGTTCAATGGGATCCTTTACAAGTTTATCAACACAGAGAGTTCCAATTATCAATGGCACGGTTTACGAAACAATATTTACCATAATTTCAGTATCACTTAATCTGGTATCAACACAGTATCACATGTAATTACGGTAATGCATTAAAGATGCAAGTACTATTTGATAGTCACATATCTTATTGCAGAATATTTCATTCTGTGGTTTTATTTTGTTGTCAAAATATTACAGTATTTGGCATCTAGTATCGATGTTGGTTGAGATTGAGGATCTTTCAAAAACCTCTAGTGGTAGGATACTTGGGTATTAACGTCGATTATTATTTGATGAATAATTGAATGAGGTATTATAATTGTGGTGCAAAATAAACAATTTTCAAATTAGGACCCTTCATATATGGGCTGCCAGGTCTTGAATCCATTCAAGAGCTTGTGGAGTGGCTGCATGGAGTTCTTCTAAGGTCCCAGAGTACATATTCATTCATTCATTCGTTTATTTGCAATTGGGGGTGTGTCCCCCGGTGGCAAATTAGATATACATAACAAATAAATAATTGTACATAACAATTCACTAACAATTAAACTGGAGTATTTACACAAATAGTCAGTCTTTTCTTAAACACACCTATATGTTTGGGAAAAGGCTCTAAGACTGCGGCAGGTAGAGAGTTCCAATTATCAATGGCACGGTTTACGAAACAATATTTACCATAATTTGTTCGCTGTGGTCGGCCCTTAACTTTGAAAGGGTGATCGCTCCTACCCATGTAAGTAGGCTTTTCCATACGTTTGCTAAGCTCACCCCATCCTGGTTGATTTGTATACGCGTTGTACATAGCGCAGTGTCTAGAGGGCATTCCTGCACGATGTGCTTGATGGTTTGCACTTTATATCCACATTCACAACGAGGCGAGTCTATCCGAGCCCACTGAAAGGCTGCTCTTGTTCGAGCAGTGCCACATCGAATTCTGTTGAGACGGGACCAGACAGCTCGAGGGAGATGGAATCCAGGTAGTTTGATGGAAGGATCAAGTACTTCAATTATGCCACGAAGTGGAGAGGTAGACCATTGAACTTTCCATGTATTTCGGGGGTCGAACGGAGCTGAAGTAAGTTCCATAGCCGTCTTGTAGGCTGGTTTCTGTGATTTCAACCTGGATGTAGAAGGTTGATTGACGTCTTAGTGGATTGGGAGAACTTCACTGTCCATAAATCTGCGCCACAGGCGGGAAAGAGCTTGCTGTCTCCTGATGTGGGGAGGAACAATATTACACAGTACAGGTAGCCACTGTGAGGGAGTGCAATGTAGAGTGTCAGAGATAATCCGCATTGTCTGGTGGAGTTGAATATCAACCAGTTGGCAATGGGAGCTGTTCAACCATACGCCTGCACAGTATTCAGCTGGAGAGTATACGGCAGCCAAAGCAGTAGTCCTGAAAGTGTTGGCATCAGCGCCCCATGATGTTCCAGCTAACCTACATAGTAGTTCATTACGGCTTTTTAATTTTTCCGCCGTTTTTGCAATATGCTGTCTGAAAGTTAATGCCCTGTCCAATATCTCTCCTAAATACTTAGGGGAGCTGTTGTACTTCAGATATTGTTTCCTGAACTTCACTCTAGGCTGGTAGTTTGCCTGTAGGTGAAATGTGGTTACCTCAGAGTTAAAAGGACTTGGTTGAAGCCGCCACTTTCTGAAATAAACATTCATCTTCTTAAGGTCTTCACTCAGCAAATCCTCTGCTTCATCAAAAGTGGCGCACTGGACTGTAAGATTTATATTGTCCGCATTGATGAATTTACGGGATACCGTTTCTGGCAGATCATGAATGTATAAGTTAAATAGCATAAGGGATAAAACCATTATTGAGCTTATGGAACCTGCTCCTGGCACTTCCATTGTGAACTTGGTATAGTCGCTGTTGAGAGTGACTGTTTTAAGACAAGGGACTGACTTTATGAGTTTGAGGAGAAGTCCTTTCCCCCAGACAGTATCATATGCCGCTGAGAGGTCCAGAAAGGCAGAAAAACTTTCAAGTTTCTTCTCAAAGCCAGTTCCTAGATATGTAGTTAAGGCAAGGACTTGACCAGAGCAGTCTCGTTTCGGGCGGAATCCAGCTTGTTCAACAGGAATCTCTTGCTCAATTGCAGAAGCAATTCTATTCAATAACAGTCTTTCAAGTAATTTGTAGGTGACACTGAGTAAGGCAATTGGCCTGTAACTTTGGGGTAGCTTTGAATCTTTTCCTGGCTTCAGTATTGCAATGATTTTGGTGTTCTTGAAAGACGGTGGATGACGTCCGGATTGTAGAATGGAACTGAAAAAGTTTGCAAGCCATCGTTTGGTAGCTGGACCACATTTCTTGAGAAACTCCAGATACACATCATCAAATCCCACTGCTTTTCCAGTCTGGAGGGAATCCAAACCATGTTGTATCTCTTCTAATGAGAATGGTTGCAAATAAAACAAGTGAGGTTGGACTTCACGTTTTAACTTGTTGAATTCCAATTGGACCTGTCTGCTAAACCTCTTGTCTCTCTCTGTCCTGGACGTAGAAATAAGGTGGTCAGCTATGGATTCTATGTTGATAGCGGAATGCTTTCTTGTGGGTACGGATGTTGAGTCCAGTTTTCGTATTAGTTACCATGCTTTCCTGCTTGAGTGGGTGAAGATTCTGCCCATAATATACTTCATGTGAATAATAAATAATGTAATCAGGAAGCTGTTCCATCCTCCACCTCCTTTCTCCCCTCCTCTTGTTACTCTATATTAGTGTGAAATTGTTGGTTGTAGTAGATATATATTTGATAAATATTTTCTTTGCAATTCGTGCCAAATGGCTAAATTGCTTTTGAATTTCTTCAGAGTTATATGTTTTTTACAGTATGAACCTCCGTTTGTGTTGATTTCAAAATACTCAAAACTAACTTTTTAAGCAATGTGCATATGGTGCAAACAAGACTTACGTCATTTAAGAAACCTGGAGACAAACTTGCATTCTGAAATTGACATCCTGCTATACTGTATATCAAGTTTCTGTCTGTGTTTAGTTGTTTGCCTGGGATTTGAATCCAAAAGGCTATTGCAGTCGTGAACATTTGGGGATGGGTGTGTTATTTTTCTGGGCACTGGGTAGGTTGTGTATCATTTACAAGAATATTTGAGGTTCAAATTGCTAAAGAAAGCGGGAGTCTCTTATAGAAGTAGAAGTTAGTTAGTTATTGTTGTTTTAAGGGGCGGAACTAAAGAGATAGAAGAATAATACATAGTTTGTATAAGAATGAAAGGGCAATAATAAGATCCGGCAATAACCAGGAAGAGGTTAAAATAAAAAAAGGAGTAAGACAACGATGCGCGCTATCTCCTTACTTATTTAATTTGTATGTCCAAGACGCCATAAATTGGATAAGAGAAGAGATTCAAGTTAGAGTAAATATACATGGGGAAAAGATTGACATGCTCCGATTCGCGGATGACATTGCTTTAACAGATAATGAAGATGATCTTCAACAGATACTTCATGTAATGAATAACATCCTTAAAAACGAATTTAACATGAAGATGAATAAAAATAAAGCAAAAATACTTGTATGCAGTAGGAACCAGGAAGATCATAGAAGACTGATTTTAGTACCTATGCTATATGTGAGACTTAACGTTATAGGCGGAGACATGCGGAGAGGATATAATAGATAGAGATGGATCTAAATGTATAATTTTGACGCCAACTTATTGCTTGGCGCAAGTCGTTCCAACAGACAATGGGATGCCCCGGCGATGCATTTTCAAGCGCTATCCATCCAGGACCTTCTGCCCCCTCCTCCGCGTACCGGGTTTACCCCACCACTCTCCCCTTTTTCGTCCCACCCACTCCTTTTTAGCCTATTTTTATTTATGAAAAAATAAGCTCATGACATCACCTTTTGTACAGGTAAATCTAAACGGCTAGAGCAATTTCAATGAAACTCAGTAAGGTCATAGTATTATTTTGGCCGACTCTGACCGTGCCCTTCAAATTTCATTAAGTCTCACCAATCCAACATGGCAGCTGTGCGAAATATTTCACCGGCATTTTATATCTCCGAAACTATTACAGATATCACCCTGAAATTTTGAACGGTGATAAAGGGCACTACTAAAGGTTCACCTATGTGACTTTGGTAAAACCTATTAAGTAGAAAGCGAACATGGCGGCCAAGCAAAGTTGAAACATTTAAATGGACTTTTCTCGCGATTTAACCATCCGAACGCAGTGAAACTTGGGTACAGCAAATGTGTATACACTTTGTAATGCACTGACATCTAAAGTTCAATTGTTCACATAACCTCAAGATGGCGGCTGTGCGAAATTTTAAAATTAAGTTTTTATTTCTCACGTCCTAATCATCCGATCGAAGTCAACGTTTGAATAATAAGCCTCCGCAATAATCGTCGTCTAATAGTGCATAACTCTATGGCCTACATGTATAAAAATAAAAATCCAACATGGCGACCATCCGAAATATTTAGACGGTTCTCAATATCTATTAATCTGACAGCAATCAAACTAAAATTTTGTATGTTGATAGAGACTATAAACTTGAGTTCACCTATGGGACTTTTCAATAACCTGGTGAGCACAAATCCAACATGGTGGCGACGCGAAATGTAAATATTTAAATGGACGTTTCTCGCGATTTAACCATCCAAGCTCAGTGAAGCTTGTTACGGTATATGCTTATACTAATTTTAATCCACTGGCACCTAATTTATTTCAATTGTTTTCATAACCACAAAATGGCGGCCGTGCAAAATTTTAAATTTATTTTTTTATTTTTATTGTGTCCTAATCATGTGATTAAAATTTGAATAATACACCTACACAATAATCTTCATGTTTTCGGAAACTTAGCATAACTCTTAAGGCCCACATATAAAAAATCCAACATGGCGACCATCCAAAATATTAAGACTGTTCTCAATATCTATGAATCTATTACAGCAATCAAACTGAAATTTTGTATGTTGTTAGGGGCAATTAACATACGTAGGATATATGAAAATAGGCTATCTAGTTCCTCACGGAACTACTTGTTTATTCCTTCCTTTTTCTCCCCCGCCTTATTACGATCATGTTTTAGTAATTATTCTTTTCCAGTATATTAATAATAAGAGGTGATATTTTTCTCCCTGTGATATCAGTTGATAGTATGTTGCATTTAATGGCATAATACCTCATTTGACTATTGTATTGTAGAAAATGAAGTCGTCATAACCACATAGGTCTACTTCAAATGAAGTAAAAACATTGAAAATTGCTCCTAATGAATTTTATAAGGTACCAGTACCAATATTACACCATTAGTAACCAAGGGGGAAAAACATGCCATACAGGTTGAGAAAAGTACACTCACAACATACGGTAGGCTATATGTTGCTTGGGTGGGGGAGGGGGTAACAATTGCTGTTATGACATTATTAATTGAAAGCAGTCACAATAACTAGTTTGTTAGTTATTGTTGTTTTAAGGGGCAGAACCACGAGGTTATCTGCCCCTAGTCACAATAAATCTTTAGGCTATTGTAATGTTAAAAGTTAAGTTGAAATGTCTTATATTTCCTCCTTTTACTTTATTCTCTTTCATTGAGCTGCCGGCCTCTCACCACTGGGTCCGTGGATCAAATCCCGGTCACTCCATGTGAGATCTGTGCTGGACAAAATGGAGGCAGACAGGTTTTTCTCTGCGTACTCCGGTTTTCCCTGTCACAATTTCATTCCAGCAACACTCTCCACTATCATTTCATTTCATCTGTCATTCATTTAATCATTGCCCCAGAGGAGTGCGACAGGCTTCGGCAGCCGGCACACTTCATATCCTCGCCGCTAGATGGGGGCTTCATTCATTCCATTCCTGACCTGGTCGGAGACTGGAAGCAGGCTGTGGATTTTCATTTCATTGTGCTGTACTGAAATGTAGAATTTCCTTCCCATCGGATAACACATTGGGCAGTCTAGATTTAACAGACAAGTAAATCAAGATGTTAAATTTTGCATTTAAATATCATTTTATTGTTACTATCATGTGTCAAGGACAGTAGCTAACAGATATATTTTAGCATGTAAGTTCAATGGTTCAATCCTTACAAAAATGATGTTAGACACAAGAAGACCTGAACTAGTGAAATCCTATTTATTGTGTTAATGTTTCCTGGCAGTGTGTTTTCATTTTTATCTGCCTCAATGAAAACTTCATTTGATCAATGTGGACTTTCCTTACTAGTTATTGCTTATAGAACATAACTAGGTCTGTTGTGAGTGAAAGTTTGATCCAGATTAACACACTGCATATGTTGGAAGATGAGTAATAATATTTTCTTTTCCTATCTGTTACTGAATAAGAAATGCAAGTTCGTGATCAATATTCAGCCTGTTCAGTATTTGTTGGCTTACGTCACTGCTTGCCAGCTCCTTGCTAATGTACTGTTACATACTCATGAATGAATGAGATGTGATTTGCCAGAGCAATGCTTTGTTTACACTTTATCAGCTGCATCTCCTCATACCAAGACTAAAATTCTCCATGGCAGAAATGGGAATTAAACCAGGGCCGTGCGAAGGATGAGCTTCTATGCTTGTAGATCGCAGAGACGTCATGAAATAAGAGGTAGCTAAAGATAACTAAAAAATAATTAATTTTTAGTTCATACTTCCTGTAGACACCCTGGAAAAGCACATGTCATATGAGCACTCATAAGTAGCAAAGAACATAAAGCCTCCAAGCGTATACTGGTTTTATCTACTGGCCAAAACACCAACTACTGTCAAGCATAGAGATGCGGTCAATTTGAATCCAGATAGTCCAGTCAAATGAGACATAAAAAGGGGCACGAACTTGCAAAAGGTCATGTAGTTCTTATTTCTTTATATGTTGTTTGGACCTCTCCCAAAAGTAAAATACCAAATTTGCAACATCGAAAGTCCTGTGCTAGCTGTGTAAGTTAATAGCCAAAGAACAGCCCTATATTTGCACTTTTTTTCAGTTTGTGCTCATTATCGTCTAAACTATGCGTCTTAGAGAAAACATTGTGAATACCTGTTTACAATTATATTAAATTGTCTACAATTTGAGCCCTAAGCGAGCTCTATACGTTTAGTAGTTCCCGAGATACAGTTAGCCTATTTAAAGATTGGATGTTTTTTCAAAAAAGCAAAAATTGTTCACTTTGGTCTCCTAATTTGACAAATATTGTCAAAAATTCTCACCTTATGATAAATGTCATTGGTAATGGTCTTAAAGTTTATTTGTTTACCTTTAATTTGAGTTTTGACGGGTACGGGTACCTGTAGCCTCATACCAACGGGAACGGGCCTCGGAAAGGACAGATCTAAAGGAAGCAGACCTGGCTATGGAAATGGACTACGAATCGGAACTTTGAATATAACTTCATTGACGGGAAGAGTGGAGGAGGTTGTGGATATGATGGAGAGGAGAAAACTGGATGTACTCGGACTGGCAGAGACCAGATGGAGAGGGGAAGGAAGAAAAGAACTGAGAAATGGCTTGCAGCTATACTGGATAGGAAATGAGGAGGGGAAGAGAAATGGAGTGGGAATGGTGGTGAGAGAAGGGCTGAGGGAGGAAGTAAAGAGGGTAAGTGATAGAATAATTAGAGCCAGAATCACTGTGAAAGGTAGAAACCTGGACATTCTGCAAGTCTATGCACCACAGGTGGGATGCACAGAGGGCGAGAAGGACGAGTTTGAAGAGGAGTTGCAGAAGCAGTTAGTGGGGAGAGACCTGATAGTCATGGGAGACCTAAATGCCCATGTCGGAACTGATAGAAGAGGTTTTGAGGAAGTGATTGGTGGTGAAGGATGGGGAAACAGGAATAAGGAAGGAGAGAGATTGTTGGAACTATGCAAGATAAATGGGCTAATGGTTGGAAACACATGGTACAAGAAGAGAGAGAGCCATAAAATTACTTGGTACAGCAGGGATTTGACTAGGAAATCAGTGGTGGACTATATTCTATGCGGGAAGGAGACAAAGAAGAGTATCACGGATATAAGGGTAATACCTTCAGAAGCCCTGGACAATGACCACCGTCTGCTGGTCGCCAAGGTGAGAGGACTGAAGGAAAAGAGGAGAACTGAGAACCAAGAAAGAAGAATAAGGACATGGAAGCTGAAGGAGGATGGAAATAAGGAGAAGTTCCAGATATTAGTGAGGAACAAATTACCGAAGGATGATCCGAAAACAGGTGAAGAAGAATGGAATAGGTTCAAGGACGTGTTGGTAGAAGCAGCGGAAGTCGTGTGTGGCAGAACTAGTGGAAAGAAAAGGTGGAAGGAAACACCATGGTGGAACCCCAGAACTAAGGAAGCAGTGAAAAAGAAAAATGAAGCATTCAGGAAATGGTTCCAACAGAGGACAGACAGAACAAGAGAAGAATACCAAGAGCGGAAGAAAGAAGCAAGAGAAGTAGTGAAGGAAGAGAAAAAGAAATGGCTGGAGAAATGGACGGAAATGATGGAGGAGGACTGTGATGGCAGTAAGAAAGTGTTGTATGGAATGATAAAGGCAAAGAGAAGAGATACAGGGGAAAATGTCAGAATGGTGGACAGGAATGGAAAGGAGGTCGAAAATATGGAAGAAGTAAAGGTTATCTGGAGAGAATACTTCAAGGAACTCCTAAATCCAACTAAAACCAGCGTAGTGGACATTGTGGAGGAAGAAACAGACAGTGACCAAGACATTTCAGAGAAGGAATTGACATGGAAAGAAGTGGAGGAAGCATTAAAGAAGATGAAAGGGGGAAAGGCACCGGGAATAGACGAAGTGAGTGTGGAGATGGTGAGAGCAGCAGGGGTGATAGGAACACAGTGGCTCTTTCGAGTAATGAAAGTGATATGGAGGGAGAAGAAAATACCAGAGGACTGGAAAAGAGGGATAATAATACCCATATTTAAAAAGGGAAGTAGGAAGGAATGCAAGAACTACAGGGGAATTACACTCATGTGCCACTGCGCCAAAATATTTGAGAAGGTACTGGAGAGAAGAATTCGGACAGAAGTTGAAGATGGGCTGAGGGAAGAACAGTATGGATTCAGGCCAGGAAGGTCAACAGTTGACCTCATCTTTGCAGTAAGACAGCTACAAGAACACCATTATGAATATGGGAAAGATCTGGTGATGACCTTCTTGGATATTGAGAAAGCATATGATAGTATTAATAGAAACAAGGTATGGGAAGCAATGAGAGCAAAAGCAGTGAACAAGGAGACAGTGGCAAGAGTGAAAGCAATGTACGAGGGAAGCAAAAGCTGTGTAAAGGTGGGAAGAGAGAGAACGGAATGGTTTCAACTGGAGAGTGGTCTGAAACAGGGAAGTGCCCTCTCACCCCTGTTATTTATAGTGGTGATGGATGAAATCATACGAAAAGTGGTAAATAGCATTGGGGAAAGGAAAATGAAGGCAATGTTGTTTGCTGATGACCTTCTGGTATGGGGAGAGGATGAGGAAGAAGTACAAGAGCAATTAGATGAGTGGGAGAAGGTAGTGTTATCATATGGGATGAAGTTCTCAGCACAAAAGAGTGAAGTGGTCATCACAACGAGGAAGAAGAACAGACTGGATATGGGCATAACACTTGGAGGACAGCAGTTGCAGAAAGTAGAATGCTTCAAGTACTTGGGAAGCATAATTGAAGAAAAGGGAGGCAATAGGATGGAAATAAATGAGAGGGGAAGGTGCGCAGATGGATTTTTCAAGAGTGTTAGGGGGATGATATGGAATAAAGATGTACCACAAAAATGTAAAGGAATCATCTACAAGACCTACTTTGTGCCAATTTTGACATATGGTTCAGAAACATGGGTGATGAAGGAAAGGGACAAGAATAAAATACGAGCAGTGGAGATGAAGTTCCAGAGGAGTAGGGTAGGAGTGACAAGAATGGACAGAGTAAGGAATGAGAGAGTCAGGGAGATGGTAAGAGAGGAACCATTGCAAAATAGAATAGAGCGATCTAGGCTACAATGGTATGGACATGTGAGGAGGATGGAAGAGGAGAGGATACCGAGGAAGATGTTTGGAATGGAAATGACGGGAAGGAGGCCAAGGGGAAGACCAAGGGACAGATGGACAAAAGGAGTTAAGAAGAGTGTGGAGGAAAGAGGAGTGTGCTGGGACACAGTAAATGACGAGAGATGGTGGATGGACAGGAAACGATGGAGAGGCTTATGTTCCAGGCAGACCCGACCAGCGGTTGGAAACTGCTCAAGATGATGATGATGACCTGTAGCCCTAGTGCATCTCCCAAAAGTGGCATGTAACAGAAAACCTTGAAAAATAGAAATTGGGGGAAATCAATTAAAACAAGTTTTGAGCGTACCAGATATCACGTACAGGGCCTGTACTGATTAAATCGGAGTTAATATTATGATAAGTATACATAGCAATTGTTTCATAATTATGGGAATGATTTAGTGTTAATTATTATTAATTTACTGAAATGATGTGTTAGATACCAGTACGTATAATATTACTTATAATATTATACTTAAATGAGGCCTTCTCGAATCATTCGAGATAATGGTGGTGCAGAAAAACAAAAAACTGGTTTATTCTCCACTCTCGATTTCCCATCCCTAATAAATTGGTATCCATCAGTAGTGGAATAATTGGTGGCCCTAACATAAATTGCCACTTGGGACAACAACTGGGACCTGAAGCTGTTAAGAAAATCATTGGGAATATGTTTGATAAAGTAACCTTTAAACGTAAGGACAAAGTACCCACATTGTCATCCATCACCACCTCTGTTAAAGTGGGGAACTAGAGAGGAGTTGTCGATCCACATTTTCCAAAGGGTGTGCATAACCAAAAAATCGGACAAAGAACTGAAAGAACATTTTAAACATGAATTAGCGCCTTTCCCAATGTCTTTGTTAAATGAACATGGGATGCGAAAGGGGAAGTCCAGTCTCTTCTCTGCTTTTACTCCACTATCCAACCACACACCAGCTGACTCCAATACTTATGGTACGTTGTTTCGGATGGGGGCTATCTTTTACACAAGGTTGTCTGGCAGTGCAAAACATCTGGGACATCCATTGTTTCTGGTTACATCAGCTACATTAAAAACCACTTTGGTAGCAATGTCTCGGTTGTTTTTGTCGGTTATCCTGAAGAGGCCGCTAACAAAAGCACAAAAAGTGTTGAACGACTCCGACGCTGTGCTACTCACTTCTGCAGTGACATCATTTTTGAAGAATCCACCATCATCCAAATACCAATGAGAACAACAAGAGGCGCCTCATCCCACTTCTTTGCGATTCATTCGAGCAGCATGGCATACAAGTAACAGTAGCCGAAGAAGATGCTGATCGGGACATCATTGCCATGGCACTATCCATAAGTCCTACATTCGACCGTGTGATCGTAGTAGGAGAAGATGTTGACCTCCTCGTCCTCCTCAATGGTTTAGGCTCAGGTGCAACTAACATCTACCTTCAGAAGAGTAGCAAAGGTGAAGCCGGCTTTGTCCATTACTCAAGCTCCTTTTATACCCATTGACCTGCTCAACACTCACCAGGTACAGTGCTTTTTATCCAGGCGTTTAGCGGGTGTGACACCACTTCAGCTCCTTATGGACATGGTAAAACCAAGTTAGCTAATATATAAAAAAATCCCCAATTTGTAGAACTGGCAGAACTTTTCCCGCTGCCAGACTCCAGTAACGAAACCATAGCAAAAGCTGGGGAGAAGTGTTTTGTGTATTTGTACGGGGGTGATTTCCTAACAGACTCCCTGAATAGTCTTCGCTACGAACTGTTTGTTACATCTGCAGCCAACATCAAAATAATCTTGCTCACTTGCCCCCAACAGAGGATGCAGCACTCCACCATGCTTACGGAACTTACCGACAAGTTCAAACGTGGTTGGTAGTCAACAAAAATCCTACAGATTGGGGATGGAAGCTTGACGATCAAGGGCTTACCTCTATCACTCCAACTATGGATCCTGCACCTCAGCTCCTTCTGCGCATGATTTCCTGCAATTGCAGAAAAGTTTGCAGCGGCGGTTGCAGTTGCCGCAAAGCTGGGCTGAAATGCTTAGCCCTTTCTCGATTTTGTGGTGGCAAAATGTGTCGAAACGTGCAGTCGCTTCAGCTAGAGGATTCTGACGATGAGAAAGACAACCCAAACCCCTAGATTGTTAGAACTGCAAAACGAGCCTGTGCCTGCTGTTCAGTTCAAAAATTCCTTCTATAAACCTGCATCATCATCAGAGGAAGATTTTTCGAGATCCGGGCCATCAAAACGAGTGAAATTACAATGAGACCCGTTGCTTCATAATATTGTAAAATAATTTTAGATGTAACGTTTTTCTTTTTAATAAAACAAAATAGTACCTATGTGATATCTCTTCTTTCATTTTTCTCAAATTCAATTTTTCAAGGTTTTCATTTAAACTTGCATGCCACATTTGAAAGAAACGCTGGGCCTACAGGTACCCATCAAAGCTCAAATTAAAGGTAACCAAATAAACTTAAAGTTCATTATCCATGACATTTCTCATAGGATGAGTATTTTGGACAATATTTGTCAAATGATGAGACCAAAACCAACAATTTTTACTTTTTTGAAAAAACTTCTAATATCTGTATAACTGTATTTCGAGAACTACTAAACGTACAGAGCTCGCCTGGAACTCATTTGTAGACAATTTAATATAATTGTAAACAGGTACTTACAATGTTTTCTCTCAGATGCATAGTTTAGACAATATTTAGCAAAAACTGAAGAAAGTGCAAATATCGGGCTGTTTTTTGGCTATTTCACAGCTAGCACAGGACTTTCGAAGTTGAATTTTTTTTATTTTTTTTACTATTGGCAGAGGTCCAAACAGCATATTAAAAAAATTAGAACTACATGACCTTTTGCAAGGTCGGATGTATATTTTGACGGGACTAATTATGACCAAATCCTGCAAAAGCTGAGAGAACTGGGACTTTTAAACGCCACGTCTACCTTACAGCATGAACTAAGAGCTATAGCAATTAAACTAATTGATATATCATCATGAAATAAGTTGATTTTGATAAAGCAATATAGTGGCCTATAAATGAGCCAATAAAAGAAAATTGGATATTTTTTGGTTAACTTAAGAGAGAGAGAAGGCACATTTTCATCTATGCTGATACTTATAAAGCAATGGGCTTTATAATTGTCCTGGAAATATATGTCACAATATACATTCATGCGACATGTCATTTTCAAGATCTTTCAGTATGCAGTTTATGAAGATAATATGTGCTTTCTTTTGAATAATAAGGCTTAGCTGGTGGGGTAGAATAGGTTTTGGATTTCAAGAGGTGACAGAACCCAAACATTAATCAAATGTGAAAATTTCCTTCCTTTCTTTCTTCCATAAAATATAGACAGAGATTACTTATAAAAGGCCATACACTTAATCATAGTGGTTATGGATGTGAATAGGATCTGTTTTGACTTACATTAATATAATTTCTTCATTTTTAGTAGTTATTTAGTCTGCCTAGTCAGTACTTGTAGTTATTCATAAACAGTAAAACTTGCTGAAAGCGGAACATGAATAAATCTGAAAATTGTCCAATGAACAAGCTTTATGGTCCCAGAGCACTTGTTATGCCATTTCATGTTATTTACATTGTAGCAATGGGAATCTGTTCAACACAGAAATGGAAACAATTGTTCACAACTTACTGTATAATGCGGAACCTAGGCCTATGCTTTTATAATTATTTTTTAAATTAATTCAGCCAATGGCCTTTTATTTTATTTTCATGATGGGTCAGGGAAGGAAGTTTTGGAAGGAAGTCCTATCTTATACAAGCATAAGCATGCATAATGTGGAACCTGCTTCTGCAGTGTAATTAATTTTGGTATACCTGGCAGGCCTGCTGCAGGCATTTCACTGCTCAATTGGGATTTGAGTTTCCTATGTTCATCAAAGAATGGGATTTACTCCCACTAATTCCCAAGGATACGGTATTAGAAAGAAGAATGAGAAGAAAGGTGGAAGGAGAGTTGCAAGAGGAACAGTATGGCTTCAGGAGTGGAAGATCCACAGTGGACCCAATCTTTAGCTTGAGGCAGGTGATGTAAAAGAACTGGGAATATGGAGAGGATTTGGTCATGACTTTCATAGATCTAGAAAAGGCATATGATAGTGTCCCCAGAGAGAAGGTATGGGAAACCATGGTTAAGAAGGGACTGGGAAAAGAAATGTTGGAAATTGTGCAAGCAATGTACAACAACTGTGTTAGCTGGGTACTGACCCCAGTTGGAAAGACAGATTGGTTTAGGAACAAGACTGGACTAAGACAGGGGAGTGTGCTGTCACCTCTTTTGTTCATAATGGTAATGGATGAAATTGTAAAGGAAACAAAGGAAGCATATGGACATAGAGAACTGAAGTTACTATTATTTGCAGACGATATTGTGGTCTGGGGAAGGAACACTGAAGAAGTGCAAAAACAACTAGATGCACTGAACGAAAATATTCAGAAGTACGGCCTGAAAATCAGTATAGAGAAAAGCAAGACCATGTTGATGACAAGAGGGGAAAGACAAGGAAAGGGTACTATGAAAATTGGAAGTCAGAGTTTGGAAATTGTGGACACGTTCAAATACCTAGGAAGTGAATTGATGCAAACTGGTAGGTTGGACATGGAGATTGGCAGGAGGGTACAGCAGAGCAATGCATTCTATCAAAGTGTAAGAAAACTTGTTTGGGATAAGGAAGTACCAAGGAAAAGCAAGGAGGTAATGTATAAAGTGTACTATGTACCCATATTAACTTATGCAGCTGAGACTAGGACCCTGACAAGCAGGCTAGAGAGTAGAATCCAAGCCAGTGAAATGAAATTCCTAAGAAGTATGATAGGAAAGACAAGAGTGAGGAATGAAGATGTTGGGAAGGAAGTTGGGATGGGAAAACTAAATGAGAGAATTGAGAAGAATAAACAAAGGTGGATTGGACATGTAAAGAGGATGGAGGAAAATAGAATACCAAGACAGATGCTGGAGGCCAAGTGCAAGGGTAAGAGAGCAAGGGGAAGACCTAGAACAAGGTGGATCGATTCAGTGAAGAACAGCGTGAGAAAAAGAAATCTGGACTGGGACAAGATCGTGGAAGAAGAATTGTGGAAGGAAAGTGGAGAAGTGCCATAAATACCCCCGACCCGGCAGGAGCTGGATAAGGGGAGATGATGAATTCCCAATATGTTGTGATGGTGCAGCGACGAGATTTTCTTTTCTTTCGTAGAGGTCGTTTTCCTGTACAATATTTGAGCTCCTTCCACGAGTAAGCACTTTTGTTGGGACTCGTATCCTATCAGTAGATTCGGTCCATTGTAAAGGCAGTACGTCAGCTAGGATGTACGTTTCATACATTGAGCGAAAAGATGAAGTGAGTGAAGGGAAAAAATTACAGTATGCGTGTGAAATTATGAGTTTTAGATTGAGGGAAATGGGCAAATTGGTCTGGAATTAAAATGTATGTATGTAGCTTATATTGGAGCCATATTTTCAGTGTTGCCTGTACAAACTATCAGTTTATTCTTTTCAGTCGGTCAACATGCTTTTGCCCAATTAGATTAGGTGGGGTAACCATATACAGTATATATAACACACTTTCCAGAAAAGAAAATACGTGTATTAATATTATTCACTGATAAAGGGGGCAATTTTAGGATTACGTTCTTTCGACCGCCGCATGGTCAGCCAAAACTGATAACATACACCACTTTGCAAAGTAAGTCTAGCCTCAGAATAGCGTCAGCATTATCATCTAAGTTAGGAGTAATTACAAATTTCGTCAATGGACCGTTTATCGTGTGCAGGTTATGACTAGAGCCCTGCACGGATAAACACAATGTTATATGTGTTATTCGAATCTACTTGCATTACAATAATATTTTTCTATTAGATAAAGTAAGTTGTTGAAGCAACACATTTAGACATTTGAGGAGAAAGTCATTCCCCTAGGCCAGGCTGTTCCAGCCGAGCTGCTCGCCAGTGAGCTGCGGAGTACTCGCCGCCTTGCGTGATTAAACCTGCAACATGGAATACAGCTCTGGTGTTGGGGCTGCCGTTACTGCGCGGTGGATACATCAAGACTGGCAGGAAGCGCATGGACTTGTGTTATGACCTTTGCCCAGTGACGTATTGGCTATCACCCGCAGTCCCTCTCCAACTGTACTCCGAGCATCACTGCTGAGTACTCGCGTGTATGCATACTCAAACTTGTGGATTTGGAACAGCCTGCCCTAGGCTATGTACATCATGTGCTATGTTAAAAATGAATGTTATACAGCCAGAAATGCAACCCTTATCAGTTTGAAGTGTTGATTATACCTAATGACTTTGAATGAGATTAGATTAAATCATCATCTTACATTTGCCATGAAAAGGACATAACGGAAAAATATGATATGACATAAAGATCTGGGTCCTAGTAATGATATTAAACAAGGTCGGATTGTATTCTAAATACTACCTGCAAATTTACTCCAAATATTAACCGCAGCTGATCCGCTATCCACACAGCCATGCAATCTACAGTATATCCGCATGGCAAATCAATTTACATTCGCGCAGGGCTTTCGTTATGACATGCTCATTAGTCAGGTGCAAGCTAGTCAATTGTGAACACCTGTGCTCGTATAGGGTAATCATAACTTTAAGTAGAAATAACTTTAAGTAGAAATCAGTGTGCATGCTCTAATTTTATTATTAGTTATGTAGCTTAACTATTTACATGTGCATAATATTCATACAAAGATCGCAAACATATACTACAACATCATATAATAGACTAACCTTTTCAAATAACGAGATTCACTGCAAATAATAAATACTAACATTTACCAGACAAGCTATACAAAGTATAGCAAAACTTATTTCCAAATATTTGTGTAGTTTTAAACTTTAACCCTAGTGATGACTACATGACAGTCAAAACATGTAATCGAAAAATTCCCCCCTTTATAAATTAGAATGAAGTTTGTGGGGAGTCGAAAGATATGGATGAAAATGTATTGGCTGAGTGGAAATCAAAGCTCCAGAAACGTCTGGCTACAAATCTAAAGAAAATGCCAATGAAACAAGATTGTGTTTTTTTTCGCACCTTGTATCTCAACATCTATCTGAAAGGATTCATATTGACAACCAACATAAGGCTTGCTTATAATTTACAAATCAGCAACTTGTTGTGATAGCAAGAAAAATACCTGTTTGTATGGAGTCAATAACGCAACATCACAATCCCACAGATGAGAAAGTTTTTCATAAAGTTCAAACTGAAAACATTTTCGGTGATTTTCCATAATTTTTAAAACAGAATGGTCCATAATACATGACAGAACTATTCCAATAATATCTGGCAGAGGTGCACATAGTTGAATTTTATAGTGCGATTTTACTAATGCTGTCCAATCATCTAGGAACAATTTACGGTGTAATATGGTGCAAATCATCTATGAAATCTATTGAAATATTATGAGAATCAAAAGTGTCACATTTGGATAAGATTTCCTAATTAATTTTTTCAACAATATGCTTTGCTTGTTTTGTTTTTTAAATAATTGATTGTAATAATTGGAACTTAAGATATTTAGAGATGTGATTTTTAAGAAATGTTTAACAATTGACTATGCTGAAGAAGGACTAAGTCCAAAACATGTACATTAAATTTTAATATACTACGTGAATCAGCTGCCAGTTATGGTATTGTTTTATGCAGCCCAACTAACGAGTTTTGTCAGAAAGGTCGATATTTCTCTGCTTGCATCCCGGTTGGTACTTATGCATTGCAAGCTTATCCCCCAAATGATACTGAACACTATTATTTTTTTCCACTTATTAGTCTAGTCACATCGAGGGGAAAATATTAGTGTTCAGTATCGTTTGCAGGACATGCTTGCAGTGCATTTGTACCATAAGGGATGTAAGCAGAGAAATAGTGACCTTCCTGATAACAACACTAGTTGGGCTGCATAAAACAATATTATTAGGGGCAGCTGATTCACCTGGTATACAAGTATTGACTAGACAGAACAAAAATAACATCTATGTGCTCCTGTCACTATCCAGTCGAAATAAATCAACCTGTACTTGGAGGACTTCAAAATACCATTCTTTCCACTGCATTGCCCAGAGATATGTTAATAAAGGATCATTCAAAGCTAAGTTGTTACGAGGTAGGTGCCTGGAAGTGAGGAAGGAAGTCATTTTCTACAATTTTAGTATAATAAAGGCACCTCTAAATTTAAATTAATTAGTAAAAAAAAAAAAAAAGTAATCTCTTGTAGTCCACTAGCCTGGTGCAAGCCTCCGAAATAGACACCACTTGGGTGACTTCCATGTCAACAAAGCCATTCCAGTACCTCAAACCAAATTTATATTTCTTGGCAGAGCCAGGAATCAAACGGGGACCTCAGGAGTTAAAAGCCAACAACACTAACCACTACAGAATGAGGCAAACTAAATTAATTAAGACAATATTTCCAATTTTTGACTTTTTGATTGTAGTAGTTTAGGCCACGGAATCTTAAATTTTCTTTATGAACACATTCACTGATTTTTGTGGAATTTTCATCTTGATGTAGCAAAAACTGCAGGCAGTAACTGCCTGTCATACCTGAGACGGATAGGTTCAGAAAATGAACCCCATTAAATAATAATAATAGTAGTAGTAATAATTGCATATGGACTTTGGAGAAGTTTGTGGGTGCCCTGCACATTGTGACATATGGATGAAATGAATGACGATGGTGTCATAAATATCCGGTCCCCAAGGAAGGGGAAATTGCATTGCAAAGTGAAAAAAAAAAAAGAAATCCACAACCCCCTTTGCATCACACGAAACCAACCTATTCACTTAGCCATGATGCTGAACAAGTGTAAATTATTTTAAGAACATGTTATATGGTATATTGTCTTTCACAGCCAGTGAATTAAAACTCAGCAATTTTCCACGGCACAATCCTAGAAACATTGCTGAGTTTTAATTCACTGGCCATGAAAGACAATATACCATCTTTTAGGAAGCCGACATAGGGAGGTTATGGCTGCTTGAGCTTTTAGTTCTCGCAGATAAGAGTCGCAGGTGCGCTTCATAAAGAGGGAGGTAGCGCGCAGTTTGCTACTCCTGTGGGGGGTCCGGGCGGGGACCACCAGAGCCCGCTGATGAGCCAGCTTGGTGTCCTAGGCGAAACCCCACACATGACACGGCACAAACCTAGAAAATTGCTGGAGTTTTAACATGTTATATGTTTGACTTCTCAATTACATCCATTGTGATGAAGTGAAAAAATTATTGGAACCAGAGTCATGTTGGGTAGATGCTAGTAGACAAATGAAACAAAATTTCCCTGCTTTCTTGGAGAACGAGCTCAAAGGGAAGTGAAAAAATGCTGTAGCTTGTCCTCAGTTAAATTATCACTAAAAGGTTTCATTCTGACAAGACAACATATGCATGAAACTATTTGCTAGGTTCTGTCTGCCCAGCCAATACAATTTAATTACAGTACCCTTATCTTATTTGTTGGACATGTTTCAAGCCTTCCTTTTTTTTTTTTAGCTCATCTTCATCAGTATTATATGTTTTTTTAATCATTCATACATTACATTTCTAAAATCTTTATATGAGATCTTAGGATTTTTTATAAGATCTTGGGATTTTTATATAAAGATTTTATAATTTTAGTGTTTGAATAATAAAAAATAATAATATAATATTACTCAAGATGAGCTGAAAAAGAAGGCTTGAAACATGTCCAACAAATAAAATAAGGATACCTTAATTAAATTTTATCGACTGGGCGGACAGAACCTAACAAATTGTTTCATGCATTTGTGAGTCAATATGGAACCAGTTTTTCAAAGTGAGCCTTCATGGTTTGTTTTAAAGATTTTCAAAAACAACATGACGATAATTAAGTTTTTACAGTTGTAAGTACAACTCAATGAGTTGTTAATCTATAATGGTTTTATTAAATATAATTTTCAATATTTTTTTCCCAGAAGTGCTTGTATATCTAATATTAAGTGATAAAGAAATTAAAAAAATATACAGTGAAAACTTCAATGCTAAACCACAAAATAAACTGATAAGTGATAGTTTTGTTTTTACATCACCATTTTTCATGTATATCATTTGTTTAGAATGAACATTATAAAATACACAGAACAATTGCAAAATGGAAACAGGTGAAAAATCTTTAAAAATCGAATATTAAGTCCATGCAAATATGTTTTAAAACAATATTGCATTTAGCAGAAAGAGTAGGTGAAGAAGGATGCTATGTAGGCTAATCTGAAACTTATTAATGTTGTATTGTGGGAAGTTATTTTTGTTATCACCAAATACTTTTGTTTTTTTGCAGGCAATTATTTTGGCAGCCACTTCATAATGGGTGGTGAGAGATTTGACACCCCGCAGCCTGAAGCTTATCTATTTGGTGAGAATCCTGATCTTAACTTCCTTGGAAGTCGGCCAACACCAGTGAGTAGTATGTCTATTAAGTTATTTGGTGATTTACTAGTAACATTATCTTAATCAAATAAACTGATAAGTGCCTTTCAGTACAACTGGTAATATTATTACCCAGAATGACTGATTGATACTCTGAACGTTAGTTTACAGAAGGTATGCATTTTGTAGTTTTGACAATCTAAATTGCTTTTTAGTAACTTTTGTGAGTATAGAATTTAAATTGCATTTTGTAAGTATTTTCAACCTAAACCTTATTTTGCAAGTATTTTCAAACTAAATTGCATTTTGTATGGTGCGCATTTTGTAAGTATTTTGATTCTCAATTGCATTTTGTGAGTATTTTGAATCTAAATTACATTTTGTAAGTATTTTCAATCTAAATTGCATTTTGTAAGTATGGTATTGTCAATTCAAATAAGTAGTTTGAATCTATCATACATTTTCAATTTCAATTGCATTTTGTAAGTATTTTGAGTTGAGTTTCAGTTGCACTTTGTGAGTATTTTGAGTCTGAACCGTCCTTTTTCAATCTAACTTTCACTGTTTATTTTAATTTTCAATTGCATTTTGTAAGTATTTTGAACCGCAATTGCATTTTGTACGTATTTTCAGTCTCATTTGCATTTTGTAAGTATTTTGAATTTCAATTGCATTTTGTAAGTATTTTGAATTTCAATTGCCTTCTGTAAGTATTTCGACTCTACATTGCATTTTGTATGTATTTTGAATCTAAGCTACATTTTGTGCATATTTTCAATCTATTCCTATTGTGAGTATTTTCCTTCTAAAAACTTCTAAAAACTCTTCATTTTGTGAGTCTTTTCAATCAGAGTTCCATTTTATAAGTTTTTTCAGTCTCACTTAATTTTCATTATGGTTTCCATTTCATTGTCATTTTCGCTCTCACCCAGGGGACGATAACCTAAATCATAGGTGGGCAATGAAAGAGCGCAGCTCCTGGAGCCAACTGCATGAGCGCGAGCGGAGCCAAGGAGCCGGGACCAGCTGACTGCTCGCTAATAGTTTGTGCTGGAACAACTAGGCGCAAGCATAGGTACAGCATTCTACCGGGATGAGTAGGCTATATTATGTGTACCGCTGTATGCTAAGTATGAATCACCAACATGCTTAGCACATTTTTATGAACAGGTTTGGCAAACAGATTTCCCAAACAAGCACAAAATGACTGCCAAATGTCTATCAATGTTTGGTTCAACATATCTGTGTGAGAAACTGTTCTCTCTAATGAAGATAAATAAATCTCCACGAAGAGCCACTCTAACTAACGCACATCTCACTGCCGTTCTTCGAATTGCAAGTGCAAGATCGATCGCTCCAAATGTAACCCGTTTGCTTCAGCGAAAGGATACACATACTTCCTCATCATCTGCAGAATGACAGTTCAGATATATAAGAACACCTGGTCCTATGTTTTGTTTATACTGAATGATATTTATTCATGTATTTATTTCAGTACTCCTACGGCAAGTTTTCGTTCCTTGTGTTCTAAACAAGTTGTTAGGTTGGCTTATTGTAGTTCCAGGACTATCGGCAGTGGGCAAAGGAGTGTGTACTTATCCGCTGTCAAAGTAATTATTTATGTTTCCTACACAGAACCTAATAAAAGGAATATAATTAAGCGTATGTACGTATGATCATCTAATGCACAACAAACAGGGCACAAGTATAAAGCTGTTGAGATACGCCGCTTGTAACGGCAAGCTGTGCAAGCAGCTACAAGGTTAACTTCGGTGAGAGCGCATACTCAGCTCTTTCTCCTGCCGGAGCGGGAGCGCTGCTCAATGAGCCGAATTGTGCCCACCTCTGACCTAAATCATCTTCACAACAATGATCATCATCATCTCGGTTTAAATCATTTAAACTCGCGCCGGTAGGCTCACAGATTGCGATGGAGCCAGTTTCACTTAAGCGGCTCCGATTGCGTATGCTATATTTTCCCCCTGTATTCGATTGTATTCTCTTCATAAATTAACAAAATTCAACATAGTCCAAAGGAATGCATCGTACGTGAATAAATGTGGTCATGTGACTTTGTAAGTGTGGCTTGATATTATATCCCCACTAAAATGGAGCATGGGCCGTCGTTCAAAAAAGTATGCCTTTAGCTGGATTCGAAGCACAATTCTGCCCGGTTTAGTATACCATGTCAGATCATACTTTGACCGCCTCAGTCACGAAGACAACGTACGGATTGTGCAGTACACGAGTACTAATTAACTATGGCCATTTCACCTCAAATGTTAATATCCGTGTCAAAGTCTTCAATCATGGTTTATAGTGTTTATTTAACTTTATACTATTACAGATCACGTGGCGTAACCTATTATCATCATCAGGATATCCTTCCAGCAAGCCGGGTAGGAACATTGTGAATGATATGTCTCCATTTAGTCCTTCCTGGTATAGTTTTCCCCTCTCCACTGCATCCCATGTTACTCCTCTCCTCATGAGGTCTTCCTTAACCTGGTCTGTCCATCTCTTCCTAGGACATCCAATTGGTCCTCTTCCTGGCACCTCCTCCAAATACTGGCTTGGAGTTCGGGTCTGATGCATCCACTTCATGACCTAACCACTTCATCTCGCCACACTCTTCCTTTCCCCCGTGGTCAAGTTCACCTGCATGTGTCTCCTTACATATTCATTCCTGACCCTGTCTCTTCTGTTTTTTTGTAGGGCATAACCTATTAATTTGATTGTATTACATGTACGTGTGTTCTTCAAGGAGCAATAAATCACATGTTCGTAGAATGGTTCTTAGTATTTGGCGCGGAAGTGAATACGGTCGTTTATCCTTTGCTAGGGCCATGGCTCAGTTTACTTGGCTGTCACACTGGCAAGCGCAGAGCAATATCGACCATTAGGAGAATTGTAATGTTAGTAGAGTTTCATAAAACTAAATAATGAGTGGCTGGTGAACCACTTTGTATACCTAGTGAATCAGCTGCCCCTAATGATATTGTTTTATGCAACTAACGCGTGTTGTCAGGAAGTTTGATATTTCTCTGCTTGCATCCCGTATGGTACTGACGCACTGCATGTATATCACGGAAACGACACTCAACACTATTATTATTCCCTCTTATTAATCTGTAGTCACATCCAGGGAAAAGTATTAGTGTTCAGTATCGCTTGCGGGACAGGATATGCTTACAGTGCATTAGTACCATAGGGGATGCAAGCAGAGAAATATCGACCTTCCTGTTAACAATGCTGGTGTGCTGCATAAAACAATATATTATTAGGGGCAGCTGATTCACCTGGTATATAATATATGTATTGTATATATAGACCCCTTTTTGGCTCCATTCCAAAATTCTTTTAGGATAACATGTGGACCTGTATCATTAAACAAAAGAACACTGTGTGAAAATTGTAAAAATTAAGAGAAATCTTTCTTGAAATGAGCTTTGCTTGACCTTTTTCCTAAAAAAAGGTATAGTCTAAAGTAAAACTATGTTTCTTTAAGAACAATATATTGGTTCATTTTTCTTAAAATAATGGAAATATGAAGGATTGTTATTGAACATCACTTAGTAGTATCAGTGAGATATAATTGGACTGATGGTCCGATAAAGGTTATGAAAGATATAGTTGGATATAGAATGACTCTTAGCCCTGCAAAAGAGTGTGCTCGTTTACTTTGTTTGAGTATACGGTGTTTCAATTTCTGGTGCTCATAAATAATTTTTCTTTTGTTTCAGTTTCCATATCCTCCTCCTCAGGCTAATGAGCCAACCAAGACACTGAAGAGCTTGGTAAACATTCGGAAAGAATCTCTTCGTTTTATTCGTGCACCAGAAAGTTTGAATAAAAATACTGAAGGGGACATAGAGGCTGCCAAGAGTACTCAGTTTAATATAGAGTTTACTTTTGATTGTGATGCACGCTGTGCCATTACAATATATTATTTTTGTACAGAAGATTTTACAAATAATGGAGTCATGTAAGTATCTTACGAGTATGTCTACCTAGATATCTATTGTAAAATTTGCTTCAGATAAGAGAAAGGAATACTTTGTAGAACCGGAAGCAGTAAAAGGATTCTTCTCAAATGTATATTTGAGGACATAATTTATTGCTATTTGCAGGGCTCAGAAAGAGATAGTCATCATAAGCCACGATTTTGTCATTTTGGATTATTATCTCACAACATTCTTGAAACGTGCAGTGGATATACAGACTTCTCAGGAGTGTGTGGAGAGAGAAGAAAGTACCTGAAGCCTGGAAAAAGTGAATAATATTGCCAATATTCAAGAAAGGAGACAGGAAGGTGTGTGGTAACTACCGAGGAATCACCATCATCTTGCATGATGCCAAAGTAATGGAAAGAATCCTAGAAAAAAAGAATTAAAGGTAGAAAGCCAAATAGAGGAGGAGCAGTTTGGATTTAGAGGGGGCAGGTCAACAGTGGAACCCATTTTCATTCTGAGACAGAACATTGAAAAGAGTTGGGAATATGGGAAGGATATGGTAATGACTTTTATTGATCTAGAAAAGGCCTATGATAGCATCCCTAGAACAAAAGTTTGGGAAAGCTTAACAAATAGGGGGATAGGCAAGGAACTGAGAGACATGATAAAAGGAATGTGCATGGATTGCTACAGTAGTGTGAAGACTAGAGTCGGGACATCGGAATGGTTTAAAATTGACACTGGACTAAAGCAAAGAAGTGTGTTGTCACCATTATTGTTCGTAATGGTGATGGATGACATCATGAAGGCAGCAATGAAAGAATATAGTAGGGCAAAGATGAAGGTAATGCTGTTTGCTGACGACATTGTGATCTGGGGCGAGGATGAGATGGAGATACAAGAACATTTATACATAATAAATGAAAAGATTGAGCAATGGGGATTGTAGATAAATGTGGAGAAGAGTAAAACAGTGGTGATGAGTAGAGATAAGAAAGAAGGAAAAGGAGTAATCAAAGTAGGAGATAAGGAATTGGAAGTAATGAAACACTTCAATTACTTGGGAAGTGAACTGACTGAAGATGGAAGACTAGATTTGGAAATTAGCAGAAGAATACAACTCAGGAGTGCTTTCTACCAACAGGTGCGGGTACTAGTATGGAACAAGGATAAACCAATTAAGGCTAAAGAAGTTATGTACAAAGCATATTATGTTCCTATAATGACATATGCAGCAGAAACTTGGACAATGACTAAGAGGAATGAGAGCAGAGTACAAGCAGCTGAGATGAGATTCCTGAGAAGTATGGTCCAGAAAACGAGGAGGGACAGAGTGGGAAATGAAGATATACGGAAAGAACTGGGAGTACAGAAACTAAATGACAAACTGGAGCAAAACAGATTGAGATGGTTTGGGCATGTCAAACGGATGAATGAAGTAAGGCTACCAAGACGACCACTGGAACGACGGATGACAGGGAAGAGAGGACGAGGAAGACAAGAATGCGTTGGATGGACTCGGTGGAAAATAGTATTAGAAAACGGAACCTGGATTGGAACACTGTGTCGGAAGAGGAATGGTGGAACGACAGAACAAAGTGGAGAGGAACCATATTATACCCCACCCAGTGTCAACTGGAAAAGGGGAAATGAAGATGATGATGATGATAATGATAATTCTTGAAACGTTGCACTTTAGAGACGTTTTTTGATTTCATATCATATGGCAGCGGGTGGGAGATTGAAATTCTTGAAATTTAGTGAATTGTAATTTGAAATGTAGAATCTCGGATTATAAATACTCATAACTCATATCAAGAAGGCTTCCAACTCAGGTCTAACTGAAAAGGTTTCCTATGTACAGTGGGTGTTTGCATGTGACAAACATAACAAGTAGTTCCACGAAGAACTAAATGGCATATTTTCAAATATTCTTCTGGCCTTTTCCATTTAAAAACTCTCCCGCCTATTAAAAGAAATTTCCGTGATTTATAACTACTAAATAGCTTTTGGTACACGACCTAAATTGTGATAAGGTTTGTACCATAATATTTAGCCATGGAAGAACAACATGGCTTCAGAGCAGGAAGGTCCACAGTGGATTTGATTTTTGCTGTAAGGCAGTTACAAGAACAGCACTATGAGTATGGAACAGATCTACTGATGGCCTTCCTGGACATTGAGAAAGCATATGACAGTGTATGCAGAAACAAAGTATGGAAGTCCCTGGAGGATAGAGGAGTAGAAAAATGGACTATACGGAGGATAAAGGAGATGTACAAGGGAAGCGTGAGCTGTGTGAAAGTGGGAGGAGAGAGATCGGACTGGTTGGAACAGAGAAACTGCCTGAAACAAGGAAGTGCACTGTCACCGTTACTTTTTATTGTGGTGATGGATGACATAATGACCCGAGTGGCACAAATAATTGGGGAAAGAAAGATGAAAGCAATGGTGTTTGCATATGATTTGATGATTTGGGGAAACAAAGAGGAGGAGGTACAGGAACAGTTGGACGTGTGGGAAGAATAATACAAAGATATGGGTTAAAATTTAGCATAAATAAGAGTGAGATAGTGATCACAACAAGGAAGAAGGAAAGAACCACCACGGGAATAACAATTGGTGGGGAACAGCTGAAGAAAGTGGATAGTTTCAAGTATCTGGTAGGCCTGATACAAGATAATGGAAGAAACGATAGAGAAATAAATGAGCGGGGGAGACAGGCAGAAGCATTCCGGAGGAGTGTGAGAAGCATGTTATGGAGCAAGGATGTCCCTCAGAACAGCAAAAAGATCATGTATCGGACGTACTATGTCCCTATCCTGATGTATGCCTCGGAGACCTGGGTTATGAAAGGAAGGGAGAAGAGCAAAATACAGGCCAGTGAGATGAGGTTCTCGAGAAGCAGTATTGGAGCTGGAGCTACGAAGATGGACAGAATAGGAAATGAGAGGACCAGAGAATTAATGAAGGAGGAACCATTACAGGATGGTATAGAGAAATCTAGACTTAGATGGTATGGACATGTAAAACGAATGGAGGAGAAGAGGATACCCAGGAGGATACACGAGACGAAGGGGGAAGGAAAGAGACCAGGAGGAAGACTGAGAGACAGGTGGCTGAAGCGGGTGGAAGAAAACGTGAAGAAGAGAGGAGAAGACTGGACAAGGGTGGAGGCTGGGAGATGGTGGGAAAACAGAAGACGTTGGAGAGGCTTGTGTTCCAAACAGACCCGGCCAGTGGCTGGAAACTGTGCAAGATGATAATGATAACTTGTTTGTCAACTTACCGAGAGAATAGTTCAATAGAACATCTGTAAAATATGTTCCTTTTCAGTAATGAACATGCATATAATTATAATTTATGATATCTAAAATTGATAATTGGGGTAGATGACCCTAGTACTTCACTCCCTAAAAAATCTCCAATTACAATGAAAAATTATGTGCTAAAATACGTAACTTTCATTATCGGTAATTATGACTCCTCCCACGGGATGGAATCTTTTTATAACTAGTCACAGGTGTTAATTTTAAGAAAAGTCATATGTTCGACATCTATAATTGACCTACAGAATTCAGTGCCATTAGATGAAAATGAAAATCCACAGCCTGCTTCCAGTCTCCGACCGGGTCAGGAATGGAATGAATGAAGCCCCCATCTAGCGGCGAGGATATGAACTGTGCCGGCTGCCGAGGCCTAACGCACTCCTCTGGAGTGCCATTAGATAATGATTATTATTGTAGCAGTTTAATCCAGGACACAACTCAGCGTGGCAAAATGAAACCAACGCTCTGCTTCCATTCTGTAAGTAGACAAATGAGAAGGAAACAAACCATGGTCTAGCTACCGTTTTGTAACCCCACCACTTGGGATGAGAGGAGGGGACCCTAATCCTAGAGGTCCAGAATGAGGAATACAGGTTGCCTAGGGATTGTCGCTAACTTAAAGATAAAGTTAAGTTTAACATACTCACATATATTGTTTAAAATAATTACAATTCTTACCTTAAAAACTATGCCGTGCCCATTTACTTTAATGTGGTATTTAATTTTCTTGATTTACATTTCTTTGCGTTGCCTGGAACATTAGCAAGGATGACACGATGACCAAAAGTTACTGCTCAAGCAAGACGCAAATCTTAACCTAACCTGATAAATAAAATCACCATTCATATAGTCGGCACATTCACTCACACAGTACACTGAACTAATATTAATAAAACAACTACGACAAGGAAAACCCAACAAGTAGGAATAACAACCCCTCCCCCCAAAACACCAAAAGTGAACAAGAAGACGACGTTCCATGCAACTGAGCAAGGAAATAATTGAAACTGGCGGCAGGGGTTAAAGGCTTCCTTCATCATCTCAAAAATGACACATCTGTCATCACAGGAATCCTGTACATAAAACATTAAAAGGCCTATCTCAAACATTTCACTTAACACACACGCACTTGTACAGTCCCAGTTTCCCGGGTACTGTTTATGAGCCTCTTCCACTTCAACCTGTCCATATACAACTTGTCATGGAGAACATCATCCATTGTCCATCCTCTGGTCGCTAGATCAATCATGATCATGTCTATCCATCGGGTACTAGGTCTTCCTACAAGTCTTTTTCCATCTACCTGTCTTTCCAAATTTATTCTGGCTGATCTTGTACGCTCCATCCTCATCACATGCCCGTACCACCGTAGTCTAGATGTGCTTACTCGGTCTAATAGGGATGTCTTTATTCCAGCTTGTTTCCTCACCTCCTCTTTCATTAACTTGTCCATCATGGTCTTCTGGAGATCTAAGAAGTTTAATCTCTGATGCTTGAAGTCTTGATGCATCTCTCTTTGTAAGGGTGCATGTTTCAATACCATAGGTCAATATTGGTTTATAGTAGCTGTAAAACATTGCCAGTTTAGCTGGTTTTGGAATCATGTCATCCCATAGAAGTGTCCTTACTTGTTGGTAGAATTCTGATCCCTTTTGCACTCTGTTGGTAATTTTTTTACTGACCAAATTATCACTGGAGATTACACTTCGAAGGTAAGGAAAACTGTCCACACACTCCAGCTGGTGGTCTCCTAGTTAAACACTTGCTGGACGCCCATCTCTGTTGACTGACATCACCACTGTCTTGGTCTCACTGATGTTGAGGTTATATTCCTGGAACTGGGATTTCCGTACATTGAGTCTGGTCTGTACTTCTTCTGTTTCACCCCAAATCATGATGTCATCAGCAAAGGCCACTGCATGCAATTCACCTAACTTTTCCTTTACGTTCTTCATTATATTATTCATAATTGTGATGAACAGTAGTGGGGACAGTGCACTGCCTTGCTGAACTCCACTCTTGGTCTCAAACTATGATGATCGTCCTTCCCCAATTTTTACACAGCTAATACAGTCTTTGTACAACATCTGAACTTTGCCTTACTAGTCCCTCAGGCACTCCCTGATCTTATCTCTTATAACACTATCATAGGCCTTCTCTATACCCAGGAATACAATGACCAGGTTCTTGCCTTTCTCCCAATATTTTTCCATCAGCATGCGGGTGGTAAAAATGAGATCCGTTGTCGATCTGTTATTTCTGAAACCATATTGCTCCTCCTCCAAATGTGGTTCAATGATGGTTCTTAATCTTCTTTCTACGATCTTCTCTAGAATTTTCAGCCCATGAGACAGCAGGGTTATTCCTCTTAGAGTTGGTGGGTTTCCTTCTGCTGCCTTTCTTAAACAGGGGAATTATAACACCCTTGCTCCAATCTGCAGGTATTTTGTTGTCTGTCCATATGGCATTGAGTACTCTGTGCAGCCATACTATGCCCTGGATGCATGCTGCTTTTATCATGCCTGCATTCACTTCATCTGCACCTGAAGATTTTCCTTTAGGCACAGATTTTAAGGCTGCCTCAGTTTCCGTCCAAGTGATGGGAGGTTCCTCATTGTAGGCGTGGATTTCCGGTTCTATATTTTGTTCTTGAACTGGTCTTTTCAGTAAATGGTCAAAATGGTTCTTCAGGACTTCTCTCATGTCACTATCTGTCCTAACCAGGTTTCCATTTTCATATTGAAGGGCCTTTATGGTATTCATCGGTTTTCTTTTACCTCTGATAACACTATACAGTAGTATCCTGTTGCCTCTGCTGTCCTCCTCCAGTTTCTGAGCGAATATCTTCCATGCCTTGGTCTTTTCTTCTGCAACTGTTCTTTTAACGTCCAGTTTCTTGTTTCGGTACATTTGTTCGAGGTTTCTGATCTTTGTCTCGTCTCTAGTAAGTTCTGGTTTATTTTTCTCCTGATCCCTTTCTTTCTTGATTGCTGCCCTTACTCATTCGTTCCACCAAGGAGTTTCCTTCTCCCTTGTTTTCATACTCGTCTTTCCACAAACTTCGGTTGTTTCCTTTACCAATGAGTCCCTTAGTCTGGTCCATTCTACCTCTCCACTTTTCCTTTCATCTCTTGGTAACAGGGTTTTTATCTGGTTCTGATACTCAGTTCTCTTCTCTGTTTGCTGGAGTTCCCATACTTGGATTTTTGGCATTTTCCTGTTCTGTACTTTTGGCGCATGGAAGTTTTTCAGGTCCGCTACTAATAAACGGTGGTCGCTGTCAAGGCTTTCACTGTGTATTACTCTAACATCTGTTACCATTCTACTCCTTTCCTCATCTGTGATATAATCAATTGCACTCTTTTTGTAGTCCATCCCAACTGTATCGTGTAATCTTATGGCTCTCTCTTTTCTTGAACCAGCTGTTTTTCACCACCAACCCATTCCTCATACAGAAGTCAAGGAGATGTTCACCTTCTACATTTCTTCCACCATATCCCTGAGGTCCCATTAAGTTCTCATATCCTGTTCTATCTGTCCCAATCTGTGCATTCAGGTCTCCTATAATGATTACTCTCTCTTTACTAATGACTGTTTCCAAATCATCAAGAAATTGGTTCTTATCCTCTTGACAACATCCAGTTTGAGGAGCATAAACCTGTACCAAGGTTAGTTTTTCATTCCCTAAATGCACAGTCACCTTTATTATTCTCTCACTAACATACTGAATGTCAGCAACTCTTTCTACTTCTTTACTGATGGTAAAACCAACACCATTCTTCATCTCTTTGTCATTTCCATGCCAATACAGTGTATACTGTTTCCTTAATTTCTTCATTCCTTTGCCTTTCCATTTTGTTTCTCTCAGCCCTAGAATCATTAATTTCCTCCTTTCCATGAGGTCCACGAGTTATTCACATCTTCCTGTGAGACTGAGTAAATTGATGGTTTCAATCCGCGTTAGTCTCCTCCGGGATTTTTGCATTTTTACAAGCCCCTGTCTATCATCAGGCCATAAACCATCATCCCTGACAGAAGTCTGCTCATGCTGGCGTCTTAATCGAGTTGATTGTGTTCCGAGGCTCTTGTATGTGTTGAAAGCAACTGGAAATAGACTCTTTGACTGGCTTGCTAGGCTTAACGTAATTGAGGATTTTCTGTCAGGGGTTGCCTCCCTTAGCCTTTGGCAGTCCTCTGCCTCACTGCAAGGCAGCAGCTGATGAATGTATGTGACATTTCCCACACAAAGGTCTCATCGAACCTTCTAAGGGAAAACTCCTCCACCCGTAGCTGTTGGTTCTCCCCTAGTTTGTCGGGTGTGGTAATGGCCGCCCAACCCTCGGCCAGACAGTCGTAGGTAGTACCGTCTACTGTCACATACGATAGCAGGATCTCTCCTGACCTGACCTACACCGCACTACTGAGTAATATCACTGTATAACACCACACTTCCTTGTGTTGCATCACCTTGTGACAACTGACTACTGAGTAATATCACTGTATAACACTACACTTCCTTATGTTGCATCACATTGTGACAACTCACTACTGAGTAATATCATTGTATAACACCGCACTTCCTTATGTTGCACCACATTGTGACAACTCACTACTGAGTAATATCACTGTATAACACTACACTTCCTTGTGTTGCATCACATTGTGACAACTCACTACTGAGTAATATCACTGTATAACACAACACTTCCTTATGTTGCATCACATTGTGACAACTCACTACTGAGTAATATCACTGTATAACACCGCACTTCCTTGTGTTGCGCCACACTGTGACAACTCACTACTGAGTAATATCACTGTATAACACCGCACTTCCTTGTGTTGCATCACCTTGTGACAACTCACTACTGAGTAATATCACTGTATAACACCGCACTTCCTTATGTTGCATCACATTGTGACAACTCACTACTGAGTAATATCACTGTATAACACTACACTTCCTTGTGTTGCATCACATTGTGACAACTCACTACTGAGTAATATCATTGTATAACACTACACTTCCTTGTGTTGCATCACATTGTGACAACGCACTACTGAGTAATATCACTGTATAACACTACACTTCCTTATGTTGCATCACATTGTGACAACTCACTACTGAGTAATATCACTGTATAACACCGCACTTCCTTATGTTGCATCACATTGTGACAACTCACTACTGAGTAATATCACTGTATAACACTACACTTCCTTGTGTTGCATCACATTGTGACAACTCACTACTGAGTAATATCACTGTATAACACTACACTTCCTTGTGTTGCATCACATTGTGACAACTCACTACTGAGTAATATCACTGTATAACACCGCACTTCCTTGTGTTGCATCACATTGTGACAACTCACTACTGAGTAATATCACTGTATAACACCACACTTCCTTGTGTTGCATCACATTGTGACAACTCACTACTGAGTAATATCACTGTATAACACCGCACTTCCTTATGTTGCACCACATTGTGACAACTCACTACTGAGTAATATCACTGTATAACACTACAATACCTTGTGTTGCATCACATTGTGACAACTCACTACTGAGTAATATCACTGTATAACACCACACTTCCTTGTGTTGCATCACATTGTGACAACTCACTACTGAGTAATATCACTGTATAACACTTCACTTCCTTGTGTTGCATCACATTGTGACAACTCACTACTGAGTAATATCACTGTATAACACCACACTTCCTTGTGTTGCATCACATTGTGACAACTCACTACTGAGTAATATCACTGTATAACACCGCACTTCCTTATGTTGCATCACATTGTGACAACTCACTACTGAGTAATATCACTGTATAACACCGCACTTCCTTATGTTGCATCACATTGTGACAACTCACTACTGAGTAATATCACTGTATAACACTACACTTCCTTGTGTTGCATCACATTGTGACAACTCACTACTGAGTAATATCACTGTATAACACCACACTTCCTTGTGTTGCATCACATTGTGACAACTCACTACTGATTAATATCACTGTATAACACCGCACTTCCTTATGTTGCATCACATTGTGACAACTCACTACTGAGTAATATCACTGTATAACACTACACTTCCTTGTAATGCATCACATTGTGACAACTCACTACTGAGTAATATCACTGTATAACACTACACTTCCTTGTGTTGCATCACATTGTGACAACTCACTACTGAGTAATATCATTGTATAACACTACACTTCCTTGTGTTGCATCACATTGTGACAACGCACTACTGAGTAATATCACTGTATAACACTACACTTCCTTATGTTGCATCACATTGTGACAACTCACTACTGAGTAATATCACTGTATAACACCGCACTTCCTTATGTTGCACCACATTGTGACAACTCACTGCTGAGTAATATCACTGTATAACACTACACTTCCTTATGTTGCATCACATTGTGACAGCTCACTACTGAGTAATATCATTGTATAACACCGCACTTCCTTATGTTGCACCACATTGTGACAACTCACTACTGAGTAATATCACTGTATAACACTACACTTCCTTGTGTTGCATCACATTGTGACAACTCACTACTGAGTAATATCACTGTATAACACAACACTTCCTTATGTTGCATCACATTGTGACAACTCACTACTGAGTAATATCACTGTATAACACCGCACTTCCTTGTGTTGCGCCACACTGTGACAACTCACTACTGAGTAATATCACTGTATAACACCGCACTTCCTTGTGTTGCATCACCTTGTGACAACTCACTACTGAGTAATATCACTGTATAACACCGCACTTCCTTATGTTGCATCACATTGTGACAACTCACTACTGAGTAATATCACTGTATAACACTACACTTCCTTGTGTTGCATCACATTGTGACAACTCACTACTGAGTAATATCATTGTATAACACTACACTTCCTTGTGTTGCATCACATTGTGACAACGCACTACTGAGTAATATCACTGTATAACACTACACTTCCTTATGTTGCATCACATTGTGACAACTCACTACTGAGTAATATCACTGTATAACACTACACTTCCTTATGTTGCATCACATTGTGACAACTCACTACTGAGTAATATCACTGTATAACACCGCACTTCCTTATGTTGCATCACATTGTGGCAACTCACTACTGAGTAATATCACTGTATAACACTACACTTCCTTGTGTTGCATCACATTGTGACAACTCACTACTGAGTAATATCACTGTATAACACCGCACTTCCTTGTGTTGCATCACATTGTGACAACTCACTACTGAGTAATATCACTGTATAACACCACACTTCCTTGTGTTGCATCACATTGTGACAACTCACTACTGAGTAATATCACTGTATAACACCGCACTTCCTTATGTTGCACCACATTGTGACAACTCACTACTGAGTAATATCACTGTATAACACTACACTTCCTTGTGTTGCATCACATTGTGACAACTCACTACTGAGTAATATCACTGTATAACACCACACTTCCTTGTGTTGCATCACATTGTGACAACTCACTACTGAGTAATATCACTGTATAACACTTCACTTCCTTGTGTTGCATCACATTGTGACAACTCACTACTGAGTAATATCACTGTATAACACCACACTTCCTTGTGTTGCATCACATTGTGACAACTCACTACTGAGTAATATCACTGTATAACACCACACTTCCTTGTGTTGCATCACATTGTGACAACTCACTACTGAGTAATATCACTCTATAACACCGCACTTCCTTGTGTTGCATCACATTGTGACAACTCACTACTGAGTAATATCACTGTATAACACTACACTTCCTTGTGTTGCATCACATTGTGACAACTCACTACTGAGTAATATCACTGTATAACACTACACTTCCTTATGTTGCATCACATTGTGACAACTCACTACTGAGTAATATCACTGTATAACACCGCACTTCCTTATGTTGCACCACATTGTGACAACTCACTACTGAGTAATATCACTGTATAACACTACACTTCCTTGTGTTGCATCACATTGTGACAACTCACTACTGAGTAATATCACTGTATAACACCACACATCCTTATGTTGCATCACATTGTGACAACTCACTACTGAGTAATATCACTGTATAACACTACACTTCCTTGTGTTGCATCACATTGTGACAACTCACTACTGAGTAATATCACTGTATAACACCGCACATCCTTATGTTGCATCACATTGTGACAACTCACTACTGAGTAATATCACTGTATAACACCGCACTTCCTTGTGTTGCATCACATTGTGACAACTCACTACTGAGTAATATCACTGTATAATACCGCACTTTCTTGTGTTGCACCACATTGTGACAACTCACTACTGAGTAATATCACTGTATTACACTGCACTTCCTCGATATTTCTCCGTACTTGACCGTGAAGAGAGACTGCTGTGACGATCACGTAACTTCGCTCATATTTCTTCGTGCTCTACCGTGTGGACAATGGAAATCTCGTCAAACGTCCAAGAGCAGAGCAATCTCTTGATAATCATAACGTCTTCTACACTAGATTACATAATAGCGGAAACAACTGTGCTTCATTTCCTGAAAGAACACAGCATGGTAATCTCAGTGAACCAGGACGACTGTGCTTCATCTCCTGAAAGAGCACAGCAAGGTTATGCCTGTGAACCAGGCTGACAGTGCTTCATCTTCCAGAGAGGCACAACATTTAGTAGCCTCACTTTCATGGTTAATGACCGGCGACTCAAACGTTAAGCATTAGCACGAGCCGACAATAGCCATTATTTATGGCTGACAAATACCTGAAGGTTCTTGACCAATAAGTTGCTTCCTCCATCTGTCCACGAGAAATGCAGACAAGGTGTTGCCGCCAGTCCTGCCTACCTGCTCACCGGCCTTAAGCCGTGAATGCCTCGGCACCCCGCAGCTATAGAATGTAAACATCCGTCCACCTAGGTTTCAAAGACGAGCCGGTCGTTAACTAGGAAAGTGAGGCTACTATACATATCTTTATGAAGTGGGATAATAATTTGTGTTTCATTTCCATGAGGAACTCAACGAAATTATCCCAGTGAACCCGATGATTTATGCACACTACTGTACAGTCAGGTGGCTTAATGTCGCCAAGAAACACAACGTGGTTGGCCCAATGTACCCGAACAACACAGTTCAAATATTGTTGGATTGATATGATGAGCATTCTCAAGAAATCATTCATCTCTTCTGGCATGTAATCCAGATTCAAACCCCCACTTAAAAGCTGTAGGACTTCTAAGAATAACAAGTACATCTCCAGCAGCACCATCTGCATAATCAAATTGAACTGCAGTGTTTCTCGATACACAAGGCTGGCTACATCTAAACTTCTTGTAGAGTCCATTGCCAGGCTGTCACTTGCTATTAAGTATGTTTTACTCAGAGGTGGTAATTTTTTGTCAGGTAACTTTTGTTTTTTAATGTTTTAAGTTAGTAATTCTCATGTTGTTCTAGTTACAATCCTCGAGATCCCAGCACGAACTCAGAAACTTTCCATTATAAACGAGGTGCAAATCAGCAATTCTGTCAACTTTCTCATGTGTTTGATCCCAGCCAATACATGGACGAAGAACTTTCATATAGTCCAGACCGAGACATTATGCCTATTGTCATCCATTGTGTTGCTGAGGAGGGATCGGAAGGTGAGAACAAGTTTGTCTTATAATAATATTGCTATATGCGTTTGGATTACAACGTTGCTCAGTAACATGTTTTCACCACCCTCCTTTATTTCCTCAGTATGAGTATCATACAAATTAGTATTGAAAAAGTGATGGTGCCAGTTTGGCTCATTTTACTTATTATGTTCTTTATGTACTTGAATCCATGGCAATGTCATATTGATAGTTAGGATGGGCACACACACTGCACAAAACAAACCAGGCTCAGGTTGTTCCAAACAACTGCATTCTATTTACGGCAATTATTTAGCTCTAGAAATGTAGGGCAAGTGCATGAGAAGAATGCACTGTGCAGGCAAAATATTTTGTTTGTACCAAGCTGCTCAAGTCAGGCGGAAGTTGTGCCGTAGGTTAATGATGCTGAGGCAAGCTTGTTGGCTCTTTTGCTTCAGAACAGCTTTTTGGGTTGCTAGGCCATGTTCTATACCGTATTGACTCGCATATAAAACCCTCCCCCCTTTTTGTAAGTTGCATATTGGACCCATAATTAACTAAATACGGGTAGCTAACGATGCGCGTTTACCACAGTGTTCCTGCTATTCCTATTTTCGATACGGTATTCCGCAGACGGCTGCATTAACATAAATATCAGGAGTGTACCAATTGCTGTTACGGTAATTTGTGACAGTATAAATATATGCATTCTTTCCTACCTGCAGAAAGTTTGGGGCTAGCTGTTGTAACAGAAATAACTCGGAAACCCCTGCCCTAAGGCCCCATTCCTAGCCAGACAGTCACACCCAGCCATACTCTCACTCTTCTATCTTGGTCAATTCGCATATCAGTAGCCTGGTATACAGTCAGGGAAAGTGACGACATCATTTGAATTACGTTAGTTCTGTTCTACAAGTACCATGAGCGGTAACGTTAATACCAGTAAGTGTAAAAGTTTTCCTGCTTCTTTTAAACTATTTGTTCTTACGTTTGCTGATAAGAATAGCATGTGGGCTGCCAGCCGTGAATTCGATGTTCAACCAAACATGATCAGTTATTGGCAAAAGCAACAAGAAAAATTAATGGTCACGAGAAAGAATGTTAGATCTTTTTTTGCGGGCTGCAATTGGGTGAATATTCTGAAGTGGATAAGAAGGTGTTGGTGTGGGTACAGGGAACCAGGAACAACGGCAACAGTGTGTCTCATGAAATGCTACAAATCAAGGCACGTGAAATCGCAGGGAATACCGGTTTAGGAATGAGTGGAATCAAGTTTAAAGCAAGCAGTGGTTGGGCTGTGCTTTTCATGCCAAGAAACAACCTGGCTTTACGGTTGCGTATGTCATTGTGTTAGCAACTGCCAGAGGAATACACGGATAAAGTGTTGGAATTTCAGTGGTTCGCGTCTCAACAGCGGCAAGAACATCAGACTCCGGTTTATTTTGATATGCTGAGACGCTCAACCATTAATGCCAAAGGAGCTTCAAGCGTACTTGTAAACACCACGGGAGCTGAGAAATTGCGAATGCTGGAAAGTACGGCTCATGGAAGGAAACTTCCTCCATATGTCATCTTCAAAAGGAAAACCTTATCCAAGGGCAACTTTCCAAAACGAATTGTTATCCGCGTTCAGGAAAAGGGGTGGATGTTGGCATGTATAGTTATTTAATGGATATCTTGATATGCTATTAATTTTTGAGATATGCGCATATAAGACCCTCCTCAATTTTTGAGCATTAAAAAAATAGGATAATAAACGGGTCTTATATGCGAGTAAATACGGTAATTCTTGGTATTGGATGTTTCTCCAACAAATGCGGCTGCATTCATAGATCAGTTCTGAATGGATTGAAATGATGCTCGTATGAGGTTTATAGAGGTTGTTGAAGTGTTCTGGAACTAATATGGAAAGTGAATAGCAGTTCAGTAATTTCTAGCTGACTTTTCCCTGGCTCCTTTAGTATGATTTGAAGGTATTGTTGTTATTATTCTGTGTGATTTGTTTGCTACATTTGATGTCCTAGTTCAGTGAGCAGTGGAAAGGAGAGGCTAGTATGACATTGACCTGCTCTAAAAGAATTTAGTTTCCTGGGAATGATTTATTAAAGTCTTCCAAATCTTCTCCATGTGCCTTCCTTCCTTTTTTGCACTGACATTTTGTGGATGTTTATAAATTCCTCTTCTCTGTGTAGTGTTTGATATTAAAGAATTTCTGTAACTTGAAATTAAATTACTAAATACATCATGTGACAGCAGCTTTATCTGTCGGAGTTTACAGTGCCTGGAATGTTCGTTAATTCTTGCTTTTACACTCTGCTTGGTACTCCCTGTGTGCACCTTTGGTCAGATTAGTTGGTGTATGTGAAAAGTTTAAGTCCTCTTTGCCAGTTTCTGCTCATTTTCGGGTCTGTGCAGTTGCAGGTAAAATTTATGTTCATTGGAATTTATTTTCAAGTATTCTGAAAACCCTGAAAAGAGCTTGTTTCTCAATTGACATGTGTTGCTCAGTGGGACATCCAAAAGCTGTTCTGCTTTCTAACATCTTATATTGGCTGAGGAAAGGAAGCTACAAATCTTGAAACTTATTCTTTCCTGCATGGCTTATCAACTAGCTGCACAGACAGTGTTCTGTGATTTTGGGGGGCATATTTGGCCAGTGGGCCCTCACCTCACGTTTTGACTCTGTCCACATGTTGGAAAGTTGTGGATCTGGTCTTTCATAAGACCATGACTTAATAGCCCCACTGGTGTGGATGAGAGCAACTGGTCTTGTTGAAATATAATGAGCTTATTAGGATTAGAATATTGCATTCACCTTTTAGGGAGCAGTATGTGATTCAATGGGCAGTGAGTTTTCATTCTAGGCGATATAGGACACAAGTACCTTGTTCTGTTATCCACACCCAGAACCAAACGCTCACTGTACCTACTCTTGACCTGGACGATTCGCATCTTACAAGTTGCTTTGTTTGCCTAAAGTAAAAGAACAGTGACTCCAAACATTCCAGATGGTGGCTAGTCATACTCTTAAATTGTATAAATTAGTAACTCAGGAAATAATTGCACAATTAAGATGAAACTTGGTAGAAGAGGTGTATTATATAAGGGTTCTCAGTAGTGTTAGTAATAAATTTATCACACTGAATATAATGTGCAGCAACCATCTTGAAATATCATAATTTAAAAATAATCAACTCTCTATGTTTTAGAGCTACAATAACGAATATTGGTGATAAGGTAGAAACGTATATGGTATCATATGCCCGAAGGAAAATAACAGGGACTCCACACTTTTTAAAATGGTGGCTGATTGTGCTATTAAAATGTAATAATGAATCATTCATGTTGTAATTACATAATTAAAACAAAACTTAATAAGAAAGAAGTACCATATAACAGACTTTGCTGTAATAGGCCATATGAATAATACACTAAATACTACACATGGAAGCTATCTTGAAAATATAGAATATGACAATGAATAATGTAGAACCTTTAAGTGGCTTCCTAAGACCAAGTCAAAGGAACGATGACTCCATACAATCAAGATGGCAGCTGGGGGTATTCTTAAAACTTGAATATCATTAGATCATGATATAATACCACAATTAATGCAAAATTTGGTGAGAGCGGAGTACCATATAAAATAACTCGCTAGTATTACACATAAGAATATCACACTGAATATAGCCAGCAGTGGCCATCTTGAATAAAAATAAAGTAACCCTATATATTTTAGAGATACAATATCAAAAATTAGTATTATTTGGATTTTATATGCCTAAGGCAAATGAACAGCTTTGTCATATATTCAAGGTGTTGGCTGAGTGTACTATTTAGACTTTAAAATCAATAACTCAGGATCCAATTGCGTAATTTGCATGAAATTTTGTAAGAAAGGAGTATCATATAAGGGACCCCACTAGCATTAGTCATTAGACTATCCCACTGCTTATAGCATGCAACAACAATCTTGAAAATATAAGACACTAGCTATACCCGGCATGCGTTGCAATGCGTATCAAAGACAGATGGAAAGAAAGGAAGATAATAATAATGTTATTGGTTTTACGTCCCTTTTAACAACTGTGGCTTTTAGAGACGCCAGGGTGACGGAATTTTGGCCCAAAGGGGATCTTTAACGTGTCAGTAAATCTACTGACATGGCCCCCTCGCATTTACGCACCCTCAAATACCAATTGGCGATGCCAGGATTTGATCCTGCAATCTTGGTCACAGCAGGCGAGAACGTTACCATTGAGCCACGCATCCAGTCCAAGAAAAATAGAAACTGAAGTGCCTTTGGATAAACAACATTCTTTATTTTTCTGTCCGGTGCCCCGATCCTTATGCATTAGGCTGTGCTGAGACATTCATGTCAGGACATGTCACTTCGCGATGAATCAGCAAGCCTTTCTCACCCCTTGCATTGCGGTGTCATAAGTATACAGATTGTGCAATTGGGTTACTGTGGTATTTAAGGCCTCCTGTTAAGTCGCTCACCCTTTTGTGTTACATAAATAATTTGTAGCCAGAAACCTTCCCAGGAGTGCATACAACAACTCACCCAAATTTAATTGCAATCGGATGAATGGTAGATGAATGCATAGGGGACATACATACAGACATACAAACGTATCACGTAACATTGATTTTTATATAGATAGATTTGAGGATTTGAATGAGTTTTTGAATGGTATGGACTCCGTCTTGAGGAAAGAGTTCATGATGACAATAGTAAATGTAAAACAAAAATATTGGAATGCAGCTGAAATAAATCAGAAACCCCTATCGACATCAAATTGGCAGGTGAAAAGCTATAAAGGAAGTAGGAGACTTCTGTTACTTAGGAAGCAAAATAACCAGTGATGGACGAAGACTTATTTGACTTATTTCCTTTATCTCCTTAGTGGAGCATAGGGCATCGATGAATTTCCGCCATCAGACTCTGTTCTGCACCATCCTCCTAATATCGTTCCAGGTCTTCCTTCCTTTCTCCATCCCTTCTGTTATTACACTCCTCCTCCAGGTATTTCTTGGTCTGCCTCTTCACATACTACCTTGTGGATTCCATTCCAGGGCTTGTCTTGCTATGTTGTCTCCATCTCATCGTACATTACGACGAGATGGACGAAGCATTGATATAAAATGTAGGTTGGCTCTGGAGAGGAAAGCATTTCTACAAAAAAGGAATCTGTTGACATCAAATGTAGATTTAAGTGTCAGGAAGTAATTTTTGAAAGCCTTTGTCTGGAGCGTGGCACTCTATGGAAGTGAAACTTGGACTATTGGTGCAGCAGAAAGGAGGCGAATTGAAGCGTTTGAAATGTGATGTTACAGGAGAATGATGAAGATCAGATGGGTAGATAGGGTTATGACTGAAGAGGTATTAAGACGAGTGGGAGAGGAGAGATGTTTCTGGCGACTGCTAATGAAGAGGACACATACTAAGACACCCAGGAATGGCAAGCTTAGTTATGGAAAGAAGGGTCAATGACAAGAACTGTAGGGGTAGACCAAGGTTAGAATATGTTAAACAGATTGCCTCAGATGTAGGTTATGGTAGTTATGTAGAGATGAAATGATTAGCTCAGGACAGGGAGGCATGGAGAGCTGCATCAAACCAGTCGAAAGACTGAAGACTCGAACAACAACAACAGGAAAGTACTGTATTAAAACTTCAGAACTCACAATTCAATATTCTTACTTGCTCACTTTACCTCTGAGCCACAGTGTGTCAACTGGCTGAGGGCGTGTTGTAATAAGAGCACTTGACTTGTACACATGCCTTGTTGCATTTCAGAACACTTGGTTATGTGAACGCGGAATTTTAAATGCATCTGCAGGAGTTAGTGTGTCATTGGGGTCTTTTGGATTCCTGAGAATTTTGCTGATCTGTAAATGTTTTCTATGGAGTAGCTCTTTTGTATTCTACCTGTTCTACCCCATTCTTAATGTGCTTGCCACGGTGGGCGAGTGGTTAACGTGTCGGGACTACCAACCCCCAAACTTGCAGGTTCGCTCCTGGCCGTGGTAAGTGATTTTTGAAAGGGGACAAAAAACACGATACGCTTGTTATACGTTGTTGGCATGTTAAAGAACCCATTTGAATTCAGTAGGCTGTGTTCATAATGGCAAAATTAATCTCGGGATTTTCCGCCAACACAAAGTTCCTCCATTCTCTACTAGAAAGCACTGTAGTGTCAAGGAGCTTAGATATCTAACCTCCTTGACTTTCATAGCGTTCAAAGGAACGACGAAATTCGACATGCCAGCTGCCCTCTGAGTGTCAATTAACAAAGCTTGCACCCGAGGCCATACGATATTGTTATTATTCTTAATGTATGGAAGAAAGGTTTTTGATATGAAACAATCCATGTTCGCTTATCTAGAGGTTTTATATCGACTTCTTGATCCATTTTATTTCATTTATAAAACAGTCCAATGTTATCCTGTTAAATATTTTTAAAATGCATAATTAAATAATACTATCATCTTTCTATTGCAATGATTATTATTATTATTGATGTTCACGTTCTTTAAAGTCTGACCTTGTTGACACATTAAAACACATAATTTGTTAAAAACTCATGACGTTAAACATTATTTGTATTTTGTAAAATCAGTTTGTGATGAAAAAAATATGCAGTGTGAGACAGATATAATATATAATATTTGGTTTTTCTTCTGGCCTGTTTTTTTTAACTTTCTTATTGCTGTTTATGTGATCTAAGTAGGAAAAAAAATTGCTGGGTTTCAGGTTAAAATGTTTTAAAAGAATGTTTCTTGGAAAATCGTAAATCGCTCTGCTGTTGTCATATAATTATTGATGTTGATAGGACAAATTAGCCTATGACAAAGAAACAAAATGAGGTGACAGGATTTCTCGAAAAATATTGTTGTTTGTTCATCATCATCATCATCATCATCAACTAGAGCAGTTTCCAACCGCAGGTTGGGTCTGCTTGGAGCACATCCTCTCCATCATTTTCTGTCCATCCACTACATCTCTTCCGTCACTGTTGTCCAATTAACTCCTTTTCTCTAAACACTTTTCTTCACCCCCTTTATCCACATATCCCTTGGTCTTCCTCTAGGTCTCTTTTTCTTCGACTCCATTTCCAATATTTTCCGTGGTATTCTCTCTTCTCCCATTCTTTTCACGTGTCCATACCACTGTGGCCTTGATTTTTTCAACCCTATCCTGTAGGGGTTCTTCCTTTAATATTTCTCTGACTCTATCATTTCTGACTCTGTCCATTCTCGTTACACCTATACTACTCCTCTGAAACTTCATTTCCACTGCTTGTATGCTTCTATCTCTCTCCCTCATCACCCAAGTTTCTGATCCATACGTTAGGATCGGCACAAAGTAAGTCTTGTACAGGGTCCCTTTACATTTCTGTGGCATATCCTTGCTCCATATCAGGCCTCTAACACTCTTGAAGAATCCATCAGCACACCTTCCTCTTTCATCTAATTCCAAGGCATTTCCCCCCATTTTGTTCAATGACACTTCCCAGGTACTTGAAGCTTTGCACTCTCTTCAACTGCTCTCCGCCTAACTTTATCCCAGAGTATACTCTGTCCTTCTCGCGTGTTGTTATCACCCCTTCACTCTTTTGCGTCGAAAACTTCATTCCATAGGATGACACTACTTCCTCCCATGCATTGAGTTGCTCCTGTACATCCCTCTCCTTGTTTCCCCAGATCAAGTCATCTGCAAACACCATTGCCTTCATATCTTCCTCCCCAATATGCTGTGCTACCTTTTGCATCACTTCATCCATCAATATTACAAAGAGCAAGGGCGAGAGGGCACTTCCCTGCTTTAGACCATTAGTCAACTCAAACCATTCTGTTCTTTCCATACCAACTTCCACACAGCTTCTGCTTCCTTCATACATATATTTCACTCTCATCACTATTTCTTCCGTTATTGCTTCCAATACTCTGTTTCTTACGACACTGTCGTATGCCTTCTCAATGTCCATAAAGGCCAATACCAAATCTTCTCCATACTCGTAGTGACACTCCTATAACTGTCTCACTCCAAATATGAGGTCAGTAGTGGACCTCCCCTGCCTGAATGCATATTGCTCCTCCCTCAGTTGCTGTTCCGTTACCTTACATATCCATTCCTCCAGTACCTTTTCATAAATCTTAGCACAGTGGCACATCAGTGTAATTCCCTGGTAATTTTGGCATTTCTTCCTGTCTCCCTTCTTGAAGATGGGCACTATCACCCCGTTTTTCCAATCTTCTGGGACTTTCTTCTCTGTCCATATAGCTCGTATCACCCTATACGACCACTGTGTTCACACTTCCCCTGCAGCTTTTATCATCTCCATGCTTACCTCATCTATACCTGGTGCTTTTCCCATTTCCATCCTCTTTATTGCTTCTTCCACTTCTGCCCAGGTTAGGTCTTCCACTTGCACTTGGTTACTGACATCAACCCTTCCAGTATACTCTTCCTCCTTACTTGGTGCTGTCACATTCAAGAGGTCCTCAAGATATCTTTTCCAAAGTGATTTAATCTCTTCTTTTCTCTCAATAATGCCATTTTTGTCTTCCATTCTCTCTGTGGTAATCTTCTCATTTTTCCTTTCATTCTTCACCATCGCATACAGCAGTTTTCTATTACCTTTACTGTCCTCTTCCATCATCCTTCCTCCTTTCCTCTGTTATCACCGTTTTGGCTTCATTCTTTCTGGCTATTTATTCCTCCCTTGCATCTGCTGTTCTAAGTTGGAACCACATCCGGAAAGCTTTGTTTTTGTTTCCCACTACTTCCTTCACTCTGTTGTTCCACCATGGTGTCTCCTTCCATCGTTTCTTATCACTGGTCCTCTCGCATACCATTTCTGCTGCTTCCACTAGTGTTGTTTTCAGCCTTTCCCATTCCTCTTCCACAGTTCCTGTTTCCTCTCTGGGAAGCCTGCGCTTTACTATTTCCTGATATTCCATTTTGGTATCTTCCTCTTTGTTTTTCCATACTTTTATTTTCCTCTCCTGCCTTTCTATCACTCTCCTTTCTGACTTCATTCTGTAGCTCATCACCACCAGCCAGTGATCAGTATCCAAAGCCTCTGATGGGATAACATTAATGTCCATAACATTTCTCTTCATTTGCACATCAAAAATTACATAGTCGACTACTGATCTTCTACTCCAGTCACTGCTATACCAGGTTGTCTTATGGCTCTCTCGTTTTTTGTACCATGAATTCCCAATGAGGAGCCCGTTCCTTTTGAAAAATTCCAGTAGCCGTTTTCCCTCCTCATTTATACTTCCCCATCCTTCTGCTCCCAGCACACCTTCATAATCCTGTCTTTCTGTACATACGTGGGCATTTTGGTCTCCCATAATTATAACCTCTTGCCCATTCAGTAGTCTTTGCACTTTGTCCTCAAATTCTTCTTTCTCCTGTGAAGGACAGCCTACCTGTGGGGCGTACACTTGCAGAATCTCCATTCTTGTTCCCTTGATATATACTTTAATCTTGATCAATCAATCATTAATTCCTACTACTTCTTCTTTTAACCCATCTCTCACAACTACTCCTACTCCATTTCCCTTCCCCTCATCGTTCCCAATCCAGTACAATCAGAATCCTCTTCGCAATTTTCTTTTACCATGTCCTCTCCATCTTCTCTCTCGTATTCCCAAGATATCCAGGTTTCTTCTTAGCATCAAGTCGACAATTTCCTCTTCTTTCCCTGTGAGTGTCCTTATATTCAAGGTTCCAATTCGTAGTCCATGTTCATAGCTAGGTCGTTGTCCTTTAGTTCTATCATTTCCGAGGCTTGCTTGGGTTTTGAAAGCAGTTGATTTATCCACTACTGGCTTGCCCATTATTGTCAATGTCTCGAAAATATTGTTATTTGTTACGAATCTTTAAATACATGCTTCAAGGAGAATAATGGGCTGTATTGAAAAACATTTCTAAAATTAAAGTAGAATAATGGGCTATATTGAAAAGTGTTTCTAAAATTAAAGCATTCTTGCCATATTTTGCAATTATGAGTATGCACAATTATTTAAAAAAAAAGGATTGAACACATCCCGAGTCACCCTAGACAGAAACAATTTACAGCCTTATTCACAGAGCAATTGTCTTATAGAAATTTATTGAATATACACACTAGTAAAAAAAAAAGAAGTCCCATAAAACAATACGTCAAAAACATTGTTGTCAAAATCTGGTCTAAATCTAAAACCACATTAACCAGAGATCACAATGACAGCAAAAAATACAAACCATAATTTTCAATTTCATCAATAATAAAATGTATACCTACTTACTAATGTGTCTAAAAAAATATTATATAAATGTAGCGTTTGGAATGAATAACTCCCAACGACAAAATCATTTTCAATACGGGAAGTAAAAATAAATCCAACACTTACCTCTAGTTTTGTGTTTACAAATTAATTTGTGCGAGCTGTGATGTGAATTACATTGGTTAACTGGAAGGAATTTTATCATCACATGTAAGGAATAATATGTTAAATCCATACATCATCATCTTCATTTCCCCTTTTCCAGCTGACACCGGGTGGAGGCAAATATGGTTCCTCTCCACTTTGTTCTGTCGTTCCACCAATCCTCCTCCGACACGGTATTCCAATCCAGGTTCCGTTTTCTAATGCTATACTTCGCAGAATCCATCCAACGCATTCTTGGTCATCCTCGTCCTCTCTCCCCTGTCATCTGTCGTTCCAGTGCTCGTTTTGGTAGCCTTTCTTCATTCATCCGTTTGACATGTCCAAACCATCTCAATCTGTTTTGCTCCAGTTTGTCATTTATTTTTTGTACTCCCAATTCTTTCCATATATCTTCATTTCTCACTCTATCTCTCCTCGTTTTCTGGACCATACTTCTCAGGAATCTCATCTCAGCTGCCTGAACTCTGCTCTCATCCCTCTTGGTCATTGTCCAAGTTTCTGCTGCATATGTCATTATAGGAACATAATATGCTTTGTTCTGTCGTTCCACCAATCCTCTTCTGACACGGCTTTAGCCTTAATTGGTATATCCTTGTTCCATACTGGTCCCCGTACCTGTTGGTAGAAAGCACTCCCGAGTTGTATTCTTCTGCTAATTTCCAAATCTAGTCTTCCATCTTCAGTCAGTTCACTTCCCAAGTATTTGAAGTGTTTCACCACTTCCAATTCCTTATCTCCGACTTTGATTACTCCTTTTCCTTCTTTGTTAGCTCTACTCATCACCACTGTTTCACTCCTCTCCACATTTATCTTCAATGCCCATTGCTCAATCTTTTCATTTATTACGTCTAACTGTTCTTGTACCTCCATCTTATCCTCGCCCCAGATCACAACATCGTCTGCAAACAACATTACCTTCATCTTTGCTCTACTTTAGTCTTTCATTGCTGCCTTCATGATGTCATCCATCACCATTAAGAACAATAAGGGTGATAGCACACTTCCTTGCTTTAGTCCAGTGTCAATTTTGAACCATTCCGATGTCCCGACTCTAGTCTTCACACTACTGTAACAATCCATGCACATTCCATTTATCATGTCTCTCAGTTCCTTGCCTATCCCCCTATTTGTTAAGCTATCCCATACTTTTGTTCTAGGAATGCTATCATAGGCCTTTTCTAGATCAATAAAAGTCATTACCATATCCTTCCCATATCCCCAACTCTTTTCAATGTTCTGTCTCAGAATGGAAATGGGTTCCACTGTTGACCTGCCCTCTCTAAATCCAAACTGCTCCTCCTCTATTTGGCTTTCTACCTTTACTCTAATTCTTTTTTCTAGGATTCTTTCCATTACTTTGGCAACATGCGAGATGATGGTGATTCCTCGATAGTTACCACACACCTTCCTGTCTCCTTTCTTGAATATTGGCAGTATTATTCCCTTTTTCCAGTCTTCAGGAACTTTCTTTTCTCTCCACACACTCCTGAGAAGTCTGTATGTCCACTGCAGTCCAACTGGTCCTGCCGCCTTGATCATTTCTATTGCCACTTCGTCAATTCCCACAGCTTTCCCATCTTCATCTTCCTAACTGCCCATTCCACTTCTGCCGTAGTAATGTCTGGTTCTTCTTCTATTTTTTCCTCCACCGTTTTGGCTGTTGGCGTAACTTCTCCGCATGCCTGACGCCTCACCTTCAACAGCTCACTGAAATATTCTTTCCATCTGTCCGTTATCTCTTCTGGTTTTGTCAATATATCACCTCCTTTCTTTTTCACGCATCCAGTGTTCACCTTTTCATTCCTTCTACTTTTTATGATTCCAAATAGCACAGTTTTTCCACAATTTGAATCCTCCCTTATTTCCTGGGTGAATTCTTCCCAGCTTTTCTTCTTTTCCTCTGCAATTAATTTCTTGCAATCTCTGTTTGCTTCTATATATTTTGCTCTACTTTCTTCAGTCTTTTTTGTTTTCGATTCCTTCCAAGTTTTCTTCTTCTCTCTTACCTTTTTTTAAACTCTCTCATTCCACCATTTTGTCGACTTTTCCCGTACCTTTCCTGATGTTCTACCACATGTTTTCTCTGCTCTGTTTACAAATGCACTCTTAAACTTTTCCCATTGTTGTTCCACATGGGTAATATCCGTCCTTGGTATCTGTTCTTGCAATTCTTTCTTAAACTCTTCTGCAACCTCCTTTTCCTTTAGTCTGCAGACCTTAATCTTTCTTTCCTTTTTTTCTAGTAGTCTCATAACCTTTCGCTCGCGCAGCCAGTGGCTAATTTAAATGATTACAACAATATTTTCGAGACATCCTTTTTCCCTATTTTTCTTTTTGTCCCGGGCCAATTTGTCCTATCAACATCAATAATAATTATATCGTTACATCAGCAGAGCTATTAAAGACTTTCCAAGAAACATAATAGCAAACATTCTTTTACAACATTTTGACCTGAAACCCAGCTGTTCATTTTTCCTGCTTGGTCCATGTAACCAGCAACAGGAAAGTAAAAAGAAGAGGAAAACAGGCCGGAAGAAAAATCAAATGAGCTAACTTTATGGACATATTGGTACCAAATATGAACTTCTTTGGAAACAGATGAATATCGTATTGACCACTGTGATACTCACGTAACTCACGAATAGGGCCCGGATAGTTATGTGCTTAACTTTTCAGAAATATGTATTTATTTATGTGCTTAAAAGTGGGAAAATATGTGATTAAGTTTCCAAAATATGTTCGTAAATTTGTACCATATTTATGTCCCCAGTTACTCTAAAAATATTAGAAATGTCCAGCTGCTTCAATAACCCAGTCCAAATTAATATCCCCGCTTAACAGAACAGGTCTTGCCTCAGTTTCCGAATCCTAAAATACTTCCTGCAGATGCGTGATACGAATTCATATATGTGCAGTTTTCGAATTTCATTCTAAAGAACGGAAGAAAAAGTCACTTAAGAAACTTTCTTATTACTGATTGTATTGTCTTATACTGATACTTGAGTGCGTAAATCTGCTCGATTGACGTGAAAAGTAAATTAAACGTCGCCCCCTGCACAGCTGTACAAACCCGCAGTTAGACAGTTAAACACAGCAACACCATTAACAATAGCCCTCAGATGAACTAAAATTCACTATTTGGTTTCCATCAGCAACTACAACAGTATTTTAATGTGCAAGACACTTAAACATACACACACAAAAATAAACATAATTATATAATTTCCAAGTTTTAACATATACCGGTATGCAAAGAACTTTCCAGTTATTCCACCGGCTGACTGTGAATGTCTAGAACAAAATAATATAGAAGAAAATCACTCGACTTATGCCACTCAATGTCATGGTCTACACGAAACTACTTTATTGGAACGTAACATACACAACACACAGAAAGAACAAATTGTTTTGATTTTAGGAATTTCTAAGTACAATAGAAGAAAACACTACACGAGTCGAAGCTTCGTTCTAGGCTTTAACAATGCAATGCACAACAAGCAGCATTTTCAAGTTTTCAAAAAGGAAGCTCTGCCTATTTGTAGCTAATACACTCTTGTATCGTGAAAAGCTTCTTTCCACATCGCACGAGGTTACTGGTGCATATTTAAAACATGCAATGTCTGACACTGAAATATCTCCTTCGTTGGGCTCCAGATCTCCGTTGCCACTAAGGACATGAATTATTTGCACAAGTTTATTGTACCCCGGATTCTTTGATAAGACGTTTCTTAATTTGACCATAACCTGTTTTCCGGGCTCCCCGGGAGAATTCCCAAGCTTTTCACAAACTTGAAGAATGTCCTCGAGAGCTTCAAGTTTCAAGATTGTGAAACTTAAAAAAGCAAAGTTAGATTTAATGTATACCAAGTCACCTTGAACTCCTTTTGGACACATAGTTTCTAAAGACTCAATGATGCTTGCAGCATCATCCTTGTTTAGTTTTTCAAGGACTGATTTTGCAACCTCAAAATTTTCCGCATAATAGCACGCCGCTTCCAGCCAAGTACCCCACCTGGTGCAAACTGGTTGTGGAGGTAGCGGCAAATCAGGGGAACATTGTTTGAATAAACTCACTCGACTGGGTGCTTTAATCAACACTTTCTTCATGGATGCTATTATTCTGTTCACATTTGGAAAAATACTCCTTACTGTTTCAGCAACACGGTGCATGCTGTGCGCTAAACAAGTTAAATGAATCATCTTGCTGTACAGAATTTTTAACCCCTGGGATGCTATAACCATGTAAGGTGCAGCATCTGTAATTAATAGTAGCACTTTAGCATATCGGATGCCATCAGGCCACAGAAGCACCATAGCATCATTGAAAGCTTTAGCTAATGTGTAACTGTTGGTTTTCTCAAGATGAACAGCTGTCAGTAAAAATGACTGTGGTGGATCGCATGTTAATGCACCAACTGTGATGTTGGCTACGTAACGGCCAGTATCGTCGGTTGTCTCGTCCATTGTAATCCACACAGCGTTGTTGTCAATTTCACTACGAATGCTGTGCATTACGCAGTGTTGACTCATCAGGGAGAGGCATTTTGACGTACATTTCTAACGTGCCACGTAGCACTGGATTCTGGAGTTTGTTCAGTGGTATATCAGCCGCAAGAAATGCATGACAAATGTCTTGTGAGAACTGGCAGTTTGCTGGACCAGATCTCACATCCTGCATTTCGGGAAGCAAATGTTGTGTCGACTTCTTTAAAGATGCACATTTCACGTGTTTCGCTTTCGCAACATGTTGCGTAACTTGTGAACGCATGTCTGCCGCTATGGGTTTCTCACAAATGTTACAAAATAAAACAGTTCCATCAGTTCTAAAAACGTCTCCGAACTCCCGCACTAAACAATTCAAAGTAACATATTTCACACTTTTGGGACGCATCGTATTCATTGAAACGAGAATGCCACTGTCAGTATACTCACAAGTTTAACAGACCACTGTGATTTCAAGTAAAATTTCCCGTCTAGGTAAGGACTAATGTAGGCTTAATGAGCCTGTTAACTCCAGCCCCCCTGCTGTACTTAATGACCAGGAAATCCCTGTCTTGAAATACTACTACAGTATGGAGACAATGGAGCACTGACGAAATAGAGAAGCCAAATACTGGAATTTCAAAGGGTCGAAAATGTGGGCTGCAGTCATCCAAGAAGTACAACATACGACCAAATAGGAAATATGTGCTTATGAATAAACATGCCAGAATATGTATTTATTTATAAAAATGGTAAAAATAAGTAAATAAATAGAAAAATTTTTATTAAATAAAAAATATTTAAACACATAACTATCTGGGCCTTACTCATGAATTATGAGGCCATGAGAATAACGAACATAATACATGCATTGGTTACGAGTCAGTGAGTAATAGTGTATCTTCTTCTTCATTTCCCGTTTCCAGCTTCCTGGGTCGGGTTGTGAATCAAGGACCTCCAACGTTGCCTGTCTCTCCACCACTCCTCTCCCCCTTTAAGTACATCTTCAGGTTTTCCTCCCTTCTTCTCCACGCACTCCCACACTGTATCTGCCCATCACTTTCGGGGCCTTCCGCGCGGTCTCTTCCCCGAAACCTTTTCCAGAAAAGCTTTCTTTGGCACTCTCTCCTCTCCCATTCTCATCATATGTCCATAACACTTTAACTTGGTTGTTTCTATCCTGTCCTGCAGCTTCAAGATTCCTGTCCTCCTTCTTATCTCCTCGTTTCTGATTTTATCTCTTCTGGTCTTCCCTTCTATACCTCTTAGGAATTTCATCTCCGCTGCTTGTATTCTACTCTCCTCTCTTTTTGTAGTGGTCCATGCTCCAGCTGCATATGTTAGTACGGGTCCATAATAGGTTGAATATAATACCTGCTTACATTTCTTTGGGACATCTTGGTTCCACAGAATACCCCTAACACTCTGGTAGAAGCTGTTCGCTTGTTGTATTCTCTTTCCAATTTCCTCAGTAATCTTTCCATCTTCTGTGATCACACTTCCCAAGTACTTGAAACTTTTCACCACTTCTAGAATTTTTCCGTTCACTTCTATCTTTCCTCTTCCCTCCTTACTTCCCCTTGACATTACCATTGTCTTGCTCTTCTCTGTGCTAACTTTCATCCCAAACTTCTCAATCTCTTGGTTCCATACATCTACTTGTTTTTATAAATATAATGCAGAGTAATATAGCCTATCCAAGAAATAAATACCGGTAGGTGCAGGCTAGGCTACTACATGTTGTTATCATAAATTTGACTTGTCAGTCATATGTTCCAGTCGATCGATAATTTGATCTTTATACCCTCAAAACCGTGTCTTTTTCCAGTCTGGCCCGTATAAAGAATTCATTTTCATCACAGTTCTCCGGCCTCTGTCTGAACTTCTTTGCTTTTCTCCTTTGTAGAAATATTTCTAATAAGTGATCCCCTACAATTATTCCTGGCATCTCCAGCATGATTGCTCTCTTGAATATGAGTAGCCACGCTCTTGACTGACGCGAAGTTATTATTAATACCCTGTTCAACTAAGGATCCCCCCCAAATGATTAGTGGTACATATAAAAGATAATGCAGAAACACCAAGCATAACATAAAAACAAAAACTAATAAGCAAAAAAAGTTGGACCTGGTGGGATTCGTTCCGCAAAAATGTAACCCCTGTTGTGAGTTCGGCACGCTAGCAACTGGACCACCGCAACCTAGCGCCATTGCCTGACGTACGTAATGTCGGTGACTTGCTTTCATAAGTTTCTGTCAAAGAAAAAATGAAAATCCACAGCCTGCTTCCAGTCGATCGACCGGGTCAGGGAATGGAATGAATGAAGCCCCCAGCTAGCGGCGAGGATATGAAAAGTGCCGGCTGCCAAAGCCTGTCGCACTCCCCTGGGGCAATGATTAAATGAATGACAAATGAAATGATAGTGGAGAGTGTTGCTGGAATGAAATTGTGACAGGGAAAACCGGAGTACCCGGAGAAAAACCTGTCTGCCTCCGCTTTGTCCAGCACAAATCTCACATGGAGTGACCAGGATTTGAACCACGGACCCAGCAGTGAGAAGCCGGCGTGCTGCCGCCTAAGCCACGGAGGCTCTAAGTTTCTGTAAAAGTATGTATGTAATTACTGTGCTGCTATTTTCATGTACATTTATGAATAGTTCACTGGAATTAAGAGTTTGCGATGATTTAACTTCGGATGTTATTGCGGTCTCTCTCGTCCGCTATATATATGCCTGGTATATGAAGATAGCCAGCCATTCCATGCCCGGTTAGCTATGCCATCATTTATACCCGGATTAATCACTTACACCAATGTCGTAGAACTCGCTGCTGCATTAACTACAGATATAACTTTAGCCGAGGTACAACCCGAATTCATACAACTGGCCCTAACAGTAATAGAGCATATAAAACTGCAAAACAATAATGTTTCTGCGTATATTCGAAAAGTACGTAAAGGCAGAAGACCTATCATCCATCTGATAACTATATACACATTTATACATCATTTATTGTACATTATAAAACTTGGAACTTGCAGTCAAAACTTGATACTGTACTTATAAAGTCGGCAGGCTGGTGAGGGCAGAGGGATTAGCAGTAAGTTGGTACTAGGACAAACACCACTGTCTTCATCATAGATGCACCTTCTATAATACTAGGGTGGATTTGTTTCCATTTCAGAACCACGACAGTCTCACACTACAATTGCAGTTGTCGATCATCATTCAGATGGAACATATGTATTAAAAGCTCTCAAGCAGAAACTGTTTGTTGATGGTTTATGTTATCTTCTGCAAGAGATTTATGGAATTGAAAATAAAAATATTGACAATAACAAGGTATGTATCTGGAATATTGACTTTCATGGCCAAGTAATTAAAGACCGGTCAATGCATGTGAGATTTTCGATGTGAAATGCCATGTCCTGTGGTTCGGATTCCATGTAAAACGGAGGTCCCGTGGCTTATGATCGCGAGATTAACGGTCACGTTAAACTACAAGCTTCCTTTTTCTTTTCTTTTAGATACCGTATTTGCCATGTTTGCTGTAAGGTTTTGCCCAGGTATAGGAAATGTTCTCATTGGCAGACACTTGCTACACTCCATCTGGACCTGTTGGAGAGCGAACCTTACACGTATTTGAAGCACTTTTCTGTAGGAGTTAAGAGCTCCCTCCACATTATCTTCTTCCTTTAGAAGTACCAAAAGATGGTACACCTGGGTGAAAACCCACAACAAACATGACAGCAGCCTACTTTTTTAGTATGTATATTACAGGTTTTACAAGTTCCACTATACAATACAATTTCCTTTGTGCGAGGCTCTATCACCTCTTATGGTACATGTTTCGGTCTCAGCAAAAGTTCATCATCAGAATGATTCAGCAAAATCACCGTCCAGTTTTCCACCAAATGGTGAAACTTCGCATAATTAAAATATGAGGTTGAAATGACACTGACAAGGAGAGGTCGCCAAGTGGTTTACTAGAAAAGTGTTCAAATTTGGAGGGTTTGCTCTTCATAAGAAAATATTTTGGCGGTGTTCGAGCGTTTTTGCCAATGGGCCTTAGTGTGTTCAAAATTGAATGTTTAAAATCAATCCTCAAACTTTTGAGTCCTATTCTCGCACACGTTCCCAGCTTGTTTCCGTGGCGTAGTCGCTAGCGCATTTGCGTGGGAATTCAAGGTTTCGAGTTCGAGTCAGACCTTGGTTAGCACTTTTTTTTTCTTTTACTGTTATTATTGTCTTTTGTGTTTTCTATAATGTATTTGCTGTGGTCTCTTCGGTTTTGGAGCTATGTATAATATTTTAACATCATTATTATTCGTCCTCGAAGCTTGAACGAGTAATGATCTTCTAGTTTATTCACGGCAGGACATTACAGATGCACTGCATGTATGCATGCAGACTCTAAAATCGTGAAAGCTTAGCTCACCGTCAAATATCACACGTAAAGCAACGCCTATGGGTAAAAGTTTTACAGAGGCCATTATCAAGGTACAGCAAAACATAATAACAGTAAAAGTTTAAAAAAAATAATTGCTGACCAAGGTCTGACTCGAACTCGACGCCTTGAGTTCCCCACGCCAATGCGCTAGCGACTACTACATGGAAACGAGCTGGGAACGTGTGCGAGAATAGGACTACAAGAGTTTGAGGGTTGATTTTAAACATTCAATTTTGAATACACTAAGGCCCATAAAATATTTTCTTATGAAGAGCAAACCCTCCAAATTTGAACACTTTTGTAGTAAACCACTTGACGACCTCTCCTTGTGAGATGAATGATATTAAAAAGTTTAAAAGTAAAAATTATTCCAAATCTGTCGATATTATTGCTGCCTTGTTTTTAAGTTATGCATCCCGTTTGCCGATTTGTGATCATGGATGTTATTCTGTAACGGTAAACAATTGTTAGTTGACAGACATGAATCACCTAATTGAGACGTATGTGTTTGACCTTACTTACTTCGAGTGCAGGAACGTCCGTTCTGAGCTCCTACGGTCGAACAACTGGCTGGCGTGTCAGCCTGCTTGCTGCTGGAGGCGGGGTTCTGGCGGGGAGGCATAATTGAAGGAGTATGTGACGTAACCGTTCGTGGTCTTCTCTCTTGGTTTCTCAATTTTGCTACCGTGTTGAACAGGATGTTGTCAATGTACGTGATGTAGTTCAGGTTTTTTAATGGATCTGCTTTTTGGTATGTATATGTTTTCTAACTACTGTATAAAGGATGTTGTTATTAATTCAATCTTGGTCATCAACTCCATGGAGTTGGGTGTATGTTGACGTTGTCTGATGCCCTGTATTTATGTGATGACTGTAGTAGTATGTGTAGCTGTATTTGGGGCAACGATGTGGTAGGCGACTGGAAATAAGGTACTATCCCGGCATTAGCCCGGAGCGAGTGTGCAAAAACCACACTCTGGATAGCCACTGTCTATGCCGGGATTCCAACCTATGATCTCCGGACTTGCTGCAGCTAACCACACGGTCATGGGGAAAGATTTAACTAGCACGGCTATTCCACGGGATTCATATATAAGGAATTCTCATTATTAAACAGATGTTAAGATTTTTATTATGAAAGGAAATAAAAAATCAAGTTACTTTTATTTTGAAGTCCAGGACTATTGAAGACTATAATATCTTTGCTTATATTTTTCTGCATTGTGTTAAGAAGTTCTGCAACAGAAATTATCCGTGTGCAAATTTATACATCATTTTGTGTACATAATAAAATTTGGAACACTCTGTCAACATCTGTGCAACAGTGTCCACTTTACAATACACTGTTTTTATTCAACAACTACTCCACTTTACTCCCAGTTGTGATACGTGTTTGGCTCCTCTCAAGCCTTCATCAGTCAATAAGCAACATAAAAATTCACAATGTTCAATTTAAAACCATTACACATGACATGTTCGATTAAAATTGTACCAATTCACGGGCGTCATCGCAATAAAATGTTAATGTCGTGTGAAAGAAGCAGTGAATTATAGTGTCTCGTAATCTATTGAAATTCAGTGAGCATACTCTATACCAGGGGTCTCCAAACTTTCCAGCCTTAGGTCCATACTGATTACTCCAGTAAGTTCCGAGGGCCAAAACCATATTATCATTGTTGCCGGTGGTAAAAAGTGAAATAGTCCACTGATGAAAAAAAAAGTCCGAAAAAGTACGCAACGTTGAAAAAAGGCTGCAAATCGGACTAAAGTCCGCAAAACGGCAACACTGCATATTATTAATTTTCCTGTCATTATCTGTAATTTCTAGATTAGTCGTAGAGTACGAGCCATGAGGAGTAACGTGACACGACATCTGGTGGACACAAGCGGAAATAGGTAGTACCTTCTATCGCTAACAGATGGCGCTAATAGCACGTACAGAGTAATCTCGTTGGTTCGAGAGAGTTCTGGTGTCTTCCACTCACTTCTAGATGGCAGTAATTGGAATATGTAAGAAGGCTAGTTGCGCAACCACAAGTCAGTTCCTATGACACTGTTGTGAAATAAAATAGTGCGTACCTCCTTAAAACGTGTTTGTGCATGTTTAAATTTAAGGCATCTTTGTAACAGTATTTTGATTTGAATTGTTGCTTTTGTGTGTGATTTAGTAGTATGGAAAAGAAGCGAAAAATTGATAGTGAATGCAGAAAATTCAAAGATGAGTGGAACATTCAGTATTTCGAAATTGAGTCCAGTAACAAGGCGCTATGTTTGATTTGCAATGAAAGCATAGCCGTTCTCAAGGAATATAACATTAAACGTCATTATGAAACAAAACATTTTCAAAATTACTCAAAATATACAGGAAGTTTGCGGACAGAAAAATTCGAAGCTATGAAGCGCGGATTGAAATCGCAGCAATCTACTTTTACAAAACTCAAAACCGAACAAGAGGCTGCAACTCGTGCCAGCTTTCGTGTTGCTCTTGAAATTGCAAAACGTGGAAAACCATTCACCGATGGAGAAATGATCAAAGAATGCATAATTGCAGCAGCCGAAGAAATGTGCCCTGAAAAGGTAAATTTATTAAAAACTGTCAGTATGTCAGCAAACACTGTGGCTCAAAGGGTAGAAAACATTGCTGAAAATATATCCTCTCAACTGTTCGACAAAAATGGAGATGTTGAGTGGTTTTCTTTGGCCTTGGATGAGTCAACGGATGTGTCAGATACTGCTCAGGTGTTGATTTATATTCGAGGAGTAGATAAAAGCTATGAAGTGCAATACGAACTTCTTGATATGTATAGTATTCATGGCACAACTACTGGTACAGATATTTTTAAAGGAGTTGAAATGGCCATTAATCAAAAGAACCTTCGATGGAAAAACTTAAAATGTATTACAACTGATGGAGGCAAAAACATGAGTGGGAAAGATAAAGGAGTGGTCGCTCTTGTGTCAAAGGCTGTAGAAAATGACGGTGGTTCAAAACCATTAGTCTTACATTGTATCATTCATCAACAGTCTTTGTGCGGAAAATGTTTGGATATGTCTGAAGTTCTGAAACCAGTCATATCAACTGTTAATTTTATGAGATCTTTTGGGCTGAATCACCGACAATTCCGACAATTTATTGAAGAGATTGGAGAAAATGACTTACCTTATCATACTGCCGTACGTTGGCTTGGTTGTGGGAAAGTCCTTCAGCGCTTTTTTGAACTTCGAGCAGTGATCGAATTTTTTTTTAATGAAAAGCATCGCCCTCTTACTGAATTACAAAACAACGCATGGCTGTGGAAGTTAGCATTCTATGTTGATTTGACAAAACATGTGAACGAACTGAATTTGAGATTGCAAGGAGAAAACCAGCATCTTCCTGATTTATACACTAATATCAAATCATTCCGGAAGAAATTGATACTGTTTCAATCACAACTACGAAGTAAATGATTTTCACATTTTAAAACATGTGAAATATTCAGCCACACCACTGAGACTGAGTTTCCTATCGATTTTGCAATCGAAACTTTGAGTGCTTTGAAAATAAATTTTGATACTCGTTTCTCGGACTTCGATGCCTTTGCGAATCAAATTAAGATTTTTCAGGATCCTTTTGATACTGACATTGAAACCCTAGCCCCGGAACTTCAAATGGAAATGATTGAACTACAGTGCAGTGATATAATTAAGAACAAATATCAAAACTCATCTTTGTTGGAATTTTATAAGAGTCTTCCACTGACACAATTTGATAATTTGCATAAATTTGCTCGTGGGCTGTTTTCTGTTTTTGGTACTACTTATTTGTGTGAGAAGACCTTCTCCAAAATGAAGTACACAAAAAATGTTTACAGATCTAAATTAACTGATGAGCATCTTAAATCTCTTTTAATAATTGGTACAAGTAAAATTAGTCCACAACTACAAACTATTGTCAGTGGAAAATCTCAATTACATAAATCTCATTAGTATTTCATATGTCTGCATGTTATACATGTCTTTACTCATTACAATTCTATGTTTCTTTATCCAACTTATCACAAAAACAATAACAATAAGCCTACAACAATGTTATGAGTAGTTAGCCCATGACCATATCAATGTAGATGTCATATTAATAATTATTCAACATAAAATTAGAATACTTCAGTAAACTAAATTTAATTTGCTAAAAAAAAATATGTTCTCTAAAAGGAGTTTTCAAGTATGCTAGCTCTCCGCGGGCCGGACAAAATCTGTCCGCGGGCCGGATGTGGCCCTCGGGCCGTAGTTTGGAGACCCCTGCTCTATACAATACAGAAGTATAGAGATGCAACTATGAAGATTGAAGTGGATAATCAACCTTGCTTCAGTTTGTGGTGTAAATTATAAGTGACAAAGGGCCTTTACCCAGATTTTATACCCATTCTTTAAGAATAGTATTTCTATTTTTTTGCTATGACGCCTGTGAATTTGTACAATTTTAATCGAACATGTCATGTGTAATGTTTTTTTATGAAAGAGCAGCATACGACAAATAACAATGATCGATGTACTGTAACACTTGAGTGTTTTATTTGACATTGATTATAGTATACGTAACAATAACACATGTGCTCTAAGCCCAACACAAGCATAGGAGATGGCAGAGTTCATTTCCACAGAGTGTACACACAAGACTAGACACTGCCGCCCTTGCAACACATGGTGATTAGTAGGGCCCGGATTTTGATGAAAAGTCATCTTTTTTCTGAGTACACGGAGACGATGCTTAGTGGTAATTAAGTGTATTCTACAATAAATATGTTAGATATATGGGGTTTTTAAAAGTCATCAAAATGTATTTTTCCTACATTTTGCAGAATAAAGTCATTTTCTAACATTTAGGGGCATTTTAGGTAATTTTTCATGTGTTATACGTTTATAGGTCATTTTTTTAAATTGAATACTGTATGGTTAAATGCTCATTTTAAAGTTAAGTGTTTAGTATCTGTATTTCTAAACATGTCAGCGTTAACATTCTTGGACTAACCCATATACTGTAGTTCTGCAGTGCTCATCTGTTTTCATTACCCGTTTCTTATCTACGCAGCTCATTTAATTTTTCTCGATGATGCATTTGTGTGTGCGGTTTGCGTCACATTCTTCACGGGCACGTGAGTATTGCGTCAGTCTGAGAAAAGAAACGGGGTAATCCTCTCAGCGCCATGTGGTTTGTGTCGAGTTTATCTTTATTAGAAGTGTTGACAGCTCTGACGGCAGCTCTGGCGTCTGATCGTTCACTCAGTTACCCTTGCAGTTACCCGCCAACTATAGGACTTTTAAGGTGTGTTTGTGTTGTAGGTGTGTGACGTTTTGTTGTGCAGTGCAATTGAAATGCCAAAACAAAAGCAGGCAACTGCAAGCCGTTTAAAACAGATGTGTCAGATTTCAGTGAAAACATATTCTCAACTGATGAAACTATTTTGTTCTGTAAAGTGTGAAATCAAAGTCGCTGCAGATAAACGGTTCACCTTACACCAACACATCGGGCGCGATAAACATTTGCGAGGTCTTGAAAATGTGGAAAAAAGGAAAGTGTCTCAATTACTGTTAAAAGAAACTGCTTCGACATCAAATAACAAGTCATCTTCCTTTTATAAAGAATTATGTGAAGTGTTTGTTAGTGCTAATATTCCACTAGGAAAACTAAGCAATCCTAAATGAAGTGATTTCCTCGAAAGCCACACTGGTCATACTATTCCAGATGAATCAACATTGCGTAAAAACTACCTATCAAAATGTTATGAAGATACGTTAAACCGAATACGTGAATGTGTGAATGGGGGGAAAAAAATCGTATCAATTGACGAGACTACAGATTCAGAGGGACGTTATGTAGGAAATGTAGTGATAGGGACCCTAGAAACAAACAGTCTGGACAAACGTTTCTGCTGACCTCAGAGGTTTTTGAAGCGGTTAATCACACTCAGATATGCAAACTGTTCAATAAATCCATGTGTTTAATATGGCCTATGGGAATACAACATGAGAATGTGTTCCTATTCCTAACAGATGCAGCACCTTACATGGTAAAGGCAGAAAAATCTATCAAAGCATTTTACAATAAGATGGTGCATGTTACTTGTTTGGCCCATGCTTTTCAACGAATTGCAGAAGAGGTCCGATCAAAATTTTCAGTAGTAGATAGACTAGTTTCCATAGTAAAGAAAGTCTTTGTCAAAGCACCATCCCGCACTAAATATTTCAAAGACAAGGCCCCTGATGTAGCATTGACCCCCGCACCAGTCTAACATGCTGGGGTACCTGGTTGACTGCATGCATATACTATTGTGACAATTTTCACAAAGTGAGAGAAGTAGTGAGTGGCTTTGATAGGACAGATGCTAAGGCTATTGAGAGTGCACAGGACCTGTTTTCTGTTTTCTGATCGTCAAATGGAAGGCAAATTGGCTTGCATAAAATCAAATTTTTCATTTTTGCCAGAAACCATAATCTGCCTAGAAGAAAGTGGCATGCTATATTGGCCAAGTCAATGGAGTTAGTCAGGAATGCTGAAGGTTGTATAAAACATGTAAAAGGTGAGATTGGGGACTCAGTCAGACAGAAATTAAAATTTGTATTGGACAAGAATAATGGGTATCAGACAGTGTGTCAAATAGCCAGTATTTTGTCGGGAGGAAACTTCAGAATTGACATTTTTGAAGAGGATTTAACAGCCAGTGACATAGTGTTTTTCAAATTTGCTCCTATTACATCAGTGAAAGTGGAGAGAAGTTTCTCGAAATATAAAACAGTATTAGCTGGTAACCGCCGTTCCTTCACCTTTGATAACTTGAGGATGACGATGGTGGTGTATTGCAACGCTAACTAAGGTATGTTTATTTAGTAGGCTAATATATTTTTTCACTTTGTAGTAGAAATGAAAAAGACGTATTGTTAATCTATTGATTAATAGTTTACACTAATTTTACTAAGAATGTTTGTTATTCGAACCATTATTTGTACAAGACAATCATGAAATTGATCATTTTTAGGTATTTTTAATGATAATTTTTAGGTCATTTTTTAAAAAAATGAAGTCATTTTAAGAGAATATTAAGGGCATTTTACAGGTCATTTTTCGATAATTTTAAGGTCATCAACATCTGGGCCCTAGTGATTAGACTATGCTAGTGCTCTTGGCAACCAGCTTGGAGTATCTGAACCTTGTAGCAAGCGCTCTCCAACACCCCTTCTCGCTGTCATAGGTTCGTATCATTGTAGACCCAGTTGTTCCACAATGTTCTGGAATGGTTTTCTAGCCAAAGGCTTCATGAACACATCTGCCAGCATCTTGTTGGATGGACAATACAGCACTTCTACGATGTCCTTTTCTCGAAGATCCCGAAGCTGGTGATGACATACCATCAATGTGTTTGGTGCGAGCCCCAAACCAATTTGACTCAATTGAACACTACTTTGGTTATCTTCATACATGGTTGTTGGACCAACAATCAGTAAACTCATGTCCATAAGTAATTGTCTGAGCCACAGCAGCTTCTGACTGGCAAATGATGCTGTGATGTATTCCACCTCCATAGACGACATGGCAACTGACGTTTGCTTCCGGCTTGACCCTGCTACAACTCCTTCGCCAAGAAAAAAACATAACCACTTGTAGATTTTCTGTTGGTCTTGTCACCAGCCCAGTCAGCATCTACATAACATTTGAGCTCTGTGTCTTCAGTTGAAGATAAACGAAATGTCTTGTGTCTTGTAAATGCGAGATACCACATCACTCGCTTTACAGCATTCCAGTCCTGTTGAGTAGGCTTCTCTACTCAACGGCTAAGTAGACTCACTGCAACTGCGATATCTGGTCTGGATAATGTGGCTATGTATAGTCGAGACCCTATGGCTTTCCTGTACAGCGTGTTATTTGGTAACTATGCACTTGCAGTCACTTCTCCAGACAAGAAATTGGTTTCCATTGGCGTCGCAGCTGGTTTTGGCTCCGATAAGCCATGATCCTCCAACAATGCTGCGATCTTTGCCTTTTGGTTGAGCAAAAATGTTCCATTTTTCTGTCGTTCCACCCAAATCTTTGATGTCAAAATAATTTTGCAATTCTGTACCAACTTTATCAGTTAAGTTTGCAGACTGACTGGCTACCAGCATATCATCGACTTACAACAGAATTTAAGTGATACTCCATCTTCTTCCTTTCTTGAATAAGGACACTGATCTGCATTTCCTTGTTGAAAGCCTAACTTGGGTAATTCTCTGTAGCCGTCTTGTTCCAAACATGTGCCGATTGTTTTAAACCATAGAGCCTTTTCCGCAATTTCAGAACTTTGCTCTCTTAACCTGGTTCCTCAAAACCCTGTGGCTGTTCCATATATAGTTCCTCATTTAATTCACCGTTCAAATAAGCACTTCTCACATCAAGATGCCGAACGTGAAGTCCCCTCTGTGCAGCTACATTGAGCAAAACTCGAATAGTATCATACTTCACCACCGGTGCGAAAGTTTCATCGTAATCCTCACCATATCGTTGAGAAAATCCTCTGGCTACCAATCGGGCCTTGTAAGCGTGGATCTCCACCATCCAATTTTGCCTTAAATACGATACCCACTTACAGGAAAGAGTCTTCTTTCCTGGTGGAAGCTCCGTTAATTCCTATACACAATGTTGATTGAGACAGCTTATTTCTTCTTCCGCAGCAGCAGTCCATAATTTTTGTTCACGAGGTGGCATTTTGAGCATTTTGTTCCACGAGACTGGCTCTTTGGTGTGATTCGTCTGCACCTTGTACGTTAGCTTCTTTGCTGGTACACCCTTATTTGGCAGTTCAGAAAATCTTCATGGAAATTGTGGAGTTTCTGGTTCAGTCTCACATTCATCTCCTATGCTGCTTACAGTCTCTCCTATGTTGAAAGTCACTGTGTTATTACCTCTGGGATTCAGTGTTGAGTTGTCTGCTGATTCCGTCTGTGTCGAAACAGGTTCCAATGTCCCTAGATGCTGCAGTGTGATTTCATTAGCCCCTTCTTCCAGTGCACTGCCTACCGAAGCTGGATGTTTGGCAACACTCTCAATTACCTGCACCGATCTGCTGATCCAAACCTTGGCTGTCTTTGGATCCAGAATCTGATAGCCTCTCAGAAAATTTTGCTTTGGTTAGTTTTCCCTTGATGCAGTCTTCGCATACTACCTTCTCCGAACATGTAGACACTTGGATTCCTGTGGCCAATTCCTCATTGATCAGACGCTTGATTGCAACCGGATCCCGATGTCCCAATAGACGATGCCACTGGTATAGGCATACAGCTTTTCTCGCTTCATGAACTGATGAAATATGTACCACAGTCTGAAGTCTGAATAAATTCCCATCATTCCTTGCTTCTGCGATGACCTGATATTCTTTGTAGATGTTGCACGTGTCATTTTCGAACGGCACTCGGTGACCTTGCTCTGTTATGCGCCTCACCGTAAGTAGACTATCATCCAATTGTGGAATAATCAGTACATTTCTCAATAGTACTTCTTGGAGGTGCCCGTCAGGTAACTGGCAGTAAAATTGTCCATCTCCGATTCCAGCAGCTACCATGGATGAACCATCAGCAAGAAAGACTGTAGCACTTATGTCACGAATAGACATGAAAAATTGCCTATCATTGGTCATATGACTGGTTGCTCCTGAATCTATGCACCATCCTCCAGTAGGCCTACTTGTAGCATGTTGTTCATCCAGTGCCTTAAATGTGGCATAGTACTGGGTGTTGCATACCTTAACCTGAACCGGTAATTTTGCCGATTCTGAACCTGCTGACCTCTACTGTTGACTTTTCTTGAATCGATAGCAATCTGCTTTTAAATGGCCAAGTTTATTACAGAAGTTACAAGCCCGTGTCTCTTTGCCACCCTTATTTGGTTTTCCGCTTGAATTTTTAATTGTTCCATTTTAATGAGCACGACTAACCTTACTTGAGCCTGCGACCGCCGACTGTAGTGCAACCTCTGAATCACAATTTCCAGGCACACCAGCTTCGGCACGCCTTTGATATTCGTCAAGCATTTTCCCAGTTATATATTCCACTGTTAGATCTGCCTCGTTGCGGCCCTCGAGCGCTGTCACAAGCCCTGAATAAGCTTCTGGAAGACATACCAGCAAAACTGCAACAATCTCGTCGTTTTCAAGTGGCCTACCAGATCCATGCAGCAAACCCACTACTTCCATAATTGCGTCGATGTGACTGCTCATTGGTCCACCACGATAATGTATTCCGTATCGTTAACATCGTAAATACTATCTACTTCCAATCGTGGATCTCTCGTACTTTCTCGACAAAGCCTGCCATGCATCACATGCATCATTCAAATATGCAAAATGAATAGGTTGACTCACCTCATCACTCAATGTGATGTACGCTAAAGCTTTGTTTTTTTTTCTTTCTTCTGGCACACCGCGTTAATTATTTCAGACTTTGGTTCATTGACAACTTCCCACAAATCGTCACGCGCTAATATGGCTCGCAACTTTGTTTTCCAAAATATAAAATTTCCACCATTTAACATTGGAATATTCAACTTGACACTTCCTTGAGCCATTTTGTAACCCCATACACTCAAAGCACACGATCATTAGTTAAGCAGACTTGTAATCCACTCATGCGCAGTTTGCCGTAGACTGGGCCCATAACCTGATGAAATAGCAACTTATGACAAATAAGAACTATTGGTGTACTGTAACACTTGAGTATTTTTATTTGACATTGAATATAGTAGCCTACATTATAACAATAACACATGTGCTCTAAGCCCAACACAAGCATGGGAGATGGTAGAGTTCATTTCCACAGAGTGTACTCACAAGACTAGACACTGCCTTGCAACTCATGGGGATTAAGGCTATGGTAGCGCTCTCAGCAACCAGCTTGGAGTGGCAAGCACTCTCCAACAGTTTTAAATTGAACATTGTGAATGTTTATGTTGCTTATTGACTGATGAAGGCTTGAGAGGAGCCGAAACATGTATCACAACTAGGAGTAAAGTGGAGTAGTTGTTGAATAAAAACATTGTATTGTAAAGTGGACACTGTTGCACAGATATCGTAATCAATACGGGAAAAAGAATATACTATGGGTAAGGTCATACACATACACTCTGTCAAATCTTGATACTGTACATATTATATAAAGTCGACAGGCTGGTGAGGGCAGAGGGATTAGCAGTGAAGTGGTAATACGACAAACCGGAGGCTCTCGAGAACAAAATAGCTGCACATACGAAATATCAGTGAGGATAAATTACAGGGAGTGTACCGAAACTTCCTACGTTGGTGCAATATGTATTGAGAAAATGAAGGACCGTATTTCCAGCAACTACTCTGAAATTTATGTAATTAATGATGATTATTAAATACATTGAAAAGTGTAAATGTGTTGATTTAATTGGGCGCTACGCTGCTGTTAACGCCAGTGCCTTGCTCGGCAGGCGGCTAGCCAGAGTGCCCCAGCTGTCACACGGCGCCTGTGAAGTCACATTCTGTAGAGAAGGCTCTCACTGTAGCATATGAATTCTAGTTAGTGTTGTGTGTTGGTAATTGTTTGTTGTTAATTCATTTTAGGGGCTTGGGACATCTTGGTCATGGAATTGGATGTGTGTTGAAGTCGTCTGATAACCTGTGTGTCTGTGATGACTGTAGTAGTGTGTGTAACTGTATTAGGTTAGAGATGAGGTAGTTGCTGAATGGTAGTGACTGAAGACCTTGCAAATTACAATTCAACCTAAAATTCCAAATCAACTCAATGTTATAGGATCGTTACTTATTACATCACAAATAATGATAAAGAACATGAATAAACCCCATTTTACAGTTATCAACAAATTTCGACGTTTCTACACCAACAAAAATAGTTCACCAAAATTTGGATTTTTAAGAAAAATGAGACAATGACATAGAAAACTTTAAACCAGTCCAGGACATCGCAAAGATTCAAGGTTATCAGTCACTACCACTTACTTACCCTTAAGTAAGTGCACCTTAAAAAGGTTTATTTAATTTTCTTAATTTTACAACGAATTATAATCTAATAAGTGATATTATTTCTTTTTAGTTAAATACCACTTCATGTTCTACTTAATGAAACCTGTATCAACAAGTCAACTTCTGATATGTTTCAACAAATAAAGAAAATTGAAAAATCTCCAAAAACTGTCATTTAAAAACTTTTAGGAATCTAATACAGTGAGTTCCTCTCATAACTCGTCCGGCCAGCCCATCGAGCTTATCTGCCTCGCGTTGACTGATCACTTCCTGTTACACAGCGCGCACTTCCCAGTTCTGGTCCGTGCTTATAACGTGTATTAAGTTAGTGTTGATCTATCGCTCCAACTGTTCTCGAGTTGTGAAGTGTTACTTGGGGTATAATTCTCATAAATTCCACCACAAGGTTGAGGAAAGGGTATTTATGTACGATAATTATGTGAAACCAGAGTCTTGCAGGGAAGTCGTTAGACGCTTCATAACACATTTCCCAGGTGTACGCTCTCACATAGAGATACCGTGCAGAATCTCGTAAACAAATTGAGAGGAACTGGTTCTTTACTCGATAAGAAGTGAAGTGTTAAAAAACGTGTACTTAATGAGGAAAAAGTAAATGAAATCTCAGAAAGATTAGTACATCTCCTGTCATAAGGTACGACCTTAGTTTATTAATTCTTCCTTTCTTCATTTTAATTGTTATCTCATGTCATGCACGGATAAAGTGAGCCAAGTGCTGTTCTATTCTTATTGCTATGCATGCAGAGCGGGGAGTGCTGAGTCAACGGGAGATAAGCTCGGTGCGCTGGCTGGACGAGTCACGAGAGGAACTCACTGTACATATCCAATCCAATGTGAATAGAGAATCTTTGCAATAATTCATTTAGAAATGTAAGACTAAGCTTAATTAGTAAGTAAGACTAAATCAGGAAGTTTAAAAAAAAATATTTTAATTGTTTTTAATTGATGTTAAAACATGTCCTTACGGTTCATAAGTTTGATGACATTTTTAATTGACAATGTTTGTGCTGAAGAAGGGTCTCAGTTGGACCTGAATCATGTAGGATTTGATTTACAATGAAGTTGGAGAGTATTGACTAGGTTGATCCGTTGAATTGAATAAAATAACTCAAAACGGAATTTATCAAAGAACCAAAATGGTTCATGTCAAAGTATACTAAACTGGTGGATCTATTGCAATATATATGATAGACAAATTCATAATACAAGTCAGTGAACCAGAGCTATGAGTCATGTTTTTTTATTAATACAAATGAAAATATTTTTGAGATGAAAATTAGAGGTTTCTAATTTTATTGCTTAGAACATTTAAGAAGGGTTTTGGGGAAATTAGAGACATTGGTTGTGTTTTGTTCGATGTGACATCAGTCTCGTATGCTGTGCTGTTGATTTTTATGGTAGCTGAAACTTGTTAGAAAAGTGAGAAATGATGAATATTGGTTATATTTGTATTAGATTGTTGCTATTCAAATTGTTTATTCTTGTCAGTACTGTAATGAAGTAAAGTAACAATTTGTTCTTGTGTTGTAGGTTGCTGGTGATGAGGAAACCGAAGATAATGGTTCAGAATGTGTCATTTGTATGTGTGATGTAAGAGATACACTCATATTGCCCTGTCGCCATCTGTGTCTCTGCAATTCATGTGCAGATTCTCTCCGTTATCAGGTAAATGACCATTTTCTAAGGAGTCACTCGTTCAAAGAATGAGCTCGCTCTTGGCCAAGTCCCAATGGTGGTTTTACACCAGAAGTTTTACAGCGATGTCCGGTATTATAAGTGTACCGTATTTGCTCGCGTATATCTCGCACTTTTTTGACCGAAAATATGTGTGAAAATTTTCGGTGCGAGATATACGCGGGGAATGACCGTATTCCCAAACAAACACAAAATTTGCGATGTAACAGTAGGCCTACTTGCGCAACTGTTGTGGCGCGCTAATCGCTAATTCGAACGTGTTTCAAGGCGGTGAATTTAGCCAACCGCGGCCGAAGACTCGGCGAACGATGTACAGCGTGCTAACACTCACGCTGCGCCGTATTCTTGCACGCGGCCAAGCTCTGATGCGACGCAATGCGTAAAGACGAAATCATTGAGATTCGAGAAGACTGAACTGCGTTTCTCTGCGATGTAACAGTAGGCCTACTTCCGCAACTGACGTGGCGCGCTAATCGCAAATTTGAACGTGTCTCAAGGCGGCGAATTTAGCCAGATGCGGCGAACGATGTACAGCGTGCTAACACTCACGCTGCGCCGTATCCTTGCATGCGGCCGAGCTCTGATCCGACGCAATGCGTAAAGACGAAATCATTGAGATTCGAGGAGACTGAACTGCGTTTCTCTGCGATGTAACAGTAGGCCTACTTCCGCAACTGACGTGGCACGCTAATCGCTAATTCGAACGTGTCTCAAGGCGGGGAATTTAGCCAGCCGCGGCCGAAGACGCGGCGAACGATGTACAGCGTGCTAACACTCACGCTGCGCCGTATTCTTGCACGCGGCCGAGCTCTGATGCGACGCAATGCGTAAAGACGAAATCATTGAGATTCGAGAAGACTGAACTGCGTTTCTCTGCGATGTAACAGTAGGCCTACTTCCGCAACTGACGTGGCGCGCTAATCGCTAATTCGAACGTGTCAATGCGGCGAATTTAGCCAGCCGCGGCCGAAGACGCGGCGAACGATGTACAGCGTGCTAACACTCACGCTGCGCCGTATTCTTGCACGCGGCCGAGCTCTGATGCGACGCAATGCGTAAAGACGAAATCATTGAGATTCGAGGAGACTGAACTGCGTTTCTCTGCGATGTAACAGTAGGCCTACTTCCGCAACTGACGTGGCGCGCTAATCGCTAATTCGAACGTGTCTCAAGGCGGGGAATTTAGCCAGCCGCGGCCGAAGACGCGGCGAACGATGTACAGCGTGCTAACACTCACGCTGCGCCGTATTCTTGCACGCGGCCGAGCTCTGATGCGACGCAATGCGTAAAGACGAAATCATTGAGATTCGAGAAGACTGAACTGCGTTTCTCTGCGATGTAACAGTAGGCCTACTTCCGGAACTGACGTGGCGCGCTAATCGCTAATTCGAACGTGTCAATGCGGCGAACGATGTACAGCGTGCTAACAGTCACGCTGCGCCGTATTCTTGCACGCGCCCGAGCTCTGATGCGACGCAATGCGTAAAGACGATATCATTGAAATTCGAGGAGACTGAACTGCGTTTCTCTGCGATGTAACAGTAGGCCTACTTCCGCAACTGACGTGGCGCGCTAATCGCTAATTCGAACGTGTCTCAAGGCGGGGAATTTAGCAAGCCGCGGCCGAAGACGCGGCGAACGATGTACAGCGTGCTAACACTCACGCTGCGCCGTATCCTTGCACGCGGCCGAGCTCTGATGCGACGCAATGCGTAAAGACGAAATCATTGAGATTCGAGGAGACTGAACTGCGTTTCTCTGCGATGTAACAGTAGGCCTACTTTCGCAACTGACGTGGGGCGCTAATCGCTAATTCGAACGTGTCTCAAGGCGGCGAATTTAACCAACTGCGGCCGAAGACGCGGCGAACGATGTGCAGCGTGCTAACACTCACGCTGTGCCGTATTCTTGCACGCGGCCGAGCTCTGATGCGACGCAATGCGTAAAGACGAAATCATTGAGATTCGAGGAGACTGAACTGCGTTTCTCTGCGATGTAACAGTAGGCCTACTTCCGGAACTGACGTGGCGCGCTAATCGCTAATTCGAACGTGTCAATGCGGCGAACGATGTACAGCGTGCTAACAGTCACGCTGCGCCGTATTCTTGCACGCGCCCGAGCTCTGATGCGACGCAATGCGTAAAGACGATATCATTGAGATTCGAGGAGACTGAACTGCGTTTCTCTGCGATGTAACAGTAGGCCTACTTCCGCAACTGACGTGGCGCGCTAATCGCTAATTCGAACGTGTCTCAAGGCGGGGAATTTAGCCAGCCGCGGCCGAAGACGCGGCGAACGATGTACAGCGTGCTAACACTCACGCTGCGCCGTATCCTTGCACGCGGCCGAGCTCTGATGCGACGCAATGCGTAAAGACGAAATCATTGAGATTCGAGGAGACTGAACTGCGTTTCTCTGCGATGTAACAGTAGGCCTACTTTCGCAACTGACGTGGGGCGCTAATCGCTAATTCGAACGTGTCTCAAGGCGGCGAATTTAACCAACTGCGGCCGAAGACGCGGCGAACGATGTGCAGCGTGCTAACACTCACGCTGTGCCGTATTCTTGCACGCGGCCGAGCTCTGATGCGACGCAATGCGTAAAGACGAAATCATTGAGATTCGAGGAGACTGAACTGCGTTTCTCTGCGATGTAACAGTAGGCCTACTTCCGCAACTGACGTGGCGCGCTAATCGCTAATTCGAACGTGTCTCAAGGCGGAGAATATAGCCAGCCGCGGCCGAAGACGCGGCGAACGATGTACAGCGTGCTAACACTCACGCTGCGCAGTATGCTTGCACGCGGCGCCTCGATCCGTAATCGGCTCGTATCGAAGTTCGGATCAACTCGTTGCTCGCTCTTCCTGTTAGTAACGCTTCGGGTAAGTTCCTGGACAATGGCGACTGTTGTGGCGCGCTAAATCGAACGTGTTTCTACCTCAAGGTTATTACTGTCATTTATATGATGGCGTCAGTAATGAATGCGAGATATATGCGAGTACTTTTTTTCCCCCTGAAATTTCAAATAAAAAAATGGGGTGCGAGATATACGCGGGGGCGAGATATACGCGAGCAAATACGGTATATTACGTAGTTACTCTACTAATTTCTTAGAGTTTTTGGCTCAAGAACTAAACATAGACTTTCCCGTTACCAAGGAGCTCATTCTTTGTGTTGGTGACTGTACATGTAGGAAAGGGGAATCCTGTCCTTTGACTAGAATTGTTGTGAGTTGTATGTTTGGTATTAAAACACAGATAATGATTTTATATTGGCCCGCATAGTCAATACATTTATTGTGGTGTTTGAAGCCATATTTTCAGTGTTGCCTTAGTAAACAAGAGTTTAGTGCTTTTCAGTCGGTCAACACGAATGTACCCAAAAGAGATGGGTTATGCCCTAATCCTGAAATAAATTACATGAGATTAATAAAACACTAGGATGACCAGTTTCGATCGTCAAGCGATCATCATCAGATCCAATACACTTAGGCTATAAAATCTATGTTTGAAATACAGGTGAAAATATTTACAATATGTACAATTATTTAGTTGCAGTATTGGTACTGCAACTGTCAGTGTATGCTAAATGCAGTATATATGTTAGGTGAAACGCTAAATGGTGATGGCTATCCGGAGATTGTACTTTAGAGAGATTATATGGTTGTAAACTATGGTTAAACTATAAAATTTTAGGCTAACTACTTATCTGATTGTCTTCCGTACTACAGCTATTCTCAGTTTCCGTGCTCACTTGAACTCGCTGTGCGGTCGACTGCGGTGGTTATCTTAACGACTGGTTTTTCCCTGCCTTCCCCCCCTGTCCCTACGTGCTGTGGGGAGTGATCGCGATGTGTTTATGTGAGGTGTTGCCAACCTAGATAAGATGTATGTTATTGAATGAGGTGGATCTACAACTATTAAAGACCGTGGATTAGTCCTCGCCACGCGTGGAGCATAACCCATTCGAACTAAGCGCTGACGGTCTTATGAGGACGTCCCGGCACCTTTAATACTGCCTCTAATGTGGGCCTTGGTTTATTGCAGAAGAAAAGTACATCGTACACCTGATCCAGATAACATTTACCTATTAAAAACCCCCTAATTTCCCCCCTTTTTTTATCTAGCTTGGCTGTGTCGCTAAATTGTGTTTTGTTTCCGACAGGGTGTGTTTTTTAGTAGCGTGAAGAGGGGTGAGCTCTCCATGAACGTGTGTTCATTTAGATTGTTGGGATTGTTTCGTTTGGCTAGGTGTATCTCGATTGCTTCCTTTATGTCAAGAGCTCTGCCTTTCGATTCGTGATGGATTATTTTAAGGTCCGACTCTATGTTGGTAAAGCTATGCCCTGCGTCACACATATGTTCGCACACGGCTGAATGTGTTCCGTATCTTATCGCATTTCTATGTTCATTATAACGTGTGTCTACTCGCCTTCCACTCTGCCCGATGTAATTTATTTATTTTTAATTTTAATTTTACTACTTTAGTACATCTTTCGAGCCAATCCTTGCTTATAATTTGTAGCAACCTTCTATACTTACAACTGGATACACGTTGACAATTTTGGCACATTCTCCTGCATTAATAAATTCAAGCATTCAACAAATCTTAACGTCTTGTAGGAAGACAGGAAGTGCAATGCATAATATTGTTACAATCCAAATTTGCATTAATGATTATTAAGGTATAAGCAAGCAAATTCACTGTCATAACTTCACAGAGCCTTGGCAAGCGTGCTTATGACGTAATTGGTTCTGTTCACAACATAAGCAGCTTAAGTGTTAATTTCCAACTTTTAATATTTCACATGAGTCAACCTTCACCGCTGTTATAACAATGGTGTTTAAAATAACCAAAGTGTTTTAGATAAACTTTTATTCGCAACAAAAACTTTTAAGCGAATTAATCAAAGAAAATAATTCATCAAATTGTAGTCAACAAGGAAGCAAAACTGGAATTCAATTTATTTTAGAAATTGACTTTTTGAAGTTTGTCCAAACAACAAAATATTGTTCAGTAGAGTCTCAATTATCCGACCTAAACTGGACCTGGAGTACGTTGGATCACCGAAAATGTCAGATAATACAGAGTAACTTTGAAGAGTGAACTGAAACAGGTAGGCTCTACTGTATTACTAAAACAATGACATCATGTTTTACAGTACTCTATTTACTGAATTATGAATTCAATCGTACATGCAGTATTGAACGAAAACGCTCCAAATGCCTCAAGAAAAGAAACTTGTCAACAATGTCTGCTTGCCTGCTGATTCACGCTTTCTTGCTGCGAGATCTCTCCATCAACGAAAATTCAACACCTCCGTTGTGCTTGCCTCCAACTGTTGCTCCACATACGTTAATGCCATATCCAACGTACTCAATCCTTCACTGTGAGACATTGTTTTATCCTTTTGTCCTTCATTGCCTCGCTCTTCTTTTTTACCATCCTCATTTTCATCAGTGCTTGTCCCAGGGCTGCAACCTCCACACCGGGTGTCCCAGAATTTAGTGCACGCCAAATGTTAAAATTAAGTCTACCATTGTTGGATAACACGGAATGTCGGATAAGCGAAGGTCGGTTGAGCGAGACTCTACTGTGTATAAAAAAAATTAAAATGTAAACATATCAAAGTAATTATACTTCAACAAGTCGATAATTAAGTCATTGTTTTACTTGAATGCATGTCTATTAGAATAATTATAATTATATGTGTTTGTATTATGTGATTGGATTTAACATAGAATAACATAAGATGTTACTATTTTAATTTGGTATCTTTTAATGTATAGTACAACATTTCGTAGCCGAGGAAGGGTCATTGTGGCCCGAAACATGTACTAAAGTAGTAAAATGAAAAATAATGTATTGACTAGGCGGGCCAATATAAAACTATTATCATCATCATCATTTCCCCTTATCCAGCTCATGCCGGGTCGGGGTATTTATGGCACTTCTCCACTTTCCTCTTTCCTTCCACAATTCTTCTTCCACGATCTTGTCCCAGTCCAGATTCCTTTTCCTCACGCTGTTCTTCACTGAATCGATCCACCTTGTTCTAGGTCTTCCCCTTGCTCTCTTACCCTTGCACTTCGCCTCCAGCATCTGTCTTGGTATTCTATTTTCCTCCATCCTCTTTACATGTCCAAACCACCTTAGTTTATTCTTCTCAATTCTCTCATTTAGTTTTCCCATCCCAACTTCCTTCCTAACATCTTCATTCCTCACTCTGTCTTTCCTTGTCTTACCTATCATACTTCTTAGGAATTTCATTTCACTGGATTGGATTCTACTCTCTTGCCTGCTCGTCAGGGTCCAAGTCTCAGCTGCATAAGTTAATATGGGTACATAGTACATTTTATACATTACCTCCTTGCTTTTCCTTGGTACTTCCTTATCCCAAACAAGTTTTCTTACACTTTGATAGAATGCATTGCTCTGCTGTACCCTCCTGCCAATCTCCATGTCCAACCTACCAGTTTGCATCAATTCACTTCCTAGGTATTTGAACGTGTCCACAATTTCCAAACTCTGACTTCCAATTTTCACAGTGCCCTTTCCTTGTCTTTCCCCTCTTGTCATCACCATGGTCTTGCTTTTCTCTATACTGATTTTCAGGCCATACTTCTGAATATTTTCGTTCAGTGCATCTAGTTGTTTTTGCACTTTCGGTGTTCCTTCCCCAGACCACAATATCGTCTGCAAATAATAGTAACTTCATTTCTTTATGTCCATATGCTTCCTTTGTTTCCTTTACAATTTCATCCATTACCATTATGAATAAAACAGGTGACAGCACACTCCCCTGTCTTAGTCCAGTCTTGTTCCTAAACCAATCTGTCTTTCCAACTGGGGTCAGTACCCTGCTAACACAGTTGTTGTACATTGCTTGCACCATTTCCAACATTTCTCTTCCCAGTCTCTTCTTAACCATGGTTTCCCATACCTTCTCTCTGGGGACACTATCATATGCCTTTTCTAGATCTATGAAAGTCATGATCAAATCCTCTCCATATCCCCAGTTCTTTTCCATCACCTGCCTCAAGCTAAAGATGGGGTCCACTGTGGATCTTCCACTCCTGAAGCCATACTGTTCCTCTTGCAACTCTCCTTCCACCTTTCTTCTCATTCTTCTTTCTAATATCCTTTCCAGTATTTTCACTATCTGTGATAAGAGGGTGATCCCTCTATAGTTATCACACACCTTCTTGTCCCCCTTCTTAAACACTGGTATTATTAGCCCTTTCTCCCAGTCTTCTGGTACACATTTCCGTTTCCACACACACTTTAGCAGTCGATACAGCCATTGCATACCAACAGGTCCAGCAGCCGTCTGTGTCGAAATAGGTTCCAATGTCCCTACTATTACTTGTGTTTTAATATCAATTCAATACTGATCCAGAAAAATTAAAATTGTATTAATACCTTGTATGTTTGATATATATCGTACTAATGTGGGATGACACTTAGGTATGTTTTAACTCCTGCAATCTTCCTGTGAAGGGTGGTGAGGTTGCAATTTGCAATTTTGCATTTAACACATTTCATTTAGAATTCTAGAAAGCACCTATTGCTTTGGTGTGTAATGCACAGCTACACCAAAGGAATAGGAAGTGGGTCAATCCTCAAAGTTTGGGATTTAATGGATACAGACTTGTAACTCAGTCGTTCTGATGGAACAATTTCCTTTATCTTTGGTGTAACTTAAGAGGAAACCCGATTGGGATTCAGTGTTAAGTTGTCTGCTGATTCCGTCTGTGTCGAAATAGGTTCCAATGTCCCTACATGCTGCAGTGTGATTTCATTAGCCCCTTCTTCCAGTGCACTGCCTACCGAAGCAGCAAGCACGTAAGCCAACGGTGAAGGGACGCTCTTGTGAGTCAGCTCCTAAAGACTCCCTCAAACCAATCCTTCCCACTCAGTATTGCCATGCCTACTTCACTTGGAGAGAGCTGATATCAGTTACAGATTACATCATATATTGATTCAGGTTTCATTCATAACCAAGTATGGGTCCGATGATCACAATGTCCGAAGTTTCAATTAGTGCTCACTGTAAAGTTACTAAAAGTATTTTTAAAATAATTTTTTCATGGTTTTTACCAAATGTAGTCATCAAAAGTGAAGAGAAACATTGATTCTTTTCATGTCTGGAGATTCACCATTGGAGCCCAGGCAGATGAAGAGAGACAATGCAATAGGTGTCCCATGTTGTGGTCCCTTATTGCTCATGTAATGTCTCACATTTGGTTTCTCAGTGGGTATATGCAAGTATGGCCTGCACTAGCCTAATGTGAATTAAGTGCATTATAATCCTCTGAATATAAAAGCATACTGTGGTGTGATAACCTAAATGTTAGAGCCCTTAAAACAGCATTTATCATTTCACCTTCTATTGGTATAATTAATTGTATAGTAATTTTAATAATTGTCTGACATGATTGGAATACAGTAACACACTTTCACACTTGAAAAGTTCCACTTACTCTCGTTGACTCATAAGTTACTTTTTTCTTCATCAAGATAGATTGCTTCTCATAGTTGACAAGAAAAGCCGATGTTTCGAGTCATATGTGGAGAGGTGCTGTACTACTTTGTCATACTTAATGTTAATGTTCTTGTCTTCAGGCAAATAACTGTCCCATTTGCCGTGCTCCATTTCGAGCTTTACTCCAGATTCGAGCTTTGCAAAAATCCGCAAATCTTCCTCAGGCACCTATATTACCACCAGCAGAGGTATGTATTTAGATTCTTATTAAACAGTTATTAATGGTCACTCACAGCTAGTATGGCATATCTCACATAAAAGCTTAACCAATCATTGATGTTGATTGGGTTTAGGATGATGTGTTCTTGTAGTGTGTGGGAAGATACTCAGATTATTGGATTGTTAACCTATTTTCATAGACCTTTGACTTCTTATATGAGTGTGAACGTTTGGTTACACATTGGTTTGCTGAAGCTGAGCTTAAAAGGGAAATGTCAGTAAGGTTATATCAAATCACCATTTAATAATTTTTTCCAGACACAGTGTCTGTCCATTGAATCCACAACTAGTAACATGTTGATTAACTGAAAAGCAGTTCTATTATTAAATTAAGTTGGCAACACTTGAAAACATTTGCTTCTTAAATTTCTATGATGTACCGTCATCATCATCATCATCATCATTGCCCCTTATCCAGCTCCTGCCGGGTCGGGGTATTTATGGCACTTCTCCACTTTCCTCTTTCCTTCCACCATTCTTCTTCCACGATCTTGTCCCAGTCCAGATTTCTTTTTCTTACGCTGTTCTTCACTGAATCAGTCCACCTTGTTCTAGGTCTCCCTCTTGCTCTCTTACCCTTGCACTTTGCCTCCAGCATCTGTCTTGGAATTCTATTTTCCTCCATCCTCTTTACATGTCCAAACCACCTTAGTTTATTCTTCTCAATTCTCTCATTTAGTTTTCCCATCCCAACTTCCTTCCTAACATCTTCATTCCTCACTCTGTCTTTCCTTGTTTTTCCTATCATACTTCTTAGGAATTTCATTTCACTGGCTTGGATTCTACTCTCTTGCCTGCTTGTCAGGGTCCAAGTCTCAGCTGCATAAGTTAATATGGGAACATACACACATCAAAAAAAGTTTTGCATCACCTCGGTTCCAAGAGTTCCGGAACCGTTAAATACAAAAGGAATAGAGATCAACACAAACAACATTTCAGCTCGTTTTATTGCTCATGAGACCCACACATTGCATGTTGTACCATCATACAGCTAGACTTTCAGCATTTGTGGTCCAGATTGCAGTACACACCACTACCTCTAATACCCAGTAGCACGTCCTCTTGCATTGATGCATGCCTGTATTCGCCGTGGCATACTATCCACAAGTTCATCAAGACACTGTTGGTCCAAATTGTCCCACTCCTCAACGACAATTCGGCGTAAATCTCTCAGAGTGGTTGGTGGGTCAAGACGTCCATAAACAGCCCTTTTCAACATATCCCAGGCATGTTCGATAGGGTTCATGTCTGGCGAACATGCTGGCCACTGTAGTCGAGCGATGTCGTTATCTTGAAGGAACGCATTCACAAGATGTGCACGATGAGGTCGAGAATTGTCGTCCATGAAGACAAATGCCTCTCCAATATTCTGCCGATATGGTTGCACTATGGGTCGGAGGATGTCATTCAGGTATCGTAAAGCCGTTTCGGAGCCTTCCATGACCACCAGTGGCGTACGTCGGCCCCACATAATGCCACCCCAAAACATCAGGGAACCACCACCTTGATGCACTCGCTGGACAGTGTGTCTAAGACGTTCAGCCTGACCAGGGTGCCTCCAAACACGTCTCCGACGATTGTCTGGTTGAAGGCATATGCGACACTCATCGGTGAAGAGAACGTGATGCCAATTCCGTGGGGTCCATTCAGCATGTTGTTGGGCCCATCTGTACCGCGCTGCATGGTGTCGGGGTTGCAAAGCTGGACCTCGCCATGGACGTCGGGAGTGAAGTTGCGCATCATGCAGCCTATTGCGCACAGTTTGAGTTGAAACACGACGTCCTGTGGCTGAACGAAACGCATTATTCAACATGGTGGCATTGCTGTCAGGGTTCCTCCGAGCGGCAATCCGTAAGTAGCGGTCATCCACTACAGTAGTAGCCCTTGGGCGGCCTGAGCGAGGCCTGTCATCGACAGTTCCTGTATCTCTGTACCTCCTCCATGTCCGAACAACATCGCTTTGGTTCACTCTGAGACGCCTGGAAACTTCCCTTGTTGAGAGCCCTTCTTGACACAAAGTAACAATGCGGACGCGATCGAACTGCGGTATTGACCTTCTAGGCATGGTAGAACTACAGACAACATGAGCAGCGTACCTTCGTCCTGGTGGAATGACTGGAACTGATCGGCTGTCGTACCCCCTCCGTCTAATAGGCCCTGCTCATGCATGGTTGTTTACATCTTTGAGCAGTTTTAGTGACATCTATGAACAGTCAAAGGGACTGTATCTTGGATACAATATACACAGTCAACGTCTATATGCCGGAGATCTGGGAACCGAGGTGATGCAAAACTTTTTTTGATGTGTGTAGTACACTTTATACAATACCTCCTTGCTTTTCCTTGGTACTTCCTTATCCCAAACAAGTTTTCTTACACTTTGATAGAATGCATTGCTCTGCTGTACTCTCCTGCCAATCTCCATGTCCAACCTACCAGTTTGCATCAATTCACTTCCTAGGTATTTGAAAGTGTCCAAAATTTCCAAACTCTGACTTCCAATTTTCACAGTGCCCTTTCCTTGTCTTTCCCCTCTTGTCTTCACCATGGTCTTGCTTTTCTCTATACTGATTTTCAGGCCGTACTTCTGAATATTTTCGTTCAGTGCATCTAGTTGTTTTTGCACTTCTTCGGTGTTCCTTCCCCAGACCACAATATCATCTGCAAATAACAGTAACTTCATTTCTTTATGTCCATATGCTTCCTTTGTTTCCTTTACAATTTCATCCATCACCATTATGAACAAGAGAGGTGACAGCACACTCCCCTGTCTTAGTCCAGTCTTGTTCCTAAACCAATCTGTCTTTCCAACTGGGGTCAGTACCCTGCTAACACAGTTGTTGTACATTGCTTGCACCATTTCCAACATTTCTCTTCCCAGTCTCTTCTTAACCATGGTTTCCCATACCTTCTCTCTGGGGACACTATCATATGCCTTTTCTAGATCTATGAAAGTCATGATCAAATCCTCTCCATATTCCCAGTTCTTTTCCATCACCTGCCTCAAGCTAAAGATTGGGTCCACTGTGGATCTTCCACTCCTGAAGGCATACTGTTCCTCTTGCAACTCTCCTTCCACCTTTCTTCTCATTCTTCTTTCTAATATCCTCTCCAGTATTTTTACTATCTGTGATATGAGGGTGATCCCTCTATAGTTATCACACACCTTCTTGTCCCCCTTCTTAAACACTGGTATTATTAGCCCTTTCTTCCAGTCTTCTGGTACACATTTCTGTTTCCACACACACTTTAGCAGTCGATACAACCATTGCATACCAACAGGTCCAGCAGCCTTTATCATTTCTACACTGATTTCATCCACCCCTGTTGCTTTTCCCATCACCATTTTCTGTACTGCTACTTCCACCTCCAGCATTGTTATATCATCTTCTGTTATAGAGTCGTCAGGTTGTGTCACTTCCATCTCACCAGTACAATTGCTCACATTCAGTAGCTTATCGAAATACTCCTTCCATCGTCCCTTTATCTCTTCTGGGTGTGTTAACAACTCTCCATCTTCCTTTTTTACTAGCTTTGTAGTAACTCTTTCTTTCCTCTTCTTAGAAGTCCATACAGCATCCTTTTACTGCCACTTACATCTGTTTCCATTCTTCGTGTAAATTCTTCCCAACTTTTCTTCTTTTCTTCTACCACTTTCTTACACCTCCGTTTGCTGTCGTGATACTTCCTCTTGCTTTCTTCTGTTTGATCTCGGTTCCATTCTTTCCATGCAGACTTCTTTTCTTTCACTGCTTTCCTCACTTCTTCATTCCACCACGGTGTCTCCTCTTTCACTCTTGTTGACGTCCTACCACAAGCACTCTCTGCTGCACCTACAAATGCCTTTTTAAAGTGGGACCATTCCTCTTCTATGTTTTCCACTTCAGTAACTGGGATTTGTTGCTTCAATCTCTCCTGAAAATCTTCCTGTACAGTTTTTTCTTTCAATTTCCATACTTTTATTTTACTTTCTCTGATCTCCTTTAGGTTTTCCAATTTTTCCCATCTAAATTTTGCCACCACAGCTCTATGGTCCCCATCCAATGCTTCTCCTGGTAAAGCTGTCACATCTATTAGCTTTCTGCCATTAGTCCTTTCCACCAGAAAGTAGTCAATTACTGATTTTGTTCTTCTATCGCCCCAACCATATCTCGTAATTTTCCTGCTGTTTTTCTTCCGAAACCATGAATTACCCACTATCAGTCCATTTCTTTCACAAAAGTTTACAAGTTCCTCTCCTTCCCGGTTCTTTTTCCCATATCCGTATGGTCCAATGACTTCTTCCTTTCCTTGTCTCTCGTTTCCGACTTGTGCATTCATATCTCCCATGATCACCACTTCTACATCTGAAATTACTCTTTCTACATCCTCTGGGAATACTTCAATATCTTCTTCTCTGTTTCCAGTCTGTGGTGCATACACTTGTATGTAGTCCTTCACGTCATTTTTCATCTTCATTCTGATTTTCATTATTCTGTCACTCACACACTCGACCACTTCAACATACTCCTCCAGTTGTTTCGAGGTTATCAGTCCCATGCCATTTTTTTGCCTCTTGGCCACCACTCCAGTATAATGTATATCCTTTCCTCAATTTCTTCCTTCCTTTAACTTTCCATTTCACTTCACTCAGCCCCATCAATCCAACATTCTCCCTCTCCATGAAGTCTACCACCTCCTCCACCTTGCCTGTCAGGGTCATGACATTCATGATTCCCACTTTCATTTCGGTTACTGGTCGCCCATTTCTCACAGTTCCCCCAGTACCAAAAGAACTGGGCGTCGCCTGCAGGGTACGCCCTAACCTTCTCCGAATCATTTGAAGTGCCATTTCCATTTTAGGCTATTATTACGATGGGGTCGCCACTCCCAAAGGCATTTTATGAAGCTACTGCCAGCTATTATACAGGCCGCCCCTAACATGGGAAACAGACGCCCTTGCAGCCGCCCCTAACCTGGGAAACAGACGCTGCCAATTGATGCTGTACTCATACTATTCCCTGAGTACTGGGTTGCCTCTTCCGCAATCTCCACCGTTCCGAAGTCCATCTTCTCCGCTGCAGATTCCGTTGAGGTCTTCGCACGTAACCCTGTGCACGGGGCCTATGTTATACCCCATAGGACTGGGTCCTCACCAGAACTTAGCCGGTACTGTAGTTGCATGTTATATTACAGTACCGTTGCCCACCCCCGCGACGTGGATGCGCCTGGCAAGAATTATCCATGTAGCCAATTATAATTGCCTCATGGACCGGGTTAAGGAGCTGTCTAAATCCAGCCTCCAAGGCTACCGTATATACCCGAATGTAAGACGAGTTTTTTTTCCCCACTTTCTGTGTTATAAAAATTTGGGGTCGTCTTATATTCAGGGTATAAAAAAAATTTGATCTAGGTTTTTAAAAAATATTATTATTATTCGCAAAGTAGTATGTGGAGGCGGCATCTTGTAACTCGTAATGAATTAATGCGTTAATGAAGATTAAAATACGGTTGGTTATGTTTAATTACCATGAATTTAATATTAGCATACATTTTGAGGTTAGGATTTACGCATAGGCCTACACGTCATTTTTATTAGGATAAATTATATGTTCAAAAGCATACGGAAATCTGTTTTAAGACAATCTTTACAAGAACAAAACCCGTCAGTTTTACGAGCAGTAATTGAGTGATCAACGTGTCTTAATTTAATAACGTCAGCGCTCTTTCTAAGTTGATCCCGGACATCTGAAGGTCGTGTCGTAATTTAAATACTACTGTAAACACACCCTTTTTTTTGCTGAAGCCGGTACATGCGTACCATACGCCTTGTGAAAAATGTTACGGGACACCAGAAACGTAACGCATTCTTGTTTTCTGTGTCGTGAAATTTTTGATCTAAGATACAGGTTGGCAAGTTCATTAATAGAAAAGTACGATCGTTCGTCATCTCAAATAGAGATTTTAATCCTTCCTTCCGCAGTTGGTGCACAGAAAATCACTGTACTTTGTTACAGTGGGTTGGCATTCGTGACTGCTTGTCGCGTTTCCGCTGTTCGTTTGTTTTTGTGTTGTTTCGGTGCATGCTGGTCTTCAGGTTGAATTTGCGTCTACTGGCTTTCGCTTGCATATAAATCGCACTTTTCCTTCCGAAAATAAGTGTGAAAATCTTCTGTGCGAGATATATGCGGGGATTTGTGAGGGAAGGCCTTATTTCCGAGAAAACGTAAAATTTGCATGATTGAAACAAGACGACTGGAATTGTCAACTGCCGTCGCTGCTGCCAATCTCCAAGCTACTCTCCGTCCAATGCATTTGCGATTCTAGTCTTCAAGAAGCTATCGCATACCCCTATATCCAATCATGCAAGAGTTCAACTGATGGCTTTCATATTTTGTCTTCTGTCGTCAGCTCATCGTAACTTACAATACCAGATACGTGTTCTAACCTAACAATTTCTTATTTACCGTCGCCACGTTTGAAAACACCTTGTGTGTTTGGTTATTGGTTTCTAGCGCGTCTTTCTGTTGGCGCAAGTAGCGAATATCAAGTTCATTCTCAATGAATTCTCGACCAGCGTCGTCTGCGTATTTGATCACTTTGAGTTTAAATCCGGCCGTATAACTTCCGCCTTTTTACATAACTAAAAGATTGATTTCCACAAGAAAACAATCACACTTTACTGAGAAACAAAAATGGAACGTGAAGACAATACTGGTAGGCCTACTTATCGACAATGCAACAGACGGACAACAAACACCATGGAAGAAAGGAAAGCACCGCCGCAAAAATGAACAATACCATCGCGGGCAAGACGTGTTTTGAAATTACTACGATCATCTTTATGACGGCGTTAGAAATTAACGCGAGATACTGTGCCCAACTCTAGGAATGGGTATTCCAAGATTCAGACACCTAGATATCAAGGGAAAGGCTGTAGCCGCTTTTGAAAGTTGAGATATTTGAATATCGCGCTACATTGCTTCTCGAAGCATTTGGAAATAATTTACCGATACTTGGATGTCAAGTGACGTAGCGAGTAATAGCAGAGGTTGAGGCTATTTATTGATTAAATAGTTAACTATGGAGTAGAGACTTGAGACTGGGATCAGATTACTGGCACGGCCAAAAGAAAGAGAATGCAATTAGTATCAAGTAAATCGGACCAGGGATTCAAGAGATATGAGGATTTCTAGATATCAGGTGATGACGCGTGACCCTGACAGTTTTGAATAAAAGCCAGCTGGCCGAAGCAACTTCAGCTCATTCTAACACAAGCACTTGCAGAGCAAGTTGCATCTACGCTGAGCCAAGGCACATGGTTGCCGGATCTACGCAGAAGTTCTTTCAAAGTCGTGATAGTCACGAAAAGTGCTGCGCTACGAGTTGGAACTTAGTAAGTTTACGGCGAGGAGAATCACTGAGGTGATTGATTTTTCTACAGACATTGGTGGAAATATTTATATTTCTACAAGGACATATGCTAGACTTTGTCTAGAAAATAGTATTTTGTCACAGTCCAGTAATAACTTAATACTTGGATGTTTAAATCCATTCAGTCAGTTTTTCATATTTGTAACTAGTTAACCACTTCGATCTGTCAGTACACTGAAGACTAGTCTATAACGGTGGCGTTCATTAGTCTACGCAAGGGAAACTACAAGTTGCCTAGCGCATGGTAGATGGTGATATAACAAACCATGCCCAGGGAACGATCTTCAGAACAGCCGTTAATTGCTTAGACTGTCAGTGTTTTTCTTGTACTGATAAGATTACCGTGAGTTATGTTACAACTGACATATCTAAGAAGAGATCACTTAGATCTGACCCTATTTAAACAAACTGTTATGGCTTTGATAGAAGCCCATATTAAAATGGAACCACAGTTTATTCAAACGTCGAAAGATACTACCACTATGTCTGACTAGACGGATTGTGGGTATATGATGGCGGCGGATACAAGGATTATACGTGCTTGTCCGATAGGGCATGTCTATGGATAAATCTGGTACAGACCAGGTTTACTACGCTTCAAGACCATCAAGAAATGTAAGCCACATTTGAATTATTTTATGCCTAGCTAATTGGAACAAACTATTTTTCTGCAGATGACCAACACATTTTATTTTTCGTCGTATTTAAAGCTTGCAATCATTTACGCAAGACTTGTTAGAGTTATTCTGAGTATTTTCAGCACTCAGAACAGTTTAGGATCGATGACCGAGCATTTCGAGCATTTATTTGAATATTTCATATTTTTGGGAAATCACGGTAATCAGCCGATGTAACTGTAAAAGTTAATAATTTATTTTTGTTGAGGAATGGATATTTTTTCCATATTCGAAGGTTCGAACATGTGGATTCTCACATAATGAGATGAAAAATGAAAATCCACAGCCTGCTTCCAGTCTCCGACCGGGTCAGGAATGGAATGAATGAAGCCCCCATCTAGCGGCGAGGATATGAACTGTGCCGGCTGCCGAGGCCTGACGCACTCCTCTGGGGCAATGATTAAATGAATGATAGATGAAATGAAATGATAGTGGAGAGTGTTGCTGGAAGGAAATCTTGACAGGGAAAACCGGAGTACCCGGAGAAAAACCTGTCTGCCTCCGTTTTGTCCAGCACAGATCTCACATGGAGTGACCGGGATTTGAACCACGGACCCAGCGGTGAGAGGCCAGCGTGCTGCCGCCTAAGCCACGGAGGCTTCACATAATGAGATAATTAAACATATTTAAAATGATATAACGAATAATAATAATAATAATCCACTAATAATAATAATAATAATTTTTATAATTTTTCTAAATAATTCTTGGATATTATATTTTCTAATAATCATATGTATTGAGAAAGAGCCTATGAAGTAGTTTAATCATTTCTAGTCTGGAACAGGAGATTTTCCGAAGGAGAGTGGTTAGCGCAAGCCCGCATTCAACCAACATGTCAGTTCTGGTTGAACAGTTGATATTTGCAATGAGTAAAGTATATTTTTCAGATAACACGGAGAGGCATGAAACGGGAAGCAAATGATATTTGTATCAAATAGGATATTTTTGTATTTATATAAAATCATGACGTAAATACACTCGAAAGTGAAATAAAGATTTTCATATGTATGGTAAATTCACGGGTTGAACTGAATGGTAAAATAAAATAAACTTGTAAGTTTATTAATCTTCCAGTGTTGATAACAGGCAGAGGCTTGATTTATTGTATAAATTTTGGGAAGAAAATTTATATGTGTGGAGTAGTTGAAATGCCATTCCCAGGTGCGCATGTTAAGTCGCAGGAATGAAGGTTTTTTCGAGCATCAATCAAATAGCAGGTTCGATGGCTCAGGTTTATAGTAGGAGTATTGGAACTACACATTTCGTCGGATGGATGACCCGAAGGTTATTTCTTGAAACCATCAGTTCTTATTTCAACCTTGTTTACGAATTCCATTTAGACTTTGATTTTGCTAGAACCCGGATTTGTCATGATAGTAGTTTATTCTTCTTCAGAGGAAGACCTTTGCCGTTGTTGTTGTAATAATGTGTTCTTACACAAATAATAGAATGGGCCACTGCCAATTAAAAATAATTCTTTAACCACGAATAATTTGAAGGATATTTTCAATCCTAGTGCCATGAACTAAATGAATTCATTATGAAGCTACAATTCTTATTTCCGCATTCTGTCGAAGAATTGCAAGTTGTGAAAATTACAATAATGGCCATAAATATAAATATTTTTTTAATAATGATTCCAAGTGGATAATCTAATAGTTGAATGGTTCAACCATTTATTGATCAAGTTGATGATTCAGAAATCATATATTTTGTTAGGAACTTGAAGTTCATAATCGAGTCACTTCTCGTATGTTTAATGTCAGAAGAACAATTAATTGTTGTTGTGCTTCGCATGTTCTTCGATGCTATGCTCAAGGTCAAATACTTTTCAGATGTTATTAATATGTGTTAATAATTTGTGTTGCTTCAATGATGATAATATTTTTCGACGATGTATTTTTGAAACTGGAAAAATAAGTGAAAGTTTAAAAATTCTATGAACATTTATTCTACGAGTGTTAATATCATGTAAATATTCAAACAGTGATCTACGATATTTCCAGTAGAGACAATTAACTTTGAACTGGAATTAAATATTAATAATTTTGGAACACAGTCCACAGGACTATTAATCGGACTTGTGTTTCCAAAAAGATTGTCAAATGTGTTTGGAAAATTTCTGTATATTGTGTGTAAATAAGAGTGTGGATCGCCACACGTGGATGATGCTGCTTTGAGCATCTTTGCAGTCAATTTTAACTTCAAAATAAACTGAGATAATTTTACCAGATGTGTCATACCCAATTAAATCTCCTTCTATCCTTATTGTTGCATTGAGCCAAAAATCAGCAAAGCATTTTTTTTAATTTGATGTCGTTTTTGCGATTTGCTTTAACCCATCTGGCGCTCCGGGATATTTTGACTCTCGTGCTGACTGATTATTGGTAAAATGCATATGTGGTCGTGCGGACTCCGGTTTAAACGGGCACATAAAATGAGATAGAGAGAGAAATGGCTTCGAACGTGGGTCCCGATTTAGACATGGTCAATCGCATGCCGATTTGAAATTGTGATAATTTTTATAGAAATATTTTGGAAGTTGAGAGATGTCTGGTTTGGATGAATAAATTAGTAGGAAACCCAATTAGTGGGGAAAATTAAAAATTTAACTTGGTTAATAATTAGAATGGGTTTGATTATTTTTGATAATGGCTTAACCATTAGGGCGTCAAGTAAATTCAGTAGTAAACGTTCGATGACTGGACATAACACATTATTAGAATCCAGGTGGAGGATATTTGAGAACTTGCATATTTTCTTGTGATATTGTGGTAAATGTAATTCGTAAAAGTAGAGAATTTTGTTTTTCCATCACGTCGACATTAGGACAAATCTCATTTTATTATAGTGTTCCAATTAGCTATTCATATTTCTTGTTCTAGTTATAAGCTTGTGTTTGCCACTGTTGTATACCCCTAAGTTTTGAATAATAATTGAAATTATGGAAGAAATGATGAGGATGATGAGGAGTTTGGAGGAGAGTTCAAAACAGGCTGGACTGCGTGTAGCAGCCATTATGAAAGAAAATACTGAGGCTTTGGAAAAGAAACTTAAAGAAAATTCTGATAAACTTAAAGAAAGTTTAAACGATAAACTTAAAGAAAATTCTGATAAACTTAAAGAAAGTTTAAACGATAAACTTAAAGAAAATTCTGATTCTTTAGAAAATAAACTTAAAGAAAATTCTGATTCTTTAGAAAATAAACTTAGAGAAAGTTCTGATTCTTTAAAAGGTAACTTAAAAGAAAGTTTAGAGGATAAACTCAAAGAAAATTCCGATTTGTTAGAAAGCAGGTTAAAAGATAACTTAAAGGAAAATTTAAATAGTAAATTTAATTCAATGGAAAGTAAATTTAAAGAGAATTCTGAAATTTTGAAAATGACACTTGAGAGTAAAATGAATAAATTATGCGATAAAACACATGAGCTCGAAACTTCATTTGCTACTAACGCAAGTTTAATGGACGAAAAATTTTGCGATGCCGATCTTCGATCTCAAAGCTTAGCTGATAGGATAGAACATGGTCTTAGGAAAGTTGGTGAAGACATGGTCAACCTGGAAGTCAGAGTGAAGAAGGAGAGTAACGAGATGGGAATTCTAGTTGTTCAACGTTTAACGGAACAATTCAAAGAACTTGTCGTGGGAGAAATAAGAGAAGGTGTGATTAGTGAATTGCAAACTGAAATCAAGACCACAGTTGTCAATGAAATTAAAGACACACTCAAGCTGGAGAATCAAGAGGGAATCAAGGAGATTAGGGAATCTTTGTCATCCCATATTGAAGTAATTGCCAAAGATATCCAAGCAACTCAGAAGGACATATCAGATATGACAGGGTCATTGAAAAGTCATGAGGCTGTTATGAACCAGATATCCACTGATGTTAAGGACAATTGTAAAGAAACTGAAGCAATTAAGAAGATGGCAGAAGAAAACCAGAAGGAACTTGAGGCTATGAAAACTCAAATCAAGGATGAGAAACAGTCTGATCATCTTTTAAAAATGCCAAATGTAAGGGGAAAGGAACAGATACAGATAAATCTAGGAGCAGCTAGAGAAACGGATAGTCAAAGACAGGATGAGGTCAGGACAGTATTTCAATCCAACCCCATAACTGTATTTAAGAATGTAGAAGACAAGCCTTCTAAATTTTCAGGGCGAGATTCTGTGACACCCGTGGAATTTTTGAGAGAAGCAGGTGATTACCTGAAAGATTCTAAGATCCCTAAAGAAAGACAGATCCGAGTGATAGGGAAGTTTTTGGAAGGTCCTGCACTTCTGTGGTTTAGAGCTCTTAGATCCACTCTAACCACTTTTGAGGAGTTTTCTCGTGGGCTATTGAAAAAGTTTTGGTCCCCGGAAACCCAACAGCAAGTCAGAGCAGAGTTATATTCGAAGAGATTCTCGACGTCACAACCTACTCGATACTCTACGTACTTTTCTGGACAGCTGTCTAAACTTCAACATTTAGATCCGCCGATGCCAGATAACGAATTGATTACTGCATTGATACGTCAATTTCCAGCAGACGTCCAGAGGACTTTGATCGCTGCTGATATCTATAATATGGAACAATTTGATGAAGTATTACAGAAGCTGGATCATACGAACGCTCAATTCTTCCATCAGAAGGGAGGAAAAAATAACAACGCTGTGTACGCTGTTATGGCTGATAGTTATTCTCAGACACCTCGAGAGATTCGAGAGGAGCGAGAAGAGAAAACGCCGAGGGAAGATCCAAATAAGAGAGGATGGAACCAGTACAGTAACAGATACAGTTACAAGCCATATGCGAGACCGGATGGTGGAAATCGATACAATACTCGATGGAGAAGACCACGAGATAGTCAAGGAAGGTACCAGGAAAGAAGATATTATGGTCGAAACAACTACAATAACAGAGGGAATGTGGATACTCGTCAGTCCAATGAAGAGTTTAACAAGGAGACGAGGAAAAATTTGGAAGCAAGACACCAAGATAACTTGCAGTTTGTGGAGCAGAGGCCCAATGATCCAGGTCCATCGGGAACACAACAATCCCGGGGGAATGGTAACGAAAAAAAAAACAACTTCCAATTCACAGTAGAAGATAGAATTTTGAACACTTTCACTTCCAGAATTATTAAATGGCAAGCAGAGGATGATGATTTAATTCAACAGAATGACGAACGAAAAGAAATGGGTACCAGAATTAGAATGCCAATCATATCATGCGAAGTATTCGGTATACCTGTCGATACTTTGATCGATACTGGGGCTATGCTTTGTCTGGTGAGTGAGAAGCTTTATATTCTGTGGAAGCTCAAAGAGAATTTAGAGGAGACTCCAGTATCAGGAATTAAGATCCAAGGAATAATACCCAATAAAATATCTCTGTGTAAAACACAATTATACTTATGTATTACGATTGGAGGACATGATTTCCGACATATATTTGTTGTAATGAAGGACATGGCTTTTGACATGATATTGGGAGCAGATTTCATTCAGAAATATCAAGCAGTGATAGATATGAAGACAGAGACGATCAGATTTAAGAATACCGAAGAGATTAACTTCGAGGGAAAAGAAGAGGAAGACATCGAGGGAGATGCTCAATGGTCTCTGATTTTTCATGAAGCTGAAGGAAGAGAAGTCTACACTGAGAAGGAGTCCCCAGAGCTAGGGAAAATTTTGGAAGAGTATCACGATATTTTTGATATTAAATCTGGTGAAATTGAAGATTTTGAATATTGTGGAAGTAAACAATAATGGAAGCTATGAAGTAGCCAATACACGAACTGGTAACATCGTGGGAACTTATAATGCATCGAATTTGAAGATCTATTATTCAAGAACCAGATGATTTAATGTGTAGATAGGAAAAATAAAAATTTTTCAATTTTTATTTTTTTCTAGGTGTGGGGTGGATGTGCCCAACTCTAGGAATGGGTATTCCAAGATTCAGACACCTAGATATCAAGGGAAAGGCTGTAGCCGCTTTTGAAAGTTGAGATATTTGAATATCGCGCTACATTGCTTCTCGAAGCATTTGGAAATAATTTACCGATACTTGGATGTCAAGTGACGTAGCGAGTAATAGCAGAGGTTGAGGCTATTTATTGATTAAATAGTTAACTATGGAGTAGAGACTTGAGACTGGGATCAGATTACTGGCACGGCCAAAAGAAAGAGAATGCAATTAGTATCAAGTAAATCGGACCAGGGATTCAAGAGATATGAGGATTTCTAGATATCAGGTGATGACGCGTGACCCTGACAGTTTTGAATAAAAGCCAGCTGGCCGAAGCAACTTCAGCTCATTCTAACACAAGCACTTGCAGAGCAAGTTGCATCTACGCTGAGCCAAGGCACATGGTTGCCGGATCTACGCAGAAGTTCTTTCAAAGTCGTGATAGTCACGAAAAGTGCTGCGCTACGAGTTGGAACTTAGTAAGTTTACGGCGAGGAGAATCACTGAGGTGATTGATTTTTCTACAGACATTGGTGGAAATATTTATATTTCTACAAGGACATATGCTAGACTTTGTCTAGAAAATAGTATTTTGTCACAGTCCAGTAATAACTTAATACTTGGATGTTTAAATCCATTCAGTCAGTTTTTCATATTTGTAACTAGTTAACCACTTCGATCTGTCAGTACACTGAAGACTAGTCTATAACGGTGGCGTTCATTAGTCTACGCAAGGGAAACTACAAGTTGCCTAGCGCATGGTAGATGGTGATATAACAAACCATGCCCAGGGAACGATCTTCAGAACAGCCGTTAATTGCTTAGACTGTCAGTGTTTTTCTTGTACTGATAAGATTACCGTGAGTTATGTTACAACTGACATATCTAAGAAGAGATCACTTAGATCTGACCCTATTTAAACAAACTGTTATGGCTTTGATAGAAGCCCATATTAAAATGGAACCACAGTTTATTCAAACGTCGAAAGATACTACCACTATGTCTGACTAGACGGATTGTGGGTATATGATGGCGGCGGATACAAGGATTATACGTGCTTGTCCGATAGGGCATGTCTATGGATAAATCTGGTACAGACCAGGTTTACTACGCTTCAAGACCATCAAGAAATGTAAGCCACATTTGAATTATTTTATGCCTAGCTAATTGGAACAAACTATTTTTCTGCAGATGACCAACACATTTTATTTTTCGTCGTATTTAAAGCTTGCAATGATTTACGCAAGACTTGTTAGAGTTATTCTGAGTATTTTCAGCACTCAGAACAGTTTAGGATCGATGACCGAGCATTTCGAGCATTTATTTGAATATTTCATATTTTTGGGAAATCACGGTAATCAGCCGATGTAACTGTAAAAGTTAATAATTTATTTTTGTTGAGGAATGGATATTTTTTCCATATTCGAAGGTTCGAACATGTGGATTCTCACATAATGAGATAATTAAACATATTTAAAATGATATAACGAATAATAATAATCCACTAATAATAATAATAATAATTTTTATAATTTTTCTAAATAATTCTTGGATATTATATTTTCTAATAATCATATGTATTGAGAAAGAGCCTATGAAGTAGTTTAATCATTTCTAGTCTGGAACAGGAGATTTTCCGAAGGAGAGTGGTTAGCGCAAGCCCGCATTCAACCAACATGTCAGTTCTGGTTGAACAGTTGATATTTGCAATGAGTAAAGTATATTTTTCAGATAACACGGAGAGGCATGAAACGGGAAGCAAATGATATTTGTATCAAATAGGATATTTTTGTATTTATATAAAATCATGACGTAAATACACTCGAAAGTGAAATAAAGATTTTCATATGTATGGTAAATTCACGGGTTGAACTGAATGGTAAAATAAAATAAACTTGTAAGTTTATTAATCTTCCAGTGTTGATAACAGGCAGAGGCTTGATTTATTGTATAAATTTTGGGAAGAAAATTTATATGTGTGGAGTAGTTGAAATGCCATTCCCAGGTGCGCATGTTAAGTCGCAGGAATGAAGGTTTTTTCGAGCATCAATCAAATAGCAGGTTCGATGGCTCAGGTTTATAGTAGGAGTATTGGAACTACACATTTCGTCGGATGGATGACCCGAAGGTTATTTCTTGAAACCATCAGTTCTTATTTCAACCTTGTTTACGAATTCCATTTAGACTTTGATTTTGCTAGAACCCGGATTTGTCATGATAGTAGTTTATTCTTCTTCAGAGGAAGACCTTTGCCGTTGTTGTTGTAATAATGTGTTCTTACACAAATAATAGAATGGGCCACTGCCAATTAAAAATAATTCTTTAACCACGAATAATTTGAAGGATATTTTCAATCCTAGTGCCATGAACTAAATGAATTCATTATGAAGCTACAATTCTTATTTCCGCATTCTGTCGAAGAATTGCAAGTTGTGAAAATTACAATAATGGCCATAAATATAAATATTTTTTTAATAATGATTCCAAGTGGATAATCTAATAGTTGAATGGTTCAACCATTTATTGATCAAGTTGATGATTCAGAAATCATATATTTTGTTAGGAACTTGAAGTTCATAATCGAGTCACTTCTCGAATGTTTAATGTCAGAAGAACAATTAATTGTTGTTGTGCTTCGCACAGTTCTTCGATGCTATGCTCAAGGTCAAATACTTTTCAGATGTTATTAATATGTGTTAATAATTTGTGTTGCTTCAATGATAATAATATTTTTCGACGATGTATTTTTGAAACTGGAAAAATAAGTGAAAGTTTAAAAATTCTATGAACATTTATTCTACGAGTGTTAATATCATGTAAATATTCAAACAGTGATCTACGATATTTCCAGTAGAGACAATTAACTTTGAACTGGAATTAAATATTAATAATTTTGGAACACAGTCCACAGGACTATTAATCGGACTTGTGTTTCCAAAAAGATTGTCAAATGTGTTTGGAAAATTTCTGTATATTGTGTGTAAATAAGAGTGTGGATCGCCACACGTGGATGATGCTGCTTTGAGCATCTTTGCAGTCAATTTTAACTTCAAAATAAACTGAGATAATTTTACCAGATGTGTCATACCCAATTAAATCTCCTTCTATCCTTATTGTTGCATTGAGCCAAAAATCAGCAAAGCATTTTTTTTAATTTGATGTCGTTTTTGCGATTTGCTTTAACCCATCTGGCGCTCCGGGATATTTTGACTCTCGTGCTGACTGATTATTGGTAAAATGCATATTTGGTCGTGCGGACTCCGGTCTAAACGGGCACAATACGTTGCAAACTTCAATTTGATAGTGATTTGTTATGCTGAAATAACATCGAATGTTAAAGCAGGACAGATGTACGGAGTGAGCGAATGCAATGTGCGTAGATGGCAGCAAACTAAGGACAAACTTAAAAGTGTGCATACAACAAGAAAATCTTTTCGTGGGCCTAGAAAGGGACGCTTCCCTGATTTGGACAAAGACATTATAGAGTATGTCTTGGAAAAGGGGGCAGAGGGATTTCCGATAACACGAGACATTATAAAAATGAAAGCACAACCTTAAGGGCATATATTGTGCTAGTTATGAGTTAGCGAGTATTATTTTGATAAAATCTGTAAGAGGCAGTTGATAACTAGGCCTTGCCTCATATTCGGGGTCGTCTTACATTCGGGTATATACGGTACAATGTTTGCGCTCCAATTCTCCGCCGAACACTCCAAGAGACGGACTATACCATTCACCCACCCAGAGTGAATACATGTAGTAGTGCAGGTGCAACATACTAGATGAGGGTGTGGTGGCGCAGCGGTCAAGCTCTTTGCCTCTCACCAGGGTTCGATTCCCGGTCAATACATGTGAGATTTTCGAAGTGAAATGCCAAGTCCTGTGGTTGGGATTCCACGTAAAAAGAAGACCCTGTGGCTCATGATCACGAGATTAACGGTTACGTTAAACCACAAGCTTCCTTTTTCTAACATACCAGTTAACTCCTGAGTTTTGCATGGGAAAGACTCATACCACTGTTTTGAGATTACTGATTTATATTTTAAGCATGCTCTTTGTGCAGCTCTGAGCGTCAGTAATGCTTTGTAATATTTACTCATTCTATCATTTGAAATTGTCTCTTGCTCGTTATCTTGAAAATATAACCTGTTTTAGGGGCAGATGACCTCGCTGTTCTGCCCCTTAAAGCACCAATTTACTACTACTACTATAACATGTGAAGAGGTACTGTATGACATTGCAGGGGAGTTGTGAAAACATTCCTGTGGGCTATGAAGCTGTATCACTTTTAGAAGCACTGAACGGCCCATGTCCAACTCGGGCTGTCCCTACTGCACCTCCACTGGATGTGGCTGAGACACCAGATCAAGAGGTGGCTGTGCAGGCTGCTGAAGTACTTAACAGGTAAATATTTCATGTGCTAGTAATTATCCCTCTGGTAATTTTGATTTAGCTTCAAACATTTCTACAATTTTGAAAGGGAAAATGAAAATGTTGTAGCCTTTAAAGCTTTCCATGCGGTTCTTGTTGATAGTAATATGCTATTCTTCAGCTGATATAGTATTGACTTTTGTTGCTTTTACACTAATATGTGTGGGGCTACATGACCGCGTTGTCGCAGCCCCTAAACTTAAGAACCAACCAACCAACACTAATATGTGAAGAATACCAGGATCATTTTTATGAAATAGCAATGATTCAAGAAAATCATCATCAACTTTTCTATTTTTAAAGATAGGCTATAATGGTGAAACTTTTATTTGAAGCAGAAAATAAGTCACTGTGTGTATGGCCACATACTACATTACATTTGCAGTACAAGACTTTTTTTTTCAAATCAAGATTAATGAAATGTAATCACAAATTTGATAGAAAAAAGCACTAATGAAATCTGAAATTACACACTTAAGAATTTTAATTTTATTCTACTTTGTACTACTGTTACAAATTCTTGCCTTCATTTTTCTCATAAGAATAAAGATGATCCTTCCAAATACTTGTCATTTAATTTTAATGGGTTATTATTCTACGCAAATGTATTTCGAACGATTCCTTGATGTCTAAAGCCTTCATTAGGAGTAATACCCTTCATTCTGGTCCGTATTGACTTAATATTCCTTGTCAATTTGTTGATAAAATTTTCCGTTGATTCAATACTTTCATTTACATAATAATATATTAAAACTGGTACATGTTTCATCCTTCCTCAGCCAGAACACTTGTCACAAACATAATACAAAACAATAATTGGCTTTCACGGCCAGTGAATTAAAACTCAATGATTCTTCTAGGTTTGTGCTGTGTCTTGTGTGGCGTTTCGCCTAGGACACCAAGAGCCCACTGATGAACCAGCTTGGTGTCCTAAGCGAAACCCCTCACAAGACACGGCACAAACCTAGAAGAATTGTTGAGTTTTAATTCACTGGCCGAGATAGCCAATATGCCATCTTTTTGGAAGCCTTCATAGGATGGCTGCTTGAGCTTTTAGTTCTCGCAGTAAACAGGCGCAGGTGCGCTTCATAAAAAGGGAGGTTGCGCACAGTTCGCTACTCCTGTGGGGGTCCGGGCGGGGACACCTAGAGCCCGCTGATGAGCCAGCTTGGTGTCGAGGTGAAACCCCACACAAGACACGGCACAAACCTAGAAGAATTGTTGAGTTATATATTTTGTATTTTCTCACAACCTACCAGGACCTAGATTGGGCGGTGTTGTGAGTCCATGTCTCTCTTTAGAGACTGGTTGTTGGCTTATTTTAGTCCTTGAGCTTGGCCATGACAGGATGGCACATTGGTCTTAGATAGACTGTGAAGGCCCAGAACCATTCAGCGTATGCTGGAAATGGTTCCCATGACCACAATACAGTAGTATTAAGACATGTTTATCTTTCTTGGGTGTAAGGGAGATGACTTTTTTTTTTTTTATCCTTTAAATCAATTCAAAATTCAAATTCTTTCTCTGAACTCTAGTATCTTTGTGTTAGGTTTACTTGAACTAAGATTTATCCTATACATTTCCTTTCTTAGTTCACTATTGTTTGAATGTAACCTTGGATATGGTACATCATTCTTACATACTCGGAAAAGTTTTCAATATCAACTGCTTTTGTAAAAGCTCCTAAAACTACAAGTACAGTATAAGTGACTCTTTACAGCAGAAATGTGGTTGCCAGAACAGCTTGTAGACATTCCACATTTTCTGATGTCCGGTTTTCACTCCATTTAACACTGTTCATTTAAAGACAGATAAGTCTACACTTCATTATTAGACAAACACTGCTTTTGTATGTTGCAGTTCTAGCTTTTTACAATCATCTCAGCAGAGTACTCGTAGGTCATTTCTGCATTAATTTACAATTCTACAGTAATTTAGGACTTATTGTTTAAGTATAGTAGCTACACCTTCATAGATTAGTTGGCGGAGTGAGACTGTTCGGTTTACTAGAATCTTGACCCAATTTTTCTAGTTTTTTCTTTCTTTCTTTCTTTCTTTCTTTCTTTCTTTTAAAATGTTGGTTATTTCCATGGATCATATCTTCGTACTCTCAGTCAGCATTGTTAATTATGATGATAATATTATGGATTTAACATCCTTTATAACCGTGGTTTTAGAGATAGTGGAATTTTACTCTGGAATGGTTCTTAAGTGTGTCAGTAAATCGACTGACTTGGGTCTCTTGCAGTTCTAACCACTTGTCCTGGGAAGAGAAGCGAGAACCTTCCAACTGTTCCACACAGCTGACCTGCTACATATATACTTTTTCCTATCCTTCGTTTATGATAATGGGTATATCTAGGATGTTAAATGCAGTATTACTAGGTATAATTTCATAAAAAGTCTGAAAAAGAGTCAGGAATTTCTTTTCATGTAAGGTAAACTCTCAATTATCCGTGTTAATGCAGACTTGAGATTGCACAGATCATCATCATCTTGCACAGTTTCCAGCCACTGGCCGGGTCTGTTTGGAACACAAGCCTCTCCAAGGTCTTCTGTCTTCCCACCATCTCTCAGCCTCCACCCTTGTCCAGTCTTCTCCTCTCTTCTTCACGCTTTCTTCCACCCCCTTCAGCCAGCTGTCTCTCGGTCTCTTTCCTTCCCACTTCGTCTCGTGTATCCTCCTGGGTATCCTCTTCTCCTCCATTCGTTTTACATGTCCATACCATCTAAGTCTAGATTTCTCTATATCATCCTGTAATGGTTCCTTCTTCATTAATTCTCTGGTCCTCTCATTTCTTATTCTGTCCATCTTTGTAGCTCCAATACTGCTTCTCAAGAACCTCATCTCACTGGCCTGTATTTTGCTCTTCTCCCTTCCTTTCATAACCCAGGTCTCTGAGGCATACGTCAGGATAGGGACATAGTACGTCCGATATATGATCTTTTTGCTGTTCTGAGGGACATCCTTGCTCCATAACATGATTCTCACACTCCTCCGGAATGCTTCTGCCTGTCTCCCCCGCTCATTTATTTCTCTATCGTTTCTTCCATTATCTTGTATCAGGCTTCCCAGATACTTGAAACTCTCCACTTTCTTCAGCTGTTCCTCACCAATTGTTATTCCCGTTGTGGTTCTTTCCTTCTTCCTAGTTGTGATCACCATCTCACTCTTATTTATGCTAAATTTCATCCCATATCCTTGTATTATTCCTTCCCACACGTCCAACTCTTCCTGTACCTCCTCCTCCTTGTTTCCCCAAATCATCAAATCATCTGCAAACACCATTGCTTTCATCTTTCCTTCCCCAATTACTTGTGCCACTTGGGACATTTTGTCATCCATCACCACAATGAAAAGTAACGGTGACAGTGCACTTCCTTGTTTCAGGCCGTTTCTCTGTTCCAACCAGTCCGATCTCTCTCCTCCCACTTTCACACAGCTCACACTTCCCTTGTACATCTCCTTTATCCTCTTTATAGTCCATTTCTCTACTCCTCTATCCTCCAGGGACTTCCATACTTTGTTTCTGCATACACTGTCATATGCTTTCTCAATGTCCAGGAAGGCCATCAGTAGATCTGTTCCATACTCATAGTGCTGTTCTTGTAGCTGCCTTGCAGCAAAAATCAAATCCACTGTGGACCTTCCTGCTCTGAAGCCATGTTGCTCTTCCCTCATCCCTCCCTCTATCCTTGTCCTAATCCTCCTTTCCAAAACTTTCTCAAAGATCTTTGCACAATGACTCATCAGTGTTATTCCCCGGTAGTTTCTGCATTCTGTTCTACTACCTTTCTTGAAGATCGGGACAATTATTCCTTTTTTCCAGTCCTCTGGGGTCTTCCTTTCCTTCCATGCTGTCCTCATCACTCGGTACAACCATTGTATCCCCACCTCTCCTGCTGCTCTCACCATCTCCACACTCAACTCATCCACACCCGGTGCCTTCCCTCCTTTCATCTTCCTCACTGCATCTTCCACTTCTTTCCATGTTAAGTCCTTTTCTGTTTGCAGTTCATCTTCCTCTTCTCCGATTTCTTCCTCCTCGCCGTTGTTTTCATTTGGGTTCAGAAGTTCTTCAAAATATTCTTTCCACATTTTCTTCAGTTCTTCCCTACTTTCTATCTCTTGTCCCCTTTTGTTCACCATTCTAACATAATCCGTAGGATCCTTCCGCCTCTTATTTTTTACCATCCCATACAGGACCTTTTTTGTACCTTCACTATCCTCCTTCATCATCTTTGTCCACTCTTCCATCCACTTTCTTCTCTCCTCAGCCTTTACTCTCTTCGCCTCCTTCTTTCTTTCCTGGTACTCTTCCCTTGTCTCTACCGTCCTATTTTGATACCACCTCCTAAAGGCTCTATTCTTTTCCCTTACTATATCTTTTGTCTTCTCATTCCACCATCGTGTTTCCTTCCGCCTCTTCTTACTACTTGTCCTCCCACATACTGCTTCTGCTGCATCTACTAGTGTCTTCTTAAATCTAGCCCATTCCTCTTCCACCCCTCTTTCTTCATCTGTTGGAATTCCTTCCTTTACCATTTTGAGGTACTCGACCCTTGTATCCCCTTCTTTCAGTTTCCATATCCTTATACGTCTTTCCTGGTTGTCAGTCCCTTTCTTCTCCTTACTCCCTCTCAGGTTCATTACCAGCAATCGATTGCACAGATAACGGAGAAATATAGATAATGCAAACACATTTAATCTCACCTGAAAATGACCCTTCTATTTACTAAGCATGCAACATTTGAAACACAATCCTATTACATTACAAATTTCTCTTATTTTGCTTTCGGGAAGTAATCGCCCACTTTTTTCTGTCTTGGTGTATCATTTACTTTCTTCTTTATAACAGTTCGGTGTAGTCAAATGAGTTTTATTGCATAGCGTACTCTAATAATAAGTAGTTAAAATTAACATCCAATATTCCACCTAGTCAATACTGTGCCCGTTTGAGGAAGTCATCTGGTCACCACCAACCGTGTATGGCCTCCCAGATGACCTCTTCCTCTGAACACATACCGAAGAAGAGGATTGGAGTGCAATCCAATAGGGCTCGCCAGCTATGAGACTCCCCTGTCCCAAGGATCAGATTCCCATCATGATTTATAAATGTCAAAGACACCCCTGGTAATACACCCCAAAAATAAACAAGCTATTAAAGAAGGTAGTTCAGACTTGAGTAAAAATCGTTGGAAATATTTATTAATAAGAACCATCCCCTAACCTAGGATCAGAGGGTATCAAAATCGGCTAATCCGCTATCTAATTAAACAAAAAGAAAACAAGAAAAGGAAACAACCCCTAAGCTATGAAATTAACCCTCTTGATCAGTTCTATTTACAATCCAATAATGAAGCAAAGCTGGGGAAAATGGTAAAAAAATCCTAATTTAATTACAAAGCAAAAGGTAACTATGTTCTGTGAAGAATCATCGTGCCTGAAAAATAGTCAAACATGACTGCAAAAATCTAAAGTATACTGGGACCATCCCACATTTACATTTTCTATTATCTGTCTAAGCTAAACCTTCCATTACAGAAACATCGGATCGAACTGTCCATGTTAAACAAATACTAGTATAACAGTCATTTGATTACAATAGTAAACATTACAAATTATCTGTACAACAAAACTACAAATCATACAACAGTAGGGTTCACAAAGGGAAATATGCACATAATAAATCAATAAACACAATAAATATTGTTATTACGCTTCCTACTTCGAAATGGAGATGGTTTGTTCCATTGGTCATCTAATATGTGTAAAAATCCAGTCAAAGCATGCTATCAGAGCATGTCATCAACAATAAAGGGTACTCGACCCACGAGTTGATTACCTCCAGTCAACAACTGTCAAGTCTAACTGTGTAGTTTCTCTCTAAAAATTCCCTTCCAGGGACATCCTGTATCAAGCACATTGCATTGGTCCAGGCGAAAAGCAATTACGATCAAAGTTTAAACAGCTGATTAAGAATTAACTGAAGTTTTAACCCACGTCGTTTTAATAATAATGAACTTTCATGATTTATGCTTTTGTGATTATTACTATCGTCGTTAAAGAGTATCTTAATTATGTAGAATAACCAACTATGCAAGGCTGATGGACTGAAGAATAAACACAACAGAGTACACGTGGCCTCTGTCTGTGACAACACAATCTTATAGACAGTAGTCGTACGTCTGCATCAGATGCTTACGAGATGTATGACCCGAAAAGCCATAACAATCTTGAGCTCTAAGTGGCTCCAATATCATAAAAATATAATCAAGTCCACAATAACACTTCACCAGATGGCGTGCAAAGCTCCATCTAAAACCATACAAGAAGTATCTTATCGCGTCCATCGACGGGATAACGAAAAGAGGTCACCTCAGCAGTCATTCATATGAATCTGCTGGCATTCACCATTAAAACGGAAACCACCCCACTATCCTCGTGTCAAAACACGGTAAAACATCAATCACCTTAAGTGAGAAAAATATAAGCCTTCATAAACAAAAGTGTGGTTCCATTCTTTAAGAATTACTCTGATAGCATCAATAATAAGGTAACAATCCTTCCTCATTCGCTTACAACACTTGCGAATTCAATTAAACCTTGGGAAACTTGACTTACTAATCACCCTGTACTCAAACAATTTACTATGATGCAATTTACATTCCATTCGAGCACCAAGAACTGCTCGATAAAGATTACCTTTCTGGCAAAAACAAAAGAAAGTTGTGTCGTGTGTCATTTGTCTCGCACGGAGAATCAAGTTTGCTGCTGGGACATGTAACTGTAATCTAACCTTGAGTGCCGTCAGCTGTCATTCTAGCGGACTCAAATGTTACTTATCGCAGCATCTCGCTTCATTGCATAGCAATGTCTATCAAAACTTGGATGAAAACTGGTGTAATTCACTTAATAATGTCTCTAGTTTTCATTTTCACACATAAAAATATAATGACACTGTTCTTTGTACACAAGGCATCCTAACTCGCCTTGAAAAATCATTAGTAAACATGTGCTATCTTATAGCTCAGCAAAGAGTAGCAACAGAAAGTTGTGCCTACTCACCAAAATCTTTGGAAGAGATTCCATTGTAAGACAAAAATATTACATTCCAAATAATGTGCGCTATGCACTCAAAAGCTGATAAAAGTTATAAACAACACCATTCTTCTGGTTTAAGGTTGCAAATGATACGGTTAAAGTTAATAATATATATATATATATATATTTTTTTTTTTTAGCGTATGGCTTTTAGTGCCGGGAGTGTACGAGGACATGTTCGGCTCGCCAGTTTTGTAGCTGCTTCGAGACGGACACCCAATGGGTGAGCTACAAGTACCGTTGGGGAGGAAAGTTGGAATGATGTAAGGACGATGAGTTGGAAGGTAGCGGCTGTGGCCTATAGTTAGGGACCAACCCCGGCATTTGCCTGGAAGGAAGATGGGAAACCACAGAAGACCATCTTCAAGGTTGCCGGCGGGGGGATTCGAACCTACTCGCCTCCCGGATGTGAGCGACTGCCAGCAGTCATGCCGCAACGACCACGGCTAACTCACCCGGTAATAATATAATAATAATAATAAAGTTGAATGTTCGGTTTAGAGTGTTTTAACCCACAATCACTCTCATTCACAAATCTGATTCTACTTGAATCTTGGTTCTAAGACCTTCAAAAATATATTTACATAAACTTTGTAGATGCATAACCTTCACATCATCGAAATGATACGATCGGTTACAGTGGCATACTCAAATAGTCATTTAATAGGAGTCTCAAAGTAAATCTATGCTTTGAGCATCTTTTAATCCAAGTAAATTACTGCTCCATGTTAAATTGACGTCCATTCTGTGGACTACACAAATATTACAGATTTTGCACCTGGGTTCAACCCATGAGGTGTCTAACTCTAGGCATGAGCTATTCCCAATCATGTAGAAGCTCATAAAAAAGGTGAAGATACGCCGACAGTGGCGTCTACAAGAAATAGAAAAATCCTACCTAAATGACTGTTATTTGTACGGTTGTCTACATCTAATCCAGCCCTGATCCATATCCAGATACAAGTAAAAATTTAACAGAAACTCACGGCAGCGTGTTGGTCACCTCTAACCATCACTGGTTTGATTTTGGGGGGTCAATCCTTATATTCCAAGAGTAGAATAATCTCCTCGGCCATGGTTCATGAAATTCTTGTATCGGCTTCCATCCTGCTGGTATATTAGGTGGTCAATGGCTCCTCCATTGTGGTATCCAAGCCATCATCATGATCCTCGTGGTATGGGAATAAATTGCCATGTAGCTTAGTTCAGACATCCTTGAAGCTCTCGTTGAGTCGGCGAAACTATTATATGTGATAAATCACTGATTTTAATTTCTGGTGATACTTAGCAACACTGGCTTTAAACTGTGCGGGCTGTATAATAGAAATGGCCATGTGCCTGCTTTCCACTGAAGCTATTAGTCACAGATTCTATTTTAAATAGTGAAACACTATCACTTTGATATCTATGCAATCTGTCGTTTTTCAAAATTCGCCCTTGCGTGTTTGTTGGATATAGTAGAAATATTATAGCAATCATTGGTAATGAGTAGGGGTCTTCGGTACTGAAAATTTGGGTTCGGTACGGTTCGGTTCGGTAAAAAAAATTGTACTTGGTTCTCGGTACAAAATCGGTTCGGTACAGCTCGGCTGATTTTAACATGCTAAATTAGAGTAATTTGTAAACCATTAAGAAAAAAGTAACACATGAGTTCTAATGATTATATAGTAAACCAAATACTTGCCAAATAGCACAATTTTTATTTAAAATACAGAAAAAATGTACAGCTAATAATCTCATACAATGTTCCATTGACTTTCAAACTTGCCCTTTTAGTGTGGAGTAAGCCAATTGATGCATACATTAAATAGACATTAGGCTCACACTGGAACACTTAAGTCCATAATTTAATTCTATTAATCAGAAGAGTTATTGTGCTCTAGTAGTAGAACTTCACTTATACGATATCCAGGGGACCAAAGGAAAAAAAACACTCATAAATGTGAAAAACGCGTAAATGAAAGTCGGTAAATAAAAACTGCAAAATGTGTGACAATATGGGTTATACAGGGACTTTGTTTTAAAAGCGACAGGGACCCTCGCGCCGCGAGCCGGTTCTCGCCAAGCACTTTGCCGTATGCGCTTCTTGACGCCACGGCTTTAACAGTCCATATTCTTTGGACTATAAAAAAACTCTGTAAAAAGTTCGGTTCGGTACAAGAGACATAAATACCGTAATTTAAGGAAACCTTTTTTTAGACATCCAAAGTATTGTCCTTTATCATCAATGTTTTACTTCAATAGTTAGTTAAATACAGTAAAACTTCTTGTATACGGTTCATATTTATACGTTTTCTATACGATTTTTTCCTGGTCCCGGCAAAATGCCTATACTTTCCATGTTAATTTATCTCCGATATACGTTTTACATTTATTCGTTTTTCACGCTTATACGATAATATTTTAAGTCCCTTGCAATATAAAGTGTCATTTATACGTTGCGTGTTCTGAGGAAGTACGTATGTTCGAATGCAAACTTTTGTTACCGCCTGTACTTCCGTTCGGAAGGATGCTATATTATGTTACGATGGCCTTGAGCGACACCGGTGGTCACGGCGACACTCGCTTGCCAGAGTGTCGTAACAAGTAAGAACAGCTTGCGTAATAAGCAAGCGCTATTATTGTGTTAGCCTTTCAAAATAACAAGAAGCAGCCATAAAACACAGTTAGACAGCATCTGAAGCTTATGTTAAGATGAGCGGAAGTGTTTTACGATCGCCGATATATTAAAAAAAATCCGCTTTTATAATTTTCATTCGTGTTTTTTTTAGGACTTCTCGTCAAACCCTTAAAAATACGCGATTGATTCTGTGTTCTAATAATCTTGCGTCTTCAAACAAATGAAAATCCATTAATTTAGGCCTACACTACGGCATTTTATTAATGACGATGAAGAGCCGCAGAATAATACAGTTGATTTTAATGATGCTGTCAATGCTCTATGGACTACCAAACATTTTGTGACGCACCATAACGTTTCTGAGGAAATAATGGCCGAATTATATCGGTTTGAAAATACTGTTCACGCCTTGGCCTCAGCCAACAAAAAACAAGTCAAGGTTTCCTTAAATTACGGTATTTATGTCTCTTGTACCGAACCGAACTTTTTACCGAGTTTTTTATCGTCTCGAACCGAGGTCGGTAATTTCCTTTGTACCGCACCGAAACCGAAAAATCGGTGCACCGTCGACCCCTAGTAATGAATAATGCTAATATTTTTAACATTTTGACAAATTTTTCTCGACACACTGTTCACCATGCGGTGTCACGTTGCAGATGTGCTTTGAGCACAAAAATTACTAAATTCACTGTTTGGACGAAATATCACTTTACTGTGATTATAATTCGTAGAATACGATTTTCACTAGCATTGAGGTGCTGAAATAATATTGGATGCCTTTGCAATCCTTCGATGAGACTCACTAGTCTTGTGACAACGAATATCCATCGGTCTACTTGACCGGACTTGTAAAATACACGTCTGTGCGGTTGAAACGCTCATAGGGTTGTCGCTTCTACCAAGCATGGCGTGTTCTGGCTTCGACTACCGTCGAAGTCATTTAGCAACTACTTCCTCGTGCCTCGCGTTTCTGCGATGAAAATACCTTTTAATTACCAAAATATAGTGATTGTTATTCCATTTTAAAGTTGCTGTTAATGCAGAATTACAGATTATGCTTTTCTCAAGTGTGCACATCGTAGATAAAAATCTGCGATTATGAATAAATTATTCCAAGCTTCCAAATGAAGTCAAAAGTTCTCCTGAAACTGAGACAAGCTTCTAGAGTGCGTTCAGTGATTCATGGTTGGAGTATTCCATGTTTCCACTAAAAATCATCACCAGCATGAGCTTGAGTGGGCTCAATACTTACTGTATTTACTCGCATATAAGACTTGTTTTATATCCTATTTTTTTAGTTTGAAAATTGAGGACGGTCTTATATGTGCATGTCTCAAAAATTAATAGTGTATCAAGGTATCCATTAAATACCTATACATGCCAACTTCCTCGAAAATACATTTCCAAACAGAAAATTTATTATTCAGGTTTAAACGATATAATTATGGACCATTATACAATGCTAGGAAGCATTAAAGAAGATGAAAGGGGGAAAGGCATCGGGAATAGACGAAGTGAGTGTGGAGATGGTGAGAGCAACAGGGTTGATAGGAACACAGTGGCTCTTTCGAGTAATGAAAGTGATATGGAGGGAGAAGAAAATACCAGAGGACTGGAAAAGACGGATAATAATACCCATATTTAAAAAGGGAAGTAAGAAGGAATGCAATAACTGCAGGGGAATTACACTCATGTGCCACTGTGCCAAAATATTTGAGAAGGTACTGGAGAGAAGAATTCGGACAGAAGCTACAAGAACACCATTATGAATATGGATATTGAGAAAGCATATGATAGTATTAATAGAAACAAAGTATGGGAAGCAATGAGAGCAAAAGCAGTGAACAAGGTAAATTGCATTGGGGAAAGGAAAATGAAGGCAATGTTGTTTGCTAATGACCTTCTGGTATGGGAAGAGGATGAGGAAGACGCACAAGAGCAATTGGATGAGTGGGAGAAGGTAGTGTTATCATATGGGATGAAGTTCTCAGCACAAAAGAGTGAAGTGGTCATCACAACGAGGAGGAAGAACAGACTGGATATGGGCATAACACTTGGAGGACAGCAGTTGCAGAAAGTAGAATGCTTCAAGTACTTGGAAAGCATAATTGAAGAAAAGCGAGGCAATAGGATGGAAATAACTGAAAGGGGAAGGTGCACACATGGATTTTTCAAGAGTGTTAGGGGGATGATGTGGAATAAAGATGTACCACAAAAATGTAAAGGAATCATCTACAAGACTTACTTTGTGCCAATTTTGACATATGGTTCAGAAACATGGGTGATGAAGGAAAGGGACAAGAGTAAAATACGAGCAGTGGAGATGAAGTTCCAGAGGAGTAGGGTAGGAGTAACAAGATTGGACAGAGTAAGGAATGAGAGAGTCAGAGAGATGGTAAGAGAGGAACCATTGCTAAATAGAATAGAGCGGCCTAGGCTACAATGGTATGGACATGTGAGGAGGATGCGAGAGGTGAGGATACCAAAGATGATGTTTGGAATGGAAATGAAGGGAAGGAGGCCAAGGGGAAGACCAAGGGACAGATGGACAAAAGGAGTTACGAAAAGTGTGGAGGAAAGAGGAGTGTCCTGGGACACAGTGAAAGTAGAGAGATGGTGGATGGACAGGAAACGATGGAGAGGCTTATGCTCCAAGCAGACCCGACCAGCGGTCGGAAACTGCTCAAGATGATGATGTGATGATGATACAATGCTAGTCTGATATAAATCTCCCGTGAAGGCAGCAAATACCGGTATCCGTGCATGGTAGGGTAGGCCTAATTTTGCGTTCACTGCATCTGAAAAAAAGAAGAAAAAAACAATGAAAAAAAAAAAAACGGAAATTACCGTTAGGGATATTCTACTACTAATATTAAAAGTTGATCCATTATTATTAGGTGAGCAATTAAAAAAAATATTGCAGCATTTACATGTTGTTTCATTTCATTCATCACTGTCGTGAAGGCCTCCATTGTTGCTGCCATCGTCTCTGTCTCCACAGTCCCTGTCTGAACTGCCTTCTGAAATCCCGGTAACATTTTGCAAGATCGTTCGTTTTCCATATGGCATCATCTTCCAAACCATCCGAGGCGCATGAAATTCCAGTTTTATTAAAACTTTGCTCGACGATTTCTGGCGTGATCAGTCCCCAGGCCCGAACTATCCACTCGCACACTGTTTCAATGGACGATTTTTCATTTTCCCAACTTTTGTTAGTGAGTGGTTTCCAACTGCCATCCAATCGGCATAAAAATGCCTCATATGGTCTTTATTTGGCTTTTTCATGGAGACATTGATTGGCTGAAGGATAGAGGTTAATCCACCCGAAATTATTGCAGCATGGGTGTTCATCTGCAGCATCTTGTTCTTTACGGCATCAACAAGTTGACCTCGAAAACTGTCCAGAACTAGTAGTGTCTTCTTCTGCAGCAAGGCTCCCGGGCGGCGAGACCACACAGTGTGCCACCGGTCAATCATCAGATCTGCCACCATCCACCCCTTTTCCTGAACGCGGATAACAATCCCTTTGGGAATGTTGCCCTAGAGTAAGGTTTTCCTTTTGAAGATGACATATGGAGTAAGTTTCCTTCCATCAGCTGTAGTTGCCAGCATTACTGTACAGCACAATTTCTCAGCTCCTGGGGTTTTTACAAGTACACTTGAAGCTCCTTTGGCATTAATGGTTGAGTGTCTCAGCATATCAAAATAATCCGGAGTCTGATCCGCGTTTCCTATCTGCGATAGGAGAAACTGGTGTTCTTGCCGCTTTCGAGGCACAAACCACTGAAATTCCAACACTTCATCCGTGTATTCCTCTGGTAGTCACTGACACAATGATGTACGCATCCGTAAAGCTAGGTTGTTTCTTTGCATGAATTGCACAGCCTAACCTCTGCTTGTTTTAAACTCGTTTCCACTCATTCTTATACCGGTATTCCCTGCGATTTCACGTGGCTTGATTTGTAGCATTTCATGAGACACACTGTTGCCATTGTTCCTGTACTCACACCTACACCTTCTTATCCTCTTCAGAATATTTACCTGATTGTGGCCCGCAGATACAATTAACGTTCTTTTTCGTGACCATTATTTATTCTTGTTGCTTTCGCCAATACCTAATCATGTTTGGTTGAACAGCGAATTCACAGCCGGCGGTCCGCACATCTTTCTTGTCGGCAAACATGAGTGTCCTGAAATACGGACAAGGCGAGACGAGCTCGTTGATGGACGGTGGCCTAGTACACAAGAGGCCGCATGAGGAAATAGGTTACCTAAGGGTTTCGTTCGCTAAGAGAAAGAAGTTGAATTTAAATGAAAATATATAATTTCACTAAACAATTACAAGGACATATCAAAGAGAATCGCGCCCAATTACATTTAGATATGAGTGATTAAAGAACTAGGGTCACAAACACATGATGAAGATCCCATCGATTGAGCAAGGCGCCTAGTAATAAAATCTTAACCGAAAATTCTAAACAACTTAACATGTAACATAATATGAAATCCCGTTGAAACATCCTAACCTTGCGTACCAAGAAACACTTGCCTGCAGGCGACAAAATAACCCCCCAAATAAGGAACATATAGCTACAAGTTACACCACGAGTGAAATGATCACAGGCGAATCAAACAGAACTATGCGAATAAAAGATACAAAGGTGGACGGCCCCTTTAATGGAAGGCCGTTTAAAACAAATGTCCAACCGAAACAAGGATAGGCGATCTCTTAAAGCTAATGCAGAACTACGAGTGGTACAATTAAAGGTGGATGGAGTCCTTATTGGAAATCCACATAAACGCTCCTTACCGAAATAAAATAGTTACATCCCCATGCAAGGGTAAAATTATGATGACACGAGGTTGTAAAATAAAACAAATGAAATTGAATATCAATTATTCCCAAAACATAACCCCACAACAATACAAAAAAATTAAATGAATAAAATAGAGAAACGACCCGTAGGCCTAAATGATAAACAGGACGAATGACTAATAGCATCCTAACGTGACGGAGCCCAGTTGCTGACTGATCACACAGAGCAGCTGCCCCCACCATGTAACACCCCCACCCCCATTTTCCTACGTAAGAGAACCATTCAAAATTTATCGAGAGACGGATTTAAGTGATGAAATAATCAAAATCACATGTGACAAGGATAACAATAATAATAATAAATACAGGTTAAATAGACTTCCTGCGCCGTGCACGTGATACAATTTACATTCAAACATCGGGACGCCATGTTGGTACATGACAAAGACCGCATGGTCCAACTGACGAATCTTCTTCTTCTTAGTGTCATCCTGTAGGAACGGGGTCCGCTTTTTGGATCAATGCACGCCATTTCTTGCGATCTCAAGTTTCTTGATCGTAAATCTGCGTTAATAGTGTCCAGCCACCGCAATTTTGGTCTCCCACGCTGTCTCTGGCCGTCGACCGTTAGATGGTATGCCGAGCCGATGACTGAACTTTGTGGTGCACGGACATCGTGCCCATACCAACGGAATCTCCATTCCTGCATTTTCTCATTGATTGGAGCCACGCAAGCTGTCTGTCGAATCGTTGTGTTGGGGATATGGTCGAGCAGAGAAATGTCTAAAGATCTTCACAGCATCCGCATTTCCATGACATGAAGTGAGTGCTCAGCACTTCTAGGTGCTGGCCACTTGGTACCATATAATGCAACTGGTCTCACCATTGTGCGGTATATCTTTGATTTTAGGCGGATAGGAATCTTCTTATCACAAAGAACACCGGTGACATCTCTGAATCGCATCCAAGTAGCATTGATTCGTGCTCGCACATCTTCATTCACAGAGCTGTTGCATTCAATCGTGAGTCTAGGTATCGGAATGTATTTACTTTGGTAAGAGGAGCTCCATTAATACCTATAGTTCCAGGGGATGGAATCGTTTCGAGGTATTCAGTCTGTTGGATGTTCAAACGAAGATCAAATCCTTGCAGACGATCATGCCATGTCTGCACTTAGGTTTCAAGATCCTTCCTGGAGTCTGCCGCAAGCATCACATCATCAGCGTATAGCAATGTCCATTGGACACACTTCTGACAACTGACGAATAAGTTACATTAAATAATGGTAACCACATAGTGAAATCAAACTAGGCCATACTGCCCTGAAAATACACTACATTAAAGCAGCATAGCTGCCTGGTTAGACAAGCAAAGAGCAATAATACTCCGCTAACCAACACAAAGTTATTTGAACAAACACAAAATATGGAATACATAGCCCCCTGGATAATTACACGAGCAAACTCGACACCAGACTCACACGACGTGACAGGGCCATTCTACTTACGTGCATATACAACAAAAGCGAAAATGAACAAATGATGAAATAAAATATCCCGTAATGCCAAAGTGTATCACATACGCAGCCAACAGATTGGCTTCCCTAACCCCACTTAACCCCACCAAAATAAGAATGTTTGTTCTTAATTGTTTTCATTTTACTCATCGCACACGGTTTACTTCAACCATTTGTCGGTTGATTTTCTAACTGGTCGGGGGAAGAGGCGACGTCTTCCCACCCTGCCCCAGGTGCACTTGTTAAACACGTCTGCAGGCCTTGAAGATGATATTCATACTGCCTGGCTTCTGATGCCAAGCTACCAAGATACAACTGGCCGGCCGGAAATGCCACACCACGGCCACCACACTAAACACGAGCGGGAACCTTAAATCTGCGTGTTCTTATCACTTTCTTGGTGCGAGGTTGGTTCCCACCGAGCTAGCTCCAGTAAGATGTTGCTAGGCCGCATTTCCTCAAAGACAAATATAAAGGGACAGGAATTCCGCCTGATCAGGCGGAATTCCTGTCCCTTTATATTTGACTTTTAATCAATACGGAACCATGAGTGATTGTACGAATGTTTCCTCAAAGACGCGGAGCACATTTCCGTGCCATTTCACAAGGGTAGTCTTTGTGTCCGGGCGCCCAAGTAACGCCAAGCCACCGTATCGCCTGCTGATTGGTGACCAGGGAAACTTTCGGGCTTTTTTAATGACGCCAAGCCACCATTTGGCGAGCTGGTTGGATTATTCTGGAAGAGGCGAAATGAAGTTGAACGGAGAAGGGAAGTTCCCAATGCGGGACGCTTTTTAGAATTTGTAGGCTAAGAAATGCGCGTGGGAAGCAAATTGTCACACCTGGAAGCACTAGAGCCATGCACCAGTTTGGCGGGGCGTTAATTGAAGGGGGACTGGTCCTAGTGCAAACACTTTCGACGACAACTTGTTGAGGCATGGGGGTGGGACTCCCAGGGTGGTCTTGCTAACTGTTCCACACCCGGATACCTCGGCAGAGTCCGCGTTCAGCGAGAGGGAAATTGTTACAGAAGGTACATTTAGTTCAATTGGGGACCCAAATGATGATGTCCCACCAATAAAGTTCATACAGTCCATACAGGAAGTAAATACAGTATAAGTATTCACTAGGTGGTATGTTGGATGTTCATTATACTACTAATTGGACCATGTTATGCATAAAGGAAACAAGCGCCATTTTTACTGAAATTGAGGTATAAGTGTCATCGTGTGGAGGAAATATTGAACTATCTGCCCAGCAAATATGGTTTTCAAGCATGGAATACTTATTTTACATTTTATGTTTGAAGAAAGTGCTTGTTCTGTATGGCAGATTAGAGGAAACTCATAACAGAACCAAGTGCCATGCAATCTGAAAGTGAGGTTAAATCAGTGATTAAATGTTTTGCTTAATGGAACCAAGCGCCTTGCATATGACATTTTTGTATTGCTTTTTTGATATAATTGGTTTGTAGCGATTTTGCAATTAATACGTTTTTTAAAAGTCTAATGATATTTTGTATGAAAGAGTAAAAATATGTAAGAATAAGCTACCAAAAGAAATAATTTATAAGTGTAGGCACACTGATAAAAAAAACACCCAGGATACACATCCCATTATCCACGTGGTTAGGCTGAATTTTATTATTTACCAACAGATCTAGCTTGGAAGATAATGATTGCTGTTTTAAGGGGCGTAGCAGTGAGGTCATCTTCCCCTAGACCATTTTCACTGTTATACACCTCTTGTGTAAAGAGATATATAGCAGCCTTGTTTATAAACCAAGATATCAAGCAGTTTTGCCAGTAATCCTATTTAAAGAGCAAACGTCAAAAAGAAAAAATACCTGTAGTACATCTGACCTACTAGGCCGAAATGGTGAATTGCCATCAGCATCAAATGATGAAGCGTGAGAAATTATTGCAAAATAAAGACCGTAATTTGCACCTGGATATAGTAGAAAACGCGTGTAATCGATGACATTCAAGGGTGAAAAGCTTTTATTAATTTTGAGGTTCTGAGTGAATGGAATGTTGATTTTCTGATGTTGTTTCATAAGCACAGTTAATTTTGTATTCCACTACAGTTTTTCATTCTATTGATTAATGATATCATATATAATGATAATAGAGAACTATTTTGAATTTCATGTGAATTTGTATTATTGCATTCAAGAAGAGAGTCATATCCACAAGAGATGTAGGTGATCAGATTTAGAGTCCCTGGCTGTGCTAAAGTATCACTATTCAGGTGACCAGAGCCGGTGTTGACGTGCGGTAGGGTGGCCAGACCCTTTCCAATCCTCCCCCTGCCACAGCATCCGGCTGGTGCCCATTTAGCATCACAAGGCTAGGAGACCACGTACCAGATCACACCAAGACTTTTAAATTTCTTGGCAGAGCCGGAAATCAAACCTGGGACCTCTGGGGTGACAGCCAACAATGCTATCCACTGCACCACGTGGCGGTGTATATTTTATTAGAGAATGACAATCGGTATGCTGTGTATGTAATCATTCTTAACAGAACCAAGTGTCGGGCTCCATTTCAATTATTGTCTATGGTAAATAATCAATAAAGCATAAAGGAACCAAGTGCCATTTTTTATTATATTCAAGTAATTTACAAAGGCAAAATAAATGCATGTATGTAATAAAGTAAAATATATCCCCATTTACGTAATTATGTTATTTTCAGATTCCACACATGTAATGGGAATTAAATATTGAAGGTTAACTTTGAACCTCAATATCTCAGTTCCAACTTGATGGTGGTTGGTTCCTTTATGCATAACATGGTCCAATTGTAAGTCAATATGGAACAACAAAATAAAGACTAATTATGGTCTTTTTTAAAGCTGTAATAATAAATTGATACCTTTCAATGCCTCCATGTGAGCAATGAGTGATTTTCGGTTGTCTTGTCTTCACTCGATCACTCTTCTTCTGGTGCACCTGCATTCACTCTGTTTACAATGTCTGTGTGCGTGTCTTCTCTTTAAATCCTGTATCACTGTTCGGGCACTCATACCTTATACTGAATTCTACGGCTACTTTTATCATCACATTAAAAGAAAGAAAAAAAAACACAGAGTCATCCTGAACATTTTTTTTCTGATTTTCTCCTATATTTCTCTATGAATTTGGAGGATGAAGCTAGATTTCATAAATTAGTTTATGCCTTTAGACCCAGTGTGGAAAGAACACCATCATCGTTGAAGCAAACATCGAGTCCCGAAGACTGTGATGCGTCAAAGAGTCCAAGAGACAGAGGGAGTGGAGGAGCATGTCCTACGCCAGAGGTGGGTGGAACCTAAACATATCTGAGGTATATCTCTCAAGCTTTTATCTAATTTTTACACTGAGGCAAGTTCAGTGCTGTTTACCCATTTCTGAATGTTTTATGGTTGTCATCAGTGGCTGGTACATAACAATTCTGAAATTGATACCCCATGCCAAAACATATTCTGCTAATACTATAAATGAGTCTTGAACATAAAATTACTGTAAGATGAATTGTGTTCCTATTATTTAACCAACGTGAATGTTACGAACATGTGTGTTCAGTTTTTAGGATCCTACAATGTGCAGCCAAATATGATCTTAGGCAACGGTGATGAGATGTAAAGGATACCGATGTTGCGTACAAATCGGTCAAACTGGAAGCACTAGTGAGCTTACAGTACTTAAGAGGTGCGTACGTTAGCTTTCCCTTTCATCTATTACCATTATTTGAAGAAATAAAATTAAAAGACTGCCCTGTGGTTAATGGCATTATTTGGCTGCTGTCCCTGCTGGAGTCTGGTCTCTGCCAAAAAAATTAAGTCTGGTCTGAGGCCTGGAAAGGGGTACAATCAACCTCATGAGGATATCAAGTGCCCAAATACATTTTTTAAATAATATGATCTGGAGTTTGTTGTTTTCTTGTAATCACTCTTCTAAATTGTGACGGAACTTATAGTAAGACTAGCTAGGAGAATGAATGAAAATAATTTAGTAAGGATTACATGCTTCTTTTATAATACATAGCTTTGGAATATATCAATTTAAAATGAACAATTAATACATTAATAAGGTCTTACTAGTTTTTCAAAGTTAAAATACCGTATATACCCGAACACCACCCGTACATTTTTATACAAAATCGGACGTGAACAATTGGGGTGCGGGTATTAGTTGAGCCATCCAAATGTTAAAGATTTAAATTGCCCGCCAAGCACGAGTTTCCGCTATACGGTGCTTATTCAAGTGTACTTGCAGGATTGATACGCGACCGGGAATACCGGGAATACCGGGAAAAGTCAGGGATTTTTGTTGCGGTCAGGGAAAACCGGGAATAGTCTGGGAATTTTGTGAAAAAAAAAGAGAGAAAGAAAGAAAAAGATAAAAGAAAGAATTATTAATGTTTGACAGTAATTTTTGGTTGTTATACCCAGGTGTCGACCGGTAACGAAAAGTAACGAAAAAGTAGCTAATTTTATAAACGGGTAACGAAAGTAACGAAAAGTAGCTAATTTTTATGTCTGGATAGTTGGAGGTGAAATGAAGTTCCTGCGAAGTAGGATCGGAGTAACAAGAAGAGACAGGGTGAGGAATGAAAAGGTCAGGGAAATGGTGAAAGAGGAGCCCTTGCAAGGTAGGATTGAGACATCAAGACTGAGGTGGTATGGACACTTAAAGAGAATGGATGAGAAGAAGATTCCCAAGAGGATACATGAGATGCAGAAGAAACGACCAAGGGGAAGACCAAGAGATCGATGGCTGAAAGGAGTGGAGGAATGTGTCAAGAAGAGAGGCGAGGACTGGACCAGAGTGACAGCGGAGAGATGGTGGGAAGAAAGAAATAAGTGGCGAGGCTTATGTTCCAAACAGACCCAGCCTGGGGCTGGAAACTGTACAAGATGATGATGATGATGAGTTGGAGGAAACGAAAATTCGCTGAGGTCGGTTTAAATCGTTTAAACCCGCGCCGCTAGGCTCACAGATTGTGATGAAGCGAGTTTCACACAAGCGGCGCCGATTACGTAGGCTTCCCCGTGCACGACCGCATGGAAATGCATACTGAGGATACCTTCAGTGGTAGTCTACATCGGTTCAACGTATATTTTCGGCATCAAGAAGAGAGTTTATTTTTGTGTGAAATGTTTTTCTGTACCGTATTATTCGGAAACCTGACTTTTTGCGAGACGTTTATTCGTGATAACTTCCAAAACTCAACAGAAACCTCTCATTTCTGATATTGACCTATAAATTTGGATATCTCAAATAGAAGTCCAGAAATAATGCGATATAATTTATTGTTGCAATCTTGCAAAATGATACAGTTTCGAAAGAAAAACTCAAAAATGCTCCGAAATACATAGACGACAGTATATTTTAAAAATCTATCCGTCTCGTAAATTTGCGACATCCAGTTTGGTTAATTCGAAACTTCGTTATATGTCTATATTTCCTTCGAACTTTGGTTCCATTGGATATATAATCTAACCGGTTATCTCGAAAACTTGTATAATTTGAATTCGAAAGAAAATGTGCCTCTTGTCATATTATTCGTGCAATCCTCTCTGAATAATTCGTAATATCCGATACCTACTTCGAACGTTCATCCTCCAAAATCACATCCTCAAGACGGCCGGCTGACCGCACGACTTGCCTGCGGGAATCTCGTCAAACGGACAGAGATCGACGCCCGTTGCGTAAGTCATAAAACCCGTGCCCGGTCACGAACTTGTGTCCACGAGGACTGCGGGAATCCTGTCAAAGGTAGTTGGGCACCCATCATGAAACATACCGAACCCTACTAGCCACTTTTTCCATTACCGTATACTTAAAAGTGTACGGAGAGCGAGAAGTGCAGCAACCCACTTAAAAATAACAGACTACGTAGCATCGCAATACTCATTTCTTCTCGTGATCCACCGTGAACTTCCAACCACAGCATACGGACAGCGGGAATCACAGCGCCGACCATACATGTCCATAAATGCTCGTGAATTTTAACCATGCCCAACCTCGAGCTTGCCTCCGCCATTCTACCAGGACAGATAGACAGGCAGACAATCGTCGAACGGCCGGATGCGGTGCCAATTGCATAATATCGCGTTCTCAGTGTCCAACCGCGAGGACAACGTGAATCTCGTAAAATGACCAAGAGCGGCAGCGATTGCGATATTTCTCCGCATTCGATGACGAGTACAACTGGATTCTTGTCAAACGGGCAACAAGCGGCGCCGATTGCGTAATAATACTATATTTTTCGTACCCGACCTCAAGGACAATAGAAATCTTGTCGAACGACTAAAAGTGACACCGATTTTGTAAATCGCGATTTTTCTCCATGTTCGATCGTTAAAACTACAAATCGCGTCAAACAGCTGAGACCAGCACCAATCGTGTAACGTCTCGATATTTCTCCGCACTTGACTTCGAAGACATGATTCGGTGACGATTACGTAACGTCGCATGTATTTCGTGATCTTCCGCGGACACAAAGGAAATCTCCCCAAACGGTCGAGATCGGAGCAACTTCTTGGTAATCATAACTTCTTGTACACAAGACGGCATATTAACTGAAACAACTCATTTGATATTAAATATCTAATGTTGGAATAAAATGTATCAGTTGACAGTTTCTAGATACTTTTATTGTGATTGACTAGAAAGTAAGAATTGGTGATTGATTCCTTTCTTCACAGTTATTTTTTTAAAAATTGATGTTAGCAAATTAACATTTATTGTAAAAATGTGTTCCTGTTCTTATCGTATGTTATTTATTACAGTAAAGAACTATTTTTTAAAATTTATTTTTTGTTATTTGTTTTTATACTTTGAAAGAAACGTGTTAATTTATCCAGAGAGCTACATATAAGTCCGGTTTATATAATGAAACATTGCTCGGATATTTTTTTATCACTATTATTTTCATCTACTACAACATTTCTCCTCGCGTCTAAGAATAGCCTTGCACAAATAATTAGTCTAAAATCAGTTTTTCTAATTTAATTTTAATCGATCATACAGAAGAACGTTTCGTAAAAGTAAATGCACGTTTGCTAGGTTTGGAAACCCTAAGGAACAGCGAGGTAAATGTCGTCCCTGTGGTTAATGAATTTTTTATACCTTGCTCTGGAAAAACGGGAAAAGTCAGGGAAATAAACGACTCTGTGGTCAGGGAATTTCTTAAAATTTGGTCTGGAAAACCGGGAAAAGTCAGGGAAATTTGAAATCCTGAAAGCGTATCAACCCTGACTTGTTTATTTCCATCTAGTGGCTTGACCGGTCGCGCAGGCCTAGCTTAAGCGTCAGTTTCGTGAGTTGCGTGATAGCATGGCATCAGTAAACATAAAACAAGTGTTCGAAATAGCTAACATGAAATCTTGTCATAGGTCGTACACTGCAAAGTACTTTATAAAAGTCGGTATTAGAAACAAATCTTTCATATTTCGGGTAGTTGCTGCGTAACGTTGCAACACTGCATAAACTTTAACTCTGTGCATGCACTGGAATGTTTAAACTTCACTGCTGTTTAAACCATACCAGCAGAGCTTGTTCTATGCAGTTGTATTTCCCGGTTTTAATTTTCTTGCAGTTTGTTGAAGTATTCCCGACAGAAGCCAAAATCTCTTCTTTTTTTTACTCTGCCTTTCAAAGTAGATGGCGGCATTCCAAGCTCCTTCGCCAGAGCAACACTCGAAAGAGTCGACGACTCCACTTTCCTTATAATGTCCACTTTATCTTTAATCGAAAGTGCCTTTCCTTTGATGCCTTTTATCTGAGATCTACTCATTTTCACAATGATTTGAAAACTTTACTTCACTGATGCAATTCGTAATTTGAATAATGTTATGCTACGCTTGGCTTACAAGTTAGTACACACAGAACAACAATGAAAGCATGTGTTTTCCATTCCCACCTCACACATGTTTCAAGGTTAACACTGTCCAATGAGAAGTTAAGCTGGTGACATCATGTAGCCTTGACATAGCTCGTCCAGTCAGATGATACACGAGAGACCTGCGAACACTCGGAACTGCTGTATTCTTTTACTCGGAATACCGGAAGTCATTATCTATGTGCGCCCCGATAAACACGGCAAGCTAAGTCGGCTGTGACTGGCGCAGATCGCGGGCGCGCGTTCACAGTTCAGCCGGAGGTTGGCGCGCTCCGTTGACTCATATCATTAATTCACGCGTGTTTAGTTAGTGTTGCACGTTTAGTGAGTATTGTGATTTCTTTGATTGTTGGTCATGCCTGGACACCAATTCACACTTCACGAACATGTGTATATCCATAATTCATATATGAAAAGCAGAAAATCTTGTTCTGAAACGAGACTAAAATTTCGTATCAAGTTTCCAAGAACACCTGTTCCTAATGCCAGTACAATTAGGAGGCTCGCTAAACGATTCAAGGAAACAGGCTCCGTAAATAATAAAAGAGTTGACAGACATTCTTTCATCAGAAGATGTCAGGTGTGTGTTACAAGAGAGGGAGGACATTTTCAGCATCGCCTATGAGCACTGTAAGTGCACATTATTGAATATGTTTGGTAAAAGTGTGAAAGTGCGTGTCTACCACCGGCTGAACCGGGTAAGCGCGCCCGCGATCTGTGCCAGTCAGAGCCGGCTTAGCTTGCCGTGTTTATCGGGACGCACATAGATAATGACCCTGTATCTTCTGCGGAGATTGTCGTGTTTTGATTCTAACAATCAATGTGTCTTCAGTGAACGTCTTATACTTTAAGAAGATAAAAAATCTGAACTATTTAACTGGGAAAACCTCTTATGCAGGAACACTTTATACGGGAAAAATATACATGTATCTTATGGGACTGATCATGGGACCGAGAATATCGGACGTCTTAAGCGGAAAAACTTTTTATGCGGGAACTCTTAACCGAGTTTTACTGTATGTAGTACAGTGTTAATAGTACACATTTGTTTAAAATAAAGTGACAAAAATAAAATAAAAATAGTTAGCTGCCGCCCCGGAGGTCCTGGTTTCGATTCCCGGCTCTGCCACGAAATTTGAAAAGTGGTATGAGGACTGGAACGGGGTCTACTCAGCCTCGGTTGGTCCAAATGAGTAGAGGGGGTTCGATTCCCACCTCGGCCATCCTCGAAGTGGTTTTCCGTGGTTTCCCACTTCGTCTTCGGGCGAATGCCGGGATGGTTCCTATCGTAAGGCCACGGCCGCCTCCTTTCCACTTCCTTGCCTAACCCTCCCACTCTTCCCATCCCTTCATCAGGCCCCCTGTTCGCTTTGCAGGTGAGGCCGCCTGGGCGTAGTGCTGGTCACACACCCCAGTTGTATCCCCGACTCAGAGTCTCAAGCTCCAGGACACTGCCCTCAGTGGCGGTAGAGGTGCGATTCCTCCCTTAGTCCGTGGGAAAAGCCTACCCTGGAGGGTAAAACGATAGCGGGAAAAAAAGTTCTTTTTTTCAATTTCCATACAAAAATGAGGGTGCGGGGATTATTCGGGGGCGGGTAATATTCGGGTATATACGGTATTCTCTTGTGATATATTTAAGAAAAGTGACTTGGTTTGTTCTTTCCGTGGACTGAGAAACATAGGCCTACATGTGTTTTGTAAGGACTAAGGATTTGAGATCAATGTTCCAATGGCATTAATAATTGATTATTAACAAGTGCAACGTTGCTGATGTTGATTAACGTATTATACTTCTGCTAGTTCAGCAGTGTTAATAACGTGTCACATTACACAGAAAAGTTAGTTTTACATTGAACTCTTTTTCTTCTTCTTCTTCTTCTTCTTTTTTATATATTTGCAAACTGGCAAAAGTTTTGTCCAAGAAGGGCTTGAAACATAAAATTTTAACATATTATAAAAATTGTACAGGTTTGTAGATAGTTAAGAACGCCAGTTGTGAAAGCCCAAGCTGTTATATAAAATTTTAACTTTATCAATAGTATGGTATAACTGCATTTTGCAAATTCATCATTAGCAAAACTATGTATCTATGGATGAAATTAGGCAGTCAATACAAATTGATGCCATGTCCTGTGGTTCGGATTCCACGTAAAAAGGAGGTCCCATGGCTCATGATCTCAAGATTAACGTTCACGTTAAACTACAAGCTTCCTTTTTTTTTTTATTTATGTAGCCTTCCCAATACCTGTGATAACATTTCCCAAACTGCTTAGAATTTTAACCCACTTTCGGTTTTTGTAAAAGATGATAGTAGACTTATGAGATCTACATGGGCCAAATGTCTGTGTGTGTGTATGCCTGTCCCTCCCTATCAATTCAAACACGACAAAACCGAATTGAACCAAATTGGTACAAAGGGCACCTCAGTGTCATGATTTATATTGCCGCCATCTTAACGAAAACAAAATAGCAGCAACCACTCAAATGTTCAAACCTTAAAGCAAATTACAACTAAAATAATCATTGGATCTCTACGAAATTTTGGCAAAGCATACCTTCATGTAAGAAGCATCTTGCACCCAAACTGCAAGGTCATCAGACAAACAGTTCAAGATTGTGGCCGTGCAAATTATGCAAGTATGATATTCCATAATTAGAGTTCGTGGTTTTTAGCATTTAAAAATCCAATATTTACCATTTTGAATTATAAATTTAGCGTTTTGCAGCATATAAATTTCTTAAATTTAGTGTTTTGTAGCAAATAAATAAAAAATAGGGATTTAAAAAAAAATTGCACAAACAACAGTTGGGAGTGAAATATTACATTTTAATCGCACTTAGCTCGTCATATAATTTTGTAAGCTTTATGGAAAATAAGATAAAGACTGCAGGTAACATATTTACGCACACAATTATATGTATTTACAAATTTACATACTCAGTTTCAAGGTGTAAAGTACTTCTATAAATGCACATTTATCGCACAAGTAAGCCTACAACAAAGATAACTTTAATGTTGATTAAAATACAACATGCCAATGGTTTCAATGGTATCCTCCTTCATTTGAGACCGCTTGTTGGTTACAATCATGTTATATTTACTAAAGAATCTCTCTACATCGGCACTGTTCGTAGGGGCCCAAACTGCAATGCTGCCAAGGCAAAGGAAGGAAACATTAACTTCAGTGTCATCAACATTAACATTTGTAGAGTATCGGTGTTCTTTTCCGTTTTAATGTCTTGTAGCATCTGTTGGTGATATGCCTCGCAGCCCTCCACAAACTGTTCAATAGTGACACTTGTAAAGAACGGCAACTTACGTTTCAAACACACAAGTGATTTAGGTTCCAGGGCACTGTGTTGGCGTGATATTGCAGGATTAAATAAATTGCAAACTTCATTGAAAAGAATGTTCGTATCATTGAATCTCATGTGGTTTGAGAGCTTAGATAAACATTTAAGCATACACTGCTTAAATTGCACTTTAATTTCCTCCTTCTTTCTTTTGTTGCAACACATCTTCAGCATGTCATTTGTTTCTGATGGAAACCATCCCCATACCTGCCAACTTTTATGTTTTTTTCCGCAAAATTTACGGAAAGGCAGTGTGTTTTACGGATGAACTACAATATTTTACGGATTTACGTACCATGATCTTCTTTTTAAAATTTGCGCTAGAAAAAGCTTCCGCATGCCGCCAATACATTGCTGTGGATCCAGCGCACATTCGATCGCTCTGAACTAGATTCATCCGATCGTTACAGTCTTCTACTGGGAATACAAGATGCGTCCTGATTTGCCTTAATCCTAGTCTATCGATATTGATTTGTTTGTGTTGAATGAAATCTCAGGGATAACCGTCTGCTTGATTTTTAATGCGTTGATTAGTTCGATAACCTTTACCGTTCCGTATAAAAAATAGTTCTTTACTTCTTCACCACGAATTACAAAGCGTAGGTCGTGTTGTCATTGGGAGTGATGGACGATATAATGACCAGAGTGGCGGAAGTGATTGGCGAAAGAAGGATGAAAGTAATGGCGTTTGCAGATGATTTGATGATCTTGGGAAACAAGGAGGAGGAAGTACAGGAGCAGTTGGATGTATGGGAAGAAATAGTACATGGATACGGGATAAAGTTTAGCATAAGCAAAAGCGAGTTGATGATCACAACCAGGAAGAAGGAGAGAGTCACAGTGGGAATAACAATTGGTGGGGAAGAATTGAGGAAAGTAGAGAGTTTCAAGTATCTGGGAAGCATGATACAAGAAAATGGAAGAAACGACAGAGAAATAAATGAGGGGGGGGGGGGAGGCAAGCAGAATTATTCAGGAAAAGTGTTAGGAGCCTGGTATGGCGTAAGGATGGCCCTCAAAACAGCAAAAGGGTTATGTATAGGACGTACTACATCCCAATCCTGACGTATAACTCAGAGACCTGGGTTATGAAAGGAAGGGAGCGAAGCAGAATACAGGCTAGTGAGATGAAATTCTTGAGAAGCAGTATTGGAGTGACAAAGGTGGACAGGTTAAGAAATGAGAAGATCAGAGAATTAGTCAAGGAGGGAGCATTACAGGATAGGATAGAGGAATCAAGGCTCAAAAGGTATGGGCATGTTAGCGAATGGATGGGAGGAGGATACCCAGGAAGATACATGAGATGAAAATAGAGGGGAAAACCAAGTGGAAGGCCAAGAGATAAGTGGCTGAAGGGTGTGGAGGACTGCGTGCGAAAGAAAGGAGAAGACTGGACCAAGGTGGTGATCGAGAGATGGTGGGAAGACAGAAGATGATGGAGAGGCTTATGTTCCAAACAGACCCAGCCAGTGGCTGAAACTGTTCAGGATGTTGATGATGAGGTCGTGTTGTAGTTACGGAATAATATGTGAATTATCGGGGTGTCTCGCGAATTTTATGTCCGTCCGACCCTTCCGTGTAAGAGTCGGTAGGACATTATCGCAATATTACACTCAAGATAATGGAGTTCCTCAGGGTTTAGTGCTGAGTGTCACCTTGTACGCGGTTGCCACAAACGGCATTGTTGCCGCCGCCGGGCCCACGGTAGTTCCATCGCTGTATGTAGACGATTTAGCTCTGCATTACAGCTCTGAAAGTATGGCAATCGAGGAATGGCAATTGCAACTTGCTATTAACCGGGTCGACAGGTGGGCTCACGACCGAGGTTTTCGTTTTTCATCAGCAAAAACCTCCATCGTCCATTTTTGTCGGCTCCGGAGGCTACATTTACACCCTGAACTACCGTACATCTCATTAATGCTGCCTTGCCGTTGGTTGACGCTTATAGCTTCCTGGGGCTCCATTTAGACAGCAAATTAACTTGCCAGCATCATATACGGCAACTAAAAACGGCGTGTCTCAGGAAACTGAACATGCTCAAGTTTCTTAGTAGCACCTCGTGGGGGGCTGACGGGCTGACCGTGCTACGGTTCTACCAAGCCCTCGTCCTGTCTCGGCTAGACTTTGGTTCTGCGGCATACAGTTCAGCAAGGCCTGCAACCTTGAAAATGCTGGACAGTGTCCACCATAGTGGCGGTAGACTGGCTACTGATGCCTTCCGCACCAGCCCGATACCCAGCCTAGTCGCCGAATCGGGTGTTCCACCTTAAACTATAGACGCCAACATATGCTGCCAATGTGCATCAAATGCCGCAACATCCAAGCTATCGAGCTCTCTTCATTACCCAATACCACCAGAGGTACGCGAATATTAGACTCGATAGCTCGTGTACTGAAATAGGAGTGTCTGTAGGTCCCCGTATGATCCAGACACCTAGCGAGGTGCCTCCGTGGCAAGTCCCGCGTCCAGAAATACGGTAAGATCTACACTGAGGTCCTAAGGTGAACAAGGATGCCTCCGTTCATCGGAGGCAGTTCCACAGCATAGTTCACCAATTTCTGAATGCTGGTATTCTATACACTGATGGTTCGAAGGTGGACGAGAAGGTGGGTTGTGCTTATGTTTTTGATGGTGCAAATACCAAGATCTCTTTGCCTGAGGCCTGTAGTGTGTTTACTACGGAGCTCGTTGCCATCTATGAAGCTCTGCAGGATTCACGAAACCACTTTCTGGTCTGTACCAACTCTTTGAGTTCGTTGCAGTCAATTGCTACATGTTTCCCGCAACATCCCCTAGTGCAGCGAATCCACAACCTACTAGCCGGGTTGTGCCGCGCTGACACTCGAATCACCTTTCTGTGGTTTCCAAGCCACATGGAAATTGCGGGAAATGAGTTAGCGGATCAAGCTGCAAAAGAGACGGTAACACTACCATTTCGACCAATGGAAGTACTGTACCCGTATATTCGAGAGGCGGTCTGTCAGATATCCGAAGCACCGCTGGATTTGTAGATCCTGACTGCTCCGGCTTAAATACTAGTCAAGAATCCACTCCAACATGACCCTCAAGAATATACGTAGCGGGAAATACGATGAAACTGTGAATTACATATATGCACTTAGCTCAAAGTAGAGCACCTACCTTGCGTTCTCGGGGATCTCATGGTCAGCCTCTGGACCTAAACTGGGTTTCACAGTTGCATCTCCTTATATCTAAAATAAATCGAAACTACGCGGCGTCTAACAAAACTAAACAATTTAATAACAAAAAGTAAACTATATCTAAACATTCATACACATAATAAAGCACACACCCATTCTCACCTCTTCACATCTACGCCACTGACAATCCTGTGTTCCACGAACACTATGACAAAATCTCGGGGCGGCCTAAGCCTGTATAACAAGCTAAAACAATTAAAAACCCCTGCGTGTTTAACATTCCTGTGGCACGCTCCGCTGGACACCTGGGTCCTTGCAGCGCACGACTCAAGCCACGTGACAGATTATATAATCCAGCCCGTTACAATCTCCAATACCGGCTGATTCATTCATTGACTCTGTTGGCAAGCAACATGTCGACTCATTTATGTGGCGATGCCCTGGCCTTGGCTGGAAAAACGAGTTCTGAAGAAGACCCTCACTTGCCTCCCTTGACCGAGAATACACACTTCTGCCACCAACAAGCAACGTTATAAAAATCTGATTTACGCCAGACAACAACGCAAATCTCGCATACATCCTACATGTTAACAAAATGAAATTTCCACACACTATTCCTTTCACTCTCTCGCGTTGTGATATCCCAACGGAGTTGTCTTCATACACACTGAACAATAAACAAACCCCATTCAACCACATCGACTTTCATACGCTATCCACTATGCTAAAACATCAAATAACTTCGTAAACCTAACACGTTATACCCTCGATTGAAAAGTAATGAAAGTTAATAACGAATGAAATTGAAATACAATCCATAGCATGAGCTATTATCAAGATAATAGTGTAATGTCTATTTACACTCGAGCATAAGCTCCGATCTCGCATTAATGCCAATTGCAATTTAATGGGATCCCCACAATTCTCCATAACCTCAGAAATACTACCACTTATACTCAATTTTGGTCTGTCGTCAAAATAAGTCAAATATATTCGACCAGCAAAGGTTAAACATACGTATTTACATCCTCTGGTTTAATAAAAGTTAATAAGAGTAAAACGTAACAGATTTCAATATCCAATTTCCTGTCTAAATTTCAGCTGTGACCCTATTATCTTCACTTATCCAAAGTCGTGTATGAAATAAAAGGAGTTCTACCCACTCCCACCTTATGCCTTGCCAAAAAATAGCCTTGCCCAAGCAATGACTGTATTATAATGCGGAAACTCCTTCGCTAAAAGCCTCTCATATGCCAACTGCACACGGAATTACAAACATATAAACGAATATCAAAAGGTTATCATCTTCACTTCCTTCAAACTGGCATTCCTTAAAGAGGGCATAATTCCTCAGCGTTGTCAAATCAACCGCTGGTATAACAAACAATAACATCAGTTGTTAATTTATCAATTAATATGATAAAATTGGTCCGGCTAGATCAAACATAAAATGCCAGCGTTTCGCCCCGGTGTGCCGTTGGGCTCCCATTCGGGAATGTTCATAACCTATTTGGATTGCCAAGGTAAGGTTTTTGTTTTATGAAAGGGAGCTTGACTTCCGTAGCACATTGGCATCACTCGTGACGTCAATACTACTTGTATTTTGTGTCTTGTGATGGCCTTCTCAGTATGTGCTAGCCATGCGTATTGGTGAGGTGTGTCTGTACCAACTGACGAGCCCAACGGCACACCGGGGCGAAACGCTGGCATTTTATGTTTGATCTAGCCGGACCAATTTTATCATATTAATTGATAATTTATCTGATCAAACGGAAATAACATCATATTCCCATTCGGGAATGTTCATAACCTATTTGGATTGCCAAGGTAAGGTTTTTGTTTTATGAAAGGGAGCTTGACTTCCGTAGCACATTGGCATCACTCGTGACGTCAATACTACTTGTATTTTGTGTCTTGTGATGGCCTTCTCAGTATGTGCTAGCCATGCGTATTGGTGAGGTGTGTCTGTACCAACTGACGAGCCCAACGGCACACCGGGGCGAAACGCTGGCATTTTATGTTTGATCTAGCCGGACCAATTTTATCATATTAATTGATAATTTATCTGATCAAATGGAAATAACATCATATTCCCATTCGGGAATGTTCATAACCTATCAGTTGTTAATCCACTAATTTATACATGTCAGCGTCCTTTGAACTAAGCGTGAAAGACCTCCTCACAATTACTTTAAAAACGTTACTAGGAGAGTGAAAGCAATGTACGAGGGAAGCAAAAGCTGTGTAAAGGTGGGAAGAGAGAGAACGGAATGGTTTCAACTGGAGAGTGGTCTGAAACAGGGAAGTGCCCTCTCACCCCTGTTATTTATAGTGGTGATGGATGAAACCATACGAAAAGTGGTAAATAGCATTGGGGCAAGGAAAATGAAGGCAATGTTGTTTGCTGATGACCTTCTGGTATGGGGAGAGGATGAGGAAGAAGTACAAGAGCAATTAGATGAGTGGGAGAAGGTAGTGTTATCATATGGGATGAAGTTCTCAGCACAAAAGAGTGAAGTGGTCATCACAACGAGGAAGAAGAACAGACTGGATATGGGCATAACACTTGGAGGACAGCAGTTGCAGAAAGTAGAATGCTTCAAGTACTTGGGAAGCATAATTGAAGAAAAGGGAGGCAATAGGATGGAAATAAATGAGCGGGGAAGGTGCGCAGATGGATTTTTCAAGAGTGTTAGGGGAATGATATGGAATAAAGATGTACCACAAAAATGTAAAGGAATCATCTACAAGACCTACTTTGTGCCAATTTTGACATATGGTTCAGAAACATGGGCGATGAAGGAAAGGGACAAGAATAAAATACGAGCAGTGGAGATGAAGTTCCAGAGGAGTAGGGTAGGAGTGACAAGAATGGACAGAGTAAGGAATGAGAGAGTCAGGGAGATGGTAAGAGAGGAACCATTGCAAAATAGAATAGAGCGATCTAGGCTACAATGGTATGGACATGTGAGGAGGATGCAAGAGGAGAGGATACCGAAGAAGATGTTTGGAATGGAAATGACGGGAAGGAGGCCAAGGGGAAGACCAAGGGACAGATGGACAAAAGGAGTTAAGAAGAGTGTGGAGGAAAGAGGAGTGTGCTGGGACACAGTAAATGACGAGAGATGGTGGATGGACAGGAAACGATGGAGAGGCTTATGTTCCAAGCAGACCCGACCAGCGGTTGGAAACTGCTCAAGATGATGATGACTAGGATATCTCTAAACTGTTGCGTATACATTTAATAAAAATACTGTACTGTTACTCCATACTTCTGGTTTCACTTTCACAGATGAAGGAATATCATGTCTACAATGTGACATTATATTACCCATCGTGAATACATAATCTCAAAAATTATTTGTGTGTGTTCGATAAGGATCAATCTCGACGAGGTAATCAAACTAGAACTTCCCTAACGTCGGATGATAAAGATCTTCCGAGAAGATTCTATTCTCAAATTATTATAACTGACTGAAAGATCATAGCTTTCTTCAATAAAACATGCAGTTAGTCATATTCGTGTTATCTCCATTCTGAACGAATGTCTACGAGTTCTAACGATCATCATCGTTTCCACGTTAAATGTTTCTTTCCAATACGATGCTAAGATTGTTACGATGCTGTGATATTTCACAATATATCACCAGTTCTTTCTTCTCTCTTGATGTTACTTCTCGACGCATAAGAAGCCCAAATTAAACTAATAAATTATTTTAATTGGTAACATAGACGAAAATGTCTATCACCTGAATACAAAATTAATTCATAAACCTCGAAAATACATTACTGTTCCTTAAAGGAAATGACAAAAATACTAGTTCCTCAAACAAGTTAAAATCTCAGTTCAGAAACTGGATTGCAAACAAACAATGCTAAAAACGTCGAAAGACGATCACTACAAATGATCTCGAAGAATAAAATGTGTATACACGGAATACATAAATGTTGTGTAGAAATATGGATAAAGGAATTGCTCTAGAATGCCACTATAATGCTCTAACTACAAGTTTAATGAACACAGATACCTTGTCTGGGAGTCTAGAAGTTCAGATAGAGTATTGTAAAATACTCAGTTGTTACGTCCTTCAAGGATCCGGGTTGGATCCTAGTTCGTCTCCAAGAACTCACGGCCTCAGGAAAGGAACGAATTCCCCTACTGGAAAACAGCAAGCTCTAACCGGGATCGAACTGTGGACCGCCAACCATCATCTTCTTTGTGACCGGGAATACCCTGGACCTCTTGATAGTCTTCATGCCTCTTCTCACATCGTCATGGTACAGTTTCATCAAACAACGAGAAGTGTCGAAAGTTCAGCTTCAAGTTCCGAAATAAATTCGAAAAGGAAGTCGTGGACCTCACTCGTATACTGAATATTCATGGAGATTGAGTATGAATATCGTTCTGTAGTCGCTGGTGTTAATATCGAGCTCATGTTGGACGATATTGCACTAGAATGTGGTTGTACATAATGTCTCATGTTTGCTCGTAAAGTAGACAGTCATGAACAAACTCCTTTAACGAAGCTCCATCGTTGGCTATATTGCTTCTATCTGCTTGTATTCCTGGTGCACATACTAATTTAGTCCATAATCGTAATCATATTATAAGACTTAATAATGTTCTTCTGTTGAGAATACACTGACATCATACTGGTGTTACCATAAAGTTCCTCACTAGCAATGCTAACAATCACTGTTACTCACGTGAATCTGTGCATTCTCTGTAGTCTTCTCGAACAAAAGTGTTTTATAGCACTGGATTCAGACACTTTTCTAACGCTTCACAAAACTGTTTATATCTCCCAAAATATTCTTCCGAATTCAATAAAAGTTCGTAATATACTTCACAGGATTGTATGCTATAATCTGTAGTAGAAATAATGTTTCTGAAGTTGATCAGTTCAAAGTTATTGCGGCATTTATATTCCTCGCTACTTCACTCTCTTTACTGGCGCGGCAATCTCCTACTCCTAGCCTCGCTATACCGCGTCTCCACGAGTCGACCATTCACAGACTCGGTGATGCACTCGGGACTCCTATCTCTCCCGACAAAACACGTCGGATCAGTTCAAAGCCTCGATGCTTGGCGCCTTCCCTCTAAGTCACCGATTCTGGCCGCCTTTTTCGCTCCCTTGAAAATTTGAGCGAGCTCTAGCAAATTGCTTATTCCTTCAAATTGCGCCCTGCTGTCGGCTTATAAAATATCTCCAATATTTTATTATCATTTTCTTCACTTTACCATTACATAAATTCACTCTCATGGGGCTTAAATGTGATAAATATCCATAAAATTTAGTTGCTGGAACTCCCGTTTCCTCTAAAACTTCTTCTCATTGGCTGTAGGCTCATATCCAATCGGATAATTTATAAAAATGTTTAAACAATTCCTGGGATGGCTCGCTGTTGCTAGGCAGATTCTAGGCTTCTCGAACCTTCCATTGCGCAATATAATCACGTTATGGAATTTCTCTCCTGCTCGACGTTGCCACGAGACTGGTTTTTGCCCACTTCCAGCCTCGATATTGCTTGGTTAAATTTTATCATGGGCTTCGAAAAATATTCCTATTTTCATCCCAAATAATTCATTTTACGGGGGCATTCCTCCCTCATCTCAAATTAAAAACAGTTGCAAAATTGTTCTTAATCACTCCGAATCAGGATCTTAGACATATCACTGAACTCGTAAATGAATCATATTTTTAGCCTACTTTCTTAAAATATTTTTTTATGTTCTTTGCATTGTACTTTCCCAAAATGATATTGTTCTCTTCATCATACAGCTCATAACAGTTATTTCCTTAGACAGTTTCTATGAGAAACGTTTTTTCTTCTTTCCTTGCGTCCGTCTCAGTCATCTTCAATTGGCCCGTTTGTTTCTTCTAGTGCTGCGTAGTAGTATTTCTTCTTTCTTCCTACTTCTCTTGTCGTCCTACTGGGGTTCCTCCATATCTCCTATACGAGTTTTTCTCATTTTATTTCTCTTTGCTCGTACTGGGTATAGGATCCAAACTTAAGCTTTGATTTCTTCCTCTTTTTCCTTTTCCCTTAATTTCTTTAAGTATTCTTTTCCTTCTTGACGACGTTCGTCATAATTCTCTTTAGTCATTACTTCATTTCTCTGTGGTCTATATTCATTCTGTCCCTGATTATTGCGGTTGTTTCTACCATTATAATTATTGTTGTCTCTATAATTATTATTATTATTATGGAAGAAGCCGCTTCTCCGATTTTCTTGATAGTTTCCACGTCCTTGTTGTTGTTGATAGGGACGGCCACCACGGAATCTCCTATACCTAGGTTCCGGTCTCCTATCCCTGAAATAAGTATTTCTCTCTGGGCCTAAGTTTCCCTTCTCCTGCACTTTAGGGCTTTCTGTCTGCTGCGTTTGATCTATAAACACAGTATTGATCTCCTTATAGTCCTGACGTTGGTTTCTTGCTACGACATTGGGCGTTGGACTAGTATAATCCAATTTCCGAAGAAGTTCGTCCATGCCGGCTAAGTCACTAATTCCTGACGAAATTATCAGCCTTCTCACCTCAACTGGCAGCATTCTGGCGATAGCATCTATCAGTTGTGCCGTGGATAGTGGGGATATGTAAAATATGTCGGGCGAGCTTTGTCGTAAAGAAGTCAGCGTAGCGTGTCTGTAAAGTACCCGAATACTTCCTGGAATATACTTCCGCGCGCAAACTGTTCTGTGCTTCAATTGACCAACAGCGCTTCATTAGAGCTTCAGCGAACTCTTCAAAGTCCATGAATGTGTACCTGAAGGCCCTGAACCACTCAAGGGGTCCCTCACCTAAATAGCGCTCCACTATCTTCATTTCACGTTCACGAGGAATGTGAGCTTCTGCAAAGTAATCACGGATATTCCTGATATACTCTATTGGGGTGTAAGAATCAAGGTTAGTAAACTTATGAGGCTTGTCCTCAAAGTTACGTATTACCGTCACGTTTCTCTGTTGAGAATCTTGGAAACTGGGACGATATTCTCTCCTGTCTCTTTCGGGTTCTCTACTTCTATCTTCGAGTCCCTCATTGTATCTGAATACTCTCTCTTCTGACCTCACTTCTCTATCTCCTGTCTCCATACTGGGTCTTCTATGACGACTTTCATAGTCCTCGACTTCTATTTTCTCCTTGTCTTCTGTATCCGTAATCATTTCTTTCACCTGCTTCTCTACTTCCTTCTTCAAGTCCTCCTTATAGACTTCAAGATCTGCGTCTCCTAAGCTCAGACTTTGCAATCTCCTGCTAATGTAGTCTTCGATACTGGTAGATCTTCCCTCCTTGATCTCATTTACGACTTTGACTACTGTATCTATCCGCTCGTCTAAACGTTTACTACGAGTTTCTAAGGATTCCGTTAAAGTTTTGTTCGCCTCGGTCGATTGATTCTTATCATCAACCTGTCTTTGTAACAATTGATCTATACGCTTTCCTAGATCTGTCCTGACACTCATAACATCACGGTTTATCTGTAATTGCGTACTGGCAAGTTTACTCTCAATTTTACCTTGTATTAACTTAATATGTTCCGTGCTTGACTTATCCCATTCATCTTTCCAGATGTCGACATTCGTCTTTAACATTTCGGCTATATCAACTTCTATGTTATCCTTTAAGATCTTATTATGGTATATCACCTGATTACGCTGAGTATCAACGTTAGTTTTCAACTCGGCCAATGAAATAATAAGTTTTAGGGAATCGTCTAAAATTACGTTCTTAAAGCACCTATACCATCAGAACATTGTGTCTTGGATTCCTCTACTTCCCTTCTTATTTTGTTTATGTCCCCTTGGACCTTATTGACATCAACAAACATGGAATTTACTTCTGACTGAACCTTGCTAATATCACTCTGTACACTAGTTATATCTGTTTGGACATTGTTAACATCTATCTGCATATTATTAACATATTCCTGAACCTTGTCTACCTTGGTTTGGACATGGGACACATCGGACCTTACATTGGCAACCTCAGATTTAACAAGAACAACATCAGTTTGAACACTGGCAACATTGGATTTCACAAGAGCAACATCATCTTTAACAAGAGCAACATCATCTCTAACGAGGGCAACATCAGAATGAACACCCTTGACATCATCCTTCAATTCAGTGGAGCTGGTCTGCAAACCCTATAAAGTACTTTGCATACCCTGTATATCTCCCTTGAAACTTTCCTCGACACCGCTGACCTTACCTACAACAGTAGCAAGATCTGCCTGGCGATCTTTTTTCAGCTGCTCTCGATCCTGCTTCGCCTCATACAACTTTCTTTGTAAATCAATGACATTTACCTTCAGATTCTCCTTAATCTGATTTTCAACACTATCTAATTTCTCTTTCATATTACTGTCCATTTTAGTTTGAGAATCTTTCAAACTTTTCTGCATGTTCTCCCACAAGCTCTCCTTCATCTCGTTCATCATCTTTCGGACATCATCTGTTGCCATCGTTGCCATTACAACAATATCAATAATACAAAGTGCTATAGGAATACAAACAAATAGAGCAATATAACAACACTTTAGAGCATCCTTTCAATCCATGTATTTGGGCATCTTATCGTCTCGCCTTAATATTAACTTATTATTAGGTTACCAGACATCCTACTTCTAAAATACCAGACCCTAAAGACCGTTCGCGTGTGATTTATTTTAAATATACTACCATAAAGAACATTTACATTTACTGTCATTAAACAAGTTAGCTTTATATTAACATGGCTATCAATAACCATGAGCTGGTCAAAATGAAAATAGATTCAGATCATAGGTCATTTCGAAAAGTATTACCTATTACTCCTTTCTCAGGCTATCCATTAGATCTGATCTTTGTTTGAGTGCAATTTTGTTAAAAACAAAGCAAATTACCTATATAATTACACTCTAGCTCATCATAGATGATATGGTTGGTTAATCCCATAAACTCAAAAATTAAGTTGTCATCTGGATAGCTTCTAAATGGCCTCACAAAGCTATTTTTGTGGCCCCAAAGTTTAGGGTGCCATCTTTTCACAGTACCCGTATATTCGAGAGACGGTCTGTCAGATATCCGAAGCACCGCTGGATTTGTAGATCCTGACTGCTCCGGCTTAAATACTAGTCAAGAATCCACTCCAACATGACCCTCAAGAATATACGTAGCGGGAAATACGATGAAACTGTGAATTACATATATGCACTTAGCTCAAAGTAGACCACCTACCTTGCGTTCTCGGGGATCTCGTGGTCAGCCTCTGGGCCTAATATGGGTTTCACAGTTGCATCTCCTTATATCTAAAATAAATCGAAACGACGCGGCGTCTAATAAAACTAAACAATTTACTAACAAAAGTAAACTATATCTAAACATTCATACACTTAATAAAACACACACCCATTCTCACCTCTTCACATCTACGCCACTGACAATCCTGTGTTCCACGAACACTGTGACAAAATCTTGGGGCGGCCTAAGCCTATATAACAAGCTAAAACAATTAAAAACCCCTGCGTGTTTCACATTCCTGTGGCATGCTCTGCTGGACACCTGGGTCCATGCAGCGCACGACTCAAGCCACGTGACAGATTATATAATCCAGCCCGTTACAATCTCCAATACCGGCTGATTCATTCATTGACTCTGTTGGCAAGCAACATGTCGACTCATTTATGTGGCGGTGTCCTGGCCTTGGCTGGAAAAAAGAGTTCTGAAGAAGTCCCTCGCTTGCCTCCCTTGACCGAGAATACACACTTCTGCCACCAACAAGCAACGTTATAAAAATCTGATTTACGCCAGACAACAACGCAAATCTCGCATACATCCTACATGTTAACAAAATGAAATTTCCACACACTATTCCTTTCACTCTCTCGCGTTGTGATATCCCAACGGAGTTGTCTTCATACACACTGAACAATAAACAAACCGCATTCAACCACATCGACTTTCATACGCTATCCACTATGCTAAAACATCAAATAACTTCCTAAACCTAACACGTTATACCCTCGATTGAAAAGTAATGAAAGTTAATAACGAATGAAATTGAAATACAATCCATAGCATGAGCTATTATCAAGATAATAGTGTAATGTCTATTTACACTCGAGCATAAGCTCCGATCTCGCATTAATGCCAATTGCAATTTAATGGGATCCCCACAATTCTCCATAACCTCAGAAATACTACCACTTATACTCAATTTTGGTCTGTCGTCAAAATAAGTCAAATATATTCGACCAGCAAAGGTTAAACATACGTATTTACATCCTCGGGTTTAATAAAAGTTAATAAGAGTAAAACGTAACAGATTTCAATATCCAATTTCCTGTCTAAATTTCAGCTGTGACCCTATTATCTTCACTTATCCAAAGTCGTGTATGAAATAAAAGGAGTTCTACCCACTCCCACCTTATGCCTTGCCAAAAAATAGCCTTGCCCAAGCAATGACTGTATTATAATGCGGAAACTCCTTCGCTAAAAGCCTCTCATATGCCAACTGCACACGGAATTACAAACATATAAACGAATATCAAAAGGTTATCATCTTCACTTCCTTCAAACTGGCATTCCTTAAAGAGGGCATAATTCCTCAGCGTTGTCAAATCAACCGCTGGTATAACAAACAATAACATCAGTTGTTAATCCACTAATTTATACATGTCAACAACCTTTGGACTAAGCGTGAAAGACCTCCTCACAATTACTTAACGTTACTAGGATATCTCTAAACTGTTGCGTATACATTTAATAAAAATACTGTACTGTTACTCCATACTTCTACAATGTGACATTATATTACCCATCGTGAATACATAATCTCAAAAATTATTTGTGTGTGTTCAATAAGGATCAATCTCGACGAGGTAATCAAACTAGAACTTCCCTAACGTCGGATGATAAAGATCTTCCAAGAAGATTCTATTCTCAAATTATTATAACTGACTGAAAGATCATAGCTTTCTTCAATAAAACATACAGTTAGTCGTATTCGTGTTATCTCCATTCAGAACGAATGTCTAAGAGTTCTAACGATCATCATCGTTTCCACGTTAAATGTTTCTTTCCAATACGATGCTAAGATCGTTACGATGCTGTGATATTTCACAATATATCACCATTTCTTTCTTCTCTCTTGATGTTACTTCTCGACGCATAAGAAGCCCAAATTAAACTAATAAATTATTTTAATTGGTAACATAGACGAAAATGTCTATCACCTGAATTCAAAATGAATTCATAAATGTCGAAAATACATTACTGTTCCTTAAAGGAAATGACAAAAATACTAGTTCCTCAAACAAGTTAAAATCTCAGTTCAGAAACTGGATTGCAAACAAACAATGCTAAAAACGTCGAAAGACGATCACTACAAATGATCTCAAAGAATAAAATGTCTATACATGGAATACATAAATGTTGTGTAGAAATATGGATAAAGGAATTGCTCTAGAATGCCACTATAATGCTCTAACTACCAGTTTAATGAACACAGCTACCTTGTCTGGGAGTCTAGAAGTTCAGATAGAGTATTGTAAAATACTCAGTTGTTAAGTCTTTCAAGGATCCGGGTTGGATCCTAGTTTGTCTCCAAGAACTCACGACCTCAGGAAAGGAACGAATTCCCCTACTGGAAAACAGCAAGCTCCGACCGGGATCGAACTGCGGACCGCCAATCATCATCTTCTTTGTGACCGGGAATACCCTGGACTTATTGATAGTCTTCATGTCTCTTCTCACTCCGAGGGGCGTGGTGGCGCAGCGGTCAAGCTGTATGCCTCTCACCAAGGCGGGCCGGGTTCGATTCCCGGTCAATGCATGTGAGATTTTCGATGTGAAATGCCATGTCCTGTGGTTCGGATTCCACGTAAAACGGAGGTCCCGTGGCTTATGACCGCGAGATTAACGGTCACGTTAAACTACAAGCTTCCTTCCTTCCTCTTCTCACTCCGTCATGGTACAGTTTCATCAAACAACATGAAGTGTCGAATGTTCAGCTTCACGTTCCGAAATAAATTCGAAAAGGAAGTCGTGGGCCTCACTCGTATACTGAATATTCATGGAGATGGAGTTTGAATATCGTTCTGTAGTCGCTGGTGTTAATATCGAGCTCATGTTTGACGATAATGCACTAGAATGTGGTTGTACATAACGTCTCATGTTTGCTCGTAAAGTAGACAGTCATGAACAAACTCCTCTAACGATGCTCCATCGTTGACTATATTGCTTCTATCTGCTTGTATTCCTGGCGCACATACTAATTTAGTCCATAATCGTAATCATATTATAAGACTTAATAATGTTCTTCTGTTGAGAATACACTGACATCATACTGGTGTTACCATAAAGTTCCTCACTAGCAATGCTAACAATCACTGTTACTCACGTGAATCTGTGCATTCGCTGTAGTCTTCTCGAACAAAAGTGTTTTATAGTGCTGGATTCAGACACTTTTCTAACGCTTCACAAAACTGTTTATATCTCCCAAAATATTCTTCCGGATTCAATAAAAGTTCGTAATATACTTCACAAGATTGTATGCTATAATCTGTAGCAGAAATAATGTTTCTGTAGTTGATCAGTTCGAAGTTATTGCGGCATTTATATTCCTCGCAACTTCACTCACTTAACTGACGCGGCAATCTCCTACTCCTAGCCTCGCTATACCGCGTCTCCACGAGTCGACCTTTCAAAGACTCGGTGATGCACTCAGGACTCCTATCTCTCCCGACAAAACACGTCTGATCAGTTTCAGATAAACAAGAGCCTCGATGCTTGGCACCTCCCCTCCAAGTCACCGATTCTGGCCGTCTTTTTCGCTCCCTCGAAAATTTGAGCGGGCTCTAGCAAATTGCTTATTCGTTCAAATTGCGCCCTGCTGTCGGCTTATAAAATATCTCCAATATTTTATTATCATTTTCTTCACTTTACCATTACATAAATTCACTCTCATGGGGCTTAAATGTGATATATATCCATAAAATTTAGTTGCTGGAACTCCTGTCTCTAAAACTTCTTCTCATTGGCTGTAGGCTCATATCCAATCGGATAATTTATAACGATGTTTAAACAATTCCTGGGATGGTTCGCTGTTGCTAGCCCGATTCTAGGCTTCTCGAACCTTCCATTGCGCAATATAATCACGTGACGGAAATTCCCTCCTGCTCGACGTTGCCACGAGACTGGTTTCTGCCCACTTCCAGCCTCGATATTGCTTGGTTAAATTTTATCATGGGCTTCGAAAAATATTCCCATTTTCATCCCAAATAATTCATTTTACGGGGGCAGTACCTGCTAGAGATATTCGCTCTCAGTTACGCCGACAAGTACTGGCATTTTGGGTGAGTCAGTGGCTAGCTGACTCAATGCCTAGTAAACTGAGATCGATCAAGGGAACTACTCGCGTGTGTCGGAGCTCTTTCCTGTCACGGAGGGAGTCCGTCATTATGTGTAGGCTAAGGATAGGTCATACAAGATCCACCCACTCGTACATAATGAGAAGGGAAGACCCCCTACTTTGTACCTGTGGATCTATTTTCACCGTGGCCCACATTTTAACCGAGTGTGTGGATCTTGCTGACTTACGAAGAAACCTTGGTTTGCAGATGACACTCATACTTACATTAGCCGATAACGCGGTAGCTGCTGTTCTCACCGTCCGCTTTATAAGTGAGAGTGGGTTGGGGCCAGCAATCTAAATTTTCCAGTGTACATTGACTCAACGACTTGTTCGTTTTTTAATGCAGAATTTTTGTTTATATTATAATTATTAGTTTTATTTAATTTTTTGTTTTATTTATTTTCGGTCTTTTCAAATTTAGGTGTCCACCTCTAAATTTTAAATTCCATTAATTAAGAGTGGCAGATGACCTCGTAGTTCTGCCCCTTAAAACAACAATAACTATCGGGGTGTCTACAGGTAACGAAAGTTAGCTAATTCTTGTCTGGATATTTAGAGGTAATGGAAATTTGCCGGTGTTGGTTTAAATCATTTGAACTCGCGCCGGTAGGCTCACAGATTGCGATGGAGCAAGTTTCACACAAGTAGCGCCGATTGCGTAAGCTATATTTCCCTGTTCCCGCCCTCAAGGAAATGCATACTAAGGATATCTTGAATGGTATACAGTGGTTTAACGTATATTTTCTGCATCAAAAAGAGTTGTTTTTGTGTGAAATATTTTTCTTTGTTTTTAGGAAACCTGACTTTTCGCGACACATTTATGTGTGAAAACTTTCGAAACAAAACTGAAAGCTCTCATTTCTGTTATTGACCTCTAAATTTGGATACTATCTCAAATATAAGTCCAGAAAAACGCAAAATAATTTAATGTCGCAGTCTTGCGAAATGATACAGTTTCGATAAAAATCACGAAAACGCTTCAAAATACTTTTATTTTTAAATCTATCTGTCTCGTAAATTTGCGACATCCAGTATGGTTAATTCCAAATTCTGTTATATGTCGATATTTCCTGCGAACTTGGTTTCCATCGGATATATAATCTAACCGGTTATCTCGAAAACTTGTATAATTCGAATTTGAAAGAAAATGTGCCCTCTTGTATTATTTGTGCAATCGTCTCAAAATAATTCGTAAAATTCGATATCTACTTCGAACGTTTATCCTCCAAAATCACATCCTCAAGACGGCTGGCTGACCACACGACTTGCTTGCGGGAATCTCGTCAAATGGACCGAGATCGACACCAGTTGCGTAAAATCGTAAAACCCGTAACCGATCGCAATTTTTTGATCACAAGGGCTGCTGGGTACGGCGCCGATTGCATATTATCGCGTTCTCAGTGTCCAACCGCGAGGACAACGTAAATCTCGTAAAACGGTCTAGAGCAGCAGCGATTGCGATACATCACGATATTTTCCCGCATTCCATGACGAGGTCAACTGGATTCTTGTCAAACGGACAGCAGGTGGTACCAATTGCGTAATAATGCAATATTTCCCCAAGCCCGATCTGAAGGACAATGGAAATCTCGTCGAACGATTAAAAGTGACACCAATTATGTAAATCGAGATTCGCAATTATTCTCCATGTTCTATCGTGAAATCTACGGGAATCTCGTTCAATAGCTTAGGCCAGCGCCGATCGTGTAACATCTCAACATTTCTCCGTACTTTACTGCGAAGACAGAATGTGAACGAATTTTTAACCTGATTAAGAAGAACAGGACACAGTTCAGGTCATCGATGTCCAATGGAACTCTGGAAGCCATTTTCGTTTTGAAGACCAGAAGTTCTGAAGCAATTACACAAACACATATTCTATTGACTTTCTGAAGAAAGCAAAGCAAGACACAACTTTAGCTATTAAATCAGACCCTTATAATGTCATCGGTTACTGTACTGTTTTATATTGATTCTGCTGAACTAGTAATTTTTCAAAGTGAAGAAAATACATGAATTTTGTCCTGAATGAATCTCTGGAGCCTATTTCTATTTTTAAGACCAGGAGTTATGTTCTCTGTCATGCCAGCACCTTTTCTCCAGACTTTTTGCAGGAAGCTAAAAAAGCCACAGCTATGAATTTAAAAGTTCAAGTAATTTCCAGTGAGTGATGAGTGCATTACCTAGGTATATTATGTCAAGGAAGTCCTGTTATATCTATGCTCCAAACCAAAATTCACCTCACCTGCTCCTTGAGGGTCATGCTCGTATACAAATAATTGGCATATGATGTAAGTAGATCAGATTTCTTTGAAATATCATATTCAAAGCATGAATTACTGTATTTTGTATCCCTGTAGGATTATTGTTTCAAGCCGGTGTATGTCGAAATTTGTTAATTTTTTTGGCGCACGCGAGTTTTATTGAAAACTCTTTTTGAAAGTTGGCAGGTATGCATCCATCACATGGTGGCCACTACTACTGGAAAACCTGGAAAACTCCTGGATTTTTAGTAGGTCTGGAAAACTCCTGGAAAATGACAAAAAAAATTGAAAACTCCTGGAAAATGGCCACTGTTTATTAATTAATTAATTATAAAAATCTTTCCATCCACTACTAAAATTCCCAGTCCGCTCTTAGTCCTCAACGTCATGATATCGCGGATGGGGTAGCAAGGGCCATCTAGCGGTCGCTCGGCAAACCCTTCTTGTTTTTAACCTGAAATTTACGTGCCGTGTTTTATCTTAAATCATACTCCCGCTGCAGTTTTGGGTGAGCACTCGATCGTTAACGAAAGAAATTTCCTCAGGCTACCTGTTTCTATGTGGGAGAGCACGCGATAGTATTTTTGTAAAACATATTGACTAAAGACAATAAAATTGCAGGCGGTATTCTTTTCTCTTTTTTTTTTTAAAGCGGATATTTGAGTCACAAAGGCTTTTTTAAAACGACAATGAAATCATTTGTGTGTAGGCTTGCGTATCAATATCGCAATCACCACTAATTTTTGTCCACATCTGTATAAGTAAACCAAACATAACTGCTTTATTTTGGTCTTGAAGTAGGCAACCGATAAAGCCCCCCCTCGGACTCGCGCTAATTTTTAAGTCTGGAAAAATTAGAATTACACCTGGAAAATTCCTGGAAAACTCCTGGAAAATCGTTGACCGATTTGAGTGGCCACCATGACATCAGCACACCTCTTCAATTCTACAGTAATAATGGAATGTTCATCCCACAACTTATGCGCATATGGGTAAGCTGATCCCTCTAATTCAGTAAGAGCGGCATTAATCTTCACAGATATCTGCGACACAAACTTTACCTAAGCTTTCAGCAAAGTAATCACATCTTGGTCACTGCACATATCCAACACTGAATGGCAACTGCTGAGGGAGTTATCATCAAGAGAGCTGAAAAATTCCACTAGGGGATGGAGGTACCCATCAAGGTACTAAACTGAGTGAAACCAAGTTCCATCGGGTAATGACAGGAGCTGGGAACAAGAGCACATTCAGATCAGGGAAATCTTTCAGAAAAGTTAGATAAAAGTTTTTCCACTTCCTGGGGTGAAGGAAAGCACCTTAAGTTTAGACACCAAACTCTTCAACTGTGACAGTTCCTTCAGAATGACATCCCCTACAAGATGCAACTTCTGAGCAAAGCACTGGAAATGAAGAAGATAGTCTCCAATTATAGTCTGTAATGCCTGAAAACATATACCCATGTACCTGGCAGAGTCCGACATTAAACCCAGCACGTTTTCATAATCAATATTGTAGTCTTTGAGTGTGTCAATGATAGCTCAGGAGTATGTATTAGCAGTATCCAAAAACGAAAAGCTTGCCAAATAAACTTGTTACGCAGTTGGTGTAATTGTCCTGAATAGAACGGCAAAGTCCCATCTGTCTCGGTTGTCCGATGTCTCGTCGGCAATTATTACAATGGGCTTTCCTTCCAATGTAGCATATACCTCTGCCGTAGCTGAATCCGCACAACCTGGAATGTAGTCCCTGCCAAGGGTAAGTTACTACCTTGTGGCAGATCTCCTGATCCTGGCACATACCTGTAGAGTCAATAAAATTTTGATAGAAATGGTACTTATAATAATAATAATAATAATAATCTAAAACTTAGATAGGTAAGGACTAAGATCGAGAAGTTTGGATAGTGCAGTGCTGGACTGGCAATTCAGTGGAGGAAGAGATTCCAGCTTTCGCCATTAACCTCCACTAATGCAGTCTTCATGAAAATCATAGGTTCATAAAAGCCCATGGCCTGAGATATTGTTTTACATCCTTAATGATCTATTATATTGCAACATTTCAAAATAGACAAGGATGCGTAATTTTACGATTTTCGGTAAAATTTTAAACCTAACCTATTCAACAAAGCCTTATTAAAGTGAAAATACTTAAAAACGTACATCAACGTGGTTCTTCTTACTGAAAATTAGAATAACATGAGATATAATTTCATAAGATCAAATACAAATCTTAGACCTATTATTTTAAAACTATCCACGTGGTGTTTATGGGGGAATTTATTAGACTATTGTACTAAAGATTGTATATATGTTTTTAAAAACAAATATAAATAACCACCCGCTGCCGGAAAAAGACAACGCCCCAAAATATATTTCTACTATTATTGGTACTTACTTTTGAAAGTATTCTCGGAAAGCGGGATGGTCTAGCTTGTTGATGGGGATTAGTCTGGAAGCACATCTTCACAGTATCTTCAACGAACATTTGTTTTTCACTGTTCGCTTTTTTTGTCTTTGAATCCATTTCTGTTTAAAGTGGCTTGCCGTTTGATGCCTCGCTGCTCAAATGCTGGCTGATTAACTAAACGCTCCTTCAGTTACACGTAGTTTTTGCTCTTGCAATGTTAATCCAAAATATCCTTTTTCTTCCATTCAAGTCTTCGATTGCAAAGTCGGCATATCAATATATTTGTATCATTTACATAAAAATATTTCAGTTTATAACTCGCAGCACGCTGCTTGATCGTCACTTCGTTTCTACCCATAGCTACCACACAATTGATTGCTACCGTAAATACACTACACAAAGATGAAGGTCCGACTACGAGTGAAGATTGCATGCAATGAGACAGAGCGTGTGGTGGATGGAAACAATGGGCGTTATCAAGCTCTTTTCAAACTCTTGAGATGCGCAGACACAGTTACGCGTGATGGGATTGGGAGGCAAGCAGTCTAGGCATGAGTATTTAAGAACTCCAATTTGATTATTTGTTCCCTACACTCCTCTTCGTTTCACGATTTCGTGGGCAGTAATTATTTTCCCAGAAATTAAGAACGCGTATCTTTCTTACGAATGAAAAATGAATTGTTTTAAAAAATATATTTACCGCAAACCAGGAAATTGGCATTTATTTTGTGTTTATTGTATAATTTTGCATTTATCGCATAAATTCTCATTTTGAACCAATTTAACATTTTATCTCAAATTCGGAATCCCTTAAAATCATTTGTACAAGTCTTAAAACTTAAAGGCGCATACACCTACAAAGTTTCAACAAATTACGCATTTATTGCAAATGCTAAAAACCATAAACTCTATCCATAACTTATGATCCAGTGAATCAATGTTCACAGTACTTGGCATTCAGATAGTTTCATATGATGACTGTCGGTTACCAACGTGATGAGTATGCAAGAGTGTATATTGCGCGCAGCCGCCAATTTGAAATTATCTATATATATAAAAATCAATGTAACGTGATAGTTTGTCTGTGGGTATGTCTCCTATGCGTTCATATACCATTCGTCCGATTGCGATGAAACTTGGGTGAGATGTTGAGTACACTCCAAGGAAGGTTTCTGACTTAGTAAATCAATTTTACAATAGGTAGCGCACGCGTAGATTCAACAAATGAGCGACGATGCGCGAAGCATTTCAACAAAGTCCCGTATGTGTTCATATACCATTCGTCCGATAGCGATGAAACTTGGGTGAGATGTTGTGTACACTTACGTGAAGGTTTCAAAATTAGTGAATACATTTCACAGTAGATAGCGCACGAGTAGATTCAACAAATGAGCGACGACACGCATAGCGTTTCAACAAAGTCCCGTATGCATTCATATACCATTCGTCCGATAGCTATGAAACTTGCGTAAAATGTTGTGTACACTGCAGGGAAATTTTCTGGCTTAGTACATCCACTTTACAATAGGCAGCGCACGAGTAGATTCAACAAATGAGCTACGACGCGCGAAGCATTTCAACAAAGTCACGTTTGCGTTCATATACCATTCGTCCGATAGCGATGAAACTAGGCTGAGATTTTGTGTGCACTCCAGGGAAGGTTTCTAGCATAGTAAATCCCTTTAAAAATAGGTAGAGCACGAGTAGAATCAACAAATGAGCGACGACGCGCGAAGCGTTTCAACAAAGTCCCATATAATTTCATATACCATTCATCCGATAGCGATGAAACTTGGGTGAGATGTTGTGTACACTCCAGGGAAGGTTTCTGGCTTGGTACATACATTTTACAATAGGTAGCGCACCAGTAGATTCAACAAATGAGCGATGACACGCGAAGCGTTTCAACAAAGTCCCGTATAAAGTCATATACCATTCGTCTGATAGTGATAAATGTTTGGTGAATTGTTGTGTACACTCCAGGAAAGGTTTCTGGCTAAGTAAATCCATTTTACAATACGAAACGCACGTTTATGTTCAACAAATGAGTGACTACGCGCGAAGCGTTTCGACAACGTCCCGTATACGTTCACATACCATTCATCCGATTGCGATGAAACTTGGGTGAGATGTTGTGTACACTCCAGGGAAGGTTTCTGGCTGAGTACATCCATATTACAATATGTAGCGCAAGAGTAGAATCAACAAATGAGCGACGACACGCGAAGCGTTTCAACCAAGTCCCGTATGCATACATGTACCATTCGTCCGTAGCTATGAAACTTGGGTGAGATGTTGTGTACACGTCGTGGAAAATTTCAGGCTTAGTAAATCCCCTATACAATATGCAGCGCACAAGTTGATTCAACAAATGAGGGACGACGCGCGAAGCGTTTCAACAAAGTCCCGTATAAGGTCATATACCATTCTGCCGTTAGCGGTGAAACTTGGGTGAAATATGGTGGACACTCCAAGGAAGGTTTCTGGCTAAGTAAATACATTTCACAGTAGGTAGCACACGAGTAGATTCGACAAATGAACGACGACACGCGGAGCGTTTCAATACAGTCCCCTATGTCTTCATATCCCATTAGTCCGATAGCGATGAAACTTGGGTGAGATGTTGTGGACACTTACGTGACGGTTTCTAACTTAGTAAATACATTTTACAGTAGGTAGCGCACGAGTAGATTCAACAAATGAGTGACGGAGCGCGAATCGTTTAAACAAAATCAGGTATGCGTTCGTATACTATTCATCCAATTGCGATGAAACATTGATCAGTTATTGTGTACCCGCCAGGGAAGGGGACTTAGTAAATCCATTTCACAATAAGTAGCGCAAGAGTAGATGCAACAAATGGGTGACGACGCGCGAAGCGTTTCAACAAAATCCCCTATTGCGTTCATATAACATTCTTCGATTGCGATGAAACCTTGATGAGTTATTGTGTACACGCCAGGGAAGGGCTTCGACTTAGTAATACATTTCTCAATAGGTAGCGCACGAGTAGATTCAACAAATGAGTGACAGCGCACGAATCGTTTAAACAAAAATCCCTATACGTGCATATATCATTCATCCGATTGCGATGAATCATTGATGAGTTATTGTGTACACGCCAGGGAAGGGTTTCGACTTAATAAATCCATTTCACAATAGGTAGTGTACGAGTAGATTCAACAAATGAGTGACAGCGATGAAACTTTTGAAAGTTGTTGTGCACGCTCCCACGAATGGTTCTAAATTAGAAAATCCATTTTTTGATAGCTTAGAGGCAGTTAACATGTTGTGTATCCAAAAGCACTTCAAGAAACAGAATTTCAACGCCAACACTTTCTTTGATTGGCATTGCAACGCATGCCGGGTACAGCTTGTTTAATATAAAATTAAACAATTGCTAAGAGCTACAGTAACGAAGATTAGTGACAATGTAGGACCTTATATGTGGCTTTGTATGGCCAAGGCAAAAGAACAAGACTTTCCATACACTCAGGATGACAGCTGCATGAACTTTCAGAAGATTAGAATCGACAACTCACAACGAAATTGGGTAATTAAGACGAATCTTGCCAAGAGTATCATATAAGGGCTCTCACTTGTTAGTCAAAGGATTATCATACTGAATATAGCATACAATGACCATCTTCAAATTTCAAAATAATGAAACACTCTCTTCTCCTCGCTGGAGTTGATTTAACTTTAACTACCCTCATTTACCACGAACCTACAGAATTTACTGCCTTTAAATACAGGCCACAAGTGATTTTAACGTTACTTCCTGACTTTGACTGGGCGCCAAGGTTGACCATATGGGTCTTCCTGAATAAAATAGAAATAAATACATAGCTGTTGCCCCGACTATGAAACTCCATATCCCAGGCGTAGGGCATTTGGCATGCGTTTGCTGATGTACCAGGTTCATGCAAGACAGGAATATAAACACACATGAATTTTAAAGAGATGATCTATTGGCTGTTCTAACACATATGTACACAAATATACAACACAAAATACCCTTCAATACACTTGTAATAATTTCTGTACAGTACCTTTGTTCACTGAATTTATGTTCCTTGAGCAACAAAACACTTGCGATCGTTACAGACCTTAGGCATATCAGCCCCCTATACATATTTCACTTGTACTCAAATCTACACTCGTCAGACCTTCACGCATATCATCTGCCTATTCTTTTTCACTTTGCACTGTTTGAGCACGAATCTACACTCGCCAGACTTGTTGACTTCCACTCCGCAACATCCTCCCATGCCTTCCACAACAGATGATGAAGTGAGGTTATGATTGTCCTTCAGGGCGTGATATTATCAGCGACCCATGGTCTATAAACTTAACCATGTTGAAAAATATGTAGTCATCCAATAGCACAACGCTCAGTGGATGTCTAGTTACAGTCTCTGCTGTTCGATTACCGGACCATGCCAGGTAAATCGACCCTAGGCGCAAGAAGACTTGGACTCGGCCTATAAGGCAAGAAGACCTGATCTCTAGCTGTTCGTTACGGAAACCGTGTCACGTAAAACGACCCTGGGTGCTGCCAATAAAGCAATAAGACGACTTCATAACTCCAAACACGCCATTATATGCACTGGCGCAGGGCTACATAACCCCAACGTTTCTGCCGGAACTAATTTGTGCGTGGCCCGCTCCTAGCGGAACATCCGCGTCAACACATAAACATCAGACAGTCAAAATCCACACTGACGTCACACAATAGTTTCTTCACGCGAAGTTCATGGGAGTTCATGCCATAAATAGCCTAGGTAATCCCACACAAGCCGAATTACTGCCTGTCTTTTCCGGGTATGTCACATATCCAGCACTCGAAAATATCAATTCATTGTACCTTTATAGTACAGCCACGAATCTAACCTTTAACATTACTAGGTCAAAATAAAGCAATTAACCCCAAACCAAAATGAAATAATGCTTCTACTTAATACAGTCTTATATATCCTTATTCCCAAAACGTAATAAATCGCAAAACCCCGTATTTTATAATATCAAATATCCAAAAACCGATAATTAATAAACAGTGATCCTAGGTTGTCCGGACCATCCAAAGATGAATCCGTCCACAAAAACACACACAGGCACAATAAAAATCACCTCTGCAACCCCACGTTAACCCAATATAATAAGATACGAATAAAATACCCCAAACTAACTGCGCGAAGCAAAACCCGAGGGTGAGCTACTGTAACTGAATAAATTCCGTTACAATAATAACTTTCAGTATCCTACAACTATAATAACAAAACTTGGTAATAAAATAGAACCTTTTAAGTTGCTTCGCATACCCAAAGAAAAAGAACAGTGACTGCATAGAATCAAGATGGCAGAAAGATGTACAATTAAAGTATACAAATTAGTAACTCAGGATGTTATTGCACAATCGAGGCGAAACGTGGTAAATGAAGAGTATTATATAAGAGGCATTGTAGCATTAGTGATTAAATTATCACACTGAATATAGCGCGCAGCGGCCATCCTGAAATTTCATAATTTAACAATTAATAACTTTCTATGTTTTTGAACTACGGTAACGAAAATTAGAGGAAAGGTAGAAACCTATATGGGGTATTGCTTGCTCAAAGCAAAATAACAGCAACTTGAAATTTTCAAGATGGTGGCTGGGAATAATATTGAAGAATAATAATGAATCGTTCAGAATGTAATTGCGCAATTAAAACAAAACTTAGTAAGGAAGTACCATATAAGGGACCTTGCTGAAATAAGCCATAAGAATAACACACTGAATACAACGCGGGGCGACATTTTGAAAATATAGAATATGACAATGAATAACTCATAGTATTTTTAAGATACAACAACAAAAATTAGCAGTAATATCGAACCATGCAAGTGGCTTACTATGACCAAGTCAAAAGAACAGCGACTTTATACTTTCACAATGGTAGTTTGGTGTATTCTTAAGCCTTGAATATATTTAACTCACAATATAATCGCACAATTAATGTTAAATTTAGTGAGAGAGGAATACCATTCAAAAGACCTCGCTACTATTATATAGTAATATCACACTGAACATTGAATGCAGCAGTCATCTTGAAATTGTAGTATATAGAAAGAAATAGCTCTATATATTTTTGAGATATTATCTCAAATTGGAATTAATGTAGAACTTTATATGGGCTTTTTTTGACAAAGGCAAAAGAACACCTCCACCAAATATTAATGATGGTGGCTGAGCATAGTATTAAAACTTCAAAATCAATAACTCAGGATGTGATAAGACTGATCAATTTGCAGCCTCCATTTTGAATATATAAGACATAAATATCGATAATCCACTATTTATTACAGTCCTTATTGCAGTTCCAATTACGAAACTCAGCAAATATGTAGTCTCACATAAAAGGCTTTCTTTGCAGAAGGCGTGAGATAAACAATTCCATACATTCAAGATGGTGAATGCTCATACCCTTCTTAAGTTCCAATCAATTTTCTGGATTCAAAGGCGGAATTACACCGGCTGCGGTGGCCGAGAGCGCTAACGTACTGCCTCGTGTCTCGGTGGCATCGGGAGAGTGTGGGTTCGAATCCCACCTCTGCCGTCCTGAAAATGGTTTTCGTGGTTTCCTATTTTCACTACCAGTCTAATGTCGGGACGGTTCCTTTCAATAGGTCCACGGCCGATTTCCTTTCATAATCCCTTCCCTGACCAGTCCTGAAAAGAAAAGTACATGGCCATTGGCTGCATTTATAGAATTAAAGCCGAATTACAATGATCCTTAGTCAATGGGGAGTCTAATATAGGGCACAGCTGTATACGTTCATCACAAAAACATTCGATTATACTCCTTGATAAGGATAAAGAGTTATATCCATACATTTAAGAGAAAGTAGGCTTTATATTCTTTACTGAACATCTTGCTTTACTGAAGTACTGTATCACAGTAATGGTTTTGTGAGGTTTAATCGCTCTGGTGTTTGTTTATGTTTCAGTTTCGTATGTCAGTGTTACTCGCACGAGAAGAAGAAAGCCAAAAGGAACAAACCAAATCCCCACTGTTGGTACGACATTGTAGCCGTCCGCAGAGTCGAGACAAGAGTGCCTTGCGCCCTCGTGATACTGTGAGACTTGTAAATGAGAAATTATCTCATGAACAAGATGAGGTTAGTCTATTTCAGGTATTCTGTTGCCTTTGTGTAACAGTGAGATATCTGAGAAATGTGCACTTCATATACCTCTTATTTAATTTAATAATTAATGAATCATATCCATTACAGTAAAGCCTTGATAATTCAAAATACCACCTAATTTGAAGATTTCCTAGTTCCCTGAAACTCAAGTTGCATCTTTTATGTTATTTAATTTGTTTTGTTCAAAATATGTATAAATCATAATTCAAGGGCCATAGTGATCCCATGACTGAAATTCAATTTTTTAATTAAATATTCTTCTTAATTTTCTATAAAAAATATTATTTTAATACGAGATTTTGCAGTTAAAAATTGTGCTTTGCTTCGATTTTTTAGACGCCTATTGTTGTTGGTGCAACTTCCAAGCAGTTAACACAGTAGATTTTAAAATATTGGATGTGTAGTTGTATAAAGGAAGGGCTTTAATTGCTTATTCTTCTGTTGTTCATATGGGAATGACTTTAGGAGGATAAATATCATTAACAGAATGAGCATTTATAAGAACATATTCCTTAATTATTGCTCAAGGATTATGTTCATCAGGTTTATTTGTTTTAGCCAATATTTTTTATGAACGATTAGGAAGACTAAGTTTATTTAAAGGGTTTAATAAACTTTATGCCTCCTATAACATTATGATGATTTTTATTAAGAACTTCTAATTAAATTCATTAAATTTAATAGGGGAAATTGGATTCTTAAATAGATTAGTTGTATGATTTTGAATATCAATAATTATGATAATATTACTTTCTTTATTTAGCATTGTGATACTCAATAGCATTCGCGACAACAATTTACAGCTGACACACTGCCCGAGACGTGGTAATCACGATCAAAATTACATTCTGATCACCACCGTTTATTGCTATTGCTGGTTGTCTTTTTAAGTCAGGACAGAACAGGAGTTTTTCTTTTTAGCTGAACTATGCACGGGCAATCCGCTAACTGGATAATCCGTGTCTGGATAATCGAGAGTTTACTGTACTTTAAAATACAGTGGGGCTTGCATATTTGGAATTCGTTGATAAATTGAAGGTTGTACGGTGATAAAGGGCACTACTAGAAGTTCACCTAAAAATGAATGCAAATTATTTTTTTTGATAATTCAAAGTTGACCTTTGTTAATTTGAAGCTTTTGTACATGGGTACTAAATTATAAGTAAACATTATAAAGTTTGTTACCCTTATTGTATAGAGGTTATCTCTCTGTTGTTGTTGTCTCCAAGTAAACCCCACCATCCCTTGAAATTTGTATCAAATGAATGCAAAAAGAAATTATTTTGCTAATTCGAAGTTTACCTTTGTTAATTTGAAGCTTTTGTACATGGGTACTAATCATAATCATCATTTCCCCTTATCCAGCTCCTGCCGGGTCGGGGTATTTATGGCACTTCTCCACTTTCCTCTTTCCTTCCACCATTCTTCTTCCACGATCTTGTCCCAGTCCAGATTTCTTTTTCTTACGCTGTTCTTGACTGAATCAATCCACCTTGTTCTAGGTCTTCCTCTTGCTCTCTTACCCTTGCACTTCGCCTCCAGCATCTGTCTTGGTATTCTATTTTCCTCCATCCTCTTTACATGTCCAAACCACCTTAGTTTATTCTTCTCAATTCTCTTATTTAGTTTTCCCATCACAACTTCCTTCCTAACATCTTCATTCCTCACTCTGTCTTTCCTTGTCTTTCCTATCATACTTCTTAGGAATTTCATTTCACTGGCTTGGATTCTACTCTCTTGCCTGCTTGTCAGGGTCCAAGTCTCAGCTGCATAAGTTAATATGGGAACATAGTACACTTTATACATTACCTCCTTGCTTTTCCTTGGTACTTCCTTACCCCAAACAAGTTTCCTTACACTTTGATAGAATGCATTGCTCTGCTGTACCCTCCTGCCAATCTCCATGTCCAACCTACCAGTTTGCATTGTATTGTATTGTATTGTATTGTATTTTTTATTCATCCATTCAATCATATAATGTACATTGTACAATGATATAGGACACGTCAATTCACAAATTATACTAATACTAATTTACAATCACAATAATAATATAGGCCTACACAAGGATAACCTTACATCATTTAGTCCTATGAATACATAACTATTGATATTCTAAAAACTCTTTAACTGAGTAGAAGCAGTGCTCCAGCAAGAACTCTTTAGTTTTTATTTTGAACTTTATGTAATTTGCTGTACTTTTAATATTATTTGGCAAATGATTATATAGCGTCATAGCTGCATGGAATACACCATTTTTACATAGTGTTGTATTTGCAGCATGTACATGGAGATTGTTCTTTTGTCTGGTCTGGTAGTTATGTATATTTGAATTCATCTCAAAGATATCCTCATTTCCTAAGCTTTGTTTGACAAATAATAGAAGTTCAAAGATGTAAATACATGGCAAAGGTAAAATTTTCAGTTGTTTAAACAGAGGCTTACATGTATGCAATCTAGTAGTTCCTTTCATTGTTCTAATTATTCTTTTCTGGATAATAAAGATTTGGTGAGCAGCAGGTGAATTTCCCCAAAATATGATTTCATATTTCATAAGCGAATAGCAATAAGCAAAATAAGTACTAAGAACAGTTCTCCAGCTAGTCGATTGTCTTAATACTCTTAATGCATAACAACTTGAGCTTAGTTTCTTGGCAAGTTTAGTGGTATGAGAGTTCCATTTTAGGTCATCCTGCAACCAAAGGCCTAAGAATTTAGTAGAAGAGGCGTTACCAATTTTAAGGTCATTTAAGATTATGGAGGAAGAATTAATACTTTTATTCTGAGCTGTGTGAAAGTTAAGAGCCACTGTTTTACTAGTGTTGATAAGGAATCCATTATTGTTGAACCATAAGGACAGCTGACCTGTTACTTCCTCGACTGATTTTTGAAGTTCAGTGTCATTTTCACCCCTCATCAAAACACTTGTATCATCTGCGAATAGTACAGTTTTAAATGCAGGTATCTGAGATGGCAAGTCATTTACGTAAAGGAGAAAAAGTAGTGGCCCTAGAACGGACCCCTGCGGAATGCCATACTTCAAAAACATAGGATCTGAGTGGTAATATTTAAATATGTTTGTGGTATTTTCTAAAATTTTTTGTTCGACGATCTGTTGGCGATTATTTAAATATGACCTGAAACCACTTACTAGCGATACCCCTGATACCATATTGATGGAGTTTATCAATTAGTATCTGATGATTTATCACATCAAAAGCTTTAGACAGGTCCAAAAACAGGCCACATACTCTCTTCCTTTCATCAAGTGACTCAAAAGCAGGATTTAAAAATTCATAAATTGCTGACATTGTTGATTTTCCTTCTCTAAAGCCATGTTGAGAGTCAGTTAACAATTTATATTTGTTTATGAAGCTAATTAGACGGTTGTACATTATCTTCTCTAAAATTTTTGAAAATATCGACAATAAAGAAATAGGTCTATAATTGGTTACGTTTTCTCTATCTCCCCCTTTAAATAATGGAATTACTTTTGCAATTTTAAAGATATCTGGAAATATTCCTGACATGAGAGATTGGTTACAGAGGTGTGTTAAGGGGGTAATTATATTTTGGATACATTTTTTAATTAGTATATCAGGAATGTTATCAACTCCTGAGCAATGTTTATTCTGTAGGTTCTTTACAATGTTGAGGATTTCTGCTTCTCTAACATTTTCAACAAACATTGATTTTCCATTAAATGTTATATTCGCGAGTGTTGATTTTATTGCTTGTATATTGTTTACATTTAGTAGCTATTCAGCTATGGTAGCAAAATGCTCATTAAAAATTCTTGAGACATTTTGTGGGTCATTGATCTTCTTGGAGTCTTCTGATAACGTTATGTTATTTACTGCCGGTTTTGTTTGCCTGGTTTCATTTTTTATGATATTCCACATAGCCTTAGTTTTATTTTTAGATTCAAGGATATAATTATCATTTGACATTCTCTTTGCTAATTTTATAACTTTGTTAAGTATGGTCTTATAGGTCTTGAAATACATGTTAAATTCATTGGAGGTTTCGTGCGTACTTTGAAAATCGTGGAGGAAACGCTTTCTTTTGCATGAAGTAATTATTCCAAGAGTAAGCCATTGTTTTGATGGAGAAGAAACTTTCAGTCTGATACTCTTCAAAGGAAATGCAATATCAAAATAATACAGGAAAATATTAATGAATTCCTGGAATTTTTTGTTTGTATCTATTGACTTGTACACACCTTCCCAAGTTTCTCCTTTTAACAAGTTGTTGAAATAGTTTATATTGTGCTGACTAAAGCTTCGACATTTATCAAACTGAGCATTGTAAACTGGGTTTGAAATATTTAGAGTTATTATTTGAGCTCGGTGGTCACTGAAACCTGTGTTGATTACTTCGAGAGAGTTGCAGTTCACATTGTCATTAATTATTATCTGGTCAAGTGTGGTTGCACTAGTTTTTGTTATTCTTGTGGGTACTGTTACTGTGTGAATTAGATGATGGGAGCTTAACAAATTTAGCAATTCCCTTCTCTCCGTACTTTCCTCTAAAAAGTTAATATTGAAATCTCCACAAAGAACTATTTTTTTATTAAATTTATTTATTTTATTTATTATCACTTCTAGTTTATTCAGAAATAACTTTGCACTATTTCCTGGTGAACGATATATACAGATGAGAATTAAATTTTCCTTTGGGATAGAAATAGCTGTTGCCTCAAAATTTTTATCTATGCATAAGTCATCGGGAATTGGTATAGGCTTAAATTCTATGTTTCCTTTGATATAGATACATACACCTCCATGCTCTGATGTTGATCTACAGTAGTAGCTAGCTAAAGTAAACCCTGGTATGACAGCATGATTGATTTGTTCAGGTTTCATCCAGTGTTCAGACAAGCACAGGATGTGGATATCTTTGAGTGATGTTTGTAGAAGCATATCGATTATTATTAAGTGACTGTACATTTTGGTGAAATATTCTGATTGAGGAACTCTGTGCATTTGTACTGTTGTTAAGCTTGGGGATTATAGTTCTTGCAGGAGCACTTACCTCTGTTCTAAAAAACTCTCGCCACCAAGTGAATTCACTGATTCTACAGTAGTCGGACTTGCAGTATGCGGTAGTGGGATGACTGGTCCGTGGGAGTGGAACTTTTTGTTGATTTCCTCCGCTACTTGTGAACAGATCTGTTGCTTTCCTTTGGTGTTTAAGTGAAGACCATGTCGGGTAAACAGTTCTCTTGGTACATCAATATCAAGAAAGTGAACATGCTGATATAGTCTGGATAGTGCTCTAAGCTTTTTGTTCGTCCTCTTTACCTCCTTGTTGACACACGATTCTTCCATTAGATCATGTCTGAGCGGGATGCCTAAGAGTATAACGTTTGTACCTGAAAGTAGTGGGAGCTTATCTTTGTAGGTTTGTATTGCACCATTCGCTTCGTTTTTCGCTACATCGTTCGTACCCCCCCCACAAAACAACATAATCTTCATGAGTAAGGTTTCTGCACATTTCAACACAATTTTCCAGAACATTTTTAACTCTAGCACCTGGTTTGGTGACGCTACTTACCGCAAAGTCCCTTGATACTTTTAAATTGAGCTCTTCTGAACATCCTTTCCCATGACTGTCACTGAGGAGGAGTACTTTCCTTTTTGAGGTTATGTACGTGGCTGACTTCCGCACTTTTTCCGGCTTACAGTTTGTTGATGCCCTTGTATGTGGTGTTTCTTCTGAGACAGATTCAGTTTCAGCAAGAACATTGTACATATTTTTTGTGGGAACAGCTTGGCTAACTGTTTCCCGCACACGTGGTTTAGGCCTACATTGGCGTCCGCGATTTGCCACCACCACATTCCACGAGTCCGGCGATGACGGGGGATTGTTGCGGTCGTTTACGTTATGTCTGAGTACACTGTTTTCGGCTTTTAATTTAGATAGTTCTTCTTGGGTGTGCTTAAGGTCCCTATTCAAAATGTCGATGATTAACTGTAGAGATTTCACACTCTCACTCGATGCCTTGCCACACAGCGTGCACAGTATATCACTCGTATTTACACCTAAATGTACCTCTGATGGTTTACTATCAATGTCACACATACTAGGTGTCTTCCTACACGATATTTTATCACTGGCGTTAATTATGGAACTGTCCTCGTCTACATTTTCGATATCTTTAAGAGAGCGGTATACTTTGTCTACATACGCGGCAGCCATCTTGACAAATTGCATCAATTCACTTCCTAGGTATTTGAACGTGTCCACAATTTCCAAACTCTGACTTCCAATTTTCACAGTGCCCTTTCCTTGTCTTTCCCCTCTTGTCATCACCATGGTCTTGCTTTTCTCTATACTGATTTTCATTTTTTTTTTTCACTTCTGAATATTTTCGTTCAGTGCATCTAGTTGTTTTTGCACTTCTTCGGTGTTCCTTCCCCAGACCACAATATCATCTGCAAATAACAGTAACTTCATTTCTTTATGTCCATATGCTTCCTTTGTTTCCTTTACAATTTCATCCATCACCATTTTGAACAAGAGAGGTGACAGCACACTCCCCTGTCTTAGTCCAGTCTTGTTCCTAAACCAATCTGTCTTTCCAACTGGGGTCAGTACCCTGCTAACACAGTTGTTATACATTGCTTGCACCATTTCCAACATTTCTTTTCCCAGTCTCTTCTTAACCATGGTTTCCCATACCTTCTCTCTGGGGACGCTATCATATGCCTTTTCTAGATCTATGAAAGTCATGATCAAATCCTCTCCATATTCCCAGTTCTTTTCCATCACCTGCCTCAAGCTAAAGATTGGGTTCACTGTGGATCTTCCACTCCTGAAGCCATACTGTTCCTCTTGCAACTCTCCTTCCACCTTTCTTCTCATTCTTCTTTCTAATATCCTTTCCAGTATTTTTACTATCTGTGATATGAGGGTGATCCCTCTATAGTTATCACACACCTTCTTGTCCCCCTTCTTAAACACTGGTATTATTAGCCCTTTCTCCCAGTCTTCTGGTACACATTTCCGTTTCCACACACACTTTAGCAGTCGATACAACCATTGCATACCAACAGGTCCAGCAGCCTTTATCATTTCTACACTGATTTCATCCACCCCTGTTGCTTTTCCCATCATCATTTTCTGTACTGCTAATTCCACCTCCAGCATTGTTATATCATCTTCTGTTATAGAGTCGTCAGGCTGTGTCACTTCCATCTCACCAGTACAATTGCTCACATTCAATAGCTTATCGAAATACTCCTTCCATCGTCCCTTTATCTCTTCTGGGTGTGTTAACAACTCTCCATCTTCCTTTTTCACCAGCTTTGTGGTGACTCTTTCTTTCCTCTTACTTCTTAGAAGCCCATACAGCATCCTTTTACTGCCACTTACATCTGTTTCCATTCTTCGTGTAAATTCTTTCCAACTTTTCTTCTTTTCTTCTCCTACCACTTTCTTACACCTCCGTTTGCTGTCGTGATACTTCCTTTTGCTTTCTTCTGGTTGATCTCGGTTCCATTCTTTCCATGCAGACTTCTTTTCTTTCACTGCTTTCCTCACTTCCTCATTCCACCACGGTGTCTCCTTCTCTTTCACTCTTGTTGACGTCCTACCACAAGCACTCTCTGCTGCACCAACAAATGCCTTTTTAAAGTGGGACCATTCCTCTTCTATGTTTTCCACTTCAGTAACTGGGATTTGTTGCTTCAATCTCTCCTGAAAATCTTCCTGTACAGTTTTGTCTTTCAATTTCCATACTTTTATTTTACTTTCTCTGATCTCCTTTAGGTTTTCCAATTTTCCCCATCTAAATTTTGCCACCACAGCTCTATGGTCCCCATCCAATGCTTCTCCTGGTAAAGCTGTCACATCTATCAGCTTTCTGCGATTAGTCCTTTCCACCAGAAAGTAATCAATTACTGATTTTGTTCTTCTATCGCCCCAACCATATCTCGTTATTTTCCTGCTGTTTTTCTTCCGAAACCATGAATTACCCACTATCAGTCCATTCCTTTCACAAAAGTTTACAAGTTCCTCTCCTTCCCGGTTCTTTTTCCCATATCCATATGGTCCAATGACTTCTTCCTTTCTTTGTCTCTCGTTTCCGACTTGTGCATTCATATCTCCCATGATCACCACTTCTACATCTGAAATTACTCTTTCTACATCCTCCAGGAATACTTCAATATCTTTTTCTCTGTTTCCAGTCAGTGGTGCATACACTTGTATGAAGTCCATCACGTCATTTTTCATCTTCATTCTAATTTTCATTATTCTGTCACTCACACACTCGACCACTTCAACATACTCCTCCAGTTGTTTCGAGGTTATCAGTCCCACGCCATTTTTGCCTCTTGGCCACCACTCCAGTATAATGTATATCCTTTCCTCAATTTCTTCCTTCCTTTACCTATCCATTTCACTTCACTCAGCCCCATCAATCCAACATTCTCCCTCTCCATGAAGTCTACCACCTCCTCCACCTTGCCTGTCAGGGTCATGACATTCATGATTCCCACTTTCATTTCGGTTACTGATCGCCCATTTCTCACAGTTCCCCCAGTACCAAAAGAACTGCGCGTCGCCTGCAGGGTACGCCCTAACCTTCTCCGAATCATTTGAAGTGCCATTTCCATTTTAGGCTATTATTACGATGGGGTCGCCACTCCCAAAGGCATTTTATGAAGCTACTGCCAGCTATTATACAGGCCGCCCCTAACATGGGAAACAGACGCCCTTGCAGCCGCCCCTAACCTGGGAAACAGACGCTGCCAATTGATGTTGTACTCATACTATTCCCTGAGTACTGGGTTGCCTCTTCCGCAATCTCCACCGTTCCGAAGTCCATCTTCTCCGCTGCAGATTCCGTTGAGGTCTTCGCACGTAACCCTGTGCACGGGGCCTATGTTATACCCCATAGGACTGGATCCTCACCAGAACTTAGCCGGTACTGTAGTTCCATGGTATATTACAGTACCGTTGCCCACCCCCGCGACGTGGACGCGCCTGGCAAGAATTATCCATGTAGCCAATTATAATTGCCTCATGGACCGGGTTAAGGAGCTGTCTAAATCCAGCCTCCAAGGCTGGTAAATTATAAGTAAACATTATAAAGTTTGCTACCCTTATTGTATAGAGGTTATCTCTCTGTTGTCATCGTCGTCGTCGCCGCCGCCGCCGCCGCCGCCGCCGCCGCCGCCAAGTAAACCCCACCATCCCTTGAAATTTGTATCAAATGAATGCTAAAAGAAATTATTTTGCTAATTCGAAGTTTACCTTTGTTAATTTGAAGCTTTTGTACATGGGTACTAAATTATAAGTAAACATTATAAAGTTTTTTTACCCTTATTGTATTGAGGTTATCTCTCTGTTGTTGTTGTCTCCAAGTAAACCCCACATTCCCTTGAAATTTGTATCAAATGAATGCAAAACGAAATTATTTTGCTAATTCGATGTTTACCTTTGTTAATTTGAAGCTTTTGTACATGGGTACTAAATTATAATAAACATTATAAAGTTTGTTACCCTTATTGTATAGAGATTATCTCTCTGTTGTTGTCTCCAAGTAAACCCCACCATTATTTAGTATGCGAGTCATTCCTGGACATCTTACTTACTGCCCCCACCTCTTGGTGATGGTGTTTCCCACTGTCACTTGAGCTTCCTACTCTTGCCTATTGTAATGTAAACTGTATGAAAATTTGTTTAAATATGATGTATATATCTTTAAAACATAACATTTCTCAATAGGTATTTACTGAAAAATTGATTATTTCAGGCATTTTTTGGACCTCAAACCAAGAAGATGTAACTTCTCTAATTCAAATTTTTGGATAATAATTATAATTCATTTTTGTTGGTCCCTTCAGCCTCGTATTATCCAAGTTTCACTGTATTACTTTTTGTTGATGTTACTATAAACAAATCTTATGATTGTACAGAACTTCAACAGGACTCAGGTAAAATGTAGTGAAACTCACAAAGAACCATTCATAAATGTTACCTTTTCATGGGGAAGGGAGGTAATTATGTTAGTGTATTCAATCATTGATTTTGAACTGATTCAAGTACTGTAAATTAAATTAATGATTGGAAATATTAATATCATATGACTTGGCTGGACCACATGTAGATTATATTGTAAATAAGGCATACAAAAATCTTGGATTTACAATATGAAATTCTTATACTATAGTTTTAGTAAAAAAAGATTTTAGAAAACCCCATCCATGATTGTTGTTTACTGTATTATGCTTTTGTAAGATCTGAGAGTAGGGTGACCAGATTCTGATAATGAAAAAAAAAGGGACACTCAGGCATGTCGTCTCTTATTATTGTCTGTCGAGAAAGCGGATCCTATAATTGGGCATTTGTGCAATATTTATGATATTTAATTTCAAAACAAATATTTTATTCACTAAAACATGATATAGTATATTGCATTTCTTAAATCACGTCTATATAGTCACTCTCAAACATATTCTAAAAATTATACAACCTAACAGATAAATTTTAAAAAATATCACTTATAGGCTATATTGAATCATTGACCAAGAAAACCGATTCACATCCAATATCTGGGTCAGTCTTTTCTTTAAAGAGTTATGAATTTTCTTCAAAAGGTTTGGGTGTTCTAACAAAAATTTATAGAAACTTGAGCAAGATACATCACGAAAATGTGTCTTGGTCAAGATCATTGCCTGAACAGTTTCAACATTGAGCCCGTTCTTTTCATCTGACCACATGCAATTGATAATTGAAAACGCTCTCTCTAAGGCTGCATTAGTTCCTGGAATCGTCAAAGCAAAGGTCACAAGACACGCAATACATTTGTATTCAATGTTTTCCCTGTCCATAACACTAAATATCTCAACCCACTTATCTTCAGTTGCTGTACCATTTATCTTCCAGGTTTCACTTTTTGTTTCAAAAATGTTTTGGACATGTCTTACTTCATCAAATAGTTCATCTTCATCAATTACTTTTTCTGAATGACTGTCAATTTCTGCAATCCACTGCACACACTGCTGAACCTCATTCCACAATGGAGGACTATTCAGCTGAACCCACTGAAGTTCTTTCAGTTTATCAAAGGGTAGTGTCCAGTTCTCCATGTATTCAAGGAAAGTGAGATAAAAACTGTTCGCAGACTCCGTAAATTTATGATCATTGATCAAACCACCATCTTCTAATCGCTTGAGTAAAGAGATCATTATGGATGTTCGAAAATTCTGGTCCTTCCCGCACACAAACTTATTTTTCAAGGCATGTAATTCATTAGCAACTTCACTGCCACATATATTGTCTTTCTCAATTTTCTTTATTGTGTTTGCACACACCTTGAGTTGTGAATTAATAAAATGAAGCCAAAGTAAGGATTGTGGATTACTGAAAAAGTCTTTTAGCACTCTAGGACACTTTTCTTTTGAAAGAAAATAAGACTTGAGACTATCAAACATATCAATAAGTCTGTTAACAGCTGGTTGTAAAGAAAGCCATCTTGTTTTTACACTTCCCAATATCTGCTTGTACTCAACATCCACAAACTCACAGAATCTCTTCAATTCAGCCACTCGAACAGCATAAATGTGAAAATACTGGAACACTTTATTAACAAGTGTGTCAACATCAATAGGTAAAATGTCTGCACTTGTCTGCATAGCATTGTGTACAATGTGGGCAGCACAACCTATTCCAAAAATGTTTTCATTTATCCCCTGTCTTAACTTAAAAAAACATTGTTGGTGCCTTTTCTTCCAACCCCACCGAAGTTGTATTGCAGTTATCACCACAGAAAGCAATAACTTTGTCAGTTAACTTGTATTGTTCCAAGATGTGAAAAATGTGGTTTGTTAGCATCTCTGCTGTTTCCCCGGAAAGTGCTTGTAACTCAAGAAATTTGATTTGAACGCCTTTATTTGGTACCAAATACCTTACAAGTACTGGAACTAATTTCAAGGTGTTGTGGTTTGAAGTATCAACCATAACTGATACATATCTGGCATTTTGCAAGTCACTGGTGATTTCGCTTAACGCAAAAGGAGCTAAGACATTAACTACGATGGCCTCACACATGGTTCTCCCACATGTAAACTTCCTTTCAAATAAAGTACGCACAAGAGTTGATGTGCAATCCATCGATCTGAAGGAGTGGTTATGTTTAATCGTATGAAAAGTAAACACACCTTCTAAAGCAGCAAGACGTTTCCCTTCTTCATCCTCCTTCCCTTGTGTTGTCATGAAGGAGGTTAATTTATGGCTTCAACTCTTAGCAGCCTCTGCCACTTTATGCTTCTTCTTTTGTATATGTTGGAAAATGTCCGATCGACCGCCATGTTCGATAGAAAACGCACCTTTACATAAAGTACACAATATTTTGTCTTGATCTTCCTTAAGAAAAAGAAATTCTTCCTTTAATACATCTGTGAAATTACACTTTCATTTCGGCATTCTCAACTACTGATAAAATATTGCGGAACAACTCGTCAGGATTAGTAACTATAGAGTACTAAAAGATGCGTGCTTGTAAACATTATAAGACGTTAAACGTGAAGTTTTATGTATCAAGCACCATTACTTACAATAAAACAAAGTTTCCCTCGCACGCAACGATGGTGTTATGTTACAAATTTGTTATTCCGCATGCATCGGCATGTATGCCAACCACAGCCTACAAAATTAACCCTATGAAAGAGAATTATTTGTGAAATTACCCTAGGAAAGAGAATTATAGTGTTGGTTGATTGGCGATACTTTCTACGAAGTATCTCTCGGATAATATTTGAAATTTGGGATACAGAGAAACAAATAAATTAAGTAAAGCATGTACACAAAACTGCGCACACATTAAAATATCTCAAGAAAACGGGATTTAACGGGACGAATGTTAAGAAAACGGGACATTTTGCGTCCCGTCAAAGATTTGTTTGGACAACGGGACCAACTACTGAAAGAAGGAACAATCCCGTTAAAAACGGGACGTCTGGTCACCCTAGTTTAGAGTATTGCCACAAATGCCCCATTTTGTCCTGTCTGAAGGAGGTGGGGTGTTACAGCAAGGCCCGCTAGTTGTTTCTGGCTAGTAGAATACAGAGCAACCAATTACCTGCCTGTAGGAGGATCCTCTGTGAACCAGTGTCTGTAAGGGACCAATCATGTGCTTCTCAAACACTTGAATACCTGTCTGGAATTAACACACACAAGTACATGGGGCTGATGACCAAGATGCCTCAAGCCCCTACAAGAAAGAACTTCAAAAACTTTCATTGAGATGGAGACTACCTAAACCACAGATGGCCACACTGTGCAAAATGTGTGAGGTTTGATCGACATGCTGGGCATTGCCCCTTCCAGATGGACACCACTTATCATGTGCTCTTGGATAAGTTGCTGGCTAATTCTTCTGCTGAGGCAAAGCATAGACACCTTTACTACAAAAGTGGAGCTTGGAGGCTCTTCACGCGAGGTAATTTCTGACCGACCTTGACCTAAACAATTGCCCTTAGTATATTATTTTTATTGTTTTAAGGGGCGGAACAGCGAAGTCATCTGCCCCTAATCGCCCAGTAGTTCCTGCTAAATAGAAACAAACACAGCTCAGTGCTCCAAACTGACAAAAATGTTGGTGGTAGGTTGGCCATAATCGTGATGAATAAACAATTCCCTGTGATATTCATTACTTTAATTTTTGGAGAGATTTACTCCTCTCCTTTCTTTTTATGGCCTGATGTTTGCAATGTTGCAATTAGTTCTAACAGGAATTGAGGGTTTGTCATTCATGGATATCTTAAGGACAAGCTCCATCTATTGTTCTCACCTGTTAGGATTAGCTATCATTCTGGCTACTTCAATGTCTATTATTTCCAACCTATGAATAAGAGGTGCAGACTCCACCCTGCATAGAAAAGTGAGTATGATTTTGAAAAACGAATCCGTATAGACTACTGTTAGTGTGGAGATGGTGAGAGCAGCAGGGGTGATAGGAACACAGTGGCTCTTTCGAGTAATGAAAGTGATATGGAGGGAGAAGAAAATACCAGAGGACTGGAAAAGAGGGATAATAATACCCATATTTAAAAAGGGAAGTAGGAAGGAATGCAAGAACTACAGGGGAATTACACTCATGTGCCACTGCGCCAAAATATTTGAGAAGGTACTGGAGAGAAGAATTCGGACAGAAGTTGAAGATGGGCTGAGGGAAGAACAGTATGGATTCAGGCCAGGAAGGTCAACAGTTGACCTCATCTTTGCAGTAAGACAGCTACAAGAACACCATTATGAATATGGGAAAGATCTGGTGATGACCTTCTTGGATGTTGAGAAAGCATATGATAGTATTAATAGAAACAAGGTATGGGAAGCAATGAGAGCTAAAGCAGTGAACAAGGAGACAGTGGCAAGAGTGAAAGCAATGTACGAGGGAAGCAAAAGCTGTGTAAAGGTGGGAAGAGAGAGAACGGAATGGTTTCAACTGGAGAGTGGTCTGAAACAGGGAAGTGCCCTCTCACCCCTGTTATTTATAGTGGTGATGGATGAAACCATACGAAAAGTGGTAAATAGCATTGGGGAAAGGAAAATGAAGGCAATGTTGTTTGCTGATGACCTTCTGGTATGGGGAGAGGATGAGGAAGAAGTACAAGAGCAATTAGATGAGTGGGAGAAGGTAGTGTTATCATATGGGATGAAGTTCTCAGCACAAAAGAGTGAAGTGGTCATCACAACGAGGAAGAAGAACAGACTGGATATGGGCATAACACTTGGAGGACAGCAGTTGCAGAAAGTAGAATGCTTCAAGTACTTGGGAAGCATAATTGAAGAAAAGGGAGGCAATAGGATGGAAATAAATGAGAGGGGAAGGTGCGCAGATGGATTTTTCAAGAGTGTTAGGGGGATGATATGGACTAAAGATGTACCACAAAAATGTAAAGGAATCATCTACAAGACCTACTTTGTGCCAATTTTGACATATGGTTCAGAAACATGGGTGATGAAGGAAAGGGACAAGAATAAAATACGAGCAGTGGAGATGAAGTTCCAGAGGAGTAGGGTAGGAGTGACAAGAATGGACAGAGTAAGGAATGAGAGAGTCAGGGAGATGGTAAGAGAGGAACCATTGCAAAATAGAATAGAGCGATCTAGGCTACAATGGTATGGACATGTGAGGAGGATGCAAGAGGAGAGGATACCGAAGAAGATGTTTGGAATGGAAATGACGGGAAGGAGGCCAAGGGGAAGACCAAGGGACAGATGGACAAAAGGAGTTAAGAAGAGTGTGGAGGAAAGAGGAGTGTGCTGGGACACAGTAAATGACGAGAGATGGTGGATGGACAGGAAACGATGGAGAGGCTTATGTTCCAAGCAGACCCGACCAGCGGTTGGAAACTGCTCAAGATGATGATGATGATGATGATAGACTACTGTTAATTAATGGTAATAAATGGCAACACTACAAACTATAAATGTTTAATCTTTTTCAAAAACTTTATAATGAGAAAGCAAATTTTTTTTATGGTAACATTTTTTCCTTGATAAAGGCCACCAAGTTGTTGGAAACATATTAGGTGTAAAAGTATAAGTTGACCAGTAAATTTTCTTACGACAGTATATTCTTAGACTGACAATTTTAATTCAGTTTGCAGAGAGAGTCGAAAATGAGACCTGATCATTGTGGGCTTTCCGATTGTACCCCAATGGTTCATGCCCAATGGAAATTCTCTTCCAGCTCTGTTGGGATTTGAGTCCTCAGGTCTTTTGCTCTTCAGATAAGGTATTCCTGTGAGGACCAGTTTGTCTGGGAACTAACTTCCTTCTTTAAGTCTATTAGATAACAATTGAGAACTAGCTGGGTTAGCCTGGTCTCAACTCCATTCTCTTTTCCGTACTATACATGTAAACAAAGGGTTGAAATGGTCCACTTGCTTCATTTGGCAACTCTTACCTAGCTTACAAGCCTTCTTCCTTCCAACTTTCCAGCATTTTAACTGTCATACAATTAATATTCAAGCTCTGGTTTGTTAAACTACAACAGATCATTGGTATAAACAAAATTATTGGTGGATTTGCAGCTAACTTAGTCTGTTAGTTTATTGTGAGCATGTTACTCATGTTACATATGTTATGATTTCAAATAGACTGTGGATGATGATAGTGAGGCTGAAAAGCTCTCCCCACTACTGGATGCAGCTACGAACACTAATCCTGTGCCCCTTGATTCAATTGTGGTGGATGACTTGGATGAAGATGAAGACCTTGATGAGGACCATCTAGAACTCAAAGTTGAAATTATTGCTGAAGAAGAGAAAGCTGTTAGCATTGACGGTAAGGAAGTTCTCAGAAGTTACATATCACTTAATATAGTTTATGTGCCTCTGATTACACCATATTCCAGGAAACTAGATGTTCATCTCTCCTGAGTAATACCAGTTTCTGTACATATAACAGAGGATTGCTTTTCATATGATTGAAATTTTTTAAATGTTCCCTCCCTCCATCACACACACACACACACACACACACACACACACACACACTCTCTCTCTCTCTCAGAGAGAGAGAGAGAGTGTGTGTGTGTTCCTCAATCTGTAATACAAATTTTCATACAAAATCTTGACTGTATGCCCTCACCACATAGTATGTTTCATAAGTTGTTGGTTCTTGGATATAACTCATATGCAATTGATAGAAGTTACAGAAATCAAATCAGATTCTTCTTCTGTACTACAAACAAGACACTCGCAATATTCATTAGTAACCACTTCCATAGGTTGTGTATTTCTGTATTTTCCATGTTGATGCTTGACTATTTAATTCTCTTATACAGTATTACTGTTCTGTACTGTGATACTGTATCTGTTCTTCTGATATGCTGTGATTCGTATTAATGTTAGTTTCATTCATACCCACTGATGCAGATTCGCATTCTCCTTGTCTGATCTGTTGAGAAGTTATAGACTGAGTATATTGACGAGTGTGGTTATCGATACCTCTTCAAATAATGGTGTTGAGTGTTGATGATTAATGTAAGAACAGTTGATATTGATTGATAATTGACTTGTACCACGGATATTGTGTTAAAATAATCATCAAGAATACACTGAAATCCAAACACACAGCAATGGGTTACATGGAAGATCAGTGATGTACTGTATGTGTTACCAACACCAAAGGGTCGGTGATGACACCCTACACCATGACTGGCCCAGCACGCTCTTGTAGTTCACTAATCTCTCTTAGTTATGATTGCTATGCCATTTGGTAAGATAAAAGCAACCCTACAGTGACTATTGTGCCTTTTTAGTTATGTCACTGTTAATGGATTAGTTTATGATGGACTCTTTGTAATAACTAGAGTCTGTAGTTTATGTGTCATAGCGCTGGAATGAAGACGAAGGGGAATGGAACCTTCATACTTGTCACATGTTCTCTGATATAACCGTAACTCAAGGCTTTGCTAGAAGCAACTTCCCGTGCCATTCAGGTTAGCTGTGTTGTTATGTAGTTCCAGTAAGAATTGAAGAATGTTCCAGGCAAAAGTTTATAGTAGACATTGCTTATTAGTAAGGAAACAAAATTCATTGAAAACAAAAAAGACCTCTGGAGCAAGACCAATCTACTTGCAGATCAAGGAGAGGAAATAGCACTGGTTCTGGCATATGTTGGGGAAGCTGGATGAATTGTAGAAAGGAGACGTTGGACTGAAACCCTCAAGGTACCAGAACTTGAGGTCAACCTAAGAAGGCCTGGAAGAGGATGACAACAAATTAAGCTACAGAGGAGAGCAAGACCTGAACCAAAATGAAGATGGTGGTCAGGAACCGCACTTGGTGGAGTTTCACTAAAGCGCTATGCTCCAGAGGGGGTGTCCGAAGTCAATGATCTCCTGGAACACCTCTACCAAACAATGTGCTGTTTGTAAATGACACTTCCGATGACAAAAATTTTGAATTTTAAATTACTGGATCCTTTGTAGAGGTTGGAATTAGTTACTGTTATTGTATATAGGTGAACCACTTGATGTACTGCAAAGGATATATTGCTATATTAGTAAAATATTTCACAAAAATTACTTACACATTTTTTGCTTTTCTTTGAATAATTGACTTGCTTTAAGCCCACCTTCAAAACTGTGGAGAATGCCAATAATTGAGTGTGCCAGTCCCATTCCGATTGGCAAGTTTTTAAAAGTCAAAGATATCTTCATCATCAGTCCTATTTACTTGGATGTGCGTGAAATTTGTCTGATAACCTGTGCTGTTCTTGTGTGTAAATGTAACTATTAGCCTCTACAAATGGGTAAGATGCACCAGAACGTGAATCAAGCATGATTTTCCTGGGAAAACCACACTGAGGATGACTTCGGTCACTGACAAGATTGGAACCCAGTTACCCAGTTCCTGTCATGGAGCACTGTTCAGGCCTCTCAGCTAAACCGTTAGATGCTGGTTATAGTGCAAATGGTCTCATCACGTTGTGATTTTTATTTTCTGGTTTTATTTACAATGGAATGTGGTTGTGTTGTATAGGAAATGAAAGTAATCCCAATGTGCCAAACGATGCAGATGCTTGTCTGGTGACTGCTTCTGCAGCTGGCGATGATTCAGATTATTACACACCCGAGGATCCAGCTACAACGATACTCAGTCCTTTGCATTCTGACAAGGTAAGACCACTGCCCTTAGCTATCTGTTAACCAGTCTTGTGTCCTGCCCTGTGGTTTAGTGGATAGCTTCCTAGACTTTGGCCCGAACGGTCTCAGGTTTGATTCCCACCTCGGCCATGTATAATTCGTCTAGATCAGGGATTGGTGATTGTGACATCACCATCATTCATATCATCCTCATCACAACGCACAGGTTGCCTAAAGGCATCAACTATAAAGACCCACACCAGGCCTCTATGGATTCCACATGTCATTATATTATCAGCATTGTGCAGTGTAGATCAGGATCAGCATCAATGATGATGTTTTAAGGTCTCATCTTGACTGGGTAAAAGCCAGTTAATGCTCGAAACTGCATTATTTCACATGTTGTGACACACTTTGTCTCATGTTGACTGTGATCATATAATTTGCTAATATGAATCAGCAGTGAGACTACCAGCTGAATATCCTCCTTTTTTTCTGACAGTACTAAACTCAATTGATCGTTCTTGATTCAACTTGGTTACTGCTAATGTGACTATTATTGCTTGAATGGGAGTGATTCTTTGCATTCTGAACGAGTCCTTAAAGTAGGAGATAAACTGTCCGCCTGATGAGAATCTTGAAGCAACGCATAGCTACTTTTACAAAATGTTAAAAAAAAGTTGCTGTAAATGTGACTCATGTCTGGCCTGGTCCAAGTCTTCGAAATTGACACTACTTGGGTGATTTGCATGTCAGTAGTACTATTCCAGTGTCTCAAACAATAGTAAAAATTCTTGGCAGAACCAGGAATCAAATCTGAGTCTCTGGGGGTGGTAGCCAACAATACTAACCATTACCATACCTGCCAACTTTTACGGTTTATCCGTAAAATTTACGGAAATTGCAGCATTTTACGGTTTTACGGATGAACGGTGTCATTTTACGATTTCGCGGACAAAAATTTGAAAAGATAATTTACATTCGATAATACCGCCCACTTCCGTACAATCGATTGTTTGCGTGGGTCGAAGGCAAGTCCACGATAGTCGATAACTCGTTCTTTGATATGATTCGTACTTTTAACCGTGTGATGTTTGTGTCTTCATTGTAATTGAATTTGAAGCCGGGATAACCGTTCTTCCATGTGAATCTTAGGTGTCGACAGGCTCTGCTTCGCATATTCTTTGTTCCGCTCCGTTCGCTCGTTGCGATTTAAACCATATTCTTTGACCACGTGAGTTGTTCATTGTTCGCGAAGTTGGCGTTCCTTGAATGTTTTCGTCTTTTAAGGTTATGGCATATTTTAATGAAGCGTTCGAGTTTTTGTGCTATAACTTCGTGCTTCGCAGTTTCCTGTATTCCTTGGACTAATTACATTCGTTCCACGTGTGTGTGTGTTTTTTATTTCTACCATGTGCATATTCTTTCTTCACGTTGACAGTGACGTAATTAGGGCCGAGTGTCTGTTTACTTCCTTTTTGGTGGAATACAATGTGCCCTTAAGTGCGGCTGATCATACTGGTGCTTTATTTAAGATGTTTCCCACATCAGAAGTTGCAAAGAAATATAGTTGTGGTCGCACGAAAACGACATGCTTTGTAAATAAAATGGCAAAAAATGCATCATCTGAAGTTGTTAAGTGCCTTCAGAACGGACCGGATACAGATAAATCCCTTTTCTTTCCATCAGTGAGAAACTACTTTTGTACTGCCTGTGACTACATCATCAACAAGTTTCCACTCAAGGATGACGTGTTAAAGAATGCTCAAGTTGCTAGGTTAGACAAAATTGAAGATGCACAGTTTTCTTCCATTCGTTTTTTCTTGGAAAAGTTTCCTATCATGTTATGCAAGGAAGAGAATGAAACTACAGATGAGGTGGTGAATGAGCTTCAGAGGCAGTTCACAGCTCTTCAGGTAGATGACACTTCGGCTGCACATCAAGATGCTGCAAGTGATTCCAGTTGGGCACAAATATCAAGAATTCGTGGAGCCGATAGACTTCTTAAGTATAACCGAATTTCTAGAGTAATGCTCTCTGTTCTCACCATACCCCATAGCAATGCAGAATGTCAACGTGTTTTTAGCCTTGTGAAGAAAAATAGAACACAGTTCAGGTCATCCATGTCCAATGAATCTCTGGAGTCTATTTCTATTTTGAAGACCAGGAGTTCTGGTCGCTGTTATGACAAATCATTTTCTCATGACTTTTGGCAGGAAGCTAAAAAGACCACAACCATGACTTTAAAGTCGAACTAGCATGTGATTTGCAGTGTGTATTATATTATTTCTTGCCTGTGTTACGTTAAACAAGTTTTATTGTGTAAAGCCTTTTTCAATTATCGTATATCAGCTTAATCTATCAAGGAAGTCCTGTTATGTGTGCTCCAAACCAATATTCACCACGCCTGCTGCTGATTAACATGGATTTCTTCTGGATTATTATGTTCATCTACAAATTATGTAAGTAGATATGATTTCATTGAAGTATCCTGTTTAAAGCATGAATTATTGTATTTTGTAGCCCAGAAGTATTATTATTTTCGTCAAGCCGGGGGTATATCGAAAATCGTTCGATTTTTTGTCGCGCGTGAGTTTTACTGATAGCCCTTTTCAAAAGTTGGCAGGTATGCATTACACAATGAATATGCTACAAAAAGTTCATCAATTGTCAAATAAGTCCTCGCCGTATCACAGAACTTGATTGAGGCCAACATGTTGTTTTCAGTTACTGCTTTGGATAAGATCCAAGTGCATTAAAACAACCCTGGTTGTAGTCATTGCTAGGAGTTGGGAAAGGTTTATTAATACAGTAGAAGCATTGAAATGCGAAATTATTTTGATGATAACTAGCTGTACGTACATGCGTTTTGCAGTAAATTTAGCTAAAATCTGAAAAATGTTCTGAGAGCCATGAAATATGCAAATATGTATGCCCTTCCAATATTTCATGGAATTTAATGGACTGACTTTCGCAGATTGTAAGAAACCCTGAATTTTCCAGAAGATTTTTCCCTTCTATTTAATGCTAAGTGAATGACACTCTTGATAAGTTCAATTAATGAAACACACTAGTGTAAATGTAATTAGGTCTTTTTACATTATATTATCCAGTAGAACCTCAATTAATTGAAACCAAATAGTTCAAAATCCTGCCTAATTTGAAGAATTTCCAATTCCCCTGTAGCTCGGTGTCTTTTTAAAAATGAAATATAGATACAGTAGACTCCATTATCTGCTTTGCGGATTATTTGCGGTACACAGAGGAAAATTTTTATTTTTTCCCCAAGAAAATTTGTATTTGACTATACCTCAGAAGAGGTAGCACACTGCCACCTCCCTCCCCTGCCTCTTATTCAATGGGGAAATCTGTGCAATGACCTTGACCATTTCTACTGTTCTTGTTCCATTTGCAGGTTCAGTTTAGATAGCGAGTGCCTATAGTAAATATACTGTCATTTTTGTTGGTGCTGAACAATGTCTGATAAACGCAAAACAAATAGTGTTAACGATAAACCAGAAACTAGAAATTGTGCTTGAATTTGAAGAAGGCACCTCTACATGGCAGCTGTCTTTGACAGGCATAGGTGCAACAACAAACCGGGATAAGATAATTAATTTTGCCAGCAGTTCCGACTCGCCCAAGGATTTATTGAAATGAAAAACTATGAGAACATTTGTGTATGCAGAGCTTGACAAAGCAATGTTAGAATGGTTCCAGAAGACATGCAAGTGTCTGGTGTAATATGTGCTTGACAGGCACAATTTTTGGTCAAAACATTAAGAATTGAAGGTGAATTCAATGCATCACCTGGGTGGTGAACACATTTTAAATGTCACAGGATTCAGGAGGTCACCATTGAAGAGAAAAAGTTAAGTAGGGTTACCACAGCTGTCTCTGAGTTTTATTAGCGATTTGAAGGAATTGTTGCCTGGGAAAATTTGGTACCAGAGCATATCTATCATGCAGATGAAACAGGGTTGTTTTAGAAGTATCTTCCAACAAAGACATTAGCTTTTGTGACAAAACAAAGTGCACCTGGCTATAAATCTAGCAAGGAGAGGAGGGTCACACAAACTTATGGTTACCATGATAGGCAAAGCTAAGAAACCAAGATGCTTTAAAGTGACAGAAAAACACAACTTACCAGTAACTTATTTCAATCAAAAAGGAGTCTAGATGGCACCATTTTCGATAGTTGCTTTGTACCGCAGGTGCGAGAACATTTTATATTGAAGGGACTGCCAGTAAAAGCTGTGTTGCTACTAGACAACGCACCATCGCAACCAAACAAAAACATGTTACAATGTGATGGTGTGAAATACTTGCTCCTTAATGTAATGGCTCTGATTCAACCAATGGACCCAGGAGTAGAGCCTGCCATGCCAAAAAATGTATGGAGGAAACCTTTTACAGAAAGTTACCGATGAGGGCAATGATCTTGAGTCATTCTGGAAACAGTTGACTGTGCTAGACGCTATTGATAAAGTGTCAACGGCATGGCGTATGGTAAAGGAATCCATCATAGCCAAGTCATGGAAAAATATAGGCCTAGCTCCAGAGATTATCGAAAGTAAAAAATGTTCAGCAGCTACACTAGCTAGTGCCTCACAGTCTACCCCAGGATGTGGTAGTGTTGACAGGGAGAGCATTTCAGAGTGGTTTGAAGTTGAAAATACCGAACCCGGTCACAAGATGTTGAGGGACAGTCAGTCATATTGTGAGGCGAGCCTAAGGGCAAATCAACAAAGCTAAAGAAAGTGACGAAGACAACAACATTCCATCTCATTCCGGAGAAGCTTATCAGCCATGCATCTGCACTTCAGTGGGCTGAAGGCTTGATGGATTACCTGGAACGACAAGAAGATGCTCTCCTTGGCTTTAATCTGAGGAAAATTAATAGTGGTATACGTTAAAAAAAATTAGCCACTTCACTGAAGCAGAGGTCAATAAAAGAGAACTTTTATTCTGTAGTGTTATGACTTTATCCGACTGTGTGAAGACAAACTGTGAGTACTGTACATACTATACTGCATATTACATGACCAAAAGTAGTTCAGGCATACTCAGTGATTTAGTTGGAAAAAAATATTTACAGGAACTCACCTTATTAATTCAGCAATTTCCAAATGGACTCGTATTGGGTGTCTAAATCAGCGGCCTCGTGTTTCCGACAAGTTGTTTCATCAGCTGAACGTCTCCCCTTTCGTAGCCATGACTTGGACATATGGTTGTGGGTTAAATAAATGCACAGGAGGTCCTACGCTGCTTATGAAAATAAGTCCGCTTGATCTTTCAACCAGCAGCCTATTTCTCTTTTCGGTGTGGATCTCATTCATGGTATTGAAAGCTCTTTCAGCTTCTGCTGAAGAGATGGGAATGGTCTGTACAGTCTTGATTAAAGGCATCAACTCCACTGGAATTTCCTTGGTCTCGACATACTTTCTAAAAGCATTAATGTACCTCCTCTTGTCTGACATGTGGAAAAAGTCACAAAGGGTGCCGACACTCTCATCACCATAGCAGATATCCAAAGTAGAAGTGGAGGGCCAATTATTTTTGTATAATACCTTTGAATCACTGATAACTTTTGTCATTCTCTCATGTCTCTGCTGACTAGAGCTGGACCCAAGATGAGATGATGTGGACACATTTTCCATAAGCCTGTTATTTAAATTGTTCACAAGACTTCTGAAAAACTGCTTTCTGTCAATTTTTACAACTTTTTTAGAATCATGTAATCCTATGTTTCTAAACTTTTTGTTTTCTGCTGCTTTAAGAACTGTTCTGTAGTATTCTCCAGAAGCTGAGTTACACATAGATTCAAACACTTTTATAGTGCACTTGATTGCATTTTGAGCCTCTGTCAGACTTGTCTCTCTTTTCTGCAACTCTAATGACAAATCAGCTAACTCAACAAGAGCATCATACATAATTGCAATATTTTCTAGAAATTCTACACAAGTTAACATATTTTCTAGACCTTGGAATTTTGCCCTTTCTTTGGAGTCTCTCTGGTGGTCATTTTTGGCCTCACTAAAATGTTTTACTAGAGCACTGTAGTTTTCCCAGACAGCTTTTACAGTTCTCTGGCTTGAAACTACCCATCTTATTGTAAATATTTTCCCAATCTTCTTAACTCTTTGTTCCAGTGAAGCAGCACAAATGTTGAGTTCCCTTTGATTTTTGGGAGACATGCTGTATAAAGAATACAATTTGTCAAAGAAAGAATGGAAATGGTTAACACCTGTAACTTCATTCCTTGTATCAGAAACTGCCAATTCCAAGCGATGGTTTAAACAGTGCCATATTACTATATCTGGAAATAACTTTAAAAACTGTGCTCCAACTCCATTTTTTCTACCTAACATTACAGAGGCCCCATCACATGCTAGACCAACTAAATGTTCTGCCAGAAAGTTTTCATTCATCCCATATGAAGAAAGATTCTTCAATATCTCTCGAGTAATAACATCTGCTGTAGTTGATTCAAGTTCTAAGTCCCAGAAAAAGGAAACAACTTCAGAGTTATCTGGAAGAGCACATCTCAAACATAATACTAACACAGATTTTACACTAACAGTTGTTGATTCGTCAATCATAATACTGATTTTCCTCTGATTTTCTGTTATAGATTTTGATATTTTATTTCTCATTTCTTGTGAAATGTGTTCAATAATATTAGCACAACTAAAATTTGTATGAAGAACTCGTCCCACATCTAAACCATTTAATTGTTCAAGTTCAACATAAGCCTGTAGGTCTACGAAGGGTCTATTTCTTTTCGCAATTGAGTATGCTGTTCGAAATACTCGAACGGTGGTTTCTAGGTGTTTGACATTCATAGTGCCCAAGCAACTTTCAAATATCTTTTTATTGGATTCTGATTTTTGTAACATAGCTTTTTTGTGAGATTCTGAATTTTTGTGCTCAAATATTTTTTTCCTAAGGCTTGTTTGTTGTCGATTAATATTATTTCCGTTGGGATGAACCTTGCATTCTACCATACTTTCATTAGTTTAAGTCCTGCCCCTTTAGAAACTCCTAATCCTAATTTACTTTCCTCTTTTCATATATTGCAGCCTAAATTTTTATTTCCTGCAAATAACCACTCGTTCTCTGACAAAAAATAACGGTACTGAGACTCGTTCCAACAGTCTGGAAAATCTTGTTTTCGGTAGATGGGTCCTTGAATTTCACAGTCGATGGTAGAAGGTGTGGAACCATAACCTAGATTCTCCCTTGAATCTGCATCACACGTTTCAGCAACATTGAACCCTGGGTCTATCTCTATACTCACGTCTTTAATGAAACTAATGTTCTCGGAACTCCATTCAGTTTCGTTTTTACTTGAGCCATCACACACCTTTTTAGTAATCTTTGATTCTTCATCTTCATCCCCAGCATGTTTTTTTGAACCCAGCCACTTAAGTAAACTCATTGTCACAAGTTGTGACTCACAACTCACTTTCACAGTCACTGGAAAACTTGAAAGGTACTACGGGGCTACTGATGTTCATTAACTGCAGAGAGATTCCGTAATATCTGCTTCACAGCAACACATCGAGCAAAACATAAAATAAAACTTGGATTCACACAAACATAACGAGCGGAAGAAAGTTGTTGTGCTCACTTCCCGCTCTCCGTATCCAATAGCAGTGTAGCCAACCTCAGAGAACCAGAAAAAGCCCAGGAGTGTAAAAGCGACCGTATTTTATGAACATAAAACCGTAAGGTTCGATATTAGTCCGCTAGAGTACCCCCGTGACGTTTCAGCGCTATGTATAGATTATAAACGATTTTCTTACTGAATGTAAAATTGTTACGTCATTCTAAAGCGTTCCGGTCCAACTAAACCACTGGGCATACTGTAATGTTATTTAAATTAAAATAGATAACCTAAATGCTTTAAAACAAAATGGTTTCACTAAATAATGTTGTAATGTAGCAAATGGCTTCTTAACCTTCATTTTATTCTGATTTGTGGATTATCCATTGTTTTTCAACCGCCGATTACCTTGGATAAGTGAGAGTCTACTGTAATAGCCTTAAAATAGACCATTTTGTTTTTTTAGGTATTACCCTTTCACGAATTTATTGCCAGCGGTCGAGATGGGAACTATTCTTTGTTTACTTGTGTCACACGTCAGCCTGCTTCGTTGACAGGTACAGTTGCGCGAGTAGGATATGACTCAGATCCAGTACCCTGGTCATCTTTTAACAGCTGCCCGTGGTGACATGATCTCCTGAGATGCTTATCAGACGCAATGCTGCTATACTTATGTGCAGACCTCATTCTGTCATCACCGTGTCCTCCGCTGTACCACGCGGGGCTCCTGCTACAATAATCAACAAACACTAGCGCAGCCATGCTCAGCGCCAATCAAAAGTTAAATGGGTAATAGTGTCCGTATTGACTTACAATCAACATCATCATCATCAATTTCCGTTTTCCAGCCTAAGCCGGGTCAGAGCAAATATGACACTCCTCCACTTTACTCTGTCTGTCCACCATCCTTCCTCAACCACTGAACTCCACTCCAGGTTTCGTTCCCTCACACTGTCCTTCACCAAATCCATCAACCGTACTCTAGGTCTTCCTCGTCCTCTCTTTCCAGTCATCCATCTCTCCATCACTTGTTTCGGCATTCTTTCATCATTCATCCTTTTCACATGTCCATACCATCTCAATCTGTTCTGCTCCAGCTTATCATTCATCTTCTGTACATTCACTTCCTTTTGATTATCTTCATTTCTCACCCTATCTCTCCTAGTCTTCTGTACCATACTCCTCAGGAATTTAATTTCACCTGCCTGTATTCTACTTTCAACTCTCCTCGTCATTGGCCAAGTTTCTGCTCCATACGTCATTATTGGTAAGTAATGGATCTTGTACATCACTTCTTTAGCCTTCAGTGGTATGTCTTTATCCAAAATTTAACTCCAAACTTGGTAATAGAACACACTCCCACATTGTATTCTCTTGTTGATCTCCATATACAATCTTGCATTTTCCATCGATTCACTTCCTAAGTACCATATTTGAAGTGCTCTTCTTCTTCCAGTCTTTCAGTCTTGACTGGTTTGATGCAGTTCTCCATGCCTCCCTGTCCTGAGCTAATCGTTTCATCTGTACATAGCTACCTCAACCTACATCCGAAGCAATCTGTTTAACATATTCTAACCTTGGTCCACCCCTACAGTTCTTGTGCTCGACCCTTCCTTCCATAACTAAGCTTGCTATTCCTGGGTGTCTTAGTATGTGTCCTACCAACCTATCTCTTCCCTTCATTAGCAGTCGCCAGAAACATCTCTCCTCTCCCACTCGTCTGAATACTTCTTCATTTGTTATCTTATCTACCCATCTGATCTTCATCATTCTCCTGTAACACCACATATACTTATGACACCGCAATGCAAGGTGTGAGAATGGCTTGCTGATTCATCGCGAGGTGACATGTCCTGACATGGATGTCTCAGCACAGCCTATAATGCATAAGGACCGCCCCACCAGACAGAAAAACAAAGAATATTGTTAATCCAAAGGCACTTCAGTAAACGAAATTACAATTCAAACACTCCTCTTTATTCTTTCTTTCTTGGCTGCGTGGCTCAGCGGTAACGTTCTCGCCTGCTGTGACCAAGATTGCAGGATCGAATCCTGGCGCAGCCAATTGGCATTTGAGGGTGTGCAAATGCAAGGGGCCGTGTCAGTAGATTTACTGGCACGTTAAAGATCCCATTCGGGCCAAAATTCCGTCACCCCGGCATCTCTAAAAGCCACAGTTGTTGAAAGGGCCGTAAAAACTATAACATTCCTATTATCTTCCTTTCTTTCCATCTGTCTTTGATTGGCATTGCACATGCCGGGTATAGCTAGTATAAAATAAGAAAACTCTCAGGAATATTGATCCCAAGGTGATCTTGCTACTTATTATGAAAATGAATAACACGGTGTGATTATGGTCCATTTTCATAGTTCAAGCTTAATAAGTTGAAGCTTCTTAGAGATTGGGTCCCTCTCAGCGAGTTTCATGGCAGCACAGTAGTTAGTTCTACACATGCACTTTATTGCAATGAATGTCTCATTAACTAGTGTAGAACACATTGCCCATGTTTGTGTCATGTAAGATACACAAGTATTGATTACACTAGGCCTAACTCAATGATGCCAGAATTAGTTACATATCCAATGCAGCCACCTTGCCATGCTAATATTCAATAATTTAATATAGGATACAAATGGAAAAAAAAAACAGATGAGAGCATGGCTGTGATCACACAAAACGAAAAGATTCATCTTCTTTTCAAAGGATTAACCTATAATTTTCTTTGTGTGTGTTCTCAACCACAGTCTTTGTGATTTCCATCTGTCTTCATACTACTCTTCATTAGCTTTCCTAATTGAGTATTAATATTTGCTTAGTAATACAGTATTATTCTTATTTGCAAGTAAGCAGAACCTGCAATATCCTGAGGAAGAAATGTTCTTCACTATGTCTGTGCTTTGTACTGATTCATCATGTTAGTACTGTATGTGGTATGGAGGGGCATATGACCAAAATGTCCCAAGCCCCTAAATAAAGGAACAACAATTGTTCTCTTACCATTACAAGAAGTTCTGTACCAGCATTTATTAACCATTTTACCAATAATGCATGTCAGGATTGATATTTTTTTATTAGCTGCATTACAACATGTAATTTAATAACTGAACTAACACACTCACTTCTAGAATCTAGAAAGTCTTAAATGAATTAATGTTTGAGTTATTCTGTAGAGGTTTGTGCACAATCCAAAAGTCAAACCCAATATTTATTTACTTAAGCTTGATGGGCATTAGATCTCATTCTCTATAGATATTGCACCAATCGACTTTTTAAATCTCTTTAGTTTGTCATATACAGTCTGTCACCTTAAATAAGTTACGAATAATATAACCTTACCATTTATCTCTCACTACAATAGTATAATTGGTGAATAATTTTGTATTGTTGGGTTGAATTAGGTTTGTATTCACTGTTGCCAATCCTGTTTCAAAGTCACCATGTTTGCAGACTGAAATTGGCACTCGCAGGATGACCAGATGTCTCGGTACAGTCCCAGGGTTTTGAGTACTATCCCATTGTCCCAAAGAACTTTCTCAGGACACTTAAATGTCCTGATTTTATATTAAATTGATTGTTCCCTCATTGGATGAGTAGTTCGTTTTGATTTTATGTTGTGTCCTCCAGATAGCAATGCAAGTGTGCAATGTGTACTCAGTCTTGTTGCCCAACTGAAAAACATTTCTATTAATAGATTAATTAGGTAACACTGATGATAGCTTCTAGCGCTTCAATGCTTTTCTGTCAGTCAACACGAATTGTGCTATTTAAACTGTCCTCAAGAAGATGACCCGTTGGATATTACTATTTTATTTTAGAATGTTATACTGTAGCAGTGAATAGTGCTCAAACCAGCCATGCTGTGTTGAACCGTACACTTCAAGCCCACTCGTCAAATTGGCGACTATTGTTTGCTGGTTGGATATATTTCAGTAGCTTGAAATTCTTTTATGAAATGTACTGAACAAAATAATATAAATTTGGTATGAAATGAAACTCAGCAATTTTTCTAGGTTTATGCCGTGTCTTGTGCGAGGTTTCACCTAGGAACACCAAGATGGCTCATCAGTGGGCTCTTGCTGTCTGTGCCCAGAGCCCCACAGGAGTAGCGAACTGCTCGCCACCTCCCTTCTTTTGAAGCACTCCTGCAGTTCTTTACTGCAAGAGCTAAATGCTCATGCAGCCTTTCACCTCCCTATAAAGGATTCTTAGTATGAAATGGTTTATAATAAAGGCATAATATGTTGAAGAATTTGTTCATTCCAAGACATTATATGCTGGCAGTTACACTAAGGCTGTAGATAACATTCGTTTAGCAAAGGTCAATTTTAGCCAAGGGGTTAGCATTCCAGACTGTCACCCGGAGGACAGTGGTTCGAATCCCAGCAGGGGTAGTTTTTTTTAAATATTTTTTTAAAATTGTTTTATAATTACTCATTAATTACTCATATATATAGTGTAAATGTTGCAATGGAAAATATTATACAGAGTCCGCCAGAAAAATGTATACACTCTTTACGGAACAAAAACTATTTATTGTGTGTTTCTTTTACATTTAAATTTTGATTACACATGTAGTACTGTCTTCAGTTAAACATATGGTTACATGAAATGTTCAAAATGTTCACCGTTGGCTGCCAGACACATAGCAGAACGACGCGCGGTCGCTGCAACTACGTCCGTCAATGTTTGAATGGGGACCGCTGCACACGCCGCTGTAATCTCCTGGCAAAGGGCCTCCAGCGTGCGCGGCTTACGTCGATAAACTTGATTTTTCACAGTTCCCCACAGGTAAAAGTCCAGAGGGGTAAGATCTGGCGACAGTGGGGGAAACTCAATGGGCCCTCTTCATCCAATCCAATCTCCCAGCAGATTGTCATCCAGGAAAGCTCGTACTGCTACATGGTAGTGTGGTGGCACCCCATCCTGTTGGTAGAAGACTTCATCATCGGCTCCATAAAGCGAAAGTACAGCTGGTAAAATTAATGTGCGTAACATTCCCAAGTACACTGCTCCAGTGACAGTACCATCAAAGAAAAAGGGTCCTAGTAAGTCCCTCGACGACAGTTCGCACCACACATTAACCCCTGGTAGATTGACCGCCTTGTCCACATGAACATGCGGATTTTCCGGGGCCCAGTAAACACAGTTATGTCGATTCACTGTTCCATTAAGTTTAAACTGGGCTTTATCAGACCACACTAACTTCATCACAAATTGTTCATCATGGGTTACTATTTGCTGATACCATTCGTAAAATTGCATTCGATGATCCGAATTGTCCTCATTAAGCACATACAGTCTTCGTGGGATGTAAACTTTCCACTTAGCTGTTTTCAAAATTCGTCGTACACTTGTACTGCTAATCCCCACTTCCCGCGCACATTGCGATGCAGACTTCTGTGGAGAATTAGCAAACCTTTCAAAACGTGAGCCGACGAAGCACGACAAGTAGCTGTACGCGTTCTTCCCAATCTTCCTTTGTGATTATCACAAATCGTTCCATGCGTCTCAAACTTCCCAGTAATGCGTTTAATTGTTAGGAGTGTTGGGGGTTCTGTTTCAAACTCCCTTCGCCACTGACGTTGCACTTCAACGGCATTATCAAACCTGATAAACCACTTCAGAATGTACTTTCACTGCTCGAACGTCAAGCGTGCTCCAGCCATTTCGTTTTCCCCCTATCGTGATGCAAGTACCGACATCTGTTGAGCGAAAGATCATACTACAACATTTAAAAACAATGATAACAGTTGAGAATGTCCACATCCAGATATCATCAGACAAAGAGTGTATACATTTTTCTGGCGGACTCTGTATATACCGTACTCATAGCACCACATATTTCAACATGCTACCACAGCAATTTCCATTAGTTGTTCTTGATTCGTGGTAGAGTCTATGGTGTGTTGTTGTTGATTATTTAGGGGCTTTGCAACATCGTGGTCATGAAGCCCTCTTGTATTTGGGTGTGTGTAGATGTTGTCTGATAACCTATGACACTGTGAAGTCTGGAGTAGTGTGGTTACTTGTAAATAAGGAAGGAGTAATTATAAAACAAAAAATAAAATTAAACACAAACAAAAAAAGCCTCAAGTTTTAGACATTCGTACCCCGGCTGCATGGATGAGAGCCAAGCATCTAGACCACTGTACCAAAGCACCACATTGAGTTAAGAAGTCGATAATAAGTTCAGGAATTACCGTAATGATTGGAAATAAGGAAAATCTTTAGCATAGTATTATATACAGGTCTAACACTGGGGCAGATGACCTCGCTGTTCCACCCCTTCTTTACTGAACATCTTGTTTGTTATCACTAGAGCCCAGATTTGTAAGCACAATCAAATAGTGAAATTAGCAAGCATATAAGCACAAAATAAGAAACAAATAAGCACAAAATAAGCAAATAAAATATTAAAATTAAATCATAAATATATTGTTTCATAGAATTCTTACCCTACATAAGCTTGTCACAGTACACGAGGAAGGCCATCTTGAGATTTTCTTGTATGATGCTCGTGCGTTTGTCAGTGAAGAATGTTTTAAACAGTGAAAATGATCTTACAATGTTGCTTGATGTTACAGGAACAGGTCAAAAGCACCGAAGTTCTTCTTGAGTGAATTTCTCTTCAATATACTGTACGTTTCTGTACCAGAAAGCGTTATAGAAATTTTACAGTGTTTCGTAACCAGGGTTTTTCGTTAGTACCTTACTGAATTACCTCATCAAGTTAAAACTGACTGAGGAAGTAAAGATAAATTTGGAAGGACTTCATGACATTTTTTTTTTTTTTTTTTCCGGGCTGTTGAGTTTATACTGCGGAATGTTTGCAGATACAAATACATCACACAATTCTTTACTGAACTTTAAGGACTTGCCGGAAATCGAAGCAACTGAAGGCAGTAAGCGCTGAGTTGCTGGTTTATTTGAAACACGCTGAAGAGCACGAATGTGTTTATTGCGACCGATATGTTGCGTTACAGTAAATCTTCTTTCAGCAGCTACTTTAGTTCCACACAGTTTGTAAAACAATATGCTTCCATTGGTAGAAAACACATTGTCACCAAATTCAGATACAGTACTAGTTGTTTGAAATGCAGTGACACACTCGGCTTTATTTTAGGCATTTTTAGCTAAAAGGGATGTAAAACCAATAACATTATTATTATTATTATTATTATTATATTTAGACATTTTGAAAGTGGCAATGAACGATATCTCTCGCCGTGAACTATGCGGAACTGAGGCTAGAATAAACTCCCCTTCCCCTTTCTACCCCGCCACAGCTGACCTTGGTCAACAGAGCAAGTAACATTACATTCCGCTATTAACTGGTTTGCGACAAAAACAAGAGCATCTGTATACCTACGGTACCGTTCTTCTGCACCCAAGATATATATTTTTCTACTAATAGCAATACTGAAATATTTTAAATTATCTTGTATCAGCCACTAGCTTCTTCTTAACTCTGAGAGACGTTACTCCCTCATACAAAGCTGTGACATGACTAAATTGGAGAAAAAATTACCTTAAAAGGCCGATTTCTCTAAAATATGACCAAAAGAATCTACCAAACTTTAAAAAAATGCAAAAGATGCAAAATAAAAATGACATATTTGAAGACTGGGTTTCTATGTACTTCAGCATTGTTTTAGAGAGCTCAGTAAAAAGATGACATGTCATCAACATCAGGGCCCTACTAATCATCAACAGAATTGAGAATATGATGGATGCTTAAACGTAGCAAACCTTTGAATTGGTCAACGTCTAATTTGGCAAGCTTCTGATATGATTGCTGTCATAGATATTTTTGTTAATAACCGTTTCTGCTTAATGTTCCTATTTAACTGATGATCCTTTATAATATAGAAAGGTGGATTAATATAACATGCCACAGAAGTGAAAATATGGATGTGTAAACTCAGCATGTTCCGGGGTACTCCTTCCCCCCCCCTCCCCCCCCCCCCCCCCCCCCCCCCCCCCCCCGCCCTGTAATGAACCACATGTCTGCGGTGAAGTGTGGTTTTGGATATTAGGCTGTAAAAATAATTGTTACTCCTCACCCAATCTGATTGGGCACAATTGGTGTTGACAGTCTGAAATTTGTGATAATACATTTTTACTTCATGTGCACTGCATATTCTATCTTCTACGTGTTATTGTGTATGGTTGGCACAAGATTATGCCATGTGTAATTGTCCTACTGTCATGTTATTGCAGCGTTACAAAAGTACAGAAAACATCTACTGTATGTTGACAGCTTTGTCTCAACCAAATTTTCCTTAGTGGTTCAAGTCAGATGACTCTGTGGATAGTACTTCGTAGTTCTCTCAAGTACTTAAATTCTAATGGCATTCTGGTCTACTATTCAAGGTTCATTGAGCCTTTTGAACTCAAATCATGATTAATAATTTGACTCTCATTTTTCCTTTAATATGGTATGACTTGGTAATGTCTTTTGGAAATAGGTTACTATGCCCCATGTGACATTTGGCTTTAATTTAGGAAAAATTTAAATAACACATCTAATTTATTTTTCAGAAAATAAGTCATATACCGACTATACAGTTTACCAAGTATGTTTTATTTAGAATTTTTTCCTTACATCAAACTACATTATTATTTTATTAAAGAAAGCTTTCCAGTTTGTCAACACAACTTTAATAGAATTAGGCAACACTGAAAAAGGCTTCTATCACTTCAATTCAAACTACATTACCAATAAAATTGATAAATTGGTTTCTCTAAAGAGAAAAACCCGTGGCTCTACAGCCCATGGCCTAGGCCTACCATGCGACCTCTGCCCAGCCATTTGGCCTGCAGATTATGGGGTGACACATGGTCAGCTGTTAATCTTGGTCTCCGTGACCAGGGCGCTGCCTCACTGTCAGACAACTTCTCAATTGTCCTCTCGAGGCTGAGTGCACCCGGGGCCTGCGTTTGCGAGGCAGGCACGCTAACCCAACAAGAGGGTGCCGGCGGTTTCTCTAAAAGATGAGAAGAAATTAGTTGGGATTCCAATTGTAATTTTGCTCCCATTCCCTTAACATCTGGCAAAATTTTACATAATGTTTCTATAAAGTCAAGTCTGCAAAACTGCCTATATTGTGTCACACGGAATAAGACTGTGGTCTCCAAAATGCAATGTTTTATTTTTTATAAATCATAATCCTTGTTTTGCCCCAAGTGTGGATGAAGATATTGTGAAAAAAGTTAAGCTTAAAAGAAAACAAATACTCTTTTGGTAAATAACTCCACCTTTGTTGCCCTGTTTACATGTCACTTGACAGTGTTAGAGAACTTAACCTGCCCACCTGGCTAGCATAACACATTCAAGCCACTATTCAGAAACTTCGGAGATCATTGAGTTTGAATCTCGTTGTTGATCATCTTTAAATTGTGTCCTCTGGCCTTTGTACATGCCTTGTTCCAGTTATGAAGCATTACACTACAGTTATCATACAGTTGCAGACAAAATTCTCATTTGAATTAAGTGCATGGGGTGATTACCATGGTGTCCTAAGCCCTTAAATATAAAATCAACTTAAAATCTCTGTGTGATGTTATAGCGTGAAAATGTCGCAAAAGTAGAGTCTTAACCACTTATAATTTGTAGCATAAGAAGCATATCTGTCTGTCAAACATTCAACTGAGAGCCTATGTTGAAAGATACTCTGTGACATTTCTTTAATTTTCAGCCAATTACAGGGCATGCACTGTCAGCTGTTATTTGTTATTTGCAAAACCATAAATATAAGACTTAGCCCACCCAGAATGTTAGGTATGGTAATTAACAAGCTACCCTGAAATTTTAATCCAGATCGGTGTAGGGTTTTAGCAGTTAACCATCAGATAGATGTACTTAAATTTTTATTAACATCGTGAAGTACATGTCACTCGCTTTTAAATGGATGCCAGTGTTTTGCACATTTTAGGAATTTAAAAATAATTGTCGTGACTTGTGAATCAATCCTCATAGATCGAAATGTGGACAATTTCGCTCACAGTAAAAGCCATCCGGATGCTCATTTTATGTGCTATAACTTGATTATAAGGGTAGAAAGGATACAGCAGAATAATAACTACATATTAGCTTTGTTCAGGATGAATATGATTCTTTATAGAAAATAATTTTCTCTTCAATGCAGATTATTTCTATTGGATCTTGTCTTTATGTCCATTAATTTTGAATACCGGTATCAAGATTGTTTTTATTTTTACTTTACAAGACTCTCCCAATTACTGAAACTGCCCTGATGGACAATCTAGGTTGCCTACATTAAAAAAAGCATTGTTCCTACTCTTTTCAAACAGCTTGTCTTTCTTAAATGGTAGTTAAATTATCTCATCATTCTTATCATTCTCACTATTCTGAGAAACCATTTGTATGGCACAGGTCAGGGTTAGACAACACTGTTATCATCAGCTGTTCTTGATCATTTCTATCAGGTGAATTCTACCTTATGCACAAAACTTTAATGTGGCTACAGGTTCCTTTTTGTTGAAGATTCTAGTCAAGGACTGCATTGAACATTCTTCCGATAACAATTTGTATAGCTGGAATCATATTTTTTTTACTGGAAAAATGTTGTATGTTTAATGTTTTTATTGTTTTTTTTTTCTTTTTTTCTTTTTGTATGTACACATTTGTTTCAACTGTGCAACGAAGTTCTGCTTATCGTGGAACTACAACATATTTAGAGACACTGATGCTATCCACTACTATTCTAGGTACATTTGGTCAGTTCACAGCCTGCAGATTTCTCTTTCAGCAGGCAGGGGCCTGAGACAACTCTGCCCGATATCAGTTGTTGAACTGGTGAGAAGGTGATTGTGTGAATTGTCAATTGCTTAAAGGTGTATTTTCCCGAGCTCTCTCATTGTCCCACATACTATTTTTGTGGTGTATACCTTACCACCCAGTATAAATATGACTTATTACTTGAGGAATAAGAATCCTCATTCTCTCGAAATATTAATTTTACTTCCTTTGTTTGTGACATGCACACATATAGATTGCATTACTGCGAAGCCAGAGTTAATTAGTTAATTACTGTAATTTGTTAGATAATGTGACTAGTTGTTATCCAGGAACAGTTTAGATTCTGGTTCTTTATTTTTATTATAGGACCTTGTAATACGCACCTTTAAATGACCTGATACTCACACTTTAAGATCACTTATTATAATCTACAATGATAAATACATTATAACATCTTTTATATGTATCAAAGGTTTTTCACTTTAAAAAAAACTTAGGTCCTGACCAAATTCCTTTACTTCCTGTGTTAGTTAATTTTGCTTATAGGCTACATCATTTTTTCCCCTTTTACACTTCTTCTTCATTTCCCAGTTCCAGTGATCTGGGTCGGGGTGTGAATCAAGAACCTCCATCCGAGGCCTCGACTCACACACTATCATTTTTAGGCTATTCATACGATGGGTTCGCCACACCCAAAGGTAGATAAGGGCCAATTAAGGCGGGAAATTGATAGACTCCTAGGCCTCGGATACCCTACTACCTTCAGGGTCGGAAGAGAACAAGTGTTGACCAAGGGAGGCCAACAGGATAGATAACTGAAAGGAGCCTGGCACAAGTAAGTGGAAGCAATGCCAGACTCAGCTGGGGTCCCGTGGTCGCCGACCCACGTCCCACAAGTTGTGAGCCCCTGGGGGTCCTTTTACACTTATGTGACCATATTTTATGCCTCTTGAGGTACAAAATAAATTTAAACATCAATTGTTATTTATGTCATGCAGAGCTTGAGAAAACTTACATTAGTTCACAAATATTTGGTATAGACAATAAATTTCTCTTGGGACGAAGAAAGTGGGTTTGTAGATTTCGTGAACTGAATTCATTGCCAATAGAAATATACAGTATTGAAAATGAATATTGGTATGCAGCAACACTAAGCTGTGATGCTTTCGGAAATCGCTACACTGATATGCTAAGTATTAGTAACTAGTTCAGTAGAGCTAAATTTGCATATTTATAAATGATTTTGTTATAGTTTTTCTATCTTTGGGTTAGTGTAGTCATAAATCTCATTGTTTTCTTTAAAACTTTACTGTTTTCAAAAATAATACTTAATCCATTCATACTTCTGGACATCATGTCTGCAGTCAGAATGTTGGAAATCCATTTGTGTAAGTTAACTGTGTTCATAAACTGTAAAGTCAGAATATATGTGCATTGTACTATTCATGTCTAATTATAGACAAGTTGTCATGGTATAAGGCATACTTCTTGCCATAGCTGCAGGTGGGAACTTATCAGTCTATGGCAGCATAGCCTGTTTTTTTTTAGAAGAGGTAGGTTATCATTTATTCTGCATAGTTTGGTGTTAAATTCCATCTTTTCATTGAAAGTTTGTGTTATTTAAAATATTCAATATTCCCAGTGCAATACAGTCCGGTAGTTTTTCTATGTAGTCATTAAGTTCACTTCCTCTGTGTTTTCACACTAATATATTGTATTCTTTTCTCGGGCACCTGACAAATGTATATAGGGCGCTTACTGTATTTTGAAATAAGCTCACTGAACAAAAAGATTATTTCACCCCCTGAAAACATCATTCTGATACCTTCTAGTACCGCCTCTCGCCTTAATTCGGCAAGAAGGGGAATTCACAAGTTTCTGCAGGTATGTCACATCTATTTGAAGCCACATACTGATGCATACCTGCCAACTTTTACGGTTTATCCGTAAAATTTACGGAAATTGCAGCATTTTACGGTTTTACGGATGAACGGTGTCATTTTACGATTTCGCGGACAAAAATTTGAAACGATAATTAACATTCGATAATCCCTCCCACTTCCGTACAATCGATTGTTTGCGTGGGTCGAAGGCAAGTCCGCGATAGTCGATAACTCGTTCTTTGAGTTGATTTGTACTTTTGACCGTGTCATGTTTGTGTCGTCATTGTAATTGAATTTGAAGCCGGGATAACCGTTCTTCCATGTGAATCTTAGGTGTCAACACGCTCTGCTTCGCAAATTCTTTGTTCCCCTACGTTCGCTCGTTGCGATTTAAACGATATTCTTTGACCACGTGAGTTGAGTTGTTTATTGTTCGCGAAGTTGGCGTTCTTTGAATGTTTTCGTATTTTAAGGTTATGGCATATATTAATGAAGTGTTCGAGTTTTTGTGCTATATCTTCGTGCTTCGCAGTTTCCTGTATTCCTTGGACTAATTACATTCGTTCCACGTGTGTGTTTTTTTCTCTCTACCATGTGCATATTCTTTCTTTACGAGGTTGGCGTCGTGTTCATTTGACTTGTGTGCTTTGACTTGTTTTAATGAAGTGTGGGCTGTGTTTTATGCGATTTATGTTATAATTTTATGTGACGTTTAGTGATCCAGGTTCCTTTCGATGTTTTAGTAGATATCGAGAATGAACAAATACAACAAGAAACAGTACTTCCAGACATTTAAAGAATCATACTCGGTTGATTTTCCGTGCATACTAAAATCAAGAAAGGGAGAAAAATTTGCCTTTTGCACGGTATGTGCGTGTGATATTAATATTGCTCATGGTGGAAAAAACGATTTAAGTAATCATGTGAAGTGCGGTAAACACATAAGTTATGTTAAATCGAAGGAAGATAGCAAGAAAATCAACACCTTTTTTGCCAAGGCTGGTAACGTTGACAGTGACGTAATTAGGGCCGAGTGTCTGTTTACTTCCTTTTTGGTGGAACACAATGTGCCCTTAAGTGCGGCTGATCATGCTGGCGCTTTATTTAAGAAGATGTTTCCCACATCAGAAGTTGCAAAGAAATATAGTTGTGGTCGCACGAAAACGACGTGCATTGTAAATAAAATGGCAAAAAATGCATCATCTGAAGTTGTTAAGTGCCTTCAGAACGGACCATTTTCTTTGGCAACGGATGGAAGCAATGATACGAATGCCAAGTTGTATCCTATTGTTGTTACATTCTATGATGTTCGGCAGGAAAAAGTAGTGAGCACTGTGCTATCCATACCAGCGTTGGACGGGGACTCAACAGGGCGAAACATAGGTAACCTGATGTTATCACAGCTGAGTTCTCATAATATACCAATTGAAAACTGTGTGGCTTTCTGCTCCGACAATGCTCCTGTTATGATAGGACACAAAAATGGGGTTTCAGCAGTTCTGAAGGAAGTTCAACCAGGTATTGCCATCATAGGGTGCATTTGCCACCTGATTAATCTAGCAGCTGAAAAAGGTGCTGGAAGATTACCAGTTAAAGTGGATGAGATCCTTGTAGATATATTTTATTTCTTAGAGAAGAGTGTAAAGAGAAAAGAACGCCTTCAGAAATTTCAGAACTTGCACAATAAGGAAGCAAAGAAAATTCTGAAGCATGTATGTACTAGGTGGTTATCTTTAGGCAGATGTTTGGATAGACTACTGGACCAGTGGGATCCTCTTCTTTCTTTCTTCAAGGAGGAAGTAATATTATGTACCCAAAACATTTCCACAAGCTTGACATCTTTCAGAATACCTAAAGTTGAACAAAGTGGATCCAAAGAGTAATGTGACAAACCCATCCTAAAAAATAAGACTTCTGCTACAACTCGTGAGGAAAAATTGTTTATGTTCCTGTCCTCAAACTTGAACAAGGCCTTTTGCACTTTTCTTCATGTGACTATTCCTGTATTTGACAAATTGAATGTTGCCCTTCAGACTTCTTCCCCACAAGTTCACTTGTTATTAGAACTTCTAATGGATTTGCTAAAGCAGCTGTTCACCAAGTTTGTTAAGCCCAAAATTGTCAAAAGCTCCTCATTGCTTGAAGTTGAGTACAACTTGATTCAAAATCAAAGAAGTGATGATGAGTTAGTTATTGGCATTCAAACTTCGAACATAGTGAATGATCTCCAGGATACAGATAAATCCCTTTTCTTTTCATCAGTGAGAAACTACTTTTGTACTGCCTGTGACTACATCATCAACAAGTTTCCACTCAAGGATGACGTGCTAAAGAATGCTCAAGTTGCTAGGTTAGACAAAATTGAAGATGCACAGTTTTCTTCCGTTCGTTTTTTCTTGGAAAAGTTTCCTATCATGTTATGCAAGGAAGAGAATGAAACTACCGATGAGGTGGTGAATGAGCTTCAGAGGCAGTTTACAGCTCTTCAGGTAGATGACACTTTGGCTGCACATCAAGATGCTGCAAGTGATTCCAGTTGGGCACAAATATCAAGAATTCGTGGAGCCGATGGACTTCTTAAGTATAACCGAATTTCTAGAGTAATGCTCTCTATTCTCACCATACCCCATAGCAATGCAGAATGTGAACGTGTTTTCAGCCTTGTGAAGAAAAATAGAACACAGTTCAGGTCATCCATGTCCAATGAATCTCTGGAGTCTATTTCTATTTTGAAGACCAGGAGTTCTGGTCCCTGTTATGACAAAGCATTTTCTCAAGACTTTTTGCTGGAAGCTAAAAAGGCCACAACCATGACTTTAAAGTCGAACTAGCATGTGATTTGCAGTGTGTATTATATTATTTCTTGCCTGTGTTACGTTAAACAAGTTTTATTGTGTAAAACCTTTTTCAAATATCGTATATCGGCTTAATTTATCAAGGAAGTCCTGTTATGTATGCTCCAAACCAATATTCACCACGCCTGCTGCTGATTAACATCGATTTCTTCTTGATTGTTATGTTCATCTACAAATCATGTAAGTAGATATGATTTCATTGAAATATCCTGTTTAAAGCATGAATTATTGTATTTTGTTGCCCAGAAGTATTATTATTTTCGTCAAGCCGGGGTATGTCGAAAATCGTTAAATTTTTTGTCGCGCGTGAGTTTTACTGATAGCCCTTTTCAAAAGTTGGCAGGTATGCTGATGGTAAGATCCCATAGAGCTACCCAATTGTGGGGATGTAGATTTCTGCGTTTCACCCACTCTTCCAAATAGTCCCACACATTTTGGTTGGGATTAAGATCGGGTGATTTTGCGGGCCAGTCGAGGTGCAGTCACATGTGTGCAACCCTGTGAATATGGTTGTTGTCCACTGAATAATCACTTGGTCGCCGAGTGTGTTGAAATAAACTTCCCAGTTCACGTTCACAGTTTCCTGAACTATAGTTGTATTTTCCAATGATGAAATCTGAAGTTTCGGCACCACTGGGCAAAAACAGTTGACGACTAGATCGCACGCAAGGCTTGTTGCCATGGAAACCATACAGCACTGCCAAGTTGAATGATGCTATTTGGCCACGTGCTTGTCGCCGACCAGGCCGCTTGTTTGGTTGCCTCCAGGCAGTGTGCACACTGACCTTGCTGCGTTTCATAATCTGTTGTTTTTATGAGTTATAATAGTTTTGAATTAATTAGTTATTTACTTTTTCGTGTGGAATTTATACTTATAATTCATTAGTGTGCGTTATTTATTTGTCATGTTGATGAACTGGCTAAAAAACATTGTCATGATATTATCCGGCTTCCACCTTACCACTGCCATTTCAATTCCATGATCTGGGCTCAAATTAAGCAATACGTTGTGGCTAACAATGAAGCATTTAATTTGACAGAGGTTGAAAAACTTATTGTCAAAGGGGTTGGGCAAGTGAAAGCTGAAAACTGGACGAAGGTGGTGTCGCACGTGGAAACAGTGTTAACCAAAGCGCGGGGACTTGAAGGTGGTGTTGATACAGTTGTGGACGAGCTCATTATTTCCCTCGGCGATTTGTTAACCTCCAGTTCGGGGTCTAGTGATGGGGAGGACCGGTACAGCAATTATGATGATATGGATGGGATGGAGCCTCTTCTAAGTGATCAGCTTCTAGGGTGAGTTTGTTAGAGGTTTTAAAGAGACAATGAAACATTACGTTCGATTAAATGTTATTCAACTGATTTATTTATCACAAAATACAAGAACTGTTTAAAAGCGGCAGAGGAAGTGTGCTGGGCTCATAACCTGTTAGAGGTTTTAAAGCAGCAATGAAAAGGAACGCTCGATTAAATGTAATTCAACTGATTTATTTATCACAAAATACAAGAACTGATTAAAAGCGTCGTTGCCATGAACAGATCAAAAACGAACTGAAGAAAAGTTAGTTGAGGGCGCTAGCGCCCCTCTCGAACAGGATGGCGGTCGATACCGGCGGATGCCGATTTCCCCAACACTTCCCCTCGACCAACAGCCGGAGTCATCCTGGTGCATGTGGTCTCAAGCCAAGGCTTTGAGCACATTTCTCATGCTTGGGCCTTGACAATCCTTTTGTCAATATGTAGGCAGGCATCTCATCCGTTGGAGTGTACTCCACCGAAACCACCTTTTTGGCCACGGCATCTCGGACGAAATGGCGCCTGATGTCGATGTACTTCGTCCGTGAATGAAACATAGGATTCGACGTCAGCTTCTGCGCACTTACATTGTCGTTCTTCACTGGAACAACATCTATTGGTTTTCCGAAGTCTTTCAGGAGTTTCCTCATGTGTAGAGCTTCCTTGGTTGCTTCTGTCAAGGCCATGTATTCGGCCTCCGTCGATGACAGGGCCACAGTAGGCTGCTTCCTGGACTACCAACTCACTGCAGCACAGCCTAGGGTGAACGTGTATCCGGTGTACGATTTTCGAGCCACCAGGCAGTTTCCCCAGTCAGCGTCAACGTACATCACCGCTGGATTGCTGGATTTGGAGTACATGAGACCGAGATCACGTGTGTTAGCGAGGTATCGCAAGACACGTTTTTTGGCCTTCCAGTGCTGCTGTCCATGGCAGTCGTTGAACTGAGAGAGAGAACTGACTGCGTGGGATATGTCCGGCCTCGTTCCCACTGACAGGTACATTAGAGCTCCTATCAACGTTGGTAGGGGACGCTCTCCGCTTGTTCGCCAGGGTTCACGTCTTCCTTCTGCAGCTTCATACCTGGATCAATGGGAGTGCTGACAGGCCTGCACTCTGCCATTCCGAATCTCTCCAGGACCTCGTCTTTCTGGCTCAGTTTCATCTGGTTGGCGCTCCTCTCGAACTCCAGCCCCAGACAATATAGCACATCCCCAAGTCCTTGATCTCAAACTTGGTATTCTGGAAGTCTTGCACCTCATCGATCTTCTTGTCGTCTCGAGCTATGATCATCATATCGTCGACGTAGATGATTTTATAAATCCTATCTTCGACCGATCCGATGTGGTACATGCATGGATCTGCATCCGAGCGAGTTGCCTTGAGATTTTTCATCTCTTCCTCAAGACGGTGATACCAAGCACCTCCTGCCTGTTGCAGTCCGTACAATGCTTTGTTTAGTGAGCACACCACGTGACGATTCATCAGCTTCTCCAGCATCTCATCTGCGGTCTTTCGCACAGTCTCGTCAACCGACTCGTCTTTTACGGTATGGGCAAGAACGTCTCCGAAACGGTCCGGGGCCTCCGTGAAGATTTGCTCCTCGACTTATCCGTTCAAGTATGCTGTCTTGACGTCTAGCTGCCGGATCTTTAGATTATCTTGTACACCTAACGCCACCACAGTCCTTATCGTGCTCAGCCTTGCCACTGGAGTGAACGTGTCATGAAACTCGATTCCTGGTCTCTGCGTGAAACCCCTCGCTACCATGCGCGCTTTCCGCTTGCTGATAGCGCCGTCAGGGTTCAACTTATTCTGGAGAACGAATCTGCTGCCTATCACACATTGACCCTTGGGACGGTCCACCAGATTCCACATATTGTTCCGAATCAGCGAAACTGCCTCTTCTGACATTGCTTCGATCCACGCAGGTGTCATCTCCGGAGATAGCCTGGGTCACTGGGATTTCAGCGACGTTAGCCACTTCCCCTTGTCGATCACCGTTCCTTGCGGGGTCGCCCAGGTTTTCCAGTTCTAATAAAACGAGGCCGTCCGCCTCTTCTCCTAGGTGATGCCGCTTGTTGCTCATCTGGTTGGATCTCCGGATCAACAAAGTAATCGTCGGCAGGAAAGCCTCTGAAGCCATCGGGGAATTCCCATTCACCAATATCAGGTCGGTTTTCTGCCAGCACTTCGTCTCTCAACACCAGCTCGAACTCCAGTTCTTGGTTTGGATCCTCTGGTTCTACGCGATCTTTATCCGGAGAGTCATGCGGGAACAGATCATCGACTAATTTCTGACGCGCGGTCATCTCCTCACGAAAAACAACGTCTCTAGTGATCTCGATCTTCTTTGTTTCAGGAATCCAGATACGTTAAGCCTTCGACTGCTCCGTATATCCAACAAAAATTCCCTCTTTTGAGCGAGAGCTAAACTTCCCCTTGTTTGGGGTTTTGTCCAGGCAGAACACCTTGCTCCCTAAGTCCTTGAAATAGTGCGCTGTCAGAGTTCTGTCGAACCAGCACTCAAATGGAGTCTTCCCGTTTAGCTTTTTGGTTGGACATCGGTTCCTCAGATAATTTGCGGTGTTGATTGCCTCCGCCCAGAATGTCATCGGTAGGCCAGATTGCAGGAGTAAACATCGTGCTGCCTCTTCAAGGGTCCGATTTTTCCTCTGGGCCACACCATTTTGTTCAGGCGTATATGATGTTGTGGGTCGGCGCTCGATCCCCTCAGATTTTAAGAACTCGTCAAATTCCCTGTTAACATATTCACGTCCATTGTCGGACTGTACGCACTTTATTTTTAGACTGTGCTGCTTCTCGGCGAAAGCCCGTAAATGTGATCATGTACTTGGTTCCACCGTTCGACACGACACCCACAGGGCTGCAAACGTCTGTGTGAATAACATCGTGTTTACCAGTCACACGATTTGACTCTGTCGGGAAAGGTATTAGAGTAATTTTGCATTTCGTGCAAATGTCACAAGTTAGATCTCCACATCTCCCTTTCAGTTGCACTCCTCGAATGGATCCGCTCTTCACTGCCGCATCGAGATCACGAAAGTTGACATGACCCATCCTTTGATGCCACAGTTGCGCCACATTCTCGTCGCGCTTGTCTTCTGACACTGCGTTTTGACATTTTTCCAGTGGGGTGCCCTGCACGTAGTACAGATTGTCCTTTCGCTTTGCAGCTAACCTCGTCAGTCCATTCTGGTCGAAAACTTCAGCCTTCTCTTTGCCATAAATGACCGAGAAACCCCGGTCTGTTATCTTCGAGACTGATAAAAGGTTAGTCCGGATCTCAGGAAAGTGCAAAATCTCATTGAGAGTAACATTGCAAGTCTTACCATCTACACTTGTTGCAATTTCTGCAGTTCGTTGGGCCTTTATCTCTGCAGTTGCGCTCCTTGCCAACTTCAGTTTGCCAGTCTCGCCCTTATCCATCTCTGTAAACACAGTCGCATCGCCGCACAGATGAGACGTGCACACACTGTCAAGACACCACAGGTTTTCAACGCTGCTCGTCGCAATCTGAAACTTATCATGTTCCTCGACTGATAAGAGTGATGCGTCCGACAGCTGTTTTTGTTGACCTTGACATTGCAGTCCGCTGCCTTATGTCCTTTGATTCCGCACTTCGAGCATTTGAACGGAAATGATTCCTCCTTGTCACTCTTACCACAGGGGTGGCCGTTGCTTTTGTTTTGAAGCTTCGACTGTGGTTTCCTTGAAGGACCTTTCTTCTTCACGTACATGACGCCTTGATTTTCCATCGGAGTCGACGAGGCAACTCGGGCATCATGTTCTTCGATTATCTTCGTACGTAGATTCTCTGGCTTCGGTAGATCGTCTCGGCTCTCGATGGCAATTCTGAAGTTTTCAAAACTTGCAGGCAAACTGTACAGCATCATGATGGTAAGTTGATAACTACTTCCATGTCAGCTAACTTGTCGACACAGTCGAAGTAGTTGTCGAGGTCCTCACGGATGTCGCTACCTTCAGTCATCTTTTGTAAGGTTAGACTCTTCAACAACGTGGCCTTGCGAGCCGGCCCCTTCGACTGAAACATGTCCAAGTTTTTTCCATATCTCGTTTGATGACCTGCAGTTCTTCACCAACTTCAGCTGTCTTAGTCCGATGGACAGGATTTGGTTTGACATGACCTTTTCATCCTTAGTCGTCCACTCGGTCAGTTGGGCTGCATTGTCCTCACCCGGCTCGTGTTTGACGATCTAGCGGCTGACATAACCCCACACGTAATTCTTTATCAGTATGGCGCGCATTTGCATCTTCCAGGTGTCGTAATTATCGCGCCCTAAGGCCTCGATGCGCACAGAACCGTTTGAATTCATTGTCTCACTCCAATCGTGTCAATGTCCGAAACACTCACGATTGTTTACAATAAATTTTGTGTCGCGTGTTATTGTCCGAAACACTCACAACCGGCCATACACTTTGCATCGCGTGCTATTGTCCGAAACACTCTCAAAAAGTGCCTAAGAAATATCGCGTCGTGTGCATTTGTAAACAACTCTCAAGATAAGCACGTTTTCTCGCGTCGCATGTTATTGTCTGAAACACTCGCGATTGGCTTTTTCACTGTTCACCCACGATCAAGCACACAATATTTGAGAAGACGGTGTTTGTTCCTTCTCGCTTCGTCGATTGTCTAGAATCTTCTCGAGAGAACAAGATGTCTGCCGACCCGTCGCGTCCTTCTCTTTGTATGTTGGTTTGATCCCACTAAGTTACCTGTTTCCAATTTAAATCCACGCTAATTGCCTTGGCCCATAACCTGTTGGAGGTTTTAAAGCAGCGATGAAACGTAACTCTCGATTAAATGTTATTCAACTGATTTATTTATCACAAAATACAAGAACTGTTTAAAAGCGTCGTTGCTGTGAACAGATCAAAAACGAACTGAAGAAAAGTTAGTTGAGGGCGCTAGCGCACCTCTCGATCAAGATGGCGGTCGATACCGGCGAAGGCCGATTTCACCTATGGAGTTAATAGTTGATAGCTGACACATTGAGCGTATATTTTGTAATATATTTGTGTGTTTCTTGTGCCTTGAAACTTATTCTACAGGAAATATAAATAGCTAAAAATCACGGAATCAGTCACGCGTTGTCGTTTCCCTTTGAACATTTTTGCTTTATGTTAGTATTCGTAATATTGCTATTCATTACAATATTTTAGGGCTCTCCTCAATTGACGGGCTGTTATTTTATTTTAGAGTGTGCACCGAACAGTTTTAGGCATTGCTTTGTTTAAGATTTTTGAAACCCATCTGAGTAAAAATGTAATAAATGTAATAACGGTGCTAATGATAATATGAGCATGAGGAAAAGAGTGCGAGTGTGGAAGTCCGCACATGGTGGCCAGTAACATACTTGGCAACGCTGCCTTCATTTCAACGGTTCTCCGCCGAACTGTCAGATTCCAACTCTGGATAATACACCTATAGTGGACCCAATACATGGTGCAAAAGAACACCACCAAAACAGTGCAGAACCCCCTCTGACTTGAACTACACGCTCCACACACCGCAGTCTAAACGCCTCATTAGGCCGTCATTGCATTATTTGAAAACCGGCAAAATCGTGTCTCATCGGACACAATACACCCCTCCAGTCGACTACTGTCTATTTTTGGTGTTGTTTGGCACATTTCACTACCATGATCATATGTTAGTGGTACCAATTCAACACCATCGACAGCTCTCCAAAGCAAATAGTGAGCTTAGTTTGAAACTTTCATGGCTATAGCATACCTGCCAACCCTTCTGATTTATTCGGAAACCTTACGAATTTTCACCTCGTCTTCCAGACTTCTTAATTACTATTATTTCTTCCGAATTTTGACCCCACTGTGGTGTATTGTAAAACAAAAAGAAAGAGCACTGCAAATAATTACCATTCTCAAGGAGAATATCACAATTGCTTCTGTGATTTTCACAACCTTGGTTTTGTGTGTAAATTGCTGTCATTCTTTCCTTAGCTGGGAACTTGGGACAGAGGATCAGCCTACTACATGCTGATTGGTTGTATTTTATCCACAATATGGTGAAATTGTTGAGAGCAGCAGTATGACAGTGCAGATCACCACGTCATATGAATATGAATATGAATATGCAGTAGAATTGATATTACAACTTTTCAGTCGGTCAGCACAATATAATCCCAATTAATGGGACATGCAAAAAAATAACCTGAAAAAAATTACATGTGATATATATTAATTTGTTATAGACTGCAGAAGAGGGAGAAAGATTCAAGTTACCAATTTTTTTTTCTTTTTATTTTTTTCCTTCTTTTTCAAAACTAAAATTGCAAGAATTTATAAGTATTAGAAATGGGATCAAGGGAGTGCACTATCTCCACTGCTTTTCATCTCTGTGATGGATGAGGTAATGGTAAAAGTGGCAGCACAAATACGAGAAGAACATATGAGAGCAATGGTGTTTGCAGACGATCTAATGATATGGGGCAATAGAGAGGCAGAGGTACAAGAAAGAATGAATGTATGGGTTGAGACAGTAAAACCGTATGGTTTGAAATTTAATTTAAAGAAGTGTGAAACGATGGTGACAACGAGAAATAGAGGAAGAGTAACAACAGATATAATGATAGGAGGAGAAGTACTAAAGAAGGTGGATAGTTTTAAGTATTTAGGGAGTGTAATAGAAGGAAGTGGTAGAAATGACAAGGAGATCAGTGAGAGAGGAAGGCAAGCCCATGGATTCCTGCAGAGCATGAGAGGTCTGGTATGGCGCAGGGATGTACTCCAGAAGAGCAAACGGGTATTGTATCGAACGTATTATGTCCCAATACTCACCTATGCATCAGAAGCATGGGTTATGAAGAAGAGACAGGTGAGCAGGATCCAGGATTGTGAAATGAAATTTCAGAGAAGCTGATTAGGAATAACAAGAAGGGATAGAGTAAGAAATGAGAGAGAGATTGTGGAAGAGAAACCCTTACAAGAGATCATAGAGATGTCAAGAATTAGTTGGTGTGGACACGTTGGGAGAATACAGGATGCCAAGGAGGATGCATGAGATGGAAATGGAGGGCGAGAGACCATGAGGAAGGCCAAGAGATTAGATGGATTGTGGATGTGAAGTAATGAGTGCAGAAAAGAGGAGAGGAGAGGAGTGGGACAGAGTGAAGAGTGAAAGGTGATGGGAGGATAGAAAACGATGGAGAGGCTTATGTTCCAAGCAGACCCAGCCAGGGGCTGGAAACTGTAAAAGATGATGATGAATACTGTATTAGAAATGGGATGATACACTTTTCCTTAATACTTGATGTCTCAATATTGTTACTGTGGCTTTTAGAGATGCCGGAGTGCCAGAATTTTGCCCCAAAGGGTATCTTTAACATGCCAGTAAATCTACTGACATGGCTCCCTCATATTTGCACACCCTCAAATGCCAACTGACTGCACCAGGATTCAATCCTGCAACCTTGGACACAGCAGGCAAGAACGTTAAACATGTTAATTAGCTGATACATAAAATACTGTATACAAGTTAGTCTCTGTGTTAATTTTTAATGACTTGAAACAGCTGTTTGGATAAGTTATCACCGGGTGAATTGGTAGATATGTGATGAGGTAATCAGATTGAAATATGCAGGAAATGTTGATATCATATCTTTGAAATATTTGTAGATTCTTGCTGTGTGACCACCTGGTGTGGAGTATATACAGTATAAGTATATACTGTTGCGTGCCACCCCCTAGTGGCACTTTTGTTAACTGGATTGCGGTGGGTTGAAGCACAACACAGGTTGTTCCTTTAAAGAAATAATTAATTTTATTGCGGCCAGAAAGATACACTACTCATCAGCAAATACAAGCAATTAGAACCTTACTCCAGTTTCCTCAAGTCTCTTGGTTATGGAGAACTCTTGCCCTCTTTCACTTGTCAACAGTTAATCTTCTCGCTAATGAGTCTGGTGGCCTTGACAGAACTACATGCAACTCTCCCCTATGTACACAAATTACAGTTACTTACGAAAACCTGCTACACGCTGCTTCGCTGTTCACGAGCTGGGAAACAATGTCACTGGGTTTCGTAACTCGCGCGGCACTTCACCACAATATCTCTGTCGCTCAGTGAAATCACACTCACTCAAAACACAGGCAGTCCCCTGTATGCTTCTCACTTCCTCGCTGTCAAGAGAAACGGCTTTACTAGGGGTTTCGCAAGTCACCGCACTTCTGTCGCTCAGGATAAACGCTCGCACTAGCTCGTAAAACACACAACTCATTCACTGCTTGACAGGTCGCTCTTATATAGCAGGCCGGTGACTCAATAAATGCTTCTAGACCCATCCAGGGCTCACGGCTTCTCGAGGCTTCCATCGCTGGCTGGGTCACGAATATTCTGGACCATCCCTTTGTCCTAGTAGACCTGTTGCATAAGGTGCACGTAATACACTGAGGCAGAGCAGCCCAGCCCTGGGGCAGTTGTGACTCATGCGGCGAGCGATGAAACAAACTCACAGCCGTAACACCACCCCCTTCCTAAAAAGGCTGATCGTCCCGATCAATCATTGGTCCGTCTGTGTCCCTTCGTAGGCTGCCAGGCGATCTCGATGCACGATCTTCATCTTCGCCCTCGGGCCCCGCTGGATCCTGTAGACGACATCGTTGATCCGTTTCACGACTCCGTACGGGCCCTCCCAGGACTTCTGCAGTTTGGGTGACAGGCCTTTCTTCCGTAATGGGTTGAAGAGCCAGACCAGGTCGTCCTCGTGGAATCCGCCGGCATCCGTCTGTTGGTCGTATCGGGTCTTCATTCAGTCGGTCTCGATCCGCAGTTTCCTCCTCGCGAACGCGTGCATGTCCTCCAGTTGGTCGACCAGTTCTTGACAATACTGGCTTACCGGGACCGGACCATTCCCAGGTCGCCGAAGGCAAGATCGACAGGTAGACGGAGCTCCCTCCCAGACATGGCCCGGGCTGGTGTGCACCCGGTGGCTTCATGCGCAGTAGGCCAGGAGAAATAGTGGAAGATGTTTGTCCCAATCCCTCTGGTGCTCGCTGACGACTATTCGGAGATGGTTCTCGATGGTGCGATTGAATCGCTCTACCATCCCGTCGGACTGTGGGTGTAGCGGCGTTGTCCTTGTCTTCCGGATTCCCAGCAGCTGGCATAGGTTCTGGAACACCTGTGACTCGAAGTTCCTCCCTTGGTCGGAGTGCAGCTCCAGGGGTACTCCGTACCGGCTGACGAATTCCTTCACCAGGGTCTCTGCGATCGTCGCGGCTTCTTGGTTAGGGAGCGCATACGCCTCCGGCCATTTGGTGAAGTAGTCGCTGACGACCAATATGTAGCGGTTCCCTGCCTCGCTTAACAGGAATGGTCCAGCAACATCGATGGCCACTCTCTCCAAGGGGCCGCCCACGTTGTAGGTCTTCAGTGGACCCCGTCGTCTTCGTCCTGGGCCCTTGCTGGCTGCGCAATCGTGGCAACTCGCGCAATGGTTCTCCACGTCTGGTCGGCACCCGATCCAGTAGAACCGCTCTCTCAGCTTCTCCAGGGTCTTCTTTATCCCTAAGTGCCCACCAGATGATCCTCCATGAACTTCCTTCAGGACTTCCTCTTTCATAGCCTTCGGAACGACGACTTGTTCCCGAGATGTCTTCCCGTCGGTGCTCTCCCAGGTACGGCATATGAGGCCATCCCTCACAACCAGCGAGTCCCACTGCGCCCAGTAGGACTTAAACTTTGGGCTGCAGTCACTCACAATGTTCCACCCGGGTCTGGGGACACAGGCCCTCTTCCATTCTGCTATCAGTCCCAGGTCATCATCTTCTGCTTGTGCCCGCGTGAAAGATTCGCGGCTCCAGCTCCCTTGAAGTTCCACGGTAGTCCTTCGGCACTGTATCCCGGTGTTCTCCTCCCTTCGGGCACAGAAGGTGCAGTCTTCGGGGCACGGTCTTCGTGACAGGGCGTCGGCGTTAGAATGCAGTTGGCCTTTCCTGTGCTGAATCTCAAAGTTGTACTGTTGAAGCCTCTCTAACCACCGCGCGAGTTGACCTTCGGGCTGCTTGAAGTTCAGGAGCCACCGCAGGGATGCATGGTCGGTCCTGATGAGAAATTTCTTGCCCGTACAGGTACTTGTGGAAGTGTTCAATGGTCTTCACAATGGCGAGCAGCTCCTTCCTGGTGACACAGTAGTTCCTTTCTGGCTTTGACAAGGCCTTGCTGAAGTAGGCCACTACTCTCTCCTCGCCGTCCACTACTTGCGACAGAATTCCCCCTATGCCAAAGTCGCTGGCATCGGTATCGACGATGAACCTTGTTCCAGGTCTGGGGTAGGCCAAAATAGGCGCGGTGCACAGAGCCTGCTTGAGTTGTTCGAAGGCACTGTGGCATTCTGCTGTCCACGTGAAGGGTTGGTCCTTCTCAGTCAGTCGATGTAAAGGTTTGGCGATGTCGGCGAATCCTTTCACGAAGTGACGGTAATAAGTGCAGAGTCCCAGGAAGCTTCGTAGTTGGGACTTGTCCTTCGGAACTGGCCACTCCCTCACAGCTGCGGTCTTCTCTGGGTCGGTGCGCACCCCCTCCTCGGAGACGATATGCCCAAGGTACTGGACATGCTTCTGGAAGAGCTGACACTTCTTGGGGCTCAACTTCAGCTGGGCAGCCCGTAGCTTCATCAAGATCTCCTTTAGGTTGCTGTAGTGCTCCTCGAAGCTTCTCCCCAGAACGATGACGTCGTCTAGGTAGACCAGGCAGGTCTTCCAGTGTAGTCCCCTCAGAATGGACTCCATTAGCCTTTCGAAGGTCGCAGGGGCGTTGCACAGACCGAATGGCATGACTGTGAACTGCCAGAGCCCGCTGCCCACAGAGAACGCCGTTTTCTCGCAGTCCTTAGGGTGGACCTCCACCTGCCAGTAGCCACTCTTCAAATCCAAGGTGGAGAACCATCTTGACCCTGATATGGTGTCCAGCGTGTCGTCGATCCGGGGTAGAGGGTAGCTGTCCTTCTTCGTGATGTCGTTCACCCGCCTGTAGTCCGCGCAGAACCTGGTGGAACCGTCCTTCTTCTTCACAAGCACAACCGGAGAACTCCAAGGACTATGTGATGGCTCGATCACCCCTTGCTCCTTCATCTCTTCTACCATCCGGTCGACTTCGGCTTGCTTGGCGAGCGGGACACGTCGGAATGGGGCCCTAATCGGTGCGCTGTCCCCAACGTCGATTCTGTGCTGGACCAAGCTTGTCCTGCCGAAGTCTTTGCTCCCCACGGAGAAGACGTCCTGGAATTCGCGTAGCAGGTCCTGAAGTTGGCGTGATTGTTCCTCGTCTAAATGGTCCTGGGATCCTTGGTACAGCTTCTGTAGTTCTTCTGGCAGTGCGCGTCTTCTTCGGTTGTCCGTCTGCAGGTGTCCGTCCGTTGTATCTGTGATGCGAGCAATCCAGGTAACGGGCTCGCAGACTCCTAGGTTGGTGTCCCGGTGAACCGTAATGTCGTAGTCGTTCAGGTTGGACAGGCGGACGTACGGCCGAGACGTCGTATTGATGAGGGTCTTGGCAACTAGCAATCCTTTTGTCTGGATGTCCTCATATTTTGGCTCGATGACAGCCGCCACTCCCTCAGCAGTTCCGTCGACAATTACGGCAGCGCTGACCTCCGTCCTGGCGGGAACGTTGACGTCTTCTCTCAGCCTTACTCGTCGTGCAGTGACGGCCTCGTGTGCTGGTTGCAAAGCAAGTCCCTCACTTCCGAAGTGCAGAGTGTTGGTACTCAGATCCAAGATGATGTTGTTCTGGTCCAGGAAGTCCAGTCCGATGATCACTTCGTTTGATACGTCAGCCACAAGCACTGGATGCTTTATCGCCCGTCGACCAATGACGAACTCCAGTGATGCTTCGCCATGTACCGGTGCGGTCTCTCCGGTCGCGGTTATTAGCTGGAGGTTCCTTTGTGTGGGTTGCACTCTCCACTTCGGGATCACGGTGGGACAGACGATGGTCCTCGATGCTCCCGTGTCGATAAGCATGGGCCAGCTCTCCCCGTTGACGACTCCGTCGACCATCAGGCTGCTATTATCCCTCCGTAACTGCGTCACACGAACTTGGACTGCCGGGGCTTGACGACTGTCAAAGCCAACCTTTGCCCCCCAAGGCTGGCTGATACTTGCTTTCCTGGGCCGCGCGGTTTCCCTACGACTGACTGTCCCGACGGAAACCCTTGGCGGCGGCAATCACCGCAGTCCTTGCTCAGGTGGCCTCTCTTACGGCAGGCCCAGCAGGTCGGTAGTCCTCTTCCGGGCCGCCTCTCCGGATGTCCTTCGGCTACGTTTTTGTTGATGGTACTGCGACTCTTGAAGAACCGGCCTAGCGCCTCCATCAGTTCATCGGCCAGGGGCTTGGTCTTGTCGGCTTTGGCTGGTTCGTCGACGTCCACCTGACGCACCCGCACGCGCATTCTAGATACCTGCTTTGCCGTCTCGAACTCAAGTGCGTGACTCAGCGCAACTGCCAGGGTCTTATTGCGCGCGAGTCGCAGCGCCTGTTGAGTGTCCGAGTCCCGTAGCCCGTCGGTGAAGGCCTGCGTCGCAATCTGTTCCAGAAAGTCGGCCGACGCTGTTGGATAGGCGAGCCTTACGAGTCGTGCGATGTCCATCTCGAACTCCTGCAGGGTTTCCGCGTTCTTCTGTACCCGGGTCCGGAGCTGCATCTGGTAGGCCTGCTGAAGATGGCTATCTCCATATCGGGACTCCATATGGGCGATCAGTGAAGCGTAGTCCTGGGAACCAGTCGGAATGGCCTGAAGGACGTTAAGGGCGTCCCCTCTCAGCGCTACAATGAGAGCTGTAGCCTTTTCCGTGCTGTTCCAGTTGTTTATGGAACAGGCTGCCTCGAACTGACGTAAATAGGTGCTCCACGGGACCTTTCCGTCGAAGGTTGGGGGCGTCACTCTGCTCTGTCCCATTCCTGATGTCCCCGGTGTACCTGTGGGCGGGCGTCGGCGCAGCTCGGCAACTTCCTCTTGAAGAGCGTTGAATTTCTCTTCCACCCCCGTGAGTGGGCGTTGGCGCAGTTCGGCAACTTCCTCTTGTAGAGCTTTGACTCTCTCATCCACCCCGGTCGGCGGGCGTCGGCGCAGCTCGGCGACTTCCTCTTGTAGGGCTTTGAATCTATCTTCCATCCCTGTCGGCGGGTGTCGGCGCAGCTCAGCAAATTCCTTTTGTAGAGCGTTGAATCTCTCTTCCACCCCCGTCAGCGGGCGTCGGCGTAGCTCGGCAACTTCTTCTTTTAAGGTGTCGAACTTCTTTTCCACTGCCGTGACTTCCTCACGCAGACCCAGTTCTAATTTCTTCAGGTCCTGTGCTAACTTATTCTGCCCGTCTTCCATCTTCTTCTGGCCGTCCTCTATCTTCTTGGTTAAATTCTTCTGGCCATCTTCTAATTTTGCAGTTAGGTCTTCGGCTAACTTCTTCTGGCCGTCTTCCATCTTGGTTTCCATGCCACTTAACTTTTCTAGCAATGCTGCCAATTGCGCCTCCATTTTAGTTGTTTGTCTTGTAAAGGGCATGCACTCACAGGAAAATTAGAGAAAATGACCTGCTCGGGTTTTGAAACCAGGACCGTCAGGTGTTGTGCTTGTGCTTGAGTTCGTAATCCGGCTTCTGACACCAGTTGTTGCGTGCCACCCCCTAGTGGCACTTTTGTTAACTGGATTACGGTGGGTAGAAAGCACAACACAGGTTGTTCCTTTAAAGAAATAATTAATTTTATTGCAGCCAGAAAGATACACTACTCATCAGCAAATACAAGCAATTAGAACCTTACTCCAGTTTCCTCAAGTCTCTTGGTTATGGAGAACTTTTGCCCTCTTTCACTTGTCAACAGTTAATCTTCTCGCTAATGAGTCTGGTGGCCTTGACAGAACTACATGCAACTCTCCCCTATGTACACAAATTACAGTTACTTACGAAAACCTGCTACACGCTGCTTCGCTGTTCACGAGCTGGGAAACAATGTCACTGGGTTTCGTAACTCGCGCGGCACTTCACCACAATATCTCTGTCGCTCAGTGAAATCACACTCACTCAAAACACAGGCAGTCCCCTGTATGCTTCTCACTTCCTCGCTGTCAAGAGAAACGGCTTTACTAGGGGTTTCGCAAGTCACCACACTTCTGTCGCTCAGGATAAACGCTCGCACTAGCTCGTAAAACACACAACTCACTCACTGCTTGACAGGTCGCTCTTATATAGCAGGCCGGTGACTCAATAAATGCTTCTAGACCCATCCAGGGCTCACGGCTTCTCGAGGCTTCCATCGCTGGCTGGGTCACGAATATTCTGGACCATCCCTTTGTCCTAGTAGACCTGTTGCATAAGGCGCACGCAATACACTGAGGCAGAGCAGCCCAGCCCTGGGGCAGTTGTGACTCATGCGGCGAGCGATGAAACAAACTCACAGCCGTAACAATACAGTGAGTTCCTCTCATGACTCGTCCGGCCTGCGCACCGAGCTTATCTCCCGTTGACTCAGCACTCCCTGCTCGGCATGCATAGCAATAAGAACAGAACATCACTTGGCTCACTTTATCCATGCATGACATGAGATAACGATTAAAATGAAGAAAGGAAGAATTAATAAACTAAGGTCGTACCTTATGACAGGAGATGTTGGAAATGTTCTCCTCCTACATCCACACATTTCCGGCATCGTCTTGGGAAACTCCGATTCACACCCATAAGTTCGTCTTCAGTAATTGAGGCTATTTCTCTCCGGATATGTTCTGTCAGTTCGTCCAACGTGTGAGGGTTTCTTGTCCAAGTCGTCTTAGGGATTTTGTAGGCGTATGTTCTAATCTTTCTGAGATTTCATTTACTTTTTCCTCATTAAGTACACGTTTTTTAACACTTCGCTTCTTATCGAGTAAAGAACCAATTCCTCTCAATTTGTTTACGAGATTCCGCACGGTATCTCTGCGTGGAGAGCGTACACCTGGAAAATGTGTTATGAAACGTCTAACGACTTCCCTGCAAAACTCTGTTTTCACATATTTATCGTACATAAATACCATTTCCTCTACCGTGTACACACATGGAGGCATTATGAAAATTATACCCCAAGTAACACTTCACAACTCGAGAACAGTTAGAACGACAAATCAACACTAACTTAATACACGTTATAAGCACGGACTAGAACTGCGAAATGCGCATTGTGTAAGAGGAAGTGATCAGTCAACGCGAGGCAGATAAGCTCGATGCGCTGGCCGGACGAGTCATGAGAGGAACTCACTGTATAAGTTGAGCTACTAATTAATCATTTTTGAATCTGAAGTTTGCTTGACAAATGAAGCATGTAATCCCCTCTTTTATAATATAATGAATATTTGATGATAAAAGAGAAAAAAGCAGTATAATATAAGTCACATATATTTTTTTGAGTGCTTATTATTATGGTTATTTTATATTCATATTGCCTGTGGAATAAAATTGGGCCTCTACTAATGTGTTTAAAGAGCAATCTTAAACAAAGAAATCAATATATTTTCGGATTGTTGAATTTCCCACTTCTTTCAGCCATTATGAATTGAAGCCTGCCATTAGTATTCGTATCCAATTTCCACCCCCTTATCACAGCCATTGTTCACAATTTACCAATTTTGCCACTTTTAAATAACTTCCTGCAATAAGATCTGATAATTTCTATACATTGCTTAAGTTGGGATTGAGTGACAATTTGACCTTTCCTTAACAATTAATAATATAGGAATTCAGCAACTTTTGCCATGAGCTCCACAATTTTTCAATCATTTGAGTTGGTAACACTGCCCACAACATACTGAGACTCATCAACATCATCTTAATTTCCCCTCTTCCAGTTGACACTGGGTGAGGGCAAATATGGTTCCTCTCCACTTTGTTCTGACGTTCCACCATTCCTCTTCCGGCACGGTGTTCCAATCCAGGTTCCGTTTTCTAATGCTATTCTCCACCGAGTCCATCCAACGCATTCTTGGTCTTCCTCGTCCTCTCTTCCCTGTAATCCGTCTTTCCAGTGCTCGTCTTGGTAGCCTTACTTCATTCATCCGTTTGACATGTCCAAACCATCTCAATCTGTTTTGCTCCAGTTTGTCATTTAGTTTCTGTACTCCCAGTTCTTTCCGTATATCTTCATTTCTCACTTTGTCTCTCCTCGTTTTCTGGACCATACTTCTCAGGAATGTCATCTATGCTGCTTGTACTCTGCTCTCATCCCTCTTAGTCATTGTTCAAGTTTCTGCTGCATATGTCATTATAGGAACATAATATGCTTTGTACATCACTTCTTTAGCCTTAATTGGTATATCCTTGTTCCGTACTAGTCCCCGTACCTGTTGGTAGAAAGCACTCCCGAGTTTTATTCTTCTGCTAATTTCCAAATCTAGTCTTCCATCTTCAGTCAGTTCACTTCCCAAGTATTTCAAGTGTTTCACCACTTCCAATTCCTTATCTCCTACTTTGATTACTCCTTTTCCTTCTGTCTTATCTCTACTCATCATCACTGTTTTACTCTTCTCCACATTTAGCTTCAATCCCCATTGCTCAATCTTTTCATTTATTATGTCTAACTGTTCTTGTACCTCCATCTCATCCTTGCCCAAGATCACAACTTCGTCTGCAAACAACATTACCTTCATCTTTGCCCTACTATATTCTTTCATTGCTGCCTTCATGATGTCATCCATCACCATTACGAACAATAATGGTGACAACACTTCCTTGCTTTAGTCCAGTGTCAATTTTAAACCATTCCGATGTCCCGACTCTAGTCTCCACACTACTGTAGCAATCCATGCACAATCCTTTTATCATGTCTCCCAGTTCCTTGCCTATCCCCCCTATTTGTTAAGCTTTCCCAAACTTTTGTTGCCCTGAGAAATATTTATACCCACTCTCAGCTCACGTTTCTGTACTTGCATAATTTGTCAGTACCCTCACTTGGCAGCAGGTCAGCATCAATATGCAATCTTCATATTTTCTTCTCTTTTGGGCATATGAATAAAACTTTTAAAAAAAGTTGATGGTCTGTATCAGTTTTGTTACGGATCATCATATTTTTTATTGTTAACTGGCATATTACCATTCATCAGTGTCGCATAATATTTGATTATGCTTTTGTTTATTTGATTGTTGGATAGAAATGCATAAAACATGGAGATGCATTTGTGTGGGACTTCGCGTTTTAAAAAATATATTATAACCACTATTGTTATTTTAAAAATATGCTTTGGTCATGCTCTAAAGTAGATCTTTTTCTACCCTCAGCTAGTATTATAACTATGGGGACAATAACTGTATTCTTTCACTTTCGAGAAAATACACCTTACAAGCTTGCACTGTCATTTTGAACAGACTATTATGCAATGTTATCACAATTGACACCAGTTTGACTGCTTTGCTTATTGATTATTCACAATGAACTTTATTTCACTGTAAGAATTATTTTGTGTACATATACCATTTATAAGACAGTGCTAGTCCATGATTATTACTGTATTCCATGTTCCCTGTCTAAGATTCTATCTGTTTGTGCATATCTACTTCAATATGTGAACCTCCCTATAATGCATCATTTTTTTCTCTTCCACTCATTTAGTTGGTCAGGAATCTGGTGTTCTTTACTTCCCTTGTTGGACACTGACAGTGATATTTTAGTTATAGAGAATGTTGGTTGCAAATAGGAGTTTTTGGTTCAGTTGGCTTCAGTTTAGGCAAAACAGGTGCTCTATATAATCTCTTGTCATTCTATCACTTTAATTTCTTGTACCATTGCTGTTTATTTTATGTATGGATCATTTGCTGAAGGGCATAAATTAGCTGTGTGGGATTCAGTTAGGTAGAAGTTACGTGGAAGCAGTCTGGCTCATGTTGATGACTAGGTTGCTATAACAGATTCTATTGAACAAAACAGAAGGTGATGTCAGTAGGGAAGAAATGCAAGAAAATAAAACGGGTAGGAGGAACTAAATTGGAGCAGGTGGGCCATTTCAAGTACTCAGACTGTGTATTCTTTCAGGATGGTAGAATAATGAGTGAGATATAGCCAAGGTACACAAAAGCCAATGAAGTGAGTTCTTGGTTGCAATCTATTGTATTCTGCAAGAAAGAAGTTAGTGTAGCGACGAAACTCGGTCTATATTGTTCAGTACTTTGACCGACGTTGCTGTATTGGAGTGAGAGCTGGGTAGATTCACGGTATCTGATACATAAGTTGGAGGTAACTGATATGAGAGTAGCACGAATGATTGCTGAGACAAATAGATAGAAGAAATGACAGGAGGGTACTCGTAATCTATACTAAAACAATAAAGCTGAAGAGTTTGTGTGTTTTTGTGTTTAAACGCGCTAATCTCTGGAACTACCAGTCGGATTCGAAAAATTCTTTTTTTATATGATAGCCAGATTCAAGAGGAATAGTTTAGGCTATGTTAAATTTCGGACAGACCACTCCATTCCCTGCATTTAGGCCCTTTGGCACAAATCTACACCGTTTCACCGATCTGAACCAAAATTTGTATACTTACCCTTTGGAACCCTGCGAGTGACACTGTCTGCTTGAAATTTATGACAGACCAGTCCATTCCCTGCATTTAGGCCCTTTGGCACAAATCTACACCGTTTCATCGATCTTAACCAAAATGTGTATACTTACCCTTTGGAACCCTGCGAGTAACACAGTCTGCATGAAATTTCAGACAGACCACTCCATTCCCTGCATTTAGGCCCTTTGGCACGAATCTACACCGTTTCACCGATCTGACCCAAAAATTGTATACACACTCTTTGGAACACTGATGGTAACACTGTCCACTTTAAATTTCGGACAGACCACTCCATTCCCTGCATTTAAGCCCTTTCACACAAATCTACACCGTTTCACCGATCTGAACCAAAATGTGTATACTTACCCTTTGAAACCCTGCGAGTAACACTGTTTATATGAAATTTAGGACAGACCACTCCATTTCCTGCATTTATGCCCTTTGGCACAAATCTGCATCCTTTCACGATCTGAACCAAAATTTGTATACTTACCCTTTGGAACCCTACGAGGAACACTGTCTTCATGAAATTTCGGACAGACCACTCCATTCCCTGCATTTAGGCCCTTTGGAACAAATCTACACCGTTTCACTGAACTGAACCAAATTTCACATACTTACACTTTGGAACCCGACGAGTAACACTGTCTGCTTGAAATTTCGGACAGATCACTCCATTCCCTGCATTTAGGTCCATTGGCACAAATCTACAGCGTTTCACCGATCTGAACCACATGTTGTACACTTACCCTTTGGAACCCTGCGGGTGGCACTGTCCACTTTAAATTTCGGACAGACCACTCCATTCCCTGCATTTAGGCCCTTAATCACAAATCTACACCGTTCCTCCTAATTGTACCAAATTATACATACACTTTGAAACCCTGCTGGTAACAATGTCCACTTGATATTTTGGACAATGCTCTCCATTCCTTACATGTAGAATAACAAACAAACTGAACTTGAAAACCATGTATTAAGGTCCTAGAATAATTCATGTCCGCAGTAGTGTAACTGTAAGAGTATTTTAATAAGTCTATTGTTGACTGGCAATTCGAGCTGCATCACGTCGCCCCTGCCAGTGTTCTGGTGCAGAATTGCGAAAATAGTTAAATCTTGCGCTGCTTATAAATTGCAGTCACGGGGAGTAATAGTGCAAAAAGATTTCTTTTGCCCCTTAAAACAGTTATCATCATGGACATATTATGCATCTGTATAAGTGTTGGTGCAATACATTGAGGTTATCAGCTGCAATAAGCATTGGTGCTTTCAAATTTATCTTAATTTTTTTCCGAAACGTATCGTTGAGCGCTATGTGGCCATAAATGATACTATTGCTACCTCAGGAGCTCGGGACAGCCGACGTTTTCCAAAGTGTTCTGATTATTTTCCTACGGCGCTATGCGACAAAAGACGACACTATTGGTCTCTACATTTCTAACAGATAATGAGATATAGGCCCTAGGCACTGTTTTATTTCACTTACTCCTCTTTCTAATCATTTTTTGAAATTTGTTTGTAAATTACATGTGTCAGTGCTGTAGTTAGTAAATAGCCGTTTCCCTATTCATTATTATCATTAGGGGAAAATGACTTAAATGTTACGTCCATTATACTGTACTGCTTATCACCCTCACTACAACCACCACCACCACCACCAAAAGTTATATTTTAAAAAAAATCTGGTAGTTTAAGTATCATGTACCAGTTCTGTAGTAGTATTCATTATCATCCATAAAACAAATAAATCCACCGGGCAAAGCCAGGCACTACTGCTAGTGAAGATATAAAGGCCAAGTTGGAAATGAACACTTTAGATGTGGCTGTTTGTATGAGCCGACTCATGTTGTGTTTATGCTGAGAATGGGGGAGGAGAGACTACGTAAGATATAAATAGCAAGAGAAGCAGAAGTAGACCTAGTAGGTGTTCGTTTGATTCAGTGTTCAATGATATCAAGTTAAGGGACATTGAAGCAGAGGAGGCCCCAGGGCAGACTAGACTGGATGCTGAAAGGCAACACAGTCTAATGAAAATGAAGGAATGTCATTACATGATAAAATGGAAATGGATATCACTGGAGACCCAACTGGTGAAACATTGAAATATTTTGGTCCTGAGCTCCTTATTTAGTTTTATTTCTCAAGTAGTGGTTCACCTGTGGAAAGAATGATTTGCACATTATCTTTGAGTGAAAATTCGACTAAGTCCACTTCTGGTACAGTGCTGCAAGTCTGAAATGCATCAAGGCGCCCACACAAATAAAGTGCTCTTATTGCAATATTCTGGTCAGCTGGTTGGCATGCTTTGCATCTGGTAAAGTGAGCAAGTAAGAATATCGAATTGGGAGGTCAAAAGTTTGAACACTATTGTATCCCCTTTTTTTTTTTTTTTTAGTGTTAGACAAAGTTGCTCTGTTTTACTTTACTCTTTTAGAGACCTGATTGTTTGTAGAAGAGTACAAAGGAAAGAGTTTCATACTGCAAATGCCCTGAAGCAAGAATTGTTACATAAGTGGTGTTCATTGTCTCGTGATACTTGGCACTACGTCATAGTGAAACGACATCAGAAATTGCTGAATCAATTTCAAATCCAATTTATATGCACAGACATTTTCTTCTCAATGTTATTCTTAATCATTGACCTGGTTTACTGGAATGCTCACTGGGGTGGTATGATGCCCCGCATAGCTCTTGTGTTCTGTTGTCGCACATGTGCACACAGCTTTACCCACCCTGCTGATATCTAATCAATGACTAAATTACACATCAGTCAGTAAGCAAATTGAATTTACAAGTGTTGTCCACTGTACAAGTGCTTGTGGGGTTGGCTATACGCCCCAATGAACATTAATGAACATTAAATCATGGTAATGATATTTTGCTTACGGTTTGCATTGCACCTCACCCTGCAATAAGAAAATTTGTCTGCCGGATATTAATTGTTATATAAGTATTGGCCCTTTTTTCAACTATCTGTACAATAATGCATCAACCATAAAAGTATAATTTTGACTTAATCATACATGTCATCAATAATTCATGAACGTAACACTTTAAGAAAGTACCAGCATATTTTGTTCATTGTACTAGTTCATTTTATCAATATTCGCTATAATAGGATCAAAGGACGCTTAGTAACAGCGAGGAATACTACTCTAGAAAATTATATGCCAGAACATTTCAGTTGTAGCAACATTTAGATCTAATCATTTCATGACCAGTTAGAGGAATTCTTCTTTGAGGAATTGACATGCATGCCACTGTTTATCTTTAAATTTATGTACCTGTATATTTAGATTGCCAACGGCCTAGCCGTGTTGAAACACCGGATCCCATGAGAACTCCGCAGTTAAGCAACATTGGGCGTAGTCAGAACTTGGATGGTGTGCCGGTTCTAGGCACTGCGCGCTGTTGGCCAACATAAGGAGGAGCGGAAAGGCCCTGGCCACCCTACCGCACGTAAACTCCGGCTGGGGGTAGCCTCTTCGGAGGCTCGGACCTGCCTTCGGGCAGAATACCGATTAAATTAAATTAAATATTTAGATTATGGCATTGGCTTGATAAGTTAAGATGAGGTCTTATATCAGGAATTGACATGCATGCCATCTACCTAGGTATAATTGTGAAAAGGAAGCACCAGATTTATATAGCTGTAGGGTTTGGTTATATTAAGGGGACCAGGCAGCATGTGATTTTCATATAGTTCACCATACTAACATTGGTACTTGTTTCTCGGAAACTAACTGTTGAAATCAGATCAATTTTTAACCATAAATAGGGTATCATATCCTCTTTAAAGTGTACTAGTTTTATGATAATAACATTCATATGTGAGTAGAAATTAATATAAAATTATATTAACAAAAAGAAATTGTCATTTTTCTTAAAAATGTCTATGTATTTGCCACTTTTTTTTAAATTGTATTAAATCTAGTACATTTCATTAAAAGTACATTTCATTAAGAGTACAATGCCTGAACTCTGTACCAAATTTCATTGCTAGAGAGCTAATAGTTACAGGGAAAAGCATACCCAAAGCTGAAAAATTCATAGTTTTGGAAAAATACATTTTAAGTTTATGATTCGATCTGTTCAACTTTCATTTATTGTTAAAACTTGCCAGGTCTATAACTACCATCATTGCGGGTTTCAGCATCCTCCAGCTTATGTTTGGCAGCGCTCTTTTGAATTCTGTCCTCTTTTGTCATATGTAGGGCAGTTTTCTCAGCCTCCTGTGCCCTCAGCTTGTCAATTGATAAAAATGCATTCTTCATGTTCACCCCAGATTCAATGGCTTTATCGCTCGTAACTTTCATCCTACTGACTGACCCATTGTTGAAACACAATACATCCAAAACGCCAGTTTTTAGGGTATTGATGCCCACAAATACGGTCATAGGCAATCGTTCCCACTTACAGTTATTGAAGCTCCAATTTGTATTTTGAGTTCTCCCGTGAATGCATTTAGAAAGCAACTTTTACTATCCAGGTCCCTATAGATAGGTTTTATAAACTTCTCCGATTGACCTTGGTCATGTCTGTATTCATTATCAGTTACCCTAGCCCTCTGATATTTACACCATGACTCAAAGCCATTTGGAGACAAAGAATGGCAAGGGTCTTTGCCTGTAGAAGTCCTGTGAAAGAAGGTGGCCCAAACAGCTTTTCTCATTTTCTGTAACTTGCTTCTTATTGTCAGTCCATAATATGTTTGGAGGAGGTCAATTTCAGAATCTGTTAGCCTGTCACAACCTGATATTCCCTTATCATCGGAAAGTTTTTCCCCCTTTAGATCCTTGCGCAGCTTCCTTAATCCCGTACCCAAACGCTTTTGGACATGGCTAACACATTCATGTTTTACACTGTCCAGTCCTTAGTACGGATTATGTTCTACCATATGCTGAAAATAAATACATTAGAACAAAGGTATGTCTACTGCAAGCAGAGTGAACACAGATGAATGAAAGACGGTAAATGAAGGCGCTTGGCAGAAATGTCATTGTTTAGCCATACTTTTGCAGAAAATATACAAAAATAATACATATTTGTGTCCATGGAGGACTGGGATACAAGATAGGGCAATAAAAGAAATATCATAATTTTGATGGTTTTTCACTGCCCAGTTCCCTTAATGGTTCTCTATGCCAGATTTCACGAGATCAGATCATTATGTGACGAATGAGGTGAAATCATGTACACTAGAGTCTTGATTAACCGAGGTAATGTGGACCGAAGCCACCTCGGATAACCAAATCCTCGGTTAACACGGATACTCAGAAAGAAATTAAGGAAAATTATTTTAAAAAAACAAAACATAAGAAAGCAGTGGTACTATCATTGGAGTGGCTCAAAACGTACAAAAGAACTAATTATTTACAAAAAAAAGTATATGAAGTACAATACAGTACATAATGTACACCCACCTCTAAAATTACAAATGTTTGAAAAAGCCCTTCACAGTTTTCTGCTTGATTGCGCTGCCTCATTTCTTGGCCGCCAAACTGCGCAGACGACGTTACATAATGATGTCAGGTGGTGGTGTGTTTTCTTATTCTTCTCCATAGAGCAGTGCCTTCTCAATAGGATGAGAATGAGTGGGTGTGTTGTCCAATAGCAAAAGACTTTTTGAGGCAGATTGTTTTCGTCACAATACATGTTTACGCTTGGAACAAATTGATTTTAAAAAAACACATGTTAAAAATTGACGAGTCCATCCAAGCACTTTTTTGGTTTTCATATTTTACAGGAAGAATGTCCATATTCACATTTCTGAAAGCCCTGGGCTTTCTTGCTTTTCCTTTGAGGAATGGTTTTAGTTTGTGGTCGCCAGACTGATTAGCCCACAATAAAACAGTAACTCTCTCCTTGCTTCTTTTGTAACCGGGAGCTGATTTTTCCTGTTTATCGGCCAGTCTTGCTCGGTAACATCTTGTAATTCAATCCTGTTTCATCACAGTTATACATTTGCTGCGAGCTTAACTGATTTTTCTTAATTATTCCATCCAATTTTTTTATGAATGACTGAACTGCACTTGAGTCGGCAGACAAAATCTTTCCTGAATTGTTTAGCTGTCTAACCCCATATAGCTTTTTCCATCTGTCCAGCCATCCTATGCTTGCCATGAAGTCTTCTTCTCCATCTTGGAAGCGTTGAAAAAATTCTAAAGCTTTGGCTTGTAACATTGTTCGCCTTTTTCTCTCAGTTGCTGAAACCATAAAAATAATGCCTCAGACGTTTGTTCTTACTCACTATTTTTCATAGTCTTCCTCCTTTTTTTACAATGCTTTTGCCACCCGATGATTGAGTACGTTGAGACACCCATTTTTCAATCTGTTCCCGTTTACGTCGCCAGTTTCCTACTGTCACTTCATCTACGCCTAAATCACTTGCCACCTCTTTCAATGTTTCACCCCGATCTAAACGTTTAATTACACAAAGTTTGGTTCTCCAACGAAAGAACAACTGGTTTCCTTTTCACATTCATCACAGCACACTGATTGACCAACCTCACTCTAAAACCACTAGAATAGCAACTGTCTGAAGAGAAAGTGGCACTGACAAATAGCGATGCGTCTGTAGACAATAGAGGCAAGGAGGAGTGTGAGGGTTGGGCGCGTGACTCATGCGGTCAAGTTGGTCCATTTCCAACGATAATGCTTCTTTACTTACAGGCAAAACTAATGTATTTACACATCCAGTTCATGCTCGGCTGTCACGGAACCTCGGTTAAGCAAGACTCTACTGTATTAGGAATTGACACGTGTGCCTTCTACAATATTTATGTAAAGTAAGATTTAGATTTACGTACAGTTCTTGTAGATTTAGACTATAGTAATGGTCCACCATACCAAGTGTCACAGATGTTGGAACATTTATTGAAGAAGTATTGTTGCTTCCATATTTCCAAGAAAATTAGTGCATACTAATGTGAAAGTTAGCCAAGCATTTCTCATTTGATGTTGGCAGGTCCACAAACAAATCGTCATGAGTAATCTCAAAAATTTGGAGGTCCAATAAATAAGCCTTGTTTTAACTTACTGTCACTAAATTTAGGAAATGTTGTTCTCAAATAACCAAAACCTGGACTATGTTTGTCCAAAGCTTTAACAAAATTTTTTGATTAGTCCTTACTTGATTTGTAGCAGGTGCAAGAGATTTTGTCTTTTTCTACTGAAGGGTAATACTTGATGCTCTTCTCACCAGGAATGAAGTGAGTTGCATTAGCCAGTCCTTGATGCTATATACAGTATTATATTGTCCTATTCGCAAAGGAAACAACAACATTCCTAAAAGTAAACCGAACTCTATAAGGTATTTGTGTATCTGCCATTCGTATTTTCCACAATTGATGGCTTTCAAGATTACATTAATTTTCTCATAGTTTTCAGTCATTTTAACTGGGTAAGCCAGTGGTATTGATGGGTAAATATTACCATTATGCAATAAAAGTGTTTTTAAACTAACCTGAGACTAATATAAAAAGAGTCTCCATTCTTCAGGATTATGAAAACTTCCTAGCTCTATGTTCATGTCATAACAATTAATTAAATCATTACTAATTGGAAACAGATGTTTCAATGATTGATGCTGTTCTTGAAATGACACATTAACTCCTTGCTGCAATAACAGACATTTTAACTCTCTGTTTGACATCTTGATGGCTTGTGTACTTCATGTACATAAAACCTCATTTTGAATGTCCTTGTTATTTCTGCCAATTCCAAACATTCAGTTAATTTTTGGTACCTGCTTGTTGATGCTGTGAAATAATTGTACAGCTCTTCTAAAAGTATATATAGAAAAAAAGTGATAAAGGATATACAACACTCTGCTGCAGATTGTGCCCTAGATTGAGTGAATGATTGGTGCAAAGAACCCATACTGCCCACCCCAGGACTTTAGTTAGGCATAAAAGTGTAATGTAGAGATTTGGAGTCATTCTTTCAGTGTTGCCTATACAAAATTGTTGTTTGTGGCTCTTCAGTTGGTCAACATGATTGTGCCCAGAGAATGGGTGGGTTACAAGATATGAATATGTAATACACTCCTGAAAAAAATTACATGTTTTAGTTATTTATCACTATTAAATTGCCCCTTAATAATGATAAATAACTAATACATGTAGTTTTTTCAAGCAGTGTATTACATATTTATATCTTGTAACCTGCCCATTCTTTGGGCACAATCGTGTTGACCGGCTGAAGAGCTACAAATATCAATTAGGCATAAAAGGTAGACATTTCTCTACCAGTGTGAATCCCTTCAAATACCTGAAGATTAGAGTTAACTGATCCACATGACCTTCGCAGCAGGTGTCTAGTTTAGGGATACCTAATAGTATTTCAACGGTTGGTTGCAAGAAATAATTTCATCAAAAAAACAAATTACCCACTAATTAGTTCTTGATTCGTTGAGCGACTTCGCAAAATTTTGTTTCCCCGTGAAATGTAAACCCCCTCTCGCCTTGTATGATCTGGGGATGTGTATTGCGACTTGTTCCAGAGGTCCTGGGTTCGATTCTCAGCTCTGCAAAGAAATTTAATTCTGGTGTGAGGAATGGGGTATACTCAGCCTGTCAGATTCGCTGTTTTTATCCAGTTACCTATATAGCTTGACTTGTCCTTTGGCCACATTCTGATGTCGTTGCAAAACTGTCATTCTTGACAGGGATAGGTGATTGTGCTGTTTCAAAAACATCCATTGGAATCCATGAGCAATCCTCTTTTTTTTTAGTTTAGAACAGCCTTGGACATGTCAGTGAAGGCAAGAATGCAAGGTAAGGTGGTGCAAATTGATTCCAGGCTGTCTGTATTGCAGATTGATTATTCAGGATGACAATAGCTATACTAGACTTCTTCCCTCCATGTCTATTTCCCCTCTAATGCACTCACTGCCTACCTGCCAGGGAACTGAGCAAGAGATTAGTATGGTGGAATAGCCATGTGCATACAGCTGTTTGACTCTGGCCTGCAGGATACCACTGTCTCAGGAACTTCTGTTATAATCTGAAAATAATACACTGAATTGCAGATAACACATATGGCAGCATATGGGACTAAATCACATTACTGAATTCAGTTATTACAGAACATCAAGAAATGTGTTATTTTGTAATATTTCTACATTTTACTTGATGTTCTCTAAAATTTCACAAAACTTAATAAAGAGGTTTATTGGATACCATAATTTAATCGTATATGAATAGGTCAAATGACTTAGCAAGAATGCAATATTACAGAAACTGTTGAGCATTATTTTTTTAAATATTTTAACTTTTTTCAATTTTTGGCTGATACTTTTTATTTTTTTCACACCATATTGTCGACGTCCAGCTGACGCACGAAACCAGACAAAACAGAGGTCAATGGCCAAAAAAGCGGACCCTGCACCAGCGGGACAACGCTAGGAAGAAGAAGAAGATTCTCGACGTCACAGTCCTGAGGCAGAGCTCATGACAGATATTTTGACTATCCATATCGCTAGGGACCTGAAAATTTAGCATCTATTTTCCTTCAAAATTAGCATTTAATTTTTCCCTATTTAGCATCTATTTTTTTCTGGATTCTTATCGATTATATGACTTTATTTGCAACACTTTATTTTGTTTAAATACACATTAATACCCTAATAACACTTGAGATACAATTTAATGTTCAAATGAAAGCTTCCGTCGTTTGGCACCCTCTAGTCTTTTAATAACAGAGGTTTGTTTGGGTTCAGAAACTGTTGCGCATTCTCATCGCATCGCAACATGTTTTACCGATGTAATATGTTTCTGAATATTGTCCTTCTTCTCCCACCCAACACGGCAGTTACAATATTTGCAAAATACTGTTGCAGAGTCGGAACAATAAAAGCCATGATTAGCGTACTGCTGTGCTCTTTCATGTGCAGTTACAGCAGTACGTCCCTTTTCTAGAAAAATACTTTGAACCTTGAAGTGCTTGAAGGTTACAAAAAGAATAAGGTTACTATTCAAGCAGCAAGCCGCAAAATTTTCCGTTTAGCGAAGTCCACGTGTTCGAAAAACCACCAGTCGCAACCATTGAACTGTAGGTATTACCTAGAGTTCAATGGTCGCCATGATGCGCCAAGTACACAAACGAGTTTCGTTCATCAGCTGTCTGAATAAGTTATAGACAGTCGAAAGTTCGTATCGATACAGAAATCGATTGTTATATCGACCAATATGCGTAGCACACTGCGAGTCCAAGATGAGGTATCGCTAGTGAGCAATTAGGCCACCTACTAAACATTATCTTTTGTTTAATAAACAAATTCGCAAATAAATTAGCAGATTTAAAGTAATTTCGCTATAAAATCGCACTTATTTGGTATTTTCGCATTTTGGGTCACAATTCGCATTTTGTCGCACTTTGATTTACGCGTAAAAATGGTTGGTTTTCACATTAAAATTAACGTAGACTTGGATTCTGTACGAAATTTAAAAATTCTCATTTATCGCAAATGCGATTTTTTTCAGGTCCCTACATATCGCAGTTGTGTACAGCTTAATAATATAATTTGATGGTAATATTGAGCTCGGAGATTAGTATGAGCAAGCTATATAGGTCTACTAATATAATTACTAAATATAATAGAAATTAAATATTAGTTCAGACGTTATCAATCTGTATTAAAATACATAAACATCCGTGATAGGTCTTATTTTATGGAATAAATATGCTTCATAACATACAGTATTCTTACTGCTTCACTAATAAAATGGGCCTTGATTCATTTCCTTATGCCACAGAAATAAGCAATGATAAACCATTTACATTCAGTGCCATTGTTACCAACTAAGATAAATTAAAATATTACTATCTGCATCTGCTGTCTACCTTAGAAAATGGTTTTGTGTTTATAAAACTTACTCATATTCAAGTCAATTTGTTAAATACTAAACTATTTATAAATTTGTTAAATAATATTTGAACTAAAGTCAGTTTCCTGCTACTTTGGACATGTGTGCTCACTTTCTCACTTTACTAGTCACTATATATATGTAGGTACAGTGGATAAGAGTTGGTATTTATGGATCAGCATTTTTTTAAATTATATATTTTTTTTTTCACTGGTGAGATATGTTTTTTTCAGAAATGAAAGATGAAAAAATTCTGCAAGAAATGAAAGGAGCAAAAATCCACCATTTCCTTACTTTCCTTCCTTCCTTCCTCCCTCACCCCTCCCCCTCCCTCCCTCCCTCCCTCCCTCCTTGAATTAGGCATCTTTGATGTAGATCCACTAATCATGGAAATATCTAAAACATAACTCATGTAACTGCATTGAACATTGTGGTTTGTATTTAAGAAGGCCTCACTCGCTATGTCATAGTGTAGTTTTATATCCATTCGAATCCAGCCATTAAGAATTGAACTCTTCTAGGTCCGCACTCTTCTATCAAGCAATGCGCACGGATGGCAACTGCATACACAGATTCAGCATAACCTTTCTATAACATCAGACTGTGGCATTTCTGGTGTATTTGCAAAGTTGCAAGATTAATCCTAATCTTAATAAAGCAAAATAATGTTTCTTTATCATGATGATTGGACAAATATTTTCATTCTAAAACTGCCCTTATATGGAAAATATAAAGAATACATTCAGTTATTTTTGTCAGAAATTGAAAATACCTAATAGAATGAAAGAGGGATCAAATGTAAATCAAGTGGTTCTCTTATTATTAACAAACTAATTTCAGGTTTGTTACCTCAGCCATGTTTAAAGGTACAACCTTTGACTTTTCAAAAGCTAAGTAGAATATGAATCATGTTAAAGGTTTAATGTCCCTTTTAACCTCTGTGACTTTGGAGATGCCAGAATATAGTCCTGGAGAAGTTTTAATGTCGTTGGTAAATCTATCAATTCCAGTTTGTTGCAGTTAAGACTCCTATATGCAGACTGAGCCTGGATTGAATGTGATGGTAGATTTTAAAGACCAGCACTTAACATACTACTCAACTCCAAATCGATTAAAAGAAAGTATGTACAGTTCATATTATTAGTCTTTGTTTATATGGGAATTACAAGGACTGTAGCACATGTCACTGCAATGTGAAAGAATCATCTAGCTTCACTCCACAGACGAAGACTGTGACAAAGTTGAAAACTAGAGATTTTGAGGAATTTGTAGATTGACATGAAGATTGAAGTTTCTGGGCACTGTCTTTAATCCCCCTCCCTACACATAATATCACTACAGAGAATAAGTCAGAATTCTAATAAAATGTAAACTCATGTAATCCACTGGCAGGTCTGCGAAATTGATACCATTTGGGTGACTTGCATGTCAATGTCTAATTAGAACTAAATTTCTTGGTAGTGCCAGAAATCAAACCCAGGTCTCTGGGTAATAGTCGTCAGTGCTGATCTCTGCACCACGAAGGGCACAGAATTCGTATGTAAATATCAATTCTGTACATTTACTGTCATTGGTGCCCATTGATGACCAATGTGCTATGGATTTCAAATTAGGGAACTACACTTGCTGGAAGTCTGGTTTCAATCGCTAAAAATGGTTACCCTACAAACATAGTTTCCTCTGGGTTATTTACATTTATCACTGCAGGCAAGTATTGGGATGACACTCCTTGTCTTGTGGCAACCATTACAAGCCCAACTTCAAATTGATTACATTACACGTGCTACTGCAGATACCGCAATGGCATGGACTATCAAACAACAGTAAGTACATGGGACTGATGACCACACATTTTTAATCTCTAAAATACAATCATTCATCTTGAACAGTAAAATGATGCCATCCTGTTTGCAAGTTACCTCTGCATGTGACTGGCATGTCCTGCCCGACTGCTTGTTCTGCACCTGATTTGACCCACCCGTGCCCATTGATTGCAGGACTCTGGCATAGATTAGTTTATGCTTCTCCCCATCTCCCATTTTGCTTGCACCCATCCTTGAAATGTGGTTTGACATTTTTAAAAATTACATCATTTTTGCATAGAGAGAGAAATTGGCAGAGGTTCATTCACATAGTAGGTGGGAGAATTTCTGTGTATGTATGCCTATAAAGGATAATATGTCATTAATTACCTTCTTTGGATAGTTTTAGGCTTTTTTTCTCTTGTCTATTTTGTCATCGTTGCTGACGAATACTTAGCATACAGATTTTCTACAATCTGATTACAATATTCATTTGAGTGCAACATTATGTTAGCAGTTTGGTGCTCACAGGACATGAATGAAAATTTTTCTTTAGTTTGCATCAGGGATTTCAAGATACATTTTCATCAGTGATGAATGGTACTAGAGGTGTTCCATGCAGTAGTATTGGGCAACTCAATGGTTATGTATTGTAACTAAACAGCTACTGTAGCTATAAAGGTGAGAAATGTTGCAGAAGACCAGCAAATGGCCATGCTGCATGTGGGTATAAACAGTATATCGATGGGAAGAAAACATTACTGCACATCTCACATTCAATGTTTCTTAGGTGAAACTAATGTGAGAGATGGTTTTGCTTCATGACCAACTATGTATATACAACGTGCAGTCTAAGACATATGATCCCATGAGTTGAGTGACCTAAGAAGTTAAAAAGAATTTGTCTAGTTGGGAAGAAAAAGTTATTTTTGAATGTGTGTAAATAATTACTAGTGCTTGCTATGGTTTTTTATCTGGCACATTGGTACAGAACATAAAAAACTAAACAAATCATTCCTTTACTATTTTTACTCTGTACAATGAGTACATTATTAACAATATTTCCTCAAATCATCCCTAGAAAGCCAGAGAGTGGTAAGTGACAATTTGATGAAATAGGCTACTACATTCGGCTATAACTTAGTGATGGTAGTTATGATAGATGTCAGTACTCAGCACGTCATGCTTGTAAGTCCGCTGTGGTGGTGTGCATCTTACTTCCCTTGTGTGAGTTGCACAGGCTAGTAGCTGTTCTTGGCACAACACACCTAATGAAATGAGATACAAGTAATCCTGCCTGTTTAATTATGGTACTTATTGGGGGATTCGTGGAGTTGCACAGTTTTTAATATCAAAGAAATATCTGGTGTGCAAAAGACCAAATGTTAAACAGCAGCATTATTAGCAGGGTTTCTGTAATACGATTGGGTTTTTGTGATATGATTGGCTGTGGTGCTTTCTTGACAAATGGAATTTATTGTTTTACAGTCAAATGAAATTAGGGTCCACCTAGTCAATACATTGATTTTAGAAACAATGTTTAGAGCCAGTCGAATGGTTCTTCTTTACCCCTTTTGTATTGTTGGAGTCTTTTGACTTGTTTGATGGAGCTCTCTATTATTCCCTCTCCTGAGCTAATCATTTCATCTCTACATAGCTACCACAACTTACACTAGAGTCCAAAAGTTAAGCATAATCACTGAACGAGGCCATAGGAATAGGCCTGATAGGAATGTCAGACGGATTGCTGAACAAACGGAAGCTGAATCACACACCATATGTCACACAACTTGTCCAAAAAAACAGCATCAGAAAATGTTCAGAAAGGCAATATCTTCCACAACAAAATATGCTGTTAATAGGGTGTATGGTCACCCCTAACGGCCACACATGCTTTGCAGCGACATGGCATGCTCTCTATCAGATGGTCCAAGAGTGCTTGTAGCAGTCGATCCCATTCCTCCGAAAGGGCAATGCGAAGGTCTAGGAGGGTCCTTGGTGGAGGCTGACGGGATGCAATTCGCATCTCAGGCATGTTCTGTAGGATTCAGATCCGCAGACCTCACTGTTCAGTCCATGCAATGAATGTCTTCCCCAGCCAGAAATTCATCCAAAGCAGAGCTGTGCAGTCGGGCATTATCGTCCATTAAGAGGAAGTCTAGACCAACCGCACTTCTGAAGAGTCGAACATGTGGCCTCACTACCTCATCCCTGTATCTCCAAGCATTCACAGTGTTCCTCGGACCATCCTTGAAGATGTGCAGGTCCGTACGGCCATTCAACATGGTCCTGTTCCACGATTTCCTGTGGTTGTATCGACTACCCGGTTCTCTCCAGATTAATGTGCGACGGGAATCGTTCTGCAAACTGAAGCGGGAAGAGCACATGCCTCCATTCATTCATGGTCCAGTTTCGACGTTGACGGCTCCACAGTAAACGGGTCCGTCTCTGTGCTGGAGTGAGCGGGATGCACACCGCTGGACGTCTGGCAAACAGCCCTGCTCTTCTGAGCCGGGAAACGGCAACCCCTGAGGCGGCTGCATGCTCTGCCGACAATTGTCTTGCAGGTGCACTCCAATTTCATCGGGCGGTTAAGGCCAGATATCGGTCCTGCTGTGGGGTGGTTACTCTTGGTCGACCTGGTACTGGCCTACGACTAACATCTCTTGTGTCTTGAAATCGTCTCCAAAGCCAGGATATGACAGTGCCACATTCAAAGATACCCTGCAAAACGGGGTCCAAATGGCGTCGTTTTGCCATTATGTTGTCACGTTCACCACGAGGCTACACTCCGTACACTGAAACAGGACAAACACGACTGAGGGAATATGGGGCGCAGGCACTGGCTGTGTTTACCTTGCGGTTATGCCACTAGTCAAAGGAATACTCCTTTCCTATACAGAGTGAACACGTAAGGTTGGTAGGTGCATATGTCGTGCGATTTGTGGTCTATTTTCTGTTGCCCTGCTTATTTGTAACTTATGCTTAACTTTTGGACACTAGTGTACATTCGAGACAATCTGTTCAGCATATTCTAACCTTGGTATACCCCTACAGTTCTTGTCCTCAACCCTTATTTCCATAACTAAGTTTGCTATTTTTGTGAGTCTTTAGTATGTGTCCTACCAACCTATCTATTCTCTTAATTAGCAATCGCCAGAAACATCTCTCCTTGTCCACTCGTCTTAATACCTCTTCATTTGTTACTCAATCTACCCATGTGATCTTCATCATTCTCCTGTAACACCTCATTTCAAGTGCTTCTATTCTCCTCTTTTCTGCTGCGCCAACAGTTCAAGTTTCACTTCCATAGAGTGCCACGCTCCAGACAAAGACTTTCAAAAATCACTTCCTAATACCTAAATAATACTTGACTCCTTTAGAAATGAAGAATCATAAATAGCACTGGTTCGTCATTAAAGGCTTTGTCATGACAAGATAAAAAAACAAAAATCACCTAGTTTTAAAATTTTGGTTATAAGAACTGCAAAGAAAAATCATACACATTTAAAATGGTGGCATAGCAGATGTTGTTTGATCACAAATCAGGAACACTTTAAAGATGTAATAAAATGGTTTTGAGTGGCTGTGGTTGGGAGGTAATGGAAATATAAATTCTGTGTGTGGATGGGTGAGCTGCATACGGTAGCGGCTTGTGCTTAAATTCTCAGGGTAGGCTAATTATGTACTTTACACATCATGTTCAAAACACACAGAGCATAGAAACACAAATTGCAAAATATGTAACATTTTACATAAAGTTGCATGATTGTTAACAACCCTCAACAGCGGCTGTTGTATCCGATCGGTGGGGTAGGCTTGATGTCAACTTGCTCGAACGCTTGGGCTGTTGGTCATATGCTCATTCAAGGACCGAGCACTCTGCAGCTGGTCCACTAGGCCTGCCCTATGAGGAGATTTTGTTTCGTAGTATGTGCCACTCTCGAGTTGTGTTTAGTGGATTGGTGCTCCGTTTAAAAAGGTGGAGATTTTCTTGAGCGGACAATCTGAAATATTCTGAAGACAAAATACTCTTTGAAACATAATAAATTTGGTAAATTGTTTCATAAATAGATAGATATAAGGAGAAAAGATTAAATGTGTTCAGGTAGGCTTGGCCTACCTTGTCTTCCCTGCCGAGCTGCTCCTGACTGCATATGAAGCAAACTGTCGTAAGGTAGAGCTGGAAGGAAGCATTAAATTTAGTTTGAAGTTGATAGTTCAGGTGTAACATGTGACATGCTGTGCAAGTAGACTTGTAGTTTTACGCGGCTGTAACCCTGTGACCACAAGTCACGGAGATTATACCGTATATGCTAGAGTTTCCTGAGGAAACAAAACTGGTACAAAAGGGAGAGTGTGGGTATTCATTGGGGGTTAGGTATTAATTTTAGGAATATGGGTTGAGGTTGTTCAATTGAAACACTCAACACAGAGCTGGCAACACTGCAAATAGTTGGTAGGTCTCCTTGGTTTAGTGTTTGTACTAACATCACAGAAGGAGGGTGCTTTGTCAAGTGAAACCTTTGTTCGAATGTGCATGGGGACGCATGTTTGAATGAACCACTGTGTTCTAGTTGTATGCCCTGTTTCAAGGTGAATGGGTATGCAAGATACCTAGTCAGGTGCCTATAATGAAATAGGAGAAGATTGCTGCTGTGCACATAATGGTGAAGGACAGTTGTTGTGTAACTGTAAGTGGCCAAGCTCGGCAGTGGCTCCATACTCTGGAGAACTGGAGTGTTGGAAAGTGTATTCCAAATGGATACCCTGCCACATCACTGACAGAGAAAACATTACAAATATTACATTACAATATGCCTGTAACTTCTCAGCCAATACCACATGTTTGAACAAAATTTCTTGGAGCAAATTTTGACTGATGATGAAAGCTGGTGTCACAATTTCAAGCTGGCAACAAGAAGAGGATGGGCAGGAATGGAGACAGCCTTCATCACAAGGACCTACTGTACCTTTGTCTCCAGGAGCTAGAAAGGCAAATTCAACAACTTTGGCTGGTAAGATCATCTTGACGCTATGTTCTTTGATGTCATTGCGCCTCTGCTGTCGGAAGGCTACTAGTTGGTGTCACCATTAACGTTTAGCGTTAATGTGACATCTTTCAGAAAATCTGAAGGGCTATTAAAAAGAAAGAAAAATGTTTGAACAGATGGTCAATAGAAGGGATTATTCTCCAAGATGATGTGTGCCCACAAACTGACAATGCAACAATGGACACTGGGATCTTGCATATCATCTGCTTTACAGTCCTTGCGACAATCACATCTTTGGTCCATTGAAGAGTTGTGTAACTGTAAGTGATCAAGTTCAGTATTGGCTCTATACACAGCGTCGTATTTGGAGAACTGGAGTATTGGAAAGTGGGCATAAGCATGCTATGGAAGGGTTGTTCAGCCTTGGGGCAAGTTTCTGAATGGCAGGGGTGATCTTCTGCAGACACTCTTGAACTGTCATCATTGTGGTGCTGTTGTGATGCCATGTATATGGTTCAGTTTCCAAACACCAACCAATAATTTTAAAATGGTTAGAAAGGGGAAGCAACCCACTTCCTACTTACTTTGGAGTGGCTCAATTTATTTTCCAAAATTCGATACCTTTTCATTAAGGGCTCTCATTTAGTACTCTGATTTAACCAATTATTTTGTAACTCAAGTTCCCCAACCGTGATGTCTTGACCAGCCAGCACCTTACTTACAATGGTAAGCTGATTGATTGTTCATCAGCAGGTTCATGACAGGTCCTCACTCATCACATATCACAGCTTTGCTGATCAGCTCACCAGTCACACCCAATGCTTGCAAATCCTAATTGAGTAATATTTGCTAATATAAATGCATGTGTGTTTGCTTTTTTGGTTTCAATTACAAAAATTTGTGTAATTTTCATTTAAGAAAAGTTAGCACATGCTAGAATTTGGACTCTATGTGTTTTCTCTTTGACAGGAACGAACCATTTCGAGTGCACCCACTTCCAATGCCCCCTCATCGGTGGAAAGTACTCCAGGGCGTTGGATAGGTATGCGTGATGGTCTGATGGTTTCAATGCCTGGTACTCCTCTCAGTACCACAAGCCATCTCAGCAATCGCTCAAGTGGTGATAGTTACAGTTCCAGCAGCTCTACCCGTCAACTCCTAGCAGCTGCAGGCGGCCACCAAGACACCTTGGACAACCAGGAGAAAATCCTGCACCTATAAAGCTTTACCTTCGTCATTAAATTATTGAATCAGTTGGATTAACAAAACATGTTGATGCTTGGTTGAATCTATTTAAGGTAAAAGCTTTAGACTTAAAATTTAAGCTGTGTGAAGAGTCAGGGGAAAGAACATGATATGTAGAGATCCGTGAAAGTGGTTTTATCTTTTAAGAAAACTGGTTTTGTGATCTGTAATTTGATTTCGTTGTTATTGTCAAATTTTGTGGTGTTATTTTAGGTGTACTAATCACGATCTGAATTGAACAAAAGCTTGTTGTATCTCCTACTACTTCGAGAAACACAAGTTGCATTTGATTTTGAAACATTTCACTATAGAAAAACAAATCTGTATCAATCAATTTGCAAATATTCCAGAAGGACAGTAATGTTAAGTTATTAAACTAAAACAGTGTAGATTAGAATAATAGTTTGCTTGTTGGCCATTGTGAACAAAGTTATTTTGTTTGGGAAAGTAATGTAAATACATTTTAATCTGCACAAAGTTCACACAAAAAACGTTTGGCTGAACAAGGAACACCGGTGCACTCAGAATGGCACCATTTATCACACTGCATACATTTCAACCAATGCTCTCTTGATTTTGACCTACTGAATAGATCGTTGCAATAAATGCATGCAGCATCGCCTTCCTCATCACTGGCACAGAGGTCATGTTCCTGTTTCTCTTCAGCTGGTGCATCGAAGAGAAGGCATCACTTTGAGGTCGCCCTTTATGACTTTCTGAGCTGCTTTTCTTCTTTTTCAAGAGTCGTTTCTTTTAGTTGCTTTATTAGTTCTCTTTGTTAACACCTGACTTCCGGAAGGCGTGCCAGCTTGTTTCCTTTCTGTGTTCCTCTCGCCAGAGATGTGAGGGACTGGCGAAACTTCTTCAATAATTCTTTTAATTTCAGTTTGATGGGAGTCCAGTGAATCTCCTTCATTCCCCACAATCATTTCATCCACTGCCTCTGTGGGGCTGTCATATCTCCAATTGCTTCATTTGTTCAGCACTTGGCAGATAGAGATGATCTGGGAATATCAATTTAGTGGACTGATTCAACATGTCTTGAATCCTGACACAGCATTTTTCACACTTGCAGCTTCACAAAATAATTTGTATTTGTGGAATAGAGTAACAGTCCTCCCTGGATAGTTTCTCAACCATTTCATCACCTCCCTATTGTAAAAGGTGTCTAAAGGCCCAAAGAAAGCCACATCTAAGGGCTGAAGCCTATGAGTGCAGTGAGGCGGAAGGCACAACATTACCACACCATACTCGAGAGATTTGTGGTAAAAATGCCCATCAGCTAGCAACAGAACCTTTTCGTTCACACATGGCTTGTCAAAGTGTTTCAGCCACTGAGAAAACAATTCACCTGTAGCCCGTTTTCTGATTCAGCCTTCAAGTTCCAGGCAGTTCCTTCATCATAAAGTGCAGGATTCAGTTTTTTCCTGGGATATATGAGAGTTGGTAGAACATACTGCCCAGCAAGCTACAACTGTCCCTTTCAGCACTTGTCAATGTACCAACTTGGCTTTTGCTGGCAAAAACTGGCTTTTGTACTATTGTAAGAGCAGATTCTTCCATATTGCATATTTTACTTTGAGAAATATTTTCTTTGCCCAATGTTTCAATGAGCAAAATATATTTCTGGACTTGTGGCCAATTAAATGCCTGAGCACAAGATGCTGGTGTTGGTTCAGGCCGACGAAGAGATATTTCAGGATTTCTGCTTCTGAATCCAATCAGCCAATTCCAACCTGCCATCCTCTTAGTTGTATTAGGCCTATGTGCAATACCAATTTTCTCTGCCATATCATATGCTAGTTTTAAAAGGTTACTAGCTGTGAGTCAAAACAGACAAGATTCCATGTCCAAAATATGCTATTGCTTTCTCTACATCTGAAGAAAATGTAGATTCATACCGGCCTAGTTTTTTAAATTTTTTTTTATCCATCTTTGTCAATGTTATTTTTCACTGACATCTACATCTTAGCATAGCTTGTAGCACATTGAATGTTCTTGCAGCCTTTAGCCAACCCACTATTTTCATTTTTACAGCTTCAATTGCTTTCATCATATTTATCCCTAACCATGACTGCCTAGTCATTTTTCTATTATAATTAGAAACCTTTTTCTGGAAAGAAATCAAACTATTTTAGAAAAAATTATATATTTGGGTAAAATGACATATTAGGGGAAAAAGAACATACCTGTAGTAAGTGTGTCATTCTGCCTGAAGTTGGCTACATTTGTTGTTCAATTCATAACCTCGAAACACGTTGTATCATAACAGAAGTTATAAGTGCAAGTTGTAGATTACCTTCAAGGCTATCGCTGGATATTACTTTTGTAAAATTGAAGGCACTCTGTGAACTATAAATTGTAACAAATGCTTTTTGTTTAAATGCAATAGAAACACTACAAAACACATTTTCTGCTTCCATATGCTAAGACATATTCACTAGAATTGTGTATCAATCGGACAAACCGAAAAGTGGAAAATTAAAAAATATTCTAATTTAACAGTTGTCAAAACACAACTATGTCATTTTGTCCAGCTATGTAATTTTAGGCCAGTTTAGTTAGTTAGTTATTGTTGTTTTAAGGGGAAGAACAGCCCCTGTTGAGGCCAGTCTCCACTATGGACAGATTGTCCTGGAAAACAATTACAGTATTTTGCATAGTCTCCTCTAATTACAATGTAATACACGTTTACACGTGTATACAGACGATCATAGAGGTGTTGGATGCCATCTTGGGAGATAGTGTTCTATGCTAATTACACCTGTTGTTGCAACTGCTAAAGGGATGTTACCGGTAATGCAGACTGGACCAGATGTCATTCCGTCGTGTCCCAGTCATGCTCAACGGGGGGCAGGTCGGGTGATAGTGCTGACGAGAGGGAGTTGATGAACATCTTGGAGAGTAACTTACGTTGGGTAATGCGAGAAGTACGCACACGGGTACTGTCCTTCGCCCTGACATTGTAGGAAGAGCGACCGAATGGACTGGATGTGCCCTAAAATGTTCATTGTCCTGTCTACAAACACCAGAGGTGAATAGTCTTTGTAGGCTATGGCTATGCCAGGAGTTTGTTTCCATGTTGCTGCTGTATACACCTTGGTAGTTCCCGCTCTGTTGGTTGACACCACACTTGCAAAGGGTCATCACTGACTACAGGGCAGAATCGGCTTTCATCACTAAACACAACTCTGCCCCATTCAACACTTCAGTTGTGTCTTTCACGACACCATTGAAGACAGGCTGCACTGTGCTGGCGAGTGTCTACCTTGATCTTAGCCAAGCTTCCAGCCAGCAGTTCTTTATGGTCCTAGCTGATGCTGTGGGTGCAATATCGGTGTGCTGTGGTCTCTGTGCGATCAGCAATGGCTGCTTTGTATGCCGCTGATGAGCATGTGCACCTTCCATGAACTATTGGCACCGACATTGATACACAACACATGCCTCATGTCCAACATGTTTGCAAGGGTCATTTAGCTACCTGCAGGCCCACAATTTGACGTTGCTGAAATTCTGTTAATTGTACGAATTGTGCTTGTTGATGCGGTCTTGGCATGTCTACATTGTTGTGGGCTTACAATTTTCAGGCTCAGTATGTGGTCCTTGCCCCTTTAGTGCTCATTGCAAATATGGTGTCTCATCATCGTTTCTTTAGAGGTGTTCATTTTTCTTTTCTTTTTTTTTTACCACTGTGCTGTATACGTGTAAAAGTGCTGTGCGTGTGTCGATGGTATTGAAGTGATTTAAAAAAATAGAAAATTCTTTATCAAAATCTGCCATACAAAATTAAGTGATTCACAATAAACATTGTGTTGCAACTTCATTTTGTTTATGTACACATTTTGTATTATTTAAACCATTATATTTACAGTTAAACACAACAAAATTCCTATTTAACATTTTTCTAAAGCGGAGCAGTGTTACTTTGCAATACTTCATCTGAAGAAATCTATAAACTTATTGAGCTAAGAATGGTCTGAAATTAAAGCTCTTGTTCGTGAAATTACAAGTATCGAATACCCAGAGAACCAGTTAGTGATACCTTAAATTCTTGAGTTTGCGGTAAGTGTGCACTTCTCTGGCTGTTATCCAGGCACAGATTTGCCAACCACAGGAGTAGATATCACAATATTACGGTGCCTATAAATATGGTGGCCGATAGGAAGTTAGTAAGTCAGTCGAATCTGAAAACGAAATTGTCCGAGTCATAACAAGACGCAAGTGTGACAATTAGTTTACATTCACATTCTGCTCTGTACGTGTGTCGGTGGTATTGAAGTTATTTAAAAAATTAGAAAATTCTTTATCAAAATATGCCATACAAAATGGAGTGATTCACACTAAAAGTTGTGCTTTGACTTCATTTCGGTTCAGCACATTTTGCGTTATTTAGTGTTAAAAAAGGTATGTTTGTGGAACAAAATAGAAAAGGTAAAAGGAAAGAATTCATGTAATCGTGTCTCATGAATTTCAAGGTCCTCTACATATACAGTAAGTCATATTTTTAATATTTTTCAGGAAGGTTAGAAAATATCATGGACCTGTCATCACCTTCCCCGGGGCAATATATTTCCAGCTTCAGTTATTTGGCTACCAGTACTTATAAGGATACCGGTAGTCGTCAGTATAACGGATGTGGCATTGGGTCACCAGAATCTGAAAATAGCAGATTTTGGACTTAATAGCTTCTTACCCCCTGATTCTTTATGTGGATTTCCAAATGATGGAAATTCAGGCCTGAAAACACTTCAATCATTTTGCTGCTGGACACAAAAACTGTGTAACTGTACAATATTGCCAATGTCTTTGAAACATGTAAAAGAAATTGTGATCTTTGATATGATAAATACATTTCTGTGAAATTCTTTTTTATAAAAGGTCATATTTTAGATGTTTTTCTGGTTTTAGTTTCTGAATGCCATGATTTTTAATTAGCATCCCATTCTGAACTCCGATGCTTGAAACTAGTGTATTTCAATTAATACCTGTGGATTGACAACTCGGTGAACAAAATATGTTGTCAGACTGAATAGCTACCCAAATCAAAAATGAAGAGTGGTAATTTGGCTAGTTAGGATACAAGATACAACTATGGATGGTTAATGTGAAATGTATGACATAAAATAATGGTGTTGAACTCACTGGAATTCTAAAAAAAAAAAAAAAAAAAAAAACCTATTGTGATGTAAATACAATTCTTTTCAGAATAATGCAAACATAGGAGAACACAGATGGAAATAATCTACTTACCAGGTAGCACCATAGATATACAGGGTGTAACGAAAAGGTACGGCACAAAATGCAGGACACATTCCTCACACGTAGACGAAGAAATTTTGTTATATGAACATGGGTCCGGAAACGCTTTGTTTCCATGTTATACCTCATTGTTTCCAACTCATTAATCAGGGGAAACACACAAGAAGAGAACGTGAGAACCATGGGGGAATATGCACTCTTGGTTACGTTGTCATTATTGTAGGTGCACCGCCAGTGTTTTGTTTTATATGGCTCTGTTGCCACGCGACTTTGCAGATGTGCCGTTAGCTGTGCGACAAAACATGTACTTCATGCACGATGGAGCACCTCCTCATTTTAGTGTTAATGTCCATCGGTCTAAGTAACAAATGGATATGTAGAGGTGGACCAATTGCCTGGCCTCCACGCTCTCCGGACCTAAATCCACTGGACTTTTATATTTGTGAGGGCATTTGAAAGCTCTTGTGTATGGAACCCCAGTACAAGATGCCCAGAGTCTCTGTCCCCTTATTATGAAAGACTGCGAAACCATACGCAATACTCCAGGGATACATCAGCGCATCCTAGATTCACTACGACGGTGGGTTGATGCATGCATCAATTCACACGGAGGGCATAAAGAACATCTCCTGTGAGAAAGAGTTGCATGTGGTATGCTGGTACATTCTGTTCTTGTGTGTTTCCCATGGAAACAATGAGGTATAACATGGAAGCAAAGCGTTTCCGAACCCATGTTCAGATAACAAAATGTCTTCGTCTACGTGTGAGGAATGTGTCCTGCATTTTGTTCCGTAACTTTTGTTACACCCTGTATATTTTGAAAACTGTTACGTTATCCAAAGTGTTTGGAACATCCTTCATCAATGGAGAAGAGGACAATAAATGGTCCCTGGTTAGATGCTGCTGTTGAGAGGGTAGGGGGGCTAGTAAATAATGCAAGTTGAAAAGGAATGGTAGGAAAGAACAGGAAAATTATCTGATGTTTAGGCCGAGAGCTTTCGAGGATTTGAGTATTTGTCTATAACCCACCAACCGAACGTATCCCATACCAGGTTGCTATGACTGCATATCCAACAACATTATCTACCAACTCCAGTGCAAGTTATGCCCGTCTTTCTACATTGACTTTGCTATGCAGATGTGAACTACTGTAGCACCTGTACATCTGTTAACCCCAACCTTCTGTACCTATTCAAATCCTCAATCACCAGACCACTTCCGACAAGTGTTACACTGTCAAATTTGTAAACCATGTCCTACCCCCTTGGCCTGAAGAACTTTGATGATGATGATTGTTGTTTTAATGGTTGGAACAGTGCGATTATCTCCTGAGGAACATTGAGGTGGGTTTTCAACTAATACTCAAATCCAGGAAAGCTCAAGACCTAAACATGAGATAATTCTCCTGTTCCTCCCTTCCATTCCTTTCCCACTTAACGCATTTTTCTCCCGCCACCTCTTTATCCTCCTATGGAAACATTGTAGCCAGGGATCATTCTTGTCCTCTTCTCCATTGATGAAAGATGTTCCTATAACTTTGGACTGCTTGTAACATTTTTTTTTTTCTTCCTTGGTATTCTTACCTAGTAAGTCACTACTTTCCATCTGTTCACTACGTCTTTGGATTATTCCTCTGTCTGGCTATGTGACTAAGTAGATAGGATGCTAGGCCTTGGCCAGAAGTATCCCAGGTTCAATTCCTGGCTGGATCGTGGGATTTTAACTTTTTACTGTTAATTCTCCTGGCTCAGGGACTGTGTTTCTGTGGTGTCTTTTTTATATACATGGCTAGAAAGCTTGTCATATTGATGTCTTTTAATACCTTTATAATTTATATATTTGTCCAACCTATCAATACATTTAGGTATTTGACTAGTACGTAGTTTACTATTTATGTTTCAGTCAATTTTGTGACCTCCTTCAACTATACATAGTACTTCACAATATAAGATCTCATCAACATACATTTGTATAAAATATAAAATCTAATTTTTAAAATAATGAATTTCACATTAAAAAGCAAGTCTGGATTACTTTTTGCACTTGAACACATTTTACTTAGGAAAAACACTTTGTCTGTTATTGTGTTGATTTTCTTACACATTTCAAATAATTTTAAAAACTTGTCCTATTTTATCAATTCTTGTCAAACTACAATTGTTGACTTAATCTTTTATGAAGACTACATTCGTTGTGTTTCTATTTAATGGCATCATTATATGGTTAAAAATCCCATGAGCATTTCATAAGGACTAACAGCTCTATTGCCGGCCCCGTGGTGTTGGGGTAGCGCGCCTGCCTCTCACCCGGAGGCCCCAGGTTCGATTCCTGGCTCCGTCAGGGATTTTAGAAACGGACTTGAGGGGTGGAACTGGGTGCACTCAGCCTCGTGAGGACAATTGAGTAGCTGTTTGACAGTGAGGCAGCGCCCCAATCACTAAAATCAAGATTAACGGCTGAGGAGACCCGATGCACTGATCACGTGTCACCCCAATATCTGTAGGCCAAATTGCTGGGCAGCGGTCGCTTGGTAGGCCTAGGCCCTTCATGGGCTGTAGTGCCAGGGGTTATTATTAACAGCTCTATTTTGTATCACAGGCCTAATCTGATTAACAAACTAAGTCATTAATATCCTGACTCTTATTCTTATGTACAGTTGTGGAGGAAAGCTTAAAAATGTTAATATGGATCTTCTCTCTAATAGCATTGTTTGAATGCTGTTATATATAAAGAAATAAAACATTATTTAAATAAAGATATTTAGAATGCAAAGCATGATCTGTGTGAAAATGTTTAAACTTTTCCCTAGTCAGACGCGAGACTTTTATTACTTAAAAAAATATATGGTATATTGGCATTTCACGGCCCGTGAATTAAGACTCAGCAATTTTTCTAGGTTTATGCCGTGTCTTGTTTGGGGTTTCGCCCAGGAACACCAAGCTGACTCACCAGTGGGCTCTTGATGTTCCGCGCCTGGACCCCCACAGGAGTAGCGAACTGTGCACTACTTCTCTTCTTATGAAGCGCACGTGCGCCTCTAACTGCGAGAGCTAAAAGCTCAAGCAGCCTGTCACCTCCCTATAAAGGCTTCCAAAAAGATGGTATATTGGCTTTTCACGGCCCGTGAATTAAAACTCGGCAATTTTTCTAGGTTTATGGCATGTCTTGTGTGGGGTTTCGACCAGGAACATCAAGACCCCGCTGATGAGCCAGCTTGGTGTTCCTGGGCGAAACCGCACACAAGACAGCTAGAAAAATTGCTGATTTTTATTACTTCTTTGTTGAGAGTTACTCTTTCATGGCCCATGCCCTGTTGCTACTCAGTTCTGACTGGAAGCCGTTTGGCCTGATGCTCGCTTCGTTGCGTGTGAGGGAGTTGGGTGGAGTCAAATGGAGTAGAGAATGTAATGATAGGATGGACAAATATATAAATTATAAGGTCTTTTTTATATTCACACCCCCCTCCCGGTGTAGTTAAGTGCAGTAAGTCATGCTCCATGATTGGAACAGGGAGTTGCTCTTACTTGAGCTGTTTGTCAGATATTTTTCATGAAAGAATGAATGAATAAAAGTAAGAAGCTCCTGTTTTGGTAAATTCTAAGAAAATTGAAATACTCTCAGGTTCAATACTCCTATATTTTCCACACTTTTAGGTTTCATTTCATTACTTGCATTATTTCTTTGTAATGTACTTTATTTTTCCAAAATATGAAGAATAAAATTTAGCTCCTATTTTTTAATTAAATTTTTTATTACATTTAAAAGCTACGTGTATACTTAAAATTGTATACTGTCCATCCATTCCAGATCTTCTCTAACTTCTTGTTCTCCAACTTCTCTGACTAAAATTATTTGCTCTCTCAGTACCACCCCCAACCTGAAACTTGCAGAAAGCAGAGCCATCAAGTCTTGCAAGACGAATCTGGATATTATTCTCCCCGCTGACTAGGGCTCCATGAACGTTGTCCTGGACTTCCATGACTATAACACTGAAATCCTCCGACAACTCAGAAATAAGATCAGCAACCTCGGTGATTGACAGAATGTCACTACACCGCGGCGTAGCTGTGCTTTTTTAATTGTGCACCACAGCTGCGAGGGTAACTGCAGCAAGTCCAGAGGTCGCAGATTCGAATCCCGGGGCTGACAGTGGCTGTCCTGAGAGTGGTTTTTCCCCAATTTTTCCATACTCCCTCCAGGAAACTGCTGGGATAGTACCTTAATTCAAGTGCCGAGATACCTACCCTATCCTTGTCCCAAATACAGTTACACTCACTACTACAGTCACTTCATCAATACAGGTTAGACAAGTTCAACACACATGCAAATACACAGGGCTGATGACTAAGATGTCCCAAGCCTCTTGAATTAACAACAACAGAATGTCAGTAATAATTATTGAAGCAGTGAGAACAATCATCGTTTGTATTCCCTTTTTTTTACACAATGCTTCTGTATATTCATCACAACCAACTCATGGTGTAGCGGCTAGAATTCTTAGTTGTTGACCTGGAGTTCCCGGTTCGATTCCCAGCTCTGCTGAGGGCTGTAACGGGGTGCTCTCAGTCTTGTGAAGCAAAACTGAGAAGAAGTGGGTTCGTTTCCCACCTCAGCCTTCTGGGAAGTGGTTTTTCGTGGTTTTCCACTTCTACACCAAGCAAATACTGGGATGGTTCCTAACTTTAAGGTCATGGCCGACTCCTTCCCAATCCTTACATGAATTACAAACACCCACACTGCTGCAGCTATCACAATAACCCAGGTTATCAAACAAAATTCCATTTGCACCCAAGTACATGGGGCTGAAAGACCAAGATGTCCAAGCACCTCAAATGAAACAACATCTATATTCACCTTCTTCTATTGATAACTTAGATGTTGGGTCCCTTAAAACAACCATTATCACCACTACCTTCTGTTGAGCTAAGGAACCACTTATGTTTCTAAGGTCATGTTGCTGTTTTAAACATGCTGTGTTTAGAAACCATTCATTGTTGTCTGCAACTTTCCCACAGATCACAATAACAAATATGTTTTATGCTCGACAGTTGTGGTTGTATCTGTTTGGAATACATACCACATCAAATAATGAATCTCTTATGCATCAATATACAGGTAAGATATTCATATATTTTTAGCATGCTTTCGATTTTTGTAAAACAAGAAAGACATATGAGAATTACATGGGCCAAATATCTGTGTGTATAATCACATATTGTTGGAGATGGGATCATGATAATGGGAGATCTAAATGCTCATGTGGGAACTGATAGAATGGGATATGAGAATGTTTTGGGTCCACATGGGTATGGCGATCGAAATGAAGATGGAGAGAAACTGTTGGATTTTTGTGTCAGAAATAACCTGATAATAAAGAACACGCGGTTCAAGAAGAGGAATAGCCATAAGATCAGTCGGTATAGTTGGGATGGACAGTATGGTACTCTCATCGATTTTGTGATAACAGACCGAGAATGGGGAAGATACGTCATGGATGCGAAGATAATCCCCAGTGAAAGTATGGGAGGTGATAACAGGTTATTAATAGTGGATTTAAAACGAGTAAAAATCCCTAAAATTGTACTTAAGAAAAAAACAAAGATCAGGATTTGGGAATTGGAGGAGGAGGACAAAAGGATAGCATTCCAAGATAGGATAAAAATGAAGCTGCCTAACACAGAAACACAAAGTGAAGAAGAAGAGTGGAACAATTTCAGACAGACATTTGTTGAAGCAGCAGTTGAGGTATGTGGGAAAACAAAAGCAAATGTTAAGGAAAAGGAGACCCGGTGGTGGACAGACAAAATAAAGCAAGAAATAAAAGAAAGGAACAAGGTGAAGAAAGAAATGGATAAGGAAAAGCAAAAAACGTATCAGAAAGATGAGGATAAGATAGAAAGGTTACATGTGGAATACAAAAGATTAAAACTACAAGTAAAAAGGAGTATCAGGAAAGAAAAAGAGAAATGCTGGGGAGAGTTCACCAACAAAATTGAGCAAGATAGTAGAGGAAATCAGAAACTACTGTATAGAGTAATAAAATCGAAAAGAGCAGACCAAGAAAAAATCAAGGCATTAGAGAGAGAAGATGGTTCCATAGTACATGATGAAAAAGGTCTTCAGAAGGTGATGTCTAAGTATTTTGAAAAGCTTTATAATGGGGATGACTTCCCAGAGGAAGAACGAGATAAGAAAATGGAAATATATGGAGAAAAAGAAGAGAACCCAATAACATGGTTGGAACTTGAAAGGACAGTGAGAGCAAAGGTAAAGCAAGTGGAAAAGACGAATTCAATGCTGATATGATTAAGGCAGCAGGAAGCATTGGACTACAGTGACTATACCGAACCCTCAATGCCATATGGAAGGATGAAAGGATACCTGAAGATTGGCAACAAGGAAGCATTGTACCACTGTTCAAGAAAGGAAATAGGAAGAAATGTGAAAATTATAGAGGTATAACATTGTTATCACATGGGCTAAAAATAATGGAGAAAGTCATAGGCAAGAGACTGAGGGATATAATAGAACCTCAGTTAGAGGAAGAACAGTATGGCTTTAGACCGAATAGATCAACAATAGACTTGATATTTGCAGTGCAAATGATAATGGAAAAGCATCTAGAAATGAACAAGGAAATCATCTTTATATTTTTGGATGTGGAAAAAGCCTATGATACAGTTAAAAGAAAATATGTATGGGAATGCCTACTGAAAAGGAATGTACCAAAATCACTAATTAACAAGATAAAAATGTTGTATTATGAGAGTAAGAGCAGTGTACAAGTGGGTAGTGGTGATTCTGAAACATTCTATACAAAAAAAGGCCTCAAGCAAGGAAGTGCACTGTCACCATTATTATTTGTTATATTGATGGATGAAATCATAAAACGTGTAAAACAGAGTATCAGTAGTGATGAAGTGAAGGCCTTGGTATTTGCAGATGATGTGGTGATTTGGGGAGAGGGAGAAAAGGAAGTACAAAGGAGATTGGACATTCGGAATGAAAAGCTGAAGGAGTTTGGAATGGTAATTAGTAAAAAGAAAACTGTAGTCCTGCACTGTGGAAAAGAGAAGCCAAGTGAACATAGATGGAGAATGGTTAGAGAATGTGGAACAGTTCCCATATCTGGGTAGCATTGTTAACGGAGGTAATGAAATCAACCCTGAAATTAACAACAGACTAAGTAAAAGCACAACATTCTATCATCAAGTCAGAGAGCTTTTATGGGATGACAAAGTGCCCAGGAGAACGAAATTAACACTATATAAACAGTACTTCATACCAATTGTAACATACGGACTGGAAACGCTGGTAACTAACAAGAGACAAGATAGTAAGATCCAAGCAGCAGAAATGAAATTTTTAAGAACATCTGTAAAAAAGACAAGAAGAGATAGAATTCAAAATGTTAAAATCAGAGAAGAGCTAAATGTGGAACCGTTAGTACAGAAGATACGGAAAGCAAGACTGAGATGGTTCGGACATGTGAAGAGAATGGGAAAGGAACGAGCGGCAAGAAGAGAGTTGGAAAGAGAAGTTAAGGGTAAGCGATCAGTTGGAAGACCAAGAAGAAGATGGATGGATCAGATTCGGAAGGACATCGGAGAAGCTGGATTGGATGTGGAGGAAGTAATGGAGCAGGAAAAGTGGAAGAGGCTTGTTAACCACACCCGGGCGACTGGAGTGGGACATTGATGATGATGATGATGATGATGGTGTGTGTGTGTATGACTGTCCCCCACTATCAATTCAGATATGACAAAAATGAATTGAACATAATTTGATGCAAAGGGCACCTCAGAGTTATGTTTTATATTGCCATTATATTAATAAAAACAAATTGGCGTCCACCCAAATGCTCAAAGCCTCAATCAAATTACAACTAAACTAATAATCGGATCTCTATCAAATTTTGGAAGAACATACCTTCATATGAGAAGCGTCTTTCTCCCAAACTACAATGTCATCAGCCAAACAATTTCAAGAATTATGCTACTATTCTAATCCGTAACTCATGATCCAATCAATTAATGTTCACAGTACTTTGCATTCAGATGGTTTTATATGACGACTATCTGTTACCAACATGATGAGTATATGAGAATGCATATTGTACACAGCTGCCATCTTGAAATTATAAAATATAAAAATAAATAATTCTCAACACTACAGTAACAAAAATTAGTCACAAGGTAGGACCATATAATATGTGGTTTTGTATGGCCAAGCAAAAGAACAGATTCCATAAATTCAAGAAGGTGGCTGTGCAAACTATTAGAAAATTACGGTAAACAACTCAGAATGAAATTTGGTAATTATGACGAATCTTACCAAGAGGTGAGTATCATATAGGAGGTCTCACTTGCATTAGTCAAAAGATTATCACACTGAATAAAGCACACAGCGGTCATCTTGAAATTGCATACTACTTGAATAACTGTCAGTATCCTAGCTAGAGCTATAATAACAAAATTTAGTAGGTAATAAAATAGAATCTTATAAGTTGCTTCACATGCCCAATGCAAAAGAACAATAACTGCATAGATACAAGATGGTGGCAAGGTGAACAATTAAAGTATACAGATTAGTAGCTCAGGATGTTATTCCACAATCGAGGCGAAACATGGTAGAGGAAGAGTGTTACGTAAGAGGCATCAGTAGCGTTAGTAATGAATTGATTGCACTGAATATACTGCACAGCGGCTATCTTGAAATTTCATAATAAAACAACTATGTTCACGAAAATTAACGATAAGACACAGGACGACAGAGAATGGTCTCCGCAGTGCCTACATACTTCTGCGAGAGGTAGCGTCACCAGTTACGTTGGCAGCACGGCTGTCGCTTATATGAAATCAAACACTAAACTTTGTACTCACCACAGTCATTCATAACATACTATTGCACTCTTCTAATTATCTGACTATAAACACTGACGATTTCGACAGCCCACACGTAGCCTTCACCCTATCAAGGACACCGTGCTGCCAACTAAAATAATGACGCTACCTCTCGCAGCTGCGGAGACCATTTCCTGGCGCCCTGTATAAACCTATATGGAGTATTGTATGCCCAAAGCAAAATAACAATGACTTCAAATTTTCAAGATGGCGGCTGAGCGAAATTTAAAAAGAATAGTGAATCATTCTGAATGAAATTGTGCAATTATCATGAAACTTAGCAAGGAAGTACCAAACGATTGGTGCGTTTCAGTGGGTCAACACAAATGTACACAAAAGAGTTGGGTTTTACCCTAATCCTGAAAAAATTACATGAGATTAATAAATACACTAGGATGACCAGTTTCGATCGTCAAGCGATCATCATCAGATCTATTACTCTTTGGCTATAAAATCTATGTTTGAAAATACGGGTGAAAATATTTACAATATGTACAATTATTTAGTTGCAGTATTGGTAATGCAACTTGTTGGTGTTTGCTAATTGTATTATATATGATGTTAGGTGAAATGCTAAAATAGTGATAGAAAACCGGAACTTGTCTGTTAGGAGTGACTATATGGTTGTAAAAAGTCAACTATGGTTATACTGTAAAGTACAGGCTACTATTTATCTGGTTGGGTGTCTTCCGTGCTGTAGCTGCTAGCAGTGTCAACTTCACTCTTTCACCAGTGACTGTCGACTGAATTGGAATGTTATCTCACTGAACTGGTTTTCCCTCCCCCCGCCCCGTATTCCTATGTGCTGTCTGTAATCAGTGCATGTGTACTTGTGGCGTGTTGCCGAGTCTAGATAAGATGTATGTTATTGAATTCAGGAAGGTCTTCAACTATTAAATACCGTGGATCAGTCCTTGCCACGCATAAGCTAGAAGTCCTATACAAGCGCTGCCGGTCTTTGAGAACGTCCCGGCACCTTTAATACTGCCGCGAATGCCGGCCTCGGTTTGTTGAAGAAACTGCCAAATATCACGTTTTTTCTGGTGAATCCGTACTTGCACTCTCTCTCCCACTTTGAAAGAGCGAACGTGGGACGAGAAACTGAATGTAGTCAAGGTCTTTTTGGTTTGGAAGTAGAGCATCCAACCGGATACGTAGCCGACGTTTCAAATGTAGTTCAGCTGGAAACTGTCCACATGCCAATGGCGTTGCTCTGTATTGAAACAAGATGTTCTATAACTTAGTCGATAATGGTGCCGGGTCATTTACAGCAGCAGGAAGTCGTCTCTTCAAAGTTTGGATGTTTCTCTCGGCTAGCCCATTGGTTGCTGGGTGCCCTGGTGCAATATATCTCTGAAAAATCCCTCTCTCCTTGCAATAGGATCTGAATACATCACTCGTGAAGATAATGGCATTATCTGACACAAGGACATGCGGGTACCCATGTACGGTAAAGATATTGTCAAGCAGATTGATAGTAGTTGCAGTGGATGGAGCGTCTTTCACTATTCGGACTTTGGCCCACTTGGATTTCGCGTCAACACACATCAAGAAATTGTGGTTATCAAATGGTCCCGCATAGTCAATGTTTATGCGTTCCCAATTTTCTTCTGGTTCATCCCAGGGGTGTAATGGAGCTTTTGGTGGATTTGAACGAGTCTGCGCGCACTCTTCACATTTGATGAGCTTCTCAATGTCTTTGTCTAATCGGTGGGTTGCCTACTTTTACTCCTGCGAAGCTAACGCCATCTATGCGCCGTATTCAGAAACAGCCTGTCCGCCATCTTGTTGTAAAAGCCAGTTGTTAAACAATAGGGAGGTACTATTCATAATGTTGAATTTTGGGCTTATGCCGTGTTTTATTATATTAATATTCGACGCGTTTCGAAAGAAACCATGTCTTTCTTCGTCAGGAATAATCTGGAATACGACAATGTTGCTAAGAGAAAGCAACGAAGAACATATAGAAGGTGCCCAAAGATGGACGCCATTATAGCCCCATGTTAGGGACAACGGAAAGCAGCAGTGAATTACTTTCTCAGGGTTCTGATAATAGGTAACCAGGATTCACTGAGATTGTAGCCGGTGTCGCGGTTGAAATTATCTGGGTGTTTACGTATTTCAACCGCCTCCCTGATGATTCTGGGACGATATTGCTTTATACGGGCAAGAACATCCACTCCTTGGAACATGACATCATGGCCAGGTGTTAAAGCATGATCGGCAACAGCTGATTTATCAGGTTGAATGAGCCTGATGCATCTATTATGTTCCTTAATGCGAGTGCATATTGTTCTCGAAGTCTGCCCGATGTAAACCTTGCCACAAGTACAGGGAACTCTGTAGATACCCGGTTGTTGCAATTTAGGCAAACTGTCCTTAGTTGGTCGCAGGAGTTGCCTAATCTTAACAGAAGTTCCAAATACAGTCCGTATGTTGTACTGTTTTAGATCCCTTAGTTGGGGGGTGGTTAGGGATAAAACACTTGTGTTACTGTGATGATTTGGAAGATAGTTCCTAGGTGAGGGTAGCTTCTCGTAGCTGGGAGAGCTTACCAGTGTAGAGTGTTGTTCAGTGTTTAAACGCTAGGGGGTGTTCCTGCAAAGATGCAAGTGTTGATTAGGGGATGGACCTCTAAATGCAGGCTACTATACTGGCCTGCCAGCTGGACGGTGTGGGTAATACAATAGGCGCGCTGATGTCAGCGGCTCGACGTTACGTAGTCGGGTCGCGTGCGGGAAACACAATGCAGTCTGACAAAGCAGTTACTGGCTACTATGGTCACGGTCAATCGTGACGAAGGTCAGGAAGGGTATGAGGATGTAAGGAGGCGTGTAATTGACAATACAAGTGTAGTTTACTGACCATGTGTTTATTGGTCAGTGAGTGTGAATTTGTAAGTCCCTCTTGGGGGAATGTAGGTAATTATACAAATAGAGTGTACAAAATTATGAGTGGGTGTTTACAAAGTAAAGGATTCTGAGCACTTGCTGAGTCTCACCTGATGATGCAACTGGAGCAGATGTCGGCTAAGGCCTTCGGCGACACACACTGTATAACAGATAATGGCTCCATTTAGGACTCCACTTCTTATAGTTCTCGGCGTTGCGTGGTCAGCATTCCGCCGACGTAGCTGCCCCAGTTAGTTGTTGTGTAGATGTTTATGTATGTGTCGCAAGTAGTTGTCTAACCTCCCAATCTGGGTGGCTGCCTCTTGCTGTGTAAAGGTAATGTTCTGGTCTTATGATGTTGCCAGTTAGGGTGTTTTTAGTGAAAGATGGGGGGTGGCTTTCAGGGGGTACAGCCCCCCGGGCCTGTACAGTACCGACGTAGGATTTTAGCAATACGATCCGTCGTGTTATGTATGTACGGAAGGTAAGCAGTCCCTCTTACATCTCTTTTCTCAACTGACGTCCTATTATTATTTGTAGGTTTCAGAACCGTAGAAATCAAAGCCTTGCTATAACCGTTGCTCTCAAAGGTGGTTCGCAGGGTGTTAATTTCTTCTTGTAAAGAAGACACTTCACAAATCCTCGTAGCCCTGGTAGTTAGAGTTGTAAGGATACCATGTTTCTGGACAGGGTGATGGTGAGAACTTGCGTGGAGATATATATTGGTGTGTGTTGGCTTACGAAAAACGCTGTGTCCTAAAGATCCATCCTCTTTCCTGGTGACGAGAACATCTAAAAAAGGTATTTTGCCGTCAGATTCCTTTTCCATGGTGAAACAAATAGAAGGGTGCTGGAGATTAAGGTGATCCAGGAAATGGCTAAGATTTTCCTCACCTTCCGTCCAAACAACGAACGTGTCATCCACATAACGCCACCAAATCTTCTGTTTGAAAGGAGCCGACGACAAAGCTTTCTCTTCAAAGTTCTCCATGAAGAAATTAGCCACAACAGGAGAGAGAGGACTACCTATGGCCACACCATCAGTCTGCTCATAAAAATTCCCATTCCATAGAAAGTAGGAGGAGGTCATGCAGTGATAAAAAAGTATTGTGATGTCTTCAGGAAAAAAGCCATTAATGAGAGACATAACACCATCAATAGGTACTCTCGTAAACAGAGACACCACGTCGAGACTCACTAGGATATCACCCGGCTGAAGTGTTATAGCTTTCAACTTTTCCACCAAGTGTGTGGAATCCTTAATGAACGAAGGCGTGTTACCCAGAAGCGGCTGAAGTAGTCTACCTAGGTATTTGGAAAGGGCATATGTAGGAGAACCAATCGTACTAACAATAGGTCTAAGAGGGACATCTTCCTTATGTATTTTAGGAAGACCATAGAGTCTCGGAGGAATAGCATCCCCTGGAATGAGAGTCTTCGCTGCATCCGCTGGAATAGATGATTGCTTGATCAATTTGACGGTGACATTTGAGTAGCGAGTAGTAGGATCACGACTATTAATCCTATATACAGGATCTGATAACAAAGACGAGATCTTGGAATCATAATCAACCTTATCCAACACCACTGTCGCGTTACTCTTGTCAGCGGGGAGAACGATAATATCAGAATTGTCCCTTAGATCTTTAAGTGCCCGGCTTTCGCCTTGTTTTAAGTTGGTGTTGGGTGGCTTAGCGGTCTTGAGAACTCTGGAACATTCTTGCCTGGCTTCCTCGGCCTCTTCAGGTGTGAGGTGATGTACCGAGGATTCTACGGATGTAATAAGTTCTTCAATAGGAATTCTTCTAGGCGCTACAGCAAAATTGAGACCTTTAGCGAGAACTGCCTGTTGGGTATCATTTAGGGGCTTGCTGGACAAATTTACGACAACCTTGTTAGCTAACAAGGTTGTCGTAAATTTGTCCAGCTTGTTAGCTAACAAGGTTGTCGTAAATTTGTCCAGCAAGCCCCTAAATGATACCCAACAGGCAGTTCTCGCTAAAGGTCTCAATTTTGCTGTAGCGCCTAGAAGAATTCCTATTGAAGAACTTATTACATCCGTAGAATCCTCGGTACATCACCTCACACCTGAAGAGGCCGAGGAAGCCAGGCAAGAATGTTCCCGAGTTCTCAAGACCGCTAAGCCACCTAACACCAACTTAAAACAAGGCGAAAGCCGGGCACTTAAAGATCTAAGGGACAATTCTGATATTATCGTTCTCCCCGCTGACGAGGGTAACGCGACAGTGGTGTTGGAAAAGGTTGATTATGATTCCAAGATCTCGTCTTTGTTATCAGATCCTGTATATAGGATTAATAGTCGTGATCCTACTACTCGCTACTCAAATGTCACCGTCAAATTGATCAAGCAATCATCTATTCCAGCGGATGCAGCGAAGACTCTCCTTCCAGGGGATGCTATTCCTCCGAGACTCTATGGTCTTCCTAAAATACATAAGGAAGATCTCCCTCTTAGACCTATTGTTAGTACGATTAGTTCTCCTACAAATGCCCTTTCAAAATACCTAGGTAGACTACTTCAGCCGCTTCTGGGTAACACGCCTTCGTACATTAAGGATTCCACACACTTCGTGGAAAAGTTGAAAGCTATAACACTTCAGCCGGGTGATATCCTAGTGAGTCTCGACGTGGTGTCTCTGTTTACGAGAGTACCTATTGATGGTGTTATGTCTCTCATTAATGGCTTTTTTCCTGAAGACATCACAATACTTTTTTATCACTGCATGACCTCCTCCTACTTTCTATGGAATGGGAATTTTTATGAGCAGACTGATGGTGTGGCCATGGGTAGTCCTCTCTCTCCTGTTGTGGCTAATTTTGTCACGGACGATTACTCTTTACTCCATGACTTTTGTGTTTCTTGTTGTTAAGAGCTTTGATACACAAGGCAGTGAGAATGTTGTAATGGCGGTTACTAGAATATAAAGTTTTCTTATGAGAAGTCTTGAGCGTTTCATTCAATTTGTTTTATTGGTTATACCTACACCGGGTAGGCGTAGGTCCCTAACAAAATATTGGCGACCCTGCCAGGATGGCGTATTAATTCAAACAACTTGAAGATTGTGTTGATTTAAAGACCGCGTGTTCCTGTTCGTTCGTGTTCCTGTTCTGTGTTCGTATTGGAAATGGAGAAGTTAATGAAAGCGCGGAAGCCGGTAAGAGCGACTTTTACGAAGACGTACAATGCACTTTTGCAAAACTTAAATCAAGAAATTCAAGACGGCGTGGACGACGACACCTTACAGTCCTTGCTAACCAAATTGGAGAGGTTAGGAACGGAGCTGGCGCCGTTGGACGAGAAAGTTTTAAGTATGTTGCTGGAAAAGGAAGGGGACGAGTATGACCGTGAATACGAATATGTAGACAGTTTTCGAGACAGATTGGATGATGCAAGACAGAAGTATGCTCTACGGTTGCAGGCTAATTCCAATGTATTGGCAGTGGTGTCAGCAAGATCGGTCCTATCAGATGGGAATAAAACCAAAAGGCAGTTGAAACTACCCAAAATAGAACTCATGAAATTCGATGGGGAGATTAAAAATTGGTTGGAATTTTGGGGACAATTTCGGCGCATTCACGAGGACTCGGAAATTGAGGACGAAGACAAATTCCAATACTTGATCCAATCCACGAAAGTTGATAGTCGCGCTAGAGAATTAGTTGCCAGTTTCCCCCCTACTGCTGAAAATTATCCTAAAGCAGTGGAATCTCTTCAAGGTAGATTTGGAAGGGAGGATTTATTGACTGAGTTCTATGTAAGGGAACTCATAAGTCTTGTAGTGAAAAATGTTTCTCAAACAAGGAAGAAGACTCAACTTGCTAGTCTATATGACAAGTTGGAAGCACAACTGAGAGCTTTGGAGTCTATAGGTGTTACCCGAGATAAGTACGGGTCAATGCTTTTCCCTCTAGTAGAATCCTGCTTGCCTGAGGAAGTGTTACGTGTCTGGATGAGGAGTTCGTCAACGGCTATGAGGGATAAAGACAATGGACATGCCGACAAACTGACTGCATTACTTGGTTTTCTGAAGGGTGAAGTAGAAAGTGAAGAGAGGATTACATTTGCTCAAGCTGGTTTTGGAGTTTCTAGTGAATCAAGGAGTGCTAAAGTTAAAGAATGGAAAGAGAGTAGTTTAGCAACTGCTAGTGTTCTCTTTGTTGGTAAAGGTGAAGGAAACAGTTTAACGTGTGTCTTCTGTAAAAAAACACATAACAGTAAGGGGTGTTATCTTGCTCAAGAAATGAACTTGGGGGACAAACGTAAAAGGCTGTCTGAAAACAAAGCTTGTTTTTTGTGTCTGAAGGTTGGACATAGGGCTGCAAATTGTATTACGAAACTGAAGTGTCTAGTGTGCAGTAGTAAACATGAAGCTATTATGTGCCCAAAATTAGATGTAAATAGGGGGAATTATAAAGGTGAGGAGAAGCACCAGGAAAGGGGCTCAAAATTGCCTGGTGTCCCAACTACAACCCTTAATACACAAACTAGTGATGTTTCGGAAGTACTGCTGCAAACTCTTGTAGTTAGGTTGGTTCGTCAAGGGAGAGAAAAGACTGTACGGGCGTTGTTAGATACAGGCTCGCAGAGATCCTATCTGTTAGAGAAGATTGCTGTGGAAATGGGGTATATTCCATCAAAGACTGAAAAAATTGAACACAGGCTTTTTGGGGGTGCTTCAATCAGTGCCAATGATCATAACCTATATGAGATAGATATAGACGACCTACATCATTCAATTTCTCGAAAATTAAAGGTGTTGGGACAAAAGGAAATTTGTGGTGTAATCCCTCGGTTAAACCGGGGCCCTTGGATGGATGAGATCAGAGAAAAGAAAATCTGGCTCTCTGATTTTGGCCCAGTGCCATCGGAGATTGGACTACTAATCGGCGCAGACACTGTGGGTAGTTTATTGACTGGGGACACAATCAAGTTGAAGTCTGGATTGGTTGCTGTTAGGACTACATTTGGTTGGACAGTGATGGGTCAGCTTTGGAAGACAACTGAAAACGATAGCACAGTGTCAATGGTGAACTCTCTGTTTGTGAGAACTGCTTCTTTGGGTGAACTGTGGAACCTGGAAACCATTGGAATTGGTGATCCTGCTGAAACACTATCGAAGAAGGAAATTGAAATTGCAACATTGAAACATTTCCAAGAAAATGTTAAGATCAATGAGGAAGGAAGGTATGAAGTCGCACTTCCGTGGAAAGAAGATCAGCAGTTATTGTCAGGCAACAAGGAAGTTGCGTTAAAAAGACTGGTTTCTGTAACACACCGTTTGATCAAGGAAGACAAATTTGAGAAGTACCAGCAGGTGCTTCAGGATTGGGAACAGGAAGGGATAATCGAAGAAGTTGGTCAGGAGAACTCTCAGGATGTTGGGTATTATTTACCACACCGAGGAGTTTTCAAGGAAGGATCGAGTACAGCGGTGAGGCCGGTGTTTGATGCTTCATGTAAATCGAAAGGAGGACTTTCACTCAATGACTGTCTGGAAAAGGGTCCTAATTTGTTGGAAGTAATTCCTTCTATTTTGAACCGGTTCCGTTTAAACAGGATAGGTGTGATCGCAGACATTAAGAAGGCTTTTCTTCAAATTTCAGTCTCTGAGAATGATCGAAACTTTCTGAAATTCCTATGGTGGGAGAACTTCACTGAGGGGACTCTTAAAATATACCGCCACAAACGGGTCGTTTTCGGAGTGAACTGTAGTCCATTTCTACTTGGAGCCGTATTGGACAGTCATCTGAAAAACAGTACATGCTTCACTGAGACAGCAGATAAACTAAGAACCTCACTATATGTAGACAATTGCGTCACTTCCTTGAACACAGAGGAAGAACTCAAACAATTTGTGGATGAGTCTAGGGAGTTACTGTCGCAAGGAAAATTTGACCTCCGAGGGTGGGAGCACACCAGATTGAGTCTGGAGGATGAGGTTCCCGAAGTGACACCCGTTTTGGGTTTGTGGTGGGACCCAGTGGCTGATACTTTGGCTTGTAAAGTAGCAAAATTAAATGAATCTGATGTTCTCACAAGGAGGACAGTTTTGTCGGTATCTTTGATCCAATTGGATTTACTTGTCCGGTTTCCATTGTGCCAAAGGTTTTGCTTCAGGAAAGTTGGAGAGAGAAAATAAGTTGGGATAGTCCACTGAGTGAAGACGCCCAAAGCAAATTCAATAAATGGTTACATGAACTGCCCTCAATTGCTGAGATTAAGGTGCCTAGAAGATTTTCTAATTGTGAGGACAGATCCTCTTGGAGTTTGCATGTATTTTGTGATGCTAGTCAAGTGGCTTATGCAGTTGTTATTTTCTTGAGATCATTCAATGGGAAAGAATTTGAAGTGCAACTGGTCGCAGCAAAATCCAGGGTAGCACCACTCAAGAAGGTGACGATACCGAGACTGGAGCTATTAGCTTGCACTATAGGCTCACGTCTTGCCTTTACAGTGAAGGAAAGCTTGAATCTAATGGACGTCCCGGAGTACTACTGGAGTGACTCGTCTTCTGTTTTATGTTGGATACGAAGCGAGGAAGCTTGGGGAGTGTTCGTCACTAACCGTGTGAAAGAAATTAGAACATTAACTAACCCAAAGCGTTGGTTTCATCTACCAGGGACGGACAACCCAGCCGATCTACCTTCGAGAGGTTGCTCTACGTTGCAGCTGATTTCTTCTCGTTGGTCGGAGGGACCCGCTTGGTTAAAGTTGGAAGAAAACAGCTGGCCAACGCGCATTGTAAAAGTTAATGAAGAGGAGGTCGATGAAGAAAGAAGAAAAGGCCATGTTACCAATACTATGCTTGTCTCCCAGGAAAAACACTGGTATTTGATTTATTTTTCCAAGTACTCACGAATCGTTAGAATGGTGGCCTGGATGTTACGGTTCGTCAACAATGCCAGGAAGGACGTAGTGAAAAATGTTGCTTCAGAATTAGATTGTCTCGAAATTTCAATGGCAGAGAAACGACTGCTGAAATTAGTTCAGGAAGAGAAGTTTACCGAAAGGGACAACCAGAAAACATTCTGCTTTTTTAAAGACCAGATGGGTCTCTTCAGGATTAAGACAAAAATTACCAACAGGAAGGATGAATATGATTTCCGTGCGCCAGTGTTATTGCCATCAAAGCACCCTTTGACTGAGATGATAATCAGAGATCATCATTTGAAAGCCTCTCATGCTGGTGTTCAGATTTTACTTGCTATACTCAGGGAGCACTACTGGATACCAAAGGGAAGAAGAACCATTCGCAAAGTCATCAGGAAGTGTACCCAGTGCAGAAGATTCGAAATGGAAAAGACAATTCCGGAAACGCCAGCCCTTCCAGAAGATCGTGTGAGAGATGCAGGTGTATTTGAGGTAGTGGGAGTGGACCTTGCTGGACCGCTATACTTAAAATGCAAGAACAAGGCTTGGATTGTGATTTTTACATGTGCCGTAGTGAGAGCGGTCCATTTTGAATTAGTCATGACTTTGTCCACTGCAGGGTTTCTGTTAGCTCTTAGGCGTTTCATAGCCCGACGAGGAAGGCCTCGTGTGATTTATAGTGACAACGGGACAAACTTTGTTGGCACCAACAATTTGTTTGGCTTCATTGACTGGAAAAAATTGTGTGCGGAAGTATCAGTTGATAGAATCGAGTGGAAATTTAGTCCTCCTTCAGCCCCTTGGTGGGGGTGGATTCTGGGAACGTATTGTGCAAATGGTCAAGAAATTGTTAAGGCGTGTTTTAGGCAAAGCTATCTTGACATATGAAGAACTATTGACTGTGATTGCTGATAGTGAATCGGTAATCAACTCGAGGCCCCTTACCTACATTTCAGAAGACTGTGATGAATTGGTACCTCTGACTCCATCAATGTTTCTTCAGGACATTCCCGTGGTTGGCACTCCTGATTTAGACATGCTAGATCAAGTTAATCTCACCAGAAGGTTTCAATATCTTCAACAGCTAAGGGGTGAGCTGAGGAGGAGATTCCGACTGGAGTATCTGGGTAGCCTTCTATGCAGTTCATCGGGCAAGGAGTCTGACCATCAGTGGAAGGTAGGAGATGTAGTCATCATTGGTAGTGATGACAAGAGAAGGATAGACTGGCCCCTAGGAAGAGTGACAGCTACACTTCCAGGTAAAGACAAAGTGACCCGAGTAGTTAGGGTAAAGACATCCTCAGGAGAACTCCTCCGACCTACGAGACACCTATATCCTTTGGAGGCTGGAGGTGGGAGTGAGGAGGTGCCCTTACTTAGTGGTGCAGTTCCGGAGGCAGTAAGTCTCAGAAGTCGCAACTTCACCAGGAGTGGAAGAAGAGTAAAAACGCCTTCCCGTCTCTGTTTATGAACATTGTGTTTGATTTGCATCAAAGGTGGGAGGATGTCACGGACGATTACTCTTTACTCTATGACTTTTGTGTTTCTTGTTGTTAAGAGCTTTGATACACAAGGCAGTGAAAATGTTGTAATGGCGGTTACTAGAATATAAAGTTTTCTTATGAGAAGTCTTGAGCGTTTCATTCAATTTGTTTTATTGGTTATACCTACACCGGGTAGGCGTAGGTCCCTAACAAATTTCTTCATGGAGAACTTTGAAGAGAAAGCTTTGTCGTCGGCTCCTTTCAAACCGAAGATTTGGTGGCGTTATGTGGATGACACGTTCGTTGTTTGGACGGAAGGTGAGGAAAATCTTAGCCATTTCCTGGATCACCTTAATCTCCAGCGCCCTTCTATTTGTTTCACCATGGAAAAGGAATCTGACGGCAAAATACCTTTTTTAGATGTTCTCGTCACCAAGAAAGAGGATGGATATTTAGGACACAGCGTTTTTCGTAAGCCAACACACACCAATAGATATCTCCACGCAAGTTCTCACCATCACCCTGCCCAGAAACATGGTATCCTTACAACTCTAACTACCAGGGCTACGAGGATTTGTGAAGTGTCTTCTTTACAAGAAGAAATTAACACCCTGCGAACCACCTTTGAGAGCAACGGTTATAGGAAGGCTTTGATTTCTACGGTTCTGAAACCTACAAATAATAATAGGACGTCAGTTGAGAAAAGAGATGTAAGAGGAACTGCTTACCTTCCGTACATACATAACACGACGGATCGTATTGCTAAAATCCTACGTCGGTACAACATACGGACTGTATTTGGAACTTCTGTTAAGATTAGGCAACTCCTGCGACCAACTAAGGACAGTTTGCCTAAATTGCAACAACCGGGTATCTACAGAGTTCCCTGTACTTGTGGCAAGGTTTACATCGGGCAGACTTCGAGAACAATATGCACTCGCATTAAGGAACATAATAGATGCATCAGGCTCATTCAACCTGATAAATCAGCTGTTGCCGATCATGCTTTAACACCTGGCCATGATGTCATGTTCCAAGGAGTGGATGTTCTTGCCCATATAAAGCAATATCGTCCCAGAATCATCAGGGAGGCGGTTGAAATACGTAAACACCCAGATAATTTCAACCGCGACACCGGCTACAATCTCAGTGAATCCTGGTTACCTATTATCAGAACCCTGAGAAAGTAATTCACTACTGCTTTCCGTTGTCCCTAACATGGGGCTATAATGGCGTCCATCTTTGGGCACCTTCTATATGTTCTTCGTTGCTTTCTCTTAGGAACATTGTCGTATTCCAGATTATTCCTGACGAAGAAAGACATGGTTTCTTTCGAAACGCGTCGAATATTAATATAATAAAACACGGCATAAGCCCAAAATTCAACATTATGAATAGTAACACGGGCCGTGAAAGTCTAAATGACAATAATAGGGAGGTACTTGCATTTTGGGTGATAAAACGTAGAAAGTAGCCCTTTTCATCGTTGAATTTGAGATGGTATGCTGTGCAATTGTTGCTAGTCACACGAGGACCAATAAGGATAGAGCTGATCACAAGGAGGGTGTACGTAAGTACGTTTCTTCAGCATACCGTCAGTGATAAAGAACCAATGCGAAATCACGAAGAGAGAGACGCCGAACTATGTGGCTTTCTCGCATAAATCTGTAAGACCTGAGAGATCGTGGTCATCAGCACCATGTATTTAGGTGTATGTTGAATATGTCTGATAAAATGTGTCACTGTGGTAACTGCAGTAATGTGCAGTCAGATTCCCTCCTCAGCATTCCTGGAAGTGGTTTTCCATGGTTTCCCCACTTCTACTCCAGGAAAATGCTGGGATGATTCCTAACTTAAGGCCACGCCCACCTCCTTCCTGATCCTATTCCCAATTTACTAATATACAGCCATCACAATAGCACAGGTTATCACACAAATTACACACCCAAATGACCACGATGTCACAGCCCTTATGCAACAACAGCAAAGAAGCGAGAAAGCGCTGCGCTCCAGCTTTTAAACTTACCTCCAAGGGATGTTGACCAACCCAGCACAAGATCAAACATATTGTCCTAGGTATGACTCGTGTGGTATTTTTGAGGCAGTAATAGGTCGGAACGCGAAGTGACCTGTTTTGGTATTGCAGGACGGTCGACGGGACCACGAGTTCTTCTTTCTTATCGGGACGCTTTAGGAATTCACGGCAAAGTGTTATTCTGAGAGGTGTTATAAGTCATTCTATGAGTGAAAATATTTTTTCTATAGTGTGTGTTAACTGGCCTGAAGACCAATCGACCGCACGAGGGCCAAAATAAAATTGGTAACAGTTCAGAAGTGACATGGGCGTAATTTCAGCTTTTTAACTGGGGTGGCAAGTCTTCCCGGGTGGTCTGGGGGGTATGGAATACCCCCCAGACAAAAGGGGGGTACGGGGGCGCTCCCTCGGAAATTTTTTAAAATTTTGCGTTAAAACTGTAGTTTACAAGCACTTTTTAAACTGCTTTACATACCATACCAGCATAAATGTAAATCATTTTTACCAATGATCTGTGTTATTATTTATGGGCCTAGTTATACCAAAATGTGTTATTTTTAATAACATCAACAACAAAATCGTTTGAAAAAAATACCATCCATACATAGTTTTTTAAAGTTTGGTTTGTTGTTGATAATTATTAATTATAATGCTTACCCTAGTTAAGTATAAATTAAGAAAACATCATAGGCCTACTAAATTAACAATGCTGTATTGAAGTTTTACTTGATAACACCATAAGTTGTACAAAAACTATTTTACACAAAATGAAGCCTTCTCTTTCGTTTTGAGTTAAAAACATCAATTACTGGGGGAATATCTATTTCAACACTCCTTTCAATTGCCAGAAGGGCCAATGACGACAACCTTTCTTGGCCAACAGTGTTTCTGGTGAAGGTTTTTAACCTCCTTAGACATGAAAAAGACCTTTCACAGGATGCTGAGTTCATGGGAATTGTGAAATATAAGCGGAACAGTTCAAAAAGAAGAGGGAACACGCTTTTCAAAGATTTTTTAACCACAAGGTCAGCTCTTTCTTGAATACTCTTTTTCTTTTTGAACTCATCCATGTTGTAAAAACATCTTAGTTCAGAGAGGAGCAGTTCACTTTCCATACTGTAGTACTTGCACAAATACTGTACACTGGAAAGTTCCACGTCAGTTGCACCAAGAACTTTGCTTAAGTGGTTCAGTACATCTAGATTGTTTTCTTGAAGCTTGGCTTCTATCTCTTGCACCAGGATGTCAATAACTGGCCAAAGGGTTGAAACCTTGTAATATTGTTCCACTGTTTCAAAAGGTGTTTTATCCCCACCACCAATGTTTGATGGAATTCTCCCTCTTCTTGGCATGTGTGCTGCTTGGAATCCGCAGTGCTCAGAGATTTTTGTGCAGTGGTTAAATAACTTATTAAAAAATTCATCTTTTCTGAAGGATTGTAAGACTTCAATTGTGCTGATTTTGACAGATTTCACAACTTCGTAGGTCACATCGCTTGCCTGTAATGTTTTTGACAGTACATCACATTCTGTAAGAACTCTCCTCAGTAACAGCAAGTCAAACACAAAGCTGAAATCCTCCATGCTCTTTAACAAAGCATTGGCCTGTCCACCACTATCAGGGTCTATGTATGCAATTTGTTGTAAAGTGTTCAAAGTTGTTTCGAAATTGTCTAACAAAGACCGCACTGCTTCAACACGGCAAGCCCATCTGGTATCACTTAAAGACTTTAATGTTACAGTTCCACCACTAAAGCTTTTGGAACTGTTTTGAATTTGTTCAAAAACAGCATGTCGTTTAGTTGATTTCTCAATAAAGTTGTAAAGACTTTGAAGCACACAAAAAAAGTGTTTCTTATTGATGTTACGCTTGTACAACTGCTTACAATGCACAAATTTAATATATGTGCATTGCAGTGAATATGCATTGTTGTTGGGGCTTCTTCCATAATTCTAGCTGCCACTCCTTTATATGGACCCCTCATGTTTGAGGCCCCATCGTAGCACTGAGCACGCAGATTTTTAATGTTCAAATCCAGTGAAATCAAAACATTCTTTAGTTCATTTGCCAGAGTTTCACCATCAGTTTTTTGGCTCGATAAAACCCTACAAACGACTCATAAACTTGTAATTTATCGTTGACATGCCTTAAAACGACAGCTACTTGCTCGTGCTTTCCTATGTCTTGAGTCTCATCAGCTATAATGGCAAACACTTTGGACTCTTTAACTTCTTTGGCAATGTGCCGCTTGATTTGTTCTCCAATAATGAACAGTAACTCATTCTGGAAAGTCGCTGAAGTGTACTGAAAATTCTTTCGATGCTCAGTGTAGAACTTCTTGATCAAATCACTATCTTTAGAACGAAGCTCCATCAGCTCCAAAAAGTTTCCTCTGTTCTTTGATTCTGCAGATTCATCATGTCCTCTGAGAGCAATGGATTGCCTGCCACAAAATATTAACGATTCACACAAAGCTCCTAAATACAATCGGTTTTCTTCAACTTCTTTGGAGTGCTTTTCATAACTTTTTCAATAACAGTACCACTTCTATCTGCTTCTTGTAGAGAGGTGAACTTAGTCATACTAGTCTTATGCAAATTACTACAATCATGTTTTTCAAACACTTTTACAGCTTTCTTCCACTTCGAAAACCCACTGATTGTGAAAGCGTCTTCAGCATTTTTTTCTGTCTTGTAAAACACACGACAGACAAAACAGAATGCTTTATCGGTTAGAGGACTATATTCCAGCCAAGAAAATATTTTTTACCATTCAGGCCTAAACTTTCTTCCATCCTTTTTAGGGAAAACGAAATCTTGTGGTTGAAATGATCCTTCCTTAACATGCAATATGGCCATATCTGGACCATGGGCAGGATCACGCTTGTTGATCAGTCCAATTGACAATAATTGGTCAATTGCAGTAGAGGAACAGCTGGAACTTGGTAAATTTTCCTCACTCGAAGTACTGCCCTTCGTAAGTGTAGATGACTGAGTGGATGAGGAGCCTAACACTTCTTCTGTAGGCTGAGGTGGCTCTGACTTATGTTCCAAAGAATCTTTTTCTGTTGGTTCATCTTCTAGACGCTGTTTCTTCTTGCTTGGTGGGCCTGAGCAAAAGTAAGACAACAACGAACTTTGTCCCTTTTTGTTCTTCTGAGCCTGAAAAGAAAGGGATTAAACTTGTTTTCAAACACCAACAATTCAAAAATTTACAAGATGTCTGTCTCATGGTAAATAAAAAGTTGTATAGGTCCTACAAGTTAATTTTTTTTACAAGTTGCAAGTTTTTTTTTTTTACCATAGTATCAACCTCAAGAAAAGGGTTTAGTGTAATTTGAGGGGAAAATTAGACTCAGTTTATAAACAACAAAATAAGGCTGGCTTAAAGTGACACACAACACGAGGAACGGTGAAAATATACTGTAATGTTTTGAGGCAATTTTTCCCTCGTTAGAACAAGATCAAAAAATAATAACTGTAATATGATAAGGCAAATAATGTGAACATGGAGGAACGGAAATAACGTGGAAAACTGCAAAAATAACCAGGCACACAATATTTTTCTTCAGTAGCAACGTCTTAGAAAAAAATAAAATTTGTTTGGATTTAAAAAAAACATTTAAATAAATCTAACCATATCAAAGTTACTTAAAAACGCAAAAATATTTTGTTTATTTTTTGTTACAGCACATTGGACAACACTATACTTGTCCTATGCTATGCGTTTGAGGATATGTTTCTCTGACAGCTGACTCTGTGGCGAGTTTAAATTTCGCGTGGTCTCAGTTTCCCGCGCTCAGCACTTTCGTGGCGCTTTATTTTCGCGGTTAGTGCATTTCTCTGTTCGCATATTGGGAACATAATGAGGCCAAATTTCGCAGTCAACGTGTTAAACCGCAGTGTAAGTGAATGGCCGTCTTTTATTTTACTCAAGACCGTTCTCAGACGCGTAATTTTGCTTTCTCTAGAGTCTAGACCTCATCAATAATGCGGACACTGGCTTCACTATACTATTCTGTGCGCTGTGGGAGAAACTGGCTTATAACTTAACCCATAAAATAGGTAGACACTTGAACTGAAATTAATTTAACTTACCATGTCTCAGTACATGAAATCCAATCCTATGATGCAGATAGTTCACTGAAAGAAACTTAGAAATTTCAAGAAAATGAAGGCAACACGTTAAAGGTAGAATAGTACGAGTAGATCTCTTTCGAAAAGGCAAACGACAGACAACAGCTGATGTCTGCTTTGCATTACATATTACAGGGTTGCCACCTAGTGACATTTATATCGCTTAGTCCCATTATTCACGCAAATGGTTTTATTACTTTTTACGCCATCATTTTGAAAATGAAAGCTATTATTGTTTGGGTAATTAAATTGTTCTGAGAGATACAGTTAAAACAAAATCAAGATTGTACCAAGTTTATAAACTAATTTTTTACTTGTTTGTAGGCAAAAAGTGGGCTTTGGGAATTCTGGGGTGGCAACTGCCACCCCTTGCCACCCCGTAATTACGCCTCTGAGAAGTGGTGAACATTCTACAAATCTACTTAAATTAGCCTAAATGCCTTTTTTAATGGATAATAATATTGTATAAATGTTGTGGTACCTATAATAGATGTTTTCTCCTCCGTTGTCTATAACCCACCCACCATCCCCTTTTTAGACCACGACTTATATAGTAAAATTCCAGTTGTGACCGCCATAATACACGTGAATTATGGGACAAATACAATATTGCCAATACCGCGCATACGGTACTACTCATCAATGATTTTTGCCATGTTAGCTAGTACACTGACTTAGGAAATGTCATGGGATAGTCACCTAATAGCATGTGGAGCCACTGGCAGCTCAACATATCGCAGAACATCAAAGTCTCTTCCAGAACAGCCAGGGGGCCCATTCCATACCAGAAACATGCACCCACGGTCGACTCTAGACAGGTCGGAAGGCTGAGACTTGGCAACGTGTTCATCAGTCATACCTCATACCCTTGTCAGGCGGAAACACGAGAGAACGTTCAGTCTGGCACATTGTTCTGTGGTCTGGCAGGTGTTCTTGTTTATCTCATAGGGATATTTTCTTCTATATTTTGTTTCTTACTCTTTGTACGTTTATACGCTTTATAGTAGCGTTTATACTACCCTTCCAGATGAGTTTTCTTTACTGTAATCCCTAATCGAGAACACACTAACGAGTGTGCTTTGTATCTGGCAAATATGGTATTTTTAAATGCCTACGGTACATGAAATTATCACATATCGTACTTCATGTTTTAAACTTTGATTTTCCTGGAATGTTTCGGCACCGTAGCAATGCCAGATACATGTTGTATTCCCAACTGTAATGCAAATTAACCAAGCAAGGGAGGCTACACACCAGTGTTTAGGTTCCCAAGTGACGAAAATCTGCGCCAGGCCTGGATTAGGGAACCTTCGAAATGGTTCGTAGATTGCATAAATTAGTCAATTAGCCTAAGTGAAAAAATACTTTCAGTTATTGCCACTGTATTGCTAAACAATTATTCACAGGCAAGGAATGATGCTGTTGATGTCAGCAAACTTGGTTATAGGAAGAGAAAGTTGCAGCACTTTAGGAAGGAAACAGAAGTAATCTGATACAGTTATGGATTACCAGCAGCAACAGACTATTTCTATAATGGTAGTAAATTATCTAAATACATGTGCGGCGGAATCGAAGGTTTATAGGCCTACAGTGTGAAGATGTTATGGGAGATAGCCTACATTTTTGCATCACATAACCCTCAATTGCATCTACTTACTCCAAATTATTATTATTATAACACCGCCAATTGTTTTATTACGATTCTTCAGAGTAGTAAAATATGAAAAGAAACCGAAATAATTTTCTTTATTTTGCTAAACAGTTTTATGTTGGTAAATTATGTCCGTGTCACTCATGCCTAATATCAGCTGCTGGGCTCTTATAACAACTTTTCGCGATCATATGCACGTTATTCATTTATTTCCGATTGTAACACTGGTCATGTGTAAATAAAAATCAACAGATGTTTTGCTAAACATGTATAGGCCTATTATGTTTGTAGTTTATGTCGCCTCCCGTGCTAGCTAACAGCTGATTCAGTTCAGGCGCTCGTGACGAAGTATGACTGACAATAGCCGTAGCTACAGTGTTGTCAGGTTGAACCTTCCGACCTTTCTAGAGTCGACCGTGCATGCACCCCAGACCATAACAGTGACACCACTTCCCTGGACCACACCTTCGAGGCACGCGGGATCCATCGATTCATGTGGTCTGCGCCACACACGGTGCCTTCCATCGGCATGGTGGAATTGAAATCGTGATTCGTCCGACCCAGGCCCCGGGCTATAAACGGGCATACTGGGCATTTGCCCAGGGCGCCAAAATTTAGGTAACGATAAACGCAGAAAAAGGTTGACCCAACAATCTCAACATCAAATATAATTATCACATGGAAATCTTTAGAAAGTAGGATAAAATAACTATAATTTTCGTGAATATAAAATTAAAGTATATATAACATACATTCGTGGTATTTATGTTTAGTCATGATTATATTATAATATAATATTATTATATAATCAGTATTATCTGTAATGAATACTAGTGGTGGCAACAATGTAGGCAGTGATGCACGGTTGACGCTGTTGGCAATACTCATGGATTTACAACTGGCGCATGCGCCGCGTGATCTTGTCAACTTCCTAACCTCATAGTTTTGAAAAAGATGGTATATTGGCTTTCACCGGCCGTGAAAGCCAATATACCATCTTTTTGGAAGCCTTCATAGGGAGGTTATGGCTGCTTGAGCTTTTAATTCTCGAAGTCAAGTGGTGCAGTTGCACCTAATATAAAGGGAGGTGGCGCGCAGTTCGTCACTCCTGTGGGGGTCCGGGCGGGGACACCAAGAGCCCGCCGATGAGCCAGCTTGATGTCCTAGGCGAAACCCCACACATGACACGGCACAAACCTAGAAGAATTGCTGACTCAACGTTTTGATTTGAAATGTTTCTGTATATTGTACTTTTAAAATTTAACTTTTGAATTTGTAATCTTTGTTTTTAGTGTGATTAATGTATCAATAAATGGCTACAACATTGTATGAACGACTTACTTTTCTTATTATTTCCTGTGATACAATATTAGTAACGTAGTTGTTTGTAAAAATAAACCTATTATGCTATTTTTATAACACATAAATGAGAAAAAGGGCGCCAGTAGACCATTTGCCCAGGGCGTCTATCACCTTAGCCCGGGGCCTGGTCCGACCATATCACATTACGCCATTGTTCCTGGTGATTGGCGACAAATGACGCGTCGTTGTGCGGCGCTGGCTCCCATACCCCATGGAACCCATGTTCCTACGGATTGTCCACTGAGAGACGCGTCTAACACGGCCTGTGTTGAATTGAGCCGTGATTTGTTACACTGTTGCCCTTCTGTCACTATTGACAATCCGTCTCAGATGTCGCCGGTCACGGTCATCGAGGGTAGCTGGACGGCCAGTGACACACACATTCAACCATTCACCATACACCCTGGACATGGTTGACTGTGTGAAGCTGAATTCCCGCACCACTGCCGAAATCGCACTTCACATCCGTCGGGCACCGACCACCATACCTCGTTCGAACAGTGTCACAGCTCAATCTGTATAATCTCAGGCAGTGAACAAAAATCCAACCTTTTGGTCGGATGTTTGAGGGGTAGAGTCAAGTTTGACAAATACCACTCCACAAAAGGCATTTTTATCACTAAAAGGTGATGTACCCACGCTTCTCACCACACGTATTTACTGTGGCTTTTACAACAACATGGCGGACGCTTTGTTTCTTGGGAGAGGCAATAGATGACGCTCGCATCGACCCACCCCACCCCCGACTCGTGCAACCCACCCATTGCGGCCAGTAGACATATCGTCTTGCTAACTGTTTCGTTTTCACAATGCCAAGGTGTGTTAAATGTAACTCTTCCAAAAATGTTCTTTGTAGTTTCTTTGGGATAACAATTCGGTCTTGACGGAATAGAATACCATGTTCAACTGTATATGGCTCATCGAAGGATTGAGAAGACGTTGCAGGGTGGCTCTAAGTTCTGGGTCTAACATAGTCTTATCACGGATAGTTTCGTACGTAATGGCTTCACTTGACACTTGAAGAATCGTTTCAGCACAGAGTTGTGAAACTTCTGCATTTATTAATGTTCGGCCGAGGTAGATGCAACAGAGGCTCGGGATAGGCAATCGACATTTTCGTTATCTTTCCCTTTTTTCACTCTGACCGCGTAGTCAAAACCGGAGAGAAACGATGCATATCTTAGGAGCCTTGCGGATGTCATTTGTGGCAGGCCCTTGTTCTGATGAATAATACGAGACAAAGGTTCATTGTCCGTCACAAGAATGAAATTTCTTGCAAAAAATATAGTTGTAGAAGTGTATTGTGGCAAAAATTATTGCTAGCGCTTCCCGGTCAAGCTGACTGTAATTACATTCTGCTGGTGTTAGGGCACGAGATGCATAGGCGATGGTTCTTTCTTGGCCATCAATCTCATGACTTAATACTGCTCCAACACCAGTAGGACTGGCATCGGTTGACAAGATGATAGGCAGTGATAGATTGAATGGGGTAAGAACACGTTCACTACATAACTCGGACTTGAGATTCAAGAAAGCTCCTTCACAGGCTGCAGACCAGAAAAACCGTTCACCTTTCCGCAATAACTGCCGTAATGGGTGTGACTTCGTTGACAAATTAGGAACAAACTTTGCGTAATAAGTCACCATACCAAGGAAGCGTCTCACTTCTTCAATGTTTTAGGACGTGGCATTTGTGACACAGCTTGAACTTTCTCTGGTGACTTGCGGATCTCATTATGTGATACAATATGCCCTAGGTAGTCTATGTTTTCCTTGAAAAATTAGCATTCACTTTTGTTCAGATGCAGATTATCTTTTGAAAGCCGTTCTAGACAGGCTATTAAGTTCTTGGTGCCCTCCTCCTTCGTAGTACCATGTATTATGATGTCGTCAAAATAAGCTTCAGCTTTTCGAAGACCATGAAGGATCTGTGATAATATCCTGTTAAATTATGAGGGGGCAGTTTTGATGCCAAAACTCAGTCGGTGCATCCTGAAGGTTCCTTTGTGAGTGGATATAGTTTGAATCTTACTACCTTCTTCATCAACCTTCAGATGTAGATATGCCTTGTATAAGTCTAACTTGCAGAAAAATTTTGAGTTTCTAAGACTATGTAGAACATCATTAACTGGTCTTATGGGATGGTTTGCAGAAATTAACCTTGAATTCACTCCACATTTGTAGTCGACACATAACCTAACTCCCCCATCCGGTTTTGGGATAACAACAAGAGGCGATCCCCAATCACTTAAAGCTGTGGGAGAAATAACTCCTTTTGATTCCAATGAAGCGAGTTCCTTTTCGACGCGTTCCCGAAGAGCAAAAGGGACATCACGTGCACGATTGGAGACAGGTTTCACCCCCTCTCTGAGTTGCAGTTTTACTTCAATATTGGGAACGCATCCAATTTTTTCTTCAAAGATTGTGCTATACTGATGTAAAATATCTTGAATTGACTGCACTGAGTTGACATATTCAGAGTGAAGTGATTGATTTGAGTCTTTATCAATTTCCTTCAGCTGAATGCCGAGGCCTCTGATCCAAACACGACCAAGCAATGCAGGATGGCCTTGCGGAACTACAAAAGATCTGCAACAATTTCTGTTCCTTTGTATGATACTGTGACAACAAGTTTTCCTCTGGGTTTGATAACATGATCAGAATATGATCGAAAACAGACATTTGTTGGCTGCAATGGCAAACCAAGACCCAAGGTTGAACATTCGTTCTCTGAGATGAGTGAATATTTTGCTCCCGTGTCGACTTCAAATCTTGGTGATTTATTGTTGAGTTTAACAGTGATAAAATATTTATCCGATTCTTGTCATACGTCAAAGAGATCTTCGAAATTGATGTCGGGGTGGTCATGCAAGTTGTCATCTATGTTCTCAGTTGCAATGTTGTGTGTATTTGACTGTTGAAGAAGTGTCGTGATACAAACTTTAGCAACATGTCCCACTTTCCTACATGACCTACATTTAAGAGAGTTTCTGTTTGTGCGACAATCTCTTGACCTGTGGTTTGAATTTCCACAATTCAGGCATAATCCATCAATACCTAGTGCTCTATAATTGACGAAACTACGGCGCCCCTGGACTGTGAACGTGAGTGACAGCCTGGGCTAGGCTGTTGAACAAAACGTGACTGAGTATCACTGCTATATTGATTCATACTTCGATCATTATATGAACATGTGGCTTTTGTTATGTTGTTTGTGTCCTCTACAGTGTCTGATGGTGCAGTGAGCTGTTCTGACAGCTGATTACTCTCATACCGCGATGCTTCCAAGGCTTTAGCCTTCTTCATGAGATCATCAAATTTTGTGTCATTAGACTGAAGAAGTTTCTCTCTGATCCAATTATCTCGCAAGCCACGTATAAATTGTGCACGAAGAAAAACATCCGCGATTGAAATTCTGGCGTCACATGTACACTGAATATAAAAGTCACAATCTAGTAAGTGGCTTCTAAGAGTGGCAACAAATCCTGCAATATTTTATCTTTCTTTTTGATTGACGTTCAAAAAATAGTGTTGGGAAACCACGATTGAGACTTGAGGTGACAGTATTTGCTTGAAATGTTTTACTAGGTCATTATAACCGAGATACTTGATTGGTTTATCAGGGCCTAAAAATGCAGAGAGACTGATATAATAAATTGTCCCTATTGATGTGCACAAGAGTTGAGCTATCTTTGTTGGATCGGTGGCATTGTTGAATTTTGTGTAATTTTCAAATCACGACACAAATTTTTCCTTCTCAGCATCAAAATTTTCAAAAGGTGTGATGTTAGCGGCTTGTGGGATTGTGACGGACTGGTGAGCTTGATACCTTTCAAGTAATCTCTCTTGAGAATCGGTAAAAATGTTCAGTAATTGTTAAAACTGATTTGCGTCCATCTTGACGAAACGTCGAAAATCATTTTAAAAATCACAGTTCAAATATAATAAAATGTTTCAAGATAACCGATTTAAAACACACTGGGGTGTGATCGATGACCGAATATTGTCCTGGGCTTTGCATATTCTCAAAGTTCAAACTGCGATAAATAATATTATTTTGAATTTGTGGCATGCAGGCACACGCAGCTGAATATACGATGAGTTGCTTAGGATCGTTTACAAGTACTCTGTGTAAATTTCATGTCGTAGTACTGATTCTTGATTTTACTCACGTGGATGTAGAAACTGAGCTGACATAAATATCGTACTTCAATAATATAGGCTATATCTGTACCGGTGAATCAAGTTCCAATCCCATCCTCGTCGACAACTATTATGTTTTGAATAAAAGCACACTATAGTACTTTAACATGCACACACATTTCAATCTATATCGTAACACATAGAAAAACTACAACTAACATCGGCACAGAGTAAAAGAGTCACAGAGTATAGACACTCTACCAAAGTTCCATAGCTGATATAACTAGATACATAATAGCAATCAAGAAACTTGGAATTAGAGAATTCAATTCAGCAGTATGGATGTGATTTTGACAAGAAGATTACAGATACGTTTAAAGATTTATTGACACCAAATCAAGTCGACATAGTTAGGAAACAGAAAACAAAGGCAAGATGAACAAACGAGGAAATAGCGAAGGCATTTACCTTAAGATATTTAAGCATACAAGTATACCAGAGACATACTGAAATATCCATTACCAGGATTATCAACTTTGAAGCGCTGCGCTGGGCAGGCAATGTTGAATTACGAAACGGATTATTGAAAAACGTAATAGACGTAATGAAAATTGGTGGACGAAAGAAGAATGGTCGAGAGAGAGTCACTGTTCTTTCTTTCGACGAAATGAAAGTGTCATCACTCCATGAATATGATGCTAAAGCAGATGAAGTCGTGGGCCTACACACATATATGCAAGTTGTAATGGAAAGAGGATTATTTCAGAACTGGAAGCAACCTGTGTGCATTAATTTCGACAAGAAAATGTCGAAAGACATTATAAATGAAGTGGTTACGTCACTACTGTAACAGGCTCTCATCCCCCCCCCCTTTCTCTTCTGATTACCCAAGACGTGATAATAATAATATCAGCGTATCGAGATAAATGATCACATGACATTACCACACCCAGAATTAATAATGAAAAAAACACATGAAAAGGCTAATTTAATTACTCACTAGGTCAGCTGAGTTCACAGCAAATAAAACCTAGGAGTGAATGTTCCAAATTTTCGTGGTATTCAAGAACATCCCCGATTTGAATTAGGAGAAAAGATAAGGCGGGACGAAGCATGTGTCAAGACCAGCTTGTTGAATGGAAAACTGGGCGTACCCAGAAAGGGCGATAATTCTAATCTTGCCACACATGATGAAGGGAAAAGAAACAATCTTCCTACTGACTGCCGTCAATAAAAAACAACATCTCAATAACAAAATATAATGAAAATCAAAAGATACAATTAAATCATGATTAGATTACAACTAAAACCCTAAACCACTTAACTTAGGCTTATATTTAAAGGGGTAATGCAAGTTACGGATAATGCTGTGAATAAAATAAAAGTCAGACATTGCCCAGTTGGCAGAATTACTTTTCCCCATCATACGATTAATATAATTACAGAATTGAGGGTAGTTTCACCCGCAGGGATACAAGGAAAATAACAACATGAAACTTAGGCCTGGTGGCGTTTCACAAACAAATTGCATAAAGCAACAAACGTGTTCCTTAGTGAACGAAAGCGTCTGAGAGACTTCAGAGTCCAGCACTGACTGTCTTCTGAAGCCTATCTGACCAAGGTTAAATCCACGAGGTTCCCATCCAGCTAACCGGAAATAGGGCAATAATAACCCATACTGCAGTAATTACATATAAAGGTACCCCCCAAATCATACAAACCCTTCCAAAATATTACATGCTAATATACTAGAATAAAATGTCAGTACGGTCCACCGTCACATGGTCTTAACGACATAGCAAAATGACACAGTTTAGTGTTCCACCGAAAGGTTGCCCCTTCTAACCAAAAGTTCATACCACCTGGTTTATTTCAGCCCTCCGGAGGAGCTGGCTTTAGTTCCCCCGGAGGCGATCGCTTTTTAGTCCTTCCGTCACCAACCTTCCTCTCGTACTGTCTGTCGAGTCACCGATTCCACCCCTAGTATTCCAGAGTCCCCCCACCACTCGACTCCAGTAATACCACATGCGATAGGTGGCCAAACCCGCCAACACAAGAGCCAGAGCCCGAGGTTTTAGTTGGTATCATTGAATACCAGCCCACACGGGTTAGCGCGTAGAAACCTTCCAGGAGCTGAGGGGTTACACAATGTCCTGGTAAGATTTTCTCAGAATAAGAGCTTGGCGAATGAAGCTGACAGCAAATGTTCACCTTTCAAAGTTCACGGATCAAAGCTTGACTTATCCCTCTTTACAAGTGTCTATCAGGGATAATACTTTAAGTGACAGTTCGCACGAAGGATAGAAATCCTGGCAGAAAGGTCTGGCGATCCCATTTCACGAGTAGTCAGGCGCCAGGCTGGCGAATGGAATTCTCAGAAGAGCCCTGGTGTATGCTCTCATGATAATCCGGCCAGGCCGGGAGCCCCTGCTGCGTCTCGAAGATAAGATGAACATGTACCGATTTGCAAAATTGGTACATCCTCCTCCTCCAAAGGAAGACGATGGGGAGATGATGAACAGGGTGATGGTGTCCAGCTGGTCTCTTGGCAGCTGAAGAAGCTACTCCAATCTCCGCCAGCGGACCTTGAAGTAGATCTCCTCGGGTAGAATGATGCCATGGGACCTAGATGGTACCTTCAAACTGGGCCCAGATTGGTAGTACACGTCCCACATAGTGACCACTGAAACACACATCAGAACAGCAGCGTATGGTCCAAATACAGTTCCCTTAGAGGGAACAATCGTTCCAGGCCAGCCAACCAGCCCATAACAGCTGAAGTTATCCCAGGAAGGATAAAAAAAAACATCACACGAAGCATTAGTGTGCCATGGAAGTTCACTTAAGAGTCTTTCAAATCACAAGGGATACTTGATGCTTCAAACAAGGTTCTGCGCAAAGAGATAGTGTCCAGGGCATAATTAAAGGTCCACTGAAGTACGAAAAACACACGAAAGGGGCAACCAACTATACGATATGACTGACGTTAACAAGCTTAATTGAAAGTTCACTACAATACTTAGCAAGAATAACTAAATCAACTTATATCAATCAATTTTTGACTAAAACATCCAGAAACCATAATATTTACAAAATTTCAGATATTTTCCCATCGAAATCCCCTGAAATTTTATGGGCAACACCATAAAATAGAAACAATGCAAGGGGGAACTCACTGGTACCCTTCCAAAACAGTTAAACATACTCAAAAATGAATTTACATTTACTTTGATGGCCTCACGCAGTACCGTAGGAAAACAGAACACATTTAGGAAACACCAAAACATTTTAAAACAAACACAACATACCATAATCAAACCATATGGATCGTCTCAGGTATGTGACACACATAAAAACATAATGAATATCAAAAGCCACTGTCTCATTTCACCAGTCGCTGCCCCTAACCGTCCACGGTGGCCATCCGACGAACGACAGAAAACAGCAACTACCTTCCACGAGAACAATAACCAAATGGGGAGATCACGCTAAACAATAGACACCACGATCCAACCAATTCACATACAAGCACCTAACCAAATTTCACCAAATAACTTCATCGCTACTCGCCAACGCATCCTAACAGTCTACAAACTCCCAAGAGTTCCTGTAGGATGACCAACCGAACTCAGGACACCAAGGTGATCACACCTATCCTGAGAACCAACTTACCACAGTTACACCAAGTGTTCAAAATTAAAACATCTTCTCAAAACCAAGATGCCATCTTCTAGGCACGGAACCCAACCAATATCAAACCAACAACAACTACGAGCCCGGTGCAGAGGCTACACTAATTCTACACCCAAAGCACATAGCTCAGCAGAATTAGACACAAATTCAAGTTGGTACCAATCAATTTTCAAGACATACCTAAACGAACGTGGCTCCACCATTTAAAAAAACACACAAATTACTTATAACGTTTACTCCCACACAGACAACAAACCACTTCCATGGTCCCATACACAGATCTACCTCACTACAACGAACACCCATAGGTGTCATGTGACACATTTCTACAAGCACAAGGTGATTAATATCCTCAAAACTTCAGATTCTCTAACCTAGCGGTCCTCGACATGCCACAGCATGCTCAAAATACAGAATTACAGGATCACAGATGTGATGGCATGATAATTTTTTAAAATGCACGGGGCGGTTACCCCCAAATTCACATGTTCTCCACCTTTAACATCTCGCACACACTGCATCATGTTCCACACACAGAATTACAAGGTCACTGAGGTGACAAAAATGATAAATTTTCAAAATGCACGGGGTGGTTAACAGTCCCCAAAGAAAATGCACCTTACACAGAACGAGAGTTAGCTCACCAACTAATAGATACCTCAAATTTCTCCAGAACAGGTACGACATCTCCAGTGCAACACTATCTCGATGCATAGAACAACTGACTAACGCTATAGCCTGGCTACCAGCTCAAAGCTGATGCTAATCGAACTTAATTTTTTTCTTTTCACACCCAAGTATACGGGGATACATGAGCTATGATTCCAACTACAATCACATGAACGTTGTGACAATACCAGCAAGTCAGCAGTCTAACAGTATATACCGCAGATTACAAGTAACCTACTGACTAACCTAACCAGATACATTTTCAACCGACAAGAGATTGCAATTCGAAGATTTTCCAGATCACTGATACAATTTCTAAAGCCCTCACGTCAGCAGCTGAACAACACAGCGAAATGAGCATCACTCTGAAGCATTACACCTTATTTCCACATAAAATCGAAATTTCACTACCAACCTAACAAAATTATCACTAAATTATCCAAAAAATTTACTCAAAAATATCAACCACGAATACGATGAACAAAACTCAGCTAACAGAAGCAGATCACAGCCTTTCTTGAGGATTACTAAAAATGACATAAGAGATTTGACTTCAGCGGAACAACTAGACCATCTCCCATCGCTCTGAACTTCATATCATCGCATTCACAGGAAATAGAACATCATAATTTCACCCTTTACACATCTCGAGTTTCTCGTTCACTAGCAGGTTTACAATTCGATATATGAGTCCTAAAAACACGTTTCCTAGACAGATCCTCTAATAACACTGTTACTTCAGAAGGAAAGGACAGAATCTCATAGGGGCCCTCATATTTTGGCTGCAGCTTACCTGATACCTGACGACCAGGGGCCTTAGCCCAGAAGTTTTTTGCATAGACAAAATCTCCGACAGAATATCCACCCTGTTTTCGGCCCAAATTATATCTCTCAGCCAGCTTATCATGCGAGATCTTTATAGCAGCTTTGGCCTCCTTCCAGATTTCTCTGACACGATCAGGAGAGGGTTGGTCAGGAAGCAGATCATGAAGTGACCACAGATTCGTTAGAGGGGAATTTGGGACGAACGCATACATAAGTGAGAACGGCGTTTTCCCATGGGATTCATGCTCAGCAGTATTGAAAGCGTAGGGTAACCAATGTAATGACGAATCCCACTTGGCATGATTGTCACGATGATATGCGATAAGTGCAGCTCTCAAATTTCGGTTAACTCTCTCTGCCAAACTAGGGTTGGGGTAATAGGGTGTCGTGGTGACATGGGAAACAGCATAATCAAAACAAAATTTTCTAAACTGATGAGAAACAAAGGCCTTGGCATTATCTGACACCAAGTATTGACTAGGACCAAAGGAAGAGAAAACAGACTTTAAACATCTTATGACAGTAGCAGAGTCACAATTTCTAGTGGGAAAAATCCATGAAAAGCGAGAGAAACCATCGACACAAACAAAAGCAAAACGGTTACCCAGTTTAGACCTCGGCAGGGGTCCAACGAAATCCACATACAAGCGTTCCATGGGCCTAGACGCAGATTCAGAAGCTAACTTACCAACCTTACCACTGACGGTAGGCTTACTCACTTTACAATCATGACACCCCAGCACGAACTTTCTCACATCCTTATCGAGACCCTTCCAAACAAAAGACTGCCTTATTTTCTGTCGAGTTTTGAAAATTCCTAGGTGGCCTCCAGCGGGTGACTCGTGAAAATACATTAGCATGCCATTTATCAGCTGAGTAGGCAAAACAACCTTAGGCTTTCTATCACGCCTAGTTACACAACATAATACACCAGAATTTAAAATATAAGGCTTTATCTCTTCTCCAGAAACTAATCGAGCAATTAAATCACACAAGACGGGATCTTCCTTCTGATGGTTAGCAATGTCTCCAAACAATAACGGTGAATTTACTAACATGTGTTGAGCTGAATTAGCCCCAACGACAACAGGTTCCTCTAAAGAGGGAGTTTCACACCCGTCAGGAATTTCTCCATAGAGACGCTTAAGTGACACAGCACAAATATTTTCATGATTTTCCTCGGGAACGAGATTCTTACATTTATTAGGAACTTCTTCATACATGCGGCTAAGGGAGTCGGCTATGACATTTTCACAACCCTTTATATGACGAACGGTGAACTGAAATGATGAAATACGGGTTGCCCACCTGGCGATTCGCCCAGTGGTTCGAGGTCTAGCCAGGACCCAGCTCAGGGCCTGGTTATCGGTTTCAAGTTCGAAAGGAACATGTTCGACATACATTCGGAATTTCTCCAGTCCAAACATCACTGCGAGCCCCTCAAGCTCATACACGGAATAATTTACTTCAGCAGGGGACAGAGTTCGAGAAGCAAAACCAATAGGTCGTCTACCTAACTCACCTTCTTGTAACAACACAGCAGCTACAGCACCGAGCGACGCATCAGTCTGGATTATAAACTTCTTACTGAAATCAGGGACAGCGAGGACAAGAGCGCTACACAGTGCCTCCTTCAAATCGTCAAAAGCTGCTTGCTGCGACGGACCCCATTCAAATTTCACATCAGACCTTCGCAGATGATTAAGTGGCAACGCCCGCTGTGCAAAATTGGGTATAAATTTGCGCAGAAAGCCAACCATTCCCACGAATCGGGCTACTCCTTTCACATTTTTAGGGGGTGCAAAATCTCTAATTCCCTGGGTTCGGGAGTCATCGACCGAAACACCTTCAGCAGAAACAACATGACCAAGAAAGGCAATTTTAGGTTTAGCAAGGGACACTTTAGACAACTTTACGGTTAGACCAGCAGATTTTAACCTCTCAAATACTTCACGAAGATGGCGCACGTGGTCTTCGAACGTCTCGCTATAAACAACAACATCGTCCAGGTAGTGATACAAATAATCAAATTTGATGCCAGAAAACACGTGATCAAGAAGCCTACTAAGCACAGTGCCCCCTGTAGAGATGCCAAAAGGTAATCTGCAATACTCATAGAGATTCCAATCGGTGGCGAATGCAGTCAGATGCTTAGATTCTTCAGCTAACGGAATTTGGAAATATGCCTGCGTCAGGTCAATGAGGCTATAATAGGAGGCGTTTTTGAACCAGGAAAAACAGCTATGTAAATCAGGAAGAGGGATGGATTCTAAAACAATCTTTTTGTTTAACCTACGATAATCTACGACTGGCCGAAAACCACCATTTGGCTTGGGTACTAAGAATACAGGTGAGGAATATGCTGATGTGGAGGGTCGAATCACTCCATCCAGTAACATCTGATCGATTAATTTCTTTAATTCCAACATTTTGGGTGGACTCAAACGGTAGGGAGGATGTCTGACGGGTATAGTATCCGTTACTTCAATTTTATACTCCAGGATCTTAGTCATTCCTAATTCGTCAGTGAACACCTCGGGAAAATACCCACACAAATCCCGAATCTCTTTAGCTTGAGCGTCAGATAAATTACTTAAATCCAAGGATTCAACCCCGGTGGACAAGACGGGTTCAGCATCACGGTTGGCAACATGAGCAGTCGCGCTAGGGACAGCAGTAGAAAAGAATTTAAATTTTACCTCAGAACAAAACCTGAACCAGAATGATTCGTGTTGCATATCTAGCAGTAAGCCAGTATGAGCAAAAAAATTAGCGCCCAGAATAATAGGACATGACAAATTCTTAATGACCCAAAAGGAAAATTTCCAACAAAATTTATGAATCCGAACCTTAAACTTCACACAACCAAGAACGTTCAATTGAGCACCGTTGGCAGAAACCAACTTAACATCTACATTTGACAGGTTACTGAATTTACAAATGAGTTTCATAGACAAATACCAATTTTCGCTAACCAATGAAGCAGCGCTTCCCGAGTCTAACAAAGCTATTACACAAGCGTCATTAATTGCAATTTCAACCATAGGAGAGGGTAGAACTAGATCAGAAACTTTACAACAGACACCATTTGCTCCGATAACTTTGGCATCATCCCTCGTCACCTCATTTCCCAATGCACATCGCTGATCCTTGGCAAGGAGGATTTCAGGATGCTTGTCTTGGAATAGTCAATTTCTTTTTACCGGACAGTTCCACGCTATGTGGCCCTGCTGCCCACAGTTGAAGCACGTCACAGGACGATTACTACTACCCCTAGGCGAATTATGGGATGGACGACCGGCCCCAGGTGGTGGTCGAACCGAGGGAGGTCGAACAAACGGAACAGGGTTAATGAAAGGAGGGGGCATGCTAGTTGCATACCTTATGATATCAACCGAACGCACGGATTCGGCTTGAATAGCGGCTTCACGTAGTTCCCTAATCGTACTCGGATTAGTTCCAACACATAGGCAATTCCGAAATTCCGGCGTAGCACCGGCCAAAATAAGCCTTACCACTTCTGCCTCTGGCATATCTACTCTAAAGACTTTTACGAACCTGGATATGTCCACAATGTACGAATTTAACGGCTCGTTAATACCCTGTGCTCGATACAGGTAACGTCCCTTCACAGTATCGAGCGACCTGATGGGCACAAATACTCGCAACACCTCGGACATAAAATTCTCCACACTCCAACCTTCACACATGGCACTAGTCACATAGGCCCCCAACGTATCGGACACATGGGAGGATATTAATTGAAATACCACTTGGTCGCTGACACCGAATTGGATAGCACACTCATGAATATCGACCAATATTCTCAAAAAATCAACAACGCCTTCAACCGTGTCCATACTTTTACCCGATAACTTTGAAACAAAACCCAAAATGGGGTGACTGACAGAACCAAAGCTGGCCTTAGAAAAAACAGAATAATTAGAATGCTCGACATTGGACACGTCACGCCCCGGCATTTCGGCACAGGGATTTCCTTGCACATAATTTTGGTTTCCGGAACAAGATAAAGAAACGAGGTTACGCCCTGAATTTGAAACACTCCCCTGAGAGTCTCGATAAACAGAATTTAAATCCCTAACCGGTTCGGAAGGAGAATTTTGTGTCACTGTAGGCCCCTGATGACCTGAGTTACCCGGCACTTTAAATGATGAAACAGACCCGGAATTATCTCTAGAATTTATTTCTCGAGCCCCGACACTAACAGGATTACAACTAGATGAGGGGATATTTAAGACAGACTGGGGTTCGATTACCGACCTCCTTACACGAGGCGAGCCGACAACAGCAGAGAAGGAGTTACAAGTTACACAGTTACAACTACAAGTACAATTTTCGCGTCCGGGGGGCTGAAGGTTACGTTGCTGGTATTATTTGGCACAGAACTCATCACAGCATTAGGGTTAATGGTATTCGAAACTGGTATCACCGTATCAGGACCTAATGGTGCCTGGCCGAACCCAGAATTTGTTGTCACAGTTTCATGATTAGAAATACGGTTACCCACAATAGGAAAAATCTCTCGACTCTCACAGCTGTCGGGCAGGCGAGCTATTCCATTGCCACGGGGCGCGGCAGGTTCAGTGACAGGATTACCAACTTGGCCAGTGGCATTTTCAGCCAGACTGGCGCCTAGATTTGTCGAGACATTACGGCTACATGCAGGAGTCGAATTCAATAAATCCCCACCTCCACTAACACGATTAACAGTGTCCAAAGTCTGAGCACATTCCACTAAATTAACTTCGGCCTCTAATAGACCTTTCAAATCGGCGATGGGACGTTCTTCATCAGATTGTAACAAATCCCCACATCGGAGATATAGGTAATCAATTCTAGCTTTCAACTTGGTGAGATCAACAGGGCTACATTCTACTTCACTGAAACAATACTTAATTACATTACAAATTTCCCTAATTGCATCACATAACCTTGACTCACCGAGTTTGAATTCAGCAGTTGACAGCTTTGGAAGGGTTGCTGCAAAATTCACGGCATACTCTAGACTCTGGCGCGCTTGTTCTGCGTCCCTGGGCACTTCAAGGTTACGTAACAGCAATTCGTAGGTTACCTCTTCATCCGATAAGTATTTCACGATGATTTTGCGGGAAGCCATCGTACATAAATTTCATGTAACAGAACACAAATTAATCATTACACAGAGTTTAAACCAATCCTACCTATGTGGAGAAAAGATTAATAAGGAGGACCCAATCTACATTAATTAAGTTACTGAATTTAATTTTAATAACTAAGTTACTGAATTTAATTTTTAATTAATTACTGCAATCAGTCAGCAGGAAAGATTATATGCTAATGGCAAGATCACAGAGCAAAACCATGCTCTGCTACCATTGTAACAGGCTCTCATCCCCCCCCCTTTCTCTTCTGATTACCCAAGACGTGATAATAATAATAACATCAGCGTATCGAGATAAATGATCACATGACATTACCACACCCAGAATTAATAATGAAAAAAACACATGAAAAGGCTAATTTAATTACTCACTAGGTCAGCTGAGTTCACAGCAAATAAAACCTAGGAGTGAATGTTCCAAATTTTCGTGGTATTCAAGAACATCCCCGATTTGAATTAGGAGAAAAGATAAGGCGGGACGAAGCATGTGTCAAGACCAGCTTGTTGAATGGAAAACTGGGCGTACCCAGAAAGGGCGATAATTCTAATCTTGCCACACATGATGAAGGGAAAAGAAACAATCTTCCTACTGACTGCCGTCAATAAAAAACAACATCTCAATAACAAAATATAATGAAAATCAAAAGATACAATTAAATCATGATTAGATTACAACTAAAACCCTAAACCACTTAACTTAGGCTTATATTTAAAGGGGTAATGCAAGTTACGGATAATGCTGTGAATAAAATAAAAGTCAGACATTGCCCAGTTGGCAGAATTACTTTTCCCCATCATACGATTAATATAATTACAGAATTGAGGGTAGTTTCACCCGCAGGGATACAAGGAAAATAACAACATGAAACTTAGGCCTGGTGGCGTTTCACAAACAAATTGCATAAAGCAACAAACGTGTTCCTTAGTGAACGAAAGCGTCTGAGAGACTTCAGAGTCCAGCACTGACTGTCTTCTGAAGCCTATCTGACCAAGGTTAAATCCACGAGGTTCCCATCCAGCTAACCGGAAATAGGGCAATAATAACCCATACTGCAGTAATTACATATAAAGGTACCCCCCAAATCATACAAACCCTTCCAAAATATTACATGCTAATATACTAGAATAAAATGTCAGTACGGTCCACCGTCACATGGTCTTAACGACATAGCAAAATGACACAGTTTAGTGTTCCACCGAAAGGTTGCCCCTTCTAACCAAAAGTTCATACCACCTGGTTTATTTCAGCCCTCCGGAGGAGCTGGCTTTAGTTCCCCCGGAGGCGATCGCTTTTTAGTTCTTCCGTCACCAACCTTCCTCTCGTACTGTCTGTCGAGTCACCGATTCCACCCCTAGTATTCCAGAGTCCCCCCACCACTCGACTCCAGTAATACCACATGCGATAGGTGGCCCAACCCGCCAACACAAGAGCCAGAGCCCGAGGTTTTAGTTGGTATCATTGAATACCAGCCCACACGGGTTAGCGCGTAGAAACCTTCCAGGAGCTGAGGGGTTACACAATGTCCTGGTAAGATTTTCTCAGAATAAGAGCTTGGCGAATGAAGCTGACAGCAAATGTTCACCTTTCAAAGTTCACGGATCAAAGCTTGACTTATCCCTCTTTACAAGTGTCTATCAGGGATAATACTTTAAGTGACAGTTCGCACGAAGGATAGAAATCCTGGCAGAAAGGTCTGGCGATCCCATTTCACGAGTAGTCAGGCGCCAGGCTGGCGAATGGAATTCTCAGAAGAGCCCTGGTGTATGCTCTCATGATAATCTGGCCAGGCCGGGAGCCCCTGCTGCGTCTCGAAGATAAGATGAACATGTACCGATTTGCAAAATTGGTACAACTACATAATATTGAATACGATGTAGTTCCTTGTTATGAAAGCCGGATCAAGATCCTATAGGCTTTCATATAGCCGTGGTAGGATTTTTCGAGATCTCGGAAACTAAGCGTCGCCCACGGTTCAAACCTATACCAATCGAATCAGAGTCGAAAAAAAAAATAATACAAAAAAAGTATGCCTGTATGTACGTATGTGCGTGACGTTTTTGCGTTTTGCAAAGTACAGGTCGCAATTTTCAAGATATCAAGCTGAAATTTGGTACGGTGAAAGGGTTGGGGCCTGTGAAGAACCCTATTGTTGGGCGTTAAAATCGGTGCAGGGCCGAACCTTTTTTGGGGCCCAGAAATTCGTCCCTTTTTTTGGAATCAATATATCTCGGAAACGGCTGGTCGTATCGAAAAACGTTATATGTAGCCTACAGGTGTAAGATCTCCGCAGTATGCAACGTTTTTACTCATAACGATTTTTTGATATCTCTCCCCGTTTTTTTTTGTTTTTTTTGGGGCCCTGAAGATGTCCATTGTGCGTGACATATTTGGATTTAGCGAAGTACAGGTGGCAATTTTCAAGATATCGAACTAAAATTTGGTGCGGTGAAAGAGTTAGACCCTGCGAGGAAACCTATAGTCGGGCGTGAAAAACGGTGTAGGGCCGGATCATTTTTGGGGGCCCTGAATTTCAAACTTTTTTTTGGAATCGATTTATCTCGGAAACGGTTGGTCGCATCGAAAAACGTTAAATGTACAGGCGTAAGATCTCCGCGGTATGCAACTTTTGTATTCATAACGATTTTTTATATCTCTCACCGTTTTCTTTTTTTGGGGCCCTGAATATGTCCATTGGGCGTGACTTATTTGGGTTTAGCGAAGTACAGGTCGGAATTTCCATGATATCGAACTGAAATTTGGTGCGGTGAAAGAATTAGACCCTGATAGGAAACCTATTGTCGGGCGTTAAAAACGGTGCAAGGCCGGATCTTTATGGGGGCCCTGAATTTCAAACTTTTTTTTTTTTGGAATCGATATAACTCGGAAACGGTTGGTCGTATCGAAAAACGTTAAATGTACAGGTGTAAGATCTCCGCGGTATGCAACTTTATTACTCAAAACGATTTTTTGATATCTCTCACCGTTTTCTTTCTTTGAGGCCCTGAAAATGTCCATTGTGCGTGACATTTTTGGGTTTAGGGAAGTACAGGTCGCAATTTTCAAGGTATCGAACTGAAATTTGGTGCGGTGAAAGAGTTAGACCCTGCGAGGAAACCTATAGTCGGGCGTGAAAAACGGTGTAGGGCCGGATCATTTTTGGGGGCCCTGAATTTCAAACTTTTTTTTGGAATCGATTTATCTCGGAAACGGTTGGTCGCATCGAAAAACGTTAAATGTACAGGTGTAAGATCTCCGCGGTATGCAACTTTTTTATTCATAACGATTTTTTTATATCTCTCACCGTTTTCTTTTTTTGGGGCCCTGAATATGTCCATTGGGCGTGACTTATTTGGGTTTAGCGAAGTACAGGTCGGAATTTCCATGATATCGAACTGAAATTTGGTGCGGTGAAAGAATTAGACCCTGATAGGAAACCTATTGTCGGGCGTTAAAAACGGTGCAAGGCCGGATCTTTATGGGGGCCCTGAATTTCAAACTTATTTTTTTTTTTTGGAATCGATATAACTCGGAAACGGTTGGTCGTATCGAAAAACGTTAAATGTACAGGTGTAAGATCTCCGCGGTATGCAACTTTATTACTCAAAACGATTTTTTGATATCTCTCACCGTTTTCTTTTTTGGGGCCCTGAAAATGTCCATTGTGCGTGACATTTTTGGGTTTAGGGAAGTACAGGTCGCAATTTTCAAGGTATCGAACTGAAATTTAGTGCGGTGAAAGAGTTAGACCCTGTGAGGAAACCTATTGCTGGGCGTTAAAAACAGTGCAGGGCCGGATCTTTTTTGGGGCCCTGAATTTCAAACTTTCTTTTTGAATCGATATATCTCGGAAACGGTTGGTCGAATCGAAAAACGTTAAATGTACAGGTATCAAAACGATTTTTCGATATCTCTCACTGTTTTCTTTTTTTCGGTCCCTGAAAATGTCCAGTGTGCGTGACATTTTTGGGTTTAGCGAAGTACAGGTCTCAATTTTCAAGATATCGAGCTGAAATTTGGAGCGGTGAAAGAGTTGGACCCTGTGAGGAAACCTGTTGTCGGGTGTTAAAAACGGTGCAGGGCCGGATCTCTTTTGGGGCCCTGAATTTCAAACTTTTTTTTGGAATCGATATATCTCGGAAACGGTTGGTCGTATCGAAAAATGTTAAAAGTACAGGTGTAAGATCTCCGCGGTATGCTACTTTTTTACTCAAAACGTATTTTGATATCTCTCACCGTTTTCTTTTTTGGGGCCCTGAAAATGTCCATTGTGCGTCACATTTTTGGGTTTAGCGAAGTACAGATCTCAATTTTCAAGATATCGAGCTGAAATTTGGACTGGAACCTGTGAGGAAACCTGCTGTCGGGCGTTAAAAACGGTGCAGGGCCGGATCTTTTTTGGGGGCCCTGAATTTCAAACTTTTTTTACCCCTGATGATGTTTTGATATCTCTCACCGTTTTCCTTTTCTGGGGCCCTGAATGTCTTCCTTTTTTTCGAACCGTTATATCTGGGAAACGGTTGGCCGTATCTAACAAAATTAAATCTACAGATGTAAGATCTCAGTGATTAGCAACTTTTTCAACCCTTAAGATTTTTTGATATCTCTCACAGTTTTGATTTTCTGCGGCCCTGAATTTCTTTCTTTTTTCGAACAGTTATAT